>LS997566.1:4743844-5351344 GCA_000469685.2 Haemonchus contortus
GAGCTACCTGTTGTTGCAGCAGCTTGCTCTTCTGCCATCCAATGCCTCGCCTTTGCCTTCCATCCAGTCCCTGCTGACATCTACAGTGAGCTACCCGTTTCTTGCAGCAGCTGCTCTTCTACCATCCAGCGCCTAGCCTTGCCTTGCATCCAGTCCCTGCTGACATGTACAGAGAGCTACCCGTTGTGCAGCAGCTGCTCTTCTGCCATCCAATGCCTCGCCTTGCCTTGCATCCAGTCCCTGCTGACATCTAGCAGAGAGCTAACCTTTGTGCAGCTGCTGCTCTTCTACCATCCAATGCCTCACCTTGCCTGCATCCAGTCCCTGCTGACATCTACAGTAGAGCTACCCGTTGTGCAGCAGCTGCTCTTCTGCCATCCAATGCCTCGCCTTGGCTTGCATCCAGTCCCTGCTGACATCTACAGAGAGCTACCCGTTTGTTGCAGCTGCTGCTCTTCTACATCCAATGCCTCGCCTTGCCTTGCATCCAGTCCCTGCTGACATCTACAGAGAGCTACCGTTGTGCAGGCAGCTGCTCTTCTGCCATCCAATGCCTCGCCTTGCCTTCCATCCAGTCCCTGCTGACATCTACAGTGAAGCTACCCGTTGCTGCCAGCTGCTCTTCTACCATCCAGTCGCCTAGCCTTGCCTTGCATCCAGTCCCTGCTGACATGTACAGAGTAGCTACCCTTTCTGCAGCAGCTGCTCTTCTACCATCCAGATGCTTCGCCTTGCCTTGCATCCAGTCCCTGCTGACATCTATAGGAGAGCTACCCGTCCTGCAGCAGCTGCTCTTCTGCCATCCAATGCCTCGCCTTGCCTTGCATCCATTCCCTGCTGACATCTACAGTGAGCTACCCGTTCTGCAGCAGCTGCTCTTCTGCCATCCAATGCCTCACCTTGCCTTGCATCCAGTCCCTGCTGACATCTATAGAGAGCTACCCGTCCTGCAGCAGCTGCTCTTCTGCCATCCAATGCCTCGCCTTGCCTTGCATCCAGTCCCTGCTGACATCTACAGAGAGCTACCCGTTGTGCAGCAGCTGCTCTTCTGCCATCCAATGCCTCGCCTTGCCTTGCATCCAGTCCCTGCTGACATGTACAGAGAGCTACCCGTTCTGCAGCAAGCTGCTCTTCTACCATCCAGTGCTTCGCCTTGCCTTGCATCCAGTCCCTGCTGACATCTATAGGAGAGCTACCCGTCCTGCAGCAGCTGCTTTTCTGCCATCCAATGCCTCGCCTTGCCTTGCATCCATTCCCTGCTGACATCTACACTGAGCTACCCGTTGTGCAGCAGCTGCTCTTCTACCATCCAATGCCTCGCCTTGCCTTGCATCCAGTCCCTGCTGACATCTATAGAGAGCTACCCGTTGTGCAGCAGCTGCTTTTCTGCCATCCAATGCCTCGCCTTGCCTTGCATCCAGTCCCTGCTGACATCTACAGAGAGCTACCCGTTGTGCAGCAGCTGCTCTTCTGCCATCCAATGCCTCGCCTTGCCTTGCATCCAGTCCCTGCTGACATGTACAGAGAGCTACCCGTTCTGCAGCAGCTGCTCTTCTACCATCCAGTGCTTCGCCTTGCCTTGCATCCAATCCCTGCTGACATCTATAGAGAGCTACCCGTCCTGCAGCAGCTGCTCTTCTGCCATCCAATGCCTCGCCTTGCCTTGCATCCAGTCCCTGCTGACATCTACAGAGAGCTACCCGTTGTGCAGCAGCTGCTCTTCTGCCATCCAATGCCTCGCCTTGCCTTGCATCCAGTCCCTGCTGACATCTACAGAGAGCTACCCGTTGTGCAGCTGCTGCTCTTCTACCATCCAATGCCTCGCCTTGCCTTGCATCCAGTCCCTGCTGACATCTACAGAGAGCTACCCGTTGTGCAGCAGCTGCTCTTCTGCCATCCAATGCCTCGCCTTGCCTTCCATCCAGTCCCTGCTGACATCTACAGTGAGCTACCCGTTCTGCAGCAGCTGCTCTTCTACCATCCAGCGCCTAGCCTTGCCTTGCATCCAGTCCCTGCTGACATGTACAGAGAGCTACCCGTTCTGCAGCAGCTGCTCTTCTACCATCCAGTGCTTCGCCTTGCCTTGCATCCAGTCCCTGCTGACATCTATAGAGAGCTACCCGTCCTGCAGCAGCTGCTCTTCTGCCATCCAATGCCTCGCCTTGCCTTGCATCCATTTCCCTGCTGACATCTACAGTGAGCTACCCGTTCTGCAGCAGCTGCTCTTCTGCCATCCAATGCCTCGCCTTGCCTTGCATCCAGTCCCTGCTGACATCTATAGAGAGCTACCCCGTCCTGCAGCAGCTGCTCTTCTGCCATCCAATGCCTCGCCTTGCCTTGCATCCAGTCCCTGCTGACATCTACAGAGAGCTACCCGTTGTGCAGCAGCTGCTCTTCTGCCATCCAATGCCTCGCCTTGCCTTGCATCCAGTCCCTGCTGACATGTACAGAGAGCTACCCGTTCTGCAGCAGCTGCTCTTCTACCATTCCAGTGCTTCGCCTTGCCTTGCATCCAGTCCCTGCTGACATCTATAGAGAGCTACCCGTCCTGCAGCAGCTGCTTTTCTGCCATCCAATGCCTCGCCTTGCCTTGCATCCATTCCCTGCTGACATCTACAGTGAGCTACCCGTTGTGCAGCAGCTGCTCTTCTACCATCCAATGCCTCGCCTTGCCTTGCATCCAGTTCCCTGCTGACATCTATAGAGAGCTACCCGTTTGTGCAGCAGCTGCTCTTCTGCCATCCAATGCCTCGCCTTGCCTTGCATCAGTCCCTGCTGGCATCTATGGTGAGCTACCCTTTGTGCAGCAGCTGCTCTTCTACCATTCAATGCCTCGCCTTGCCTTGCATCCAGTCCCTGCTGACATCTACAGTGGGCCACCCTTTGTGCAGCAGCTGCTCTTCTACCATCCTATGCCTCGCCTTGCCTTGCATCCAGTCCCTGCTGACATCTACAGTGAGCTACCCTTTGTGCAGCAGCTGCTCTTCTACCATCCAATGCCTCGCCTTGCCTTGCATCCAGTCCTTGCTGACATCTACAGTGAGCCACCCTTTGTGCAGCAGCTGCTCTTCTACCATCCAATGCCTCGCCTTGCCTTGCATCCAATTCCTGCTGACATCTATAGTGAGCTACCCTTTGTGCAGCAGCTGCTCTTCTGCCATCCAATGCCTCGCCTTGCCTTGCATCCAATTCCTGCTGACATCTACAGTGAGCCACCCTTTGTGGCAGCAGCTGCTCTTCTACCATCCAATGCCTCGCCTTGACTTGCATCCAGTCCCTGCTGACATCTTACAGTGAAGCTACCCTTTGTGCAGCAGCTGCTCTTCTACCATCCAATGCCTCGCCTTGCCTTGCATCCAGTCCCTGCTGACATCTACAGTGAGCCACCCTTTGTGCAGCAGCTGCTCTTCTACATCAATGCCTCGCCTTGCCTTGCATCCAGTCCCTGCTGACATCTACAGGAGCTACCTTTGTGCAGCAGCTGCTCTTCTACCATCCAATGCCTCGCCTTGCCTTGCATCCAGTCCCTGCTGACGTCTACAGTGAGCCACCCTTTGTGCAGCAGCTGCTCTTCTACCATCCAATGCCTCGCCTTGCCTTGCATCCAATTCCTGCTGACATCTATAGTGAAGCTACCCTTTGTGCAGCAGCTGCTCTTCTGCCATCCAATGCCTCGCCTTGCCTTGCATCCAATTCCTGCTGACATCTACAGTGAGCCACCCTTTGTGCAGCAGCTGCTCTTCTACCATCCAATGCCTCGCCTTGACTTGCATCCAGTCCCTGCTGACATCTACAGTGAGCTACCCGTTGTGCAGCAGCTGCTCTTCTACCATCCAATGCCTCGCCATGCCTTGCATCCAGTCCCTGCTGACATCTACAGTGAGCCACCCTTTGTGCAGCAGCTGCTCTTCTACCATCCAGTGCCTCGCCTTTCCTTGCATCCAGTCCCTGCTGGCATCTACAGTGAGCTACCCTTTGCGCAGCAGCTGCTCTTCTAGCATCCAGTGCTTTTCAAGTGTTTTTCTTGTCTTTTAAGACGTCAGTAGCTGCTATAATCATCCAAGAAGCTATGCTCCACTTCATACGTTGTCTGTCATTGACCTCTTTTGTTTTTATGTGTTTTTGAGAACAGTTGTTTATTTGTTTACAATATTTATCATTGAAAGAAAATGAGTTATTTGCATTCAAGAAGAAGGACCCTGCATAGCATGAATAGACCGATGTAAAAGATGACCCGATAATCATTTGAACATAAAGACTGTGAGTGATAAAGATTATTGCATCCTAAGAAATGAATAAGTTTAGTACCGTTACGGTATATATGAACATGTGCAATACAGACAGTTCTAAAAAACTACAAAGAAATTCTACGAAAGAACCTACGAGGGAATTCTAACAAAGTAAACTAATATGACACGAATAATAAGATACATTTTCAAAAAAAAAAGAGATTCGACTCATAAGTAGGACGAATGAATATCCCTAAACGTTTGGGAAACGTGGTAAGGACGTCGGTCTTCGTGGAGGAGGCGTTGGCGGAATCTACAAGAAAATTAATCATCTTGAAACTGAATGTCACAAATTTCACAGCTTTCGTTCAAAAAATAGGGATATGTGTACCTACCTAGAGGCTTTTCTACAACACCACTTCTGCCTATACTGTAAGAAAGGCTTTGATAGCTCCTGAGGAAGAGAAAAACCATCTAGTCTACGCTTTCTCGATTACAACAAAAGATTTATTGTCCGATACCACTCACCCGATTTCCAAGTAGTGTATTTTTCATCGTTGCCGATGTGTCCACAATGGTGCCATCTGTGAGTTCTGAAAACATTTCATAGTCACTCGAGAATGCACAGTTGAAGGCCATCTCGTTGTCCCTCGAGTATGTGCCACCTGTTGCTTGCCTTTCTCTACCTAAAGTCCTAAAGATAAAGCCTCGGTGCATTAATCAGTCCCATCTGAGAAATACGCCCACGCATTCCACTTCCATTCACAATCGTAATGACGTATTGAATGCATATGTGACTGATACATTGACTTTTGGTGGCCAGCCGATGTACAGTTCTGTGCTTTAACCTCCCAGACGAGTCTGGTATCAATGATCCGACTCCGAAGCGATGGAAGGCTCGTCAGCCTAGGCGGATATCGATCCGGGATTTGAACTCGTGACCATGCATGTCACTCGCCACTACGGCACCTCCACCCCTTCTCGCAAACCTCGCCCACTGCATAGTCCATTTCACTAGAGTTAAATAACCACTAAGCAATATTTTTATGGTTCATAACCGTTAGAGAAGAAATTTCTTTAGCTATTCGCCTAATGGTTATCCGTACCTGAATCGGAGTCCGCGTCGGGATTGTATCTCATTGACTTTTCTTCACGAAGTTCTCTCAACGCTTCCGTGTTTATGGGAATATACGGTACCCCATTCATTGAAATTCCGAATCCTGAACGTATTTCTGATTACAATGAGTTTTCGAGAGCTCGCTTATTTTGAACTTTGGACCAAGCACTGCTAACCTGCTGCTTCGGGAGTACCAGGACTGAGTGCCGTCACGACTGTACAAGGTGTATCAGCGATGGAAGGTGATGGTACAGGCATTGCTTGCACTGGATTCTCCCAAGGTGAAACCAAACCAGACGGCAATTGAGCAAAACAGTGAATCGGTACATTTGCTATCTCTTGATTCTGAAATCGAGTCATTTTGTAGAATGTAAGTTCTAAAAGCAAGGGACTTCCGTGATAATTATACCAGTAATTTATAATTATACCCCTCATACCACTATAACGACTGGATATTCAGGATAGCCGATTTTTGCTTTTTTAGTACATCTTGGAGTCACTTACTTCACTGAGATGCTCAAGTATAGTTGCAATTTCTGTGAACGACGGACGATCTTCGGCTTTTGTGTTCCAACAGCTTCGCATAAGATCGTGCATCTGAAAATAACCTTTCTAGTGACTGCAGGAGAGCAGGAGACAAAAAGTTGACTATGGATCCATGTAAGTCCTGAGACTCCTCTCATGTCACAAACTAACCTCAGTGGGAACAGTATTAGGGGGATCCAATCTTCCGCCGTTTGTCACCAATCCCATTACATCGAAATTATCAACACCGAAGTATGGCAGCATACCGAACGAGGAGATTTCCCATAGTACAACACCTGAAAAGTATCCAAGCTCTGATGACATATAAATGGTCAGTAGCTCCCAATTTCTCTTCGGTTGCGAAACGCCTGATTTGCGGGGTCACTATAAAATTCAAACAGGAGGTGGATGGTTGGAGACCTTGAATAATAAGTTTCGAAATTGGCGCTCTATCGATTAGTGGGGACGCGGGCTTCAACGCTAATGAACAGGATCGGAGCGGTTCGGTTCGATTCCAGCACTCGGTTCTCTTTCTATTGATGCACGGGATTTTTTTCATACCTTGACTCTATGGCCAAGTGCAGTTACCTTAGGTTCATTCCTCAAGAGTGAGCCCTAGAAAGCACTGTTTGCGACCAGTAGGACGAGTCGGAGCAACTGAATAATACTTTAAAATCACTTTGAACAATTTGATGATTCTTTTCCCTTTTATGGGGATGATCAACGAGTAGAGGGATAATCTGCCAAAGAAGAGGACCAAGCATTCTGCCCAGATACCCAAGGTGGGGCTACAAGAGTAGTACAATTACCTAGTACCAGTAGTACCTAATACGATTTTTACTTTGGTCGTTTTTCAGGCTACAATCACGAAAAAAATTTAATCCGGGTTTGACTTTAGTATGTCCCTTTGGGAAAATTCGTAAGAAGTGACTAATTGTAAGAAAACTAACCAAATGACCACACATCCGTCTGTGTCGTGAACAACCCGTCAAGAAAAGCTTCTGGAGGCATCCATCTAACTGGCAATTTGGCACGTCCACCTTTACGGTAGTAATTATTTCTGAAGAAAACGAAGTTGTTGCCGGAAATGAAGAATTTTCTCAAAAAACTAACTCGTAGATATCTCTGGCCATGCCAAAATCACCGATCTTGACCCTTCGGTTCGGGCCCTTCTCCGTCAACAGACAATTTCGCGCGGCCAGATCTCGATGGATATACTTCTGCCGGTTCAATTCCTCACATCCTGAACGGAAGGGCCTCAGTAGAAAGCAGATATCAAGGAGAGGGGCTATCCAAGAAGCTCTGTTCGATTCAAAGATGTCATTCAATCAGAAATATGCTCACCTCTAGCTATATCTAAGGCTATATTGATGAGATCTGAAACTCGCAAATCATACGGATTGAAGTTTTCCTGAAAATGTTGTTGAGCAGATACAGGTAAGGTGTTACTGGAGCAGAATCACCCTACCTGAGTTGGACGAGCTTCCCTCAAGAACGAACGCAGATCACCTCCTCCCATAAACTCGAGAATAATCCGTAATCGGGGAGGATCCCATTGAATCCAATGAAGCCTTACGACGTTTGGATGATTGAACTTGCTGAAGTATAACACCTCAAACTTCATACTGGTGGTTTGGGAAGATAAAGGAGGATTTCAATCTCACACGAAAATGCTACTCAAATTTTAAAAAATTGCAAAAACATACTGCATAAATAATGCTTCGAAAGCGAATTCACGTTGAGCCTCAGCCGATGTGCTTTTATTCATACAAATTGTTTTCACAGCATAAACCTGCCCATCCAACGTTCGGCCTTCGTGGACTGTTCCAAACGCACCTGTTCCGATTTCTCTAAAACATCAGTGAACTTATAATTACGGTACCTTGAGAACACTCAATTGGCTGAACGTTCAGTATGACCTCAACAACTATTCGGTAATCAGATGCCGCCTATATCATAGCGAAACCATTCCAATCCCTTTCCGATTCCTTAATCTTTATCACCGAAAAAAGAGGTACTGTGTTGGGGAGAACTGCTTCCCCTCCAAGAGAAACTTTCATTAAGTATCATTTACACAAAAAAGAGGACAGGTTATGGTTAGTAGAAGAAGAAGGCAAGGACAAGTTTTGTTCCATGTTCCCCCTCTCGAATAAGCTCTGAAGTCTGCCTGTTAATAATCGAGTAGAGAGTTCAAGGTGTACTCACCTGCCGATGACTATCTCATCCCATGGGAGACAAGGGAGGTGAAGCGATTTGATCCCAGTATGGCTCTCCCAATGTCAACATCGTTGTAGTCCGATTTCTAAACAACCCACATTTCTCATCGCCTAACTTTTGAACAGAGTTTCTCTCACCATAACCAGCAATTTGATCTGATCCGCTGCTGTTGGCCGCCTTTTAGTACATCTTCGTGCTACTGTAAAAAAAGATAGCTGTAAAACACATAAAATAAATGTCTCTCCCAACACAACTTCAACTTTTCCAGTCACTGATCCTCATCAAACAGTGATGGTCTTTATAACGTGCCTAACAGATTCTTTCTGTGGAACCTCTTCATTTGTAGTTCATTCCCCCCTTCAGAACGCCTTCAGTGGTCCTACATCACATAACGTTCCTTGAAATTTCTCGTTCTCAAAATCATCACTCCTAAATCTTCATTCTTTTTTCCTAGGGGGATAAAAGTTTATTTCACCGTTGCACGAGTGCCAGAACTTCTTATTGTTAGTTCGTAGAGGTTAAATGTCCGAAGATCCCTACTGTTTCCTCTCTAAATTAGTTCCCATACAAGCTACCAACTCCGCAGTCTACTGTTGACCTAGGGCCAACCAATTGGTCAAAAGATGCCGGCCCTGAAGTGTGCATCACATGACGAGTAACAACCGCAAATGGTTTATTAGAGCTTCCCATGTTTTTCATAATTGTATATCAGACAAAGGCCTATTCAAATGTAAAATATGGTGAAGGCGATGACTTTTGCATCTAACGTCAGGGTTTTGGGACTTACATCGTACAAATCCAAGGAAAAGTATGGCGATGCAGCAAAGTAGTGTCATTACTGCCCATTTCCGTTGGATCAACAAAGAGAGAGCTGAAAAGATAAAAGATCTGCACCGATTTTTGAGTAGTACTCAAAGCAAAAGTCTCTCTGGAGAAACAGTTTGCCCATATCTCTTTTTCATATCCTGCAGCTAAAGGAGAGTTTTAAGACATAGTTAGCAGTTCAGGTGGATCGGATCTGGCGGTGGAATTTGGGGAAAGGAACCGTTCCAGAAGCGGTTTTGGCGAATATCAAGACGTTCGGGAGACGCCAGGCAAACTACATACCCTCATCCATAGGATTCGCTGAAGTGAGTTTCGTTCAGATAGGAATTAGGGCCCTGAAGATTTCATCCAAAACTGTCACTTAATGGTTATAGTAAATAAGCCTCCTGTTTCTAGTGGTGCTCACCGAGGTCATACTGTAAAAATTTAGCAGCACAGGGACATTTTCGGCTGTTGCCTTACTTACTACAATGCAGAGAAGAGGGGAAGTGCCTAGAAAGAAAACAATCCAAAAGGCAATTTCACCAACCCTTTGATTTTGTGCAGCTCCCAGAGGGAGAAACGGTTTCACCGTGCTCACAGAGGCATTCCATACTTTCAGCCATATCGAGCTTTGTGAAGAAGCAGGTGGATTTTGGCGGACAATGGAGGCGGCAGGCATCTGAACATTGAGGTGATGATTTGGAGCATCACTGATTTCGAAAAAACTTTTCATACGTATCGTGAGAAGCCCATCTCCTTTATGTACTCCGGATTTCATCTGATATGAAGACACATTGATGCCAATCCAATTTGTCCCACCGAGACCGTGGTTCCGGGTCTGGGCTTGACCACCTGGTAAGTGGAATAATTCTGAATATGATGACTCGACGAACAAGACCGACTTCCGCTCACCGTCGAACCCTCCCCCTCCGCCAGCTGCCGGTTCACATGGAGCGGCTATTCCTCCGAAATTGGGGAATCTACCACAACTCCACAGAGGAGAGGATGGTAAGGAAACCTGAAGTTTTGTTGATAGATGTTTGTTCGATCACTGTTACCGACTCGACTCACGGAAATTCCATCTCCAGCTTTGCTGTGGCTTTGTGAGTTGTTCTTCGGCAGTTTCCCTCTTAACAAGCCACCAGCAGGTCTAGGAATAATGAAATGATATCTCTAGTAAAAAAAAGATATTTTCAAAGGGCACTCACTTATTAGGTATGCCCTCGATGTATTCGCTTGGATAGGCTCCACCTCCACCAGCAGCAACAATAATGTAAGCTGAATCAACGGATACGGTAGTAGCACCACCACCTCCAGCGCCATATACCATTGATGCCTAAAAACTTTTGAGTACCTAAATAGACCGAAGGAGCTGTCCTAGACCACATGAGGATCGAATTACGGATCTGATTCTTAAGGCTGGGAGTCTTGGCTGGCTTGGGAAATATAAAACCAGGATTTGTTCTCCAGACCATCGTGAGATAGCGCGCCACTTGGTACGCGCCATAGCGCGCCACCAAAGCCTAAGCCTAAGCCTGCCTCCCGAACTTTCGCAAAAACTTACGTTTAATCGTTGATCCGCGTCTTGACCATAGCACAGGCTCTCCAGAACGTGCTGGTTCTGGAAAATTCAGATGAAACCTTGCTCTGATCGCCTTTACCCGATCTTCGAAGCTCACCATGGAGCTTTTGACGTGTTTGTCACAAGGTGATTCTCCCTTTTGTCCGATAGATATGTGTAGTTTGGTGCCAATGATCAGCTTTATGTCGACTATCACACAACCACCGCCGTTCTCGACCACTCTGTAGGGAAACGAACCGCCTTCGGCCCCGCAAGCGATCAACCTGAAGATATACGGCTCAGAACTCTTGACAATGCTTGGGCGTTGTCGGCGCAGAAGACTTGAGGCCCGTTCACCAGGGAAGGGTTTCAACTTCCCGTGGAACTTCGAATAGCCACCTAGGAATATCCGTGAAACTTGATTAAAATGGAGGGGTTCTTGTAGGAATGGAGGAGACAGAGAAAGTTGTTTATGACAAACCTATACAGCAGTGTCTCAGGTACTGTCCATATCTGTTGTTGATCATCAACGGACAAGAACTGATATGGACCACGCCTATGACCACGTGACAAGCATTTCTCCTTCCGAATCCGTTGGGTACCAGTGGAACCGCACGTGTCGATCGTCATTGATGTCCAATTGCCAACAGGTGACAGTTGGGCTGCTGAAACACATGAATGATCCAATTCGCTTTATCCTGGCACTTGAAAAAATTAATTATTCCACTAGACTGGTTCTCTCTGATACACTATGCACTTTATTTTCATCCAAAATCGTAAAATGTGTTAGTTACCCGCCCTCACCAGGGAGACATTGTTGTGCTATTGAATACTAAAAAGTATAAATACTAGAGAGCTAATGCGTTCAGAGAGAGGATAGAAGCTTCAGGAAGGTCTCCTCGGTAAGAGGCTCCCGGCCACAACAGGAACACTCAAACGAGCCAACATATGCGGTTTCAAATGTCTCTGCATGCCCGCTGGAAAATTGAGGACATGGCTCGTTTGTAAGGACTAATCAAAGTCAGCTCTCCTGATAAACGTTATTCGCTTATGTACAATACCTTTGTCAAAGCACTCCACGCTCAACGAGATGTCATCCACGGCTACATAGGAGATACCGTTTCCTGACAAAGTAGCCACCCAGTTGGCTTCGATTTGGACGGCAAATGGGAACAACTGAAATTGAAGTGTTGCATAAATAAAACACACAAAGAAGTGCTTGTTGGCTTTTGGGGATTCCAGAAACCAAAACGTTCAAACAATGAGAAGGCAGCTGTGAAGCTGGCACCACGGATTGTCCTTAACGCCACCTTCCCCATTGTTCCCAGGTGCTACAGAGTCAAGTGACACACTATCATAAGCACTGTCCGGGGATCCCAGAGTGTTATCTTTCCGGGCAGACCAAACTTTTTATCTCTCCGGGGTCGGTCGTCTGGGAAGATAAAAGTACAGATTTGTAAACCGGACATCATGGAATAGGCCGCATTATAAATTCAAAACGCCGCTAGGATTTCAAACAGGAACCGATTGCGAGGGGAAACTCCAAAATGGGATTGAAGATTTTCAGAGAATCTATTAGAGCAATTACAAACCAGCTGTCCCAAGTCCGCTGAGATCCGATGCCAAGAGCGTTCAATCCTGGAAAAAATTATTTACTAGACTACCCTCACAGTTAAATATAATCGTTTTTCAGTAACTTACCGCTTTCCCTCATATTCTAGAGGAATCCTGATGGGCTCTGCATTTTGGACCCATAACGGATGAACGATTGACAATGACCATTCGGCATCTGTTCCGGATTGGATTGCGTAGAATCTCAGCTGGAAAGACTAAATTTTTTCATTCTGAATTGCTAATCTGCCCTCTATAGACTCACCTTGCATTTGCCGTCGTCATTAAAAATAGGAGAATAAAATGGTGACGTAAAAAATGTGTCCCTCGTCGATAACGAACGATTCCAGTTCAGTTCAGACGAATAAAGCAAGAATCCACCTAAATATCGCTTTGATATTAAGTTCTGAACTACTGGGTGCTTTCAGGCTTCATCGACCAACGGCGTTGCTGGGCACGTGCTGACAACGCTGAACACATATCCGTCACGCACGTCACCAGCGGCGCGAACGCACACGGCTATGAATGCAATCTTTCCCGCGTTGCCCACACGTTGCCAACAGCAATGACGTTGGTCGGTCGGTAGTAACAATGCACGTCGGTGAATTTTGAGAGCATTCACTTCAGGTGATTTTTTACAAATTTGTCAGATTTTCCAACAAAAATTCCTGCAGCAGAGAAGAGTCTCTTTGTCGGTGTTATATTTGGTAAAAATGTTTTATATTGCGTTGTTTTGCTTGCGAACCTATTTGTTATTGTTTATGACTCTCAGTTATAAGTCCAATGGCATAGCCAGACGCCAGCCATAACCGATCAGTCGATCAATAAATGCCGAGCGGCTGGTCCGTGATGACGTCACGAAGTGGACGCTGGATTGACCAATCACGGCGACACAGCCAACGCAACCCTCCCCATCCCCCCTCTTCCCATGCCCCCGTTCCCTGTCCTAAACCATGGCTTCCATGGAAGCTTTAGAGCGAGATCATGTATCACGGAAGCTGGGGACAACCGCCATCATTGGTGTAAATAAAACATAAGGAGTAGCGCAATCGTAGAAATAATACAATTCGTTCCCATGAGTGCAGCGGTCTGTGGCGCCTCTAGGAACCTTGAAGATATCTATTTTCCACGATGGGAATATGAAGGACTCCAAAGTTCTTACCCTCGTTATTAATAATAGCTGTTAATATCTGTTTAAGTAATCAGGAGTGTTAGCTGACGAGTAAGTTCGAAAGACAATAGTAAAATTACCTCCTCCAGGTCTAGATGCATGTATTGGTCCGACGTTTCCCAATGGGCGTTTCACCTGAAGCAGATGTTCGGTAACAGGTTTGGCCTGCTCGACAGTTAGCATCGTCCAACCATCACAGAACGCCGTTTCGTCGTTGAAATCACATTTAGCTCCCACAGGCTGATCGTCTGAAGATATCCTAATTTGGCAAGGCAGACCTGATCGATACAAAGCTGGAGTATGGGGGGAGTCATCCGAAAATGCATTAGTAGTGATGACTGGGTAACTATTAGAGAAGTAGAGAAAACGGACAGACAGACAGACAGACAGACAGACAGACAGACAGACAGACAGACAGACAGACAGACAGACAGACAGACAGACGGACAGACAGACAGACAGACAGACAGACAGACAAAAAACAGATAGATGGACAAGACAAATGGACAGACAAACAGACACACCAACAGACAGAAAAAAGACGGACTGGCAGCCGTAGCGTTCCACACACCCTCCTGGACAGTGGCATAGGATGACCTACCACAGGACTCTTCATCTTTCCCATTCGGGCAGTCACGGGCAATGTCGCAGACGACGTTGTCCATGCATCTCATATGGTTCGATACTTCACAAAACCTCGACTCTAACTCACAAGTGGCCAGTGGACTGCTGCCAGCTGAATATTGTGTATTACCTCGGTCCGAATATTGGTACAACGGCAACTTACCCGTACAATCATCATCCCATACGATTTTCCCGATTTGACATCCTGCTGAGGTGTTTTTACTGGATACCAGATGACTTCGTGTTTCTGAACGGCATTCAATTCGCAATCGTGTTGGTGAAGTGAAATGACCAGGCTCGAACCTTCCCAAACGAGGTCTCCTGAACATTTTCAACTAATTTTCGGTAACTTTATGGAGTGGTACTGCCTAAAGGCTATAGCTAAAATAGGTGCTCGCTCACCTACTATAGTAGTCCATTTCTTCTCGAAAGACCACTGATCGAGCGGGTTCATATCCAAAATGGTCTAAAAACAACAAATCCAGATTTGCTCACTACTGATTACTCATAGCGCATCCAAAGCCGTTATCTACCAACCGTCTGGCACGAGGAATTCTGTCGAGAGTGTCAATGAAGAGTGAGAGACGCTGCTTAGGCGGTAAGCGAACTCCAGAACGCACTGAAACGCTTTAGATGACCGTTCATACTACCCAAGTGGGAGATGTAACGTACCTGGATTGAAATCTGCTGGAAGTATGGACTGTACAGCGAGGCGGTACGATTTCCTGGCGGGAGTGCGATTGATGCGAAAGCTGCCCGTGAGCCTGATATTGAGATCTCTGCTATATTACCCCTTATTTCTGTCCTAGAGCCTCCAAGGCTGCTAGGTTGACGGTCCCGAGGACCAACTTCTTTCTGATTTCACGGGGAAAGATGATAGCTTGTCAGCAAAAGAGAATTTATATTTTTCGCTCATATGCTGGCCCCTCAACGTGCTCCTAATTTGGCCTTCCACGAAAACTTCAAACTTTAAATTTTCATTCTTTTCGTTGAAAAACGTAACTAACCAGTTGTGCTAATGATATTCCACCCAGCGTTGTCATCAACCTTCCAAACGCAATCCGGATCAAGACATCCGTGATCTGCAATGCTGTCAGTTGAAGGTCATCGGGTGAAGTACTCCTAGTGTACTATTTATTGATCATGTCTTTTAGGTAAGTTCTCTTGTGCTCATTACGCGTGCGGCTATTTTTCAATAAGGAGGTGGTTTTTAGTTGGCACTGGTGGCAATGCGTAGATCAATCGCCGCGCGCCGAGACGATACCGATCGATAATCCGTGGGTGTGCCCACAATCTTAATTCACATGGACATGCCTTCTCTGTTTCGCTTTTTTCGATGGTCTCAAACAAAAAGCCACGTGGAGAAGATGTATTCATGCAAATCATAGGCATCTAATCCTGGTCCTAAGTGATATATTGATCGATGCCGACGCCGATCGCCCGCCAAGTAGCCATCGTTAACTATGAATGCGCTCAATCTTCCCCAGCCCGTGTTTTACTTTTCCTCAATATCAAGTGAGCTGCCTGGTCCATGGACCAAGCTACTGGCGCAGCGCATGGAGACGACACTTTACTATACCTCTACTACTCTTATCGTGATAACTTTTCGTCCCATTCCTATGTAATGACAAAATTGCAGTTATTTAAAGGCCATATTCTGGAAGGTCGTAATTTCATGAGTCATATCGCTATCATTAAAATTTGACGTCTAGCGGTATAGGGCACTGTTGTCGACAATACTCAAAAAGACGGAACTTGTAACCTATCACTTCAGCCTTCAAAATAGAAAAAAACTGACAATTTCGAACAAATTATGGCTGCAATTTCATGAATCATATCCTTTCCAATGAAATTCACATCTAGTGGGACATTGCAACTTTGCAGATAACACTCAAAAAGAAGGAACTTATAACCTTCTCATTCTAAGTGGTTTATTCAAAATAACTGACAATTTCATTCAAACCGTTACTCAGAAATATATTAAGTTTTCAACTTCGCTTTCTAAGTACTGAGCTGACGTCTTCTTTCCTACGTAAATGAGTGTCCGATAAGAACGGAAGTTTTTGAGCTCGACGAACTCCTAATCCGATTTTTCGGAAATCGGAAACGGTGAGAATGCAACAGTTGTGATTGCTATGGCATTTCATTCGAAGGTTTCAGTATGTTTATCTCAAAGAGCTGCAAAAGAAGGACAAAACGGTATAAAAAATTTTCGAATGAGAAAATCAAACGGATAGGCTGTTCTTGGCATGTAGACCATGCCCTCTTATTTCACCCGAACTTCCACGCCCACTAGTGGCCCATTGGCCAACGAAGTTAAGCGCACCAATAGGGATGTGGACGGTACTAAATATCCACGCCTAGTGCAACGGATTTAATAATCCTGTGGATGAGACAATAATTTGGAGCCATCAAAACCATACCTGGGAGTGTCAGTTCGTCTCGTAGGCATCGACATCCAGCAAATCGGAAAAATTCTATTCCATTATCACATCGAACAATGCATGTACAGTTCTGTTCGAGATATGAGAGCCTTCGAAGAAAGACGGTGCGATTTGATGATGTTTCTCTGAATTCAACCCATAAAAGAGGTCTTTTTTTCATAATTTGATCCTCTCACTCTTCGTTTCGACAATGCCGCTCCACGTATCCATCCCCAGCCCTGTTAACAATCTCATCGTCATCACATCCAACCATTTTTTCGGTTATCTTTCCTGCCCACTCGTTTGTTTGATTATCCGCTGCCCAGCATGGATTTAGAAATGAGATCAGCCGTCGTCGAGAATCGTGGACCGCTTCCTGAAAAAATCTACTTTTTGTTCCATTTTTCTCTTAGGTTCAAGCCTCTATTAATGGCTGAACAGAGAGGGCCGATGGACAACGTCTGAAGCTGACAGCTGTTTCGTTGTGTGTTAATTTAGATAGAGAGATCCACTGGGAGAGGATTCTAGAAAAGATGTTCTTAGGCCATACAGCAAGCTTCGACCGACTTTGGGAGATTTCGCAGCTCCTAGCCTGGTGAGCAAGGCTGTGGGGCTACAGACAACTTCGTAATCGAGTAATTGCGAAGTGAAGCATGGGCAACTTGAAAATCATTAGCGAGTTCTTATCTCTGAACAGCACTACCCGCAGTTTTCCTTGATCAAATCCTGGGAACTTTTAAGTACCTAAGAAAACCAAAACTTGCATCGCGGACACGATAAATTGGTCGCTAGAGTAATTAATCGAATATTCAAGTAGGCAACCAATCTGCCCATTTTACAACCGTCTATTAAAGCCCCCAGATTAATCGGTTCCCCCGAGAGATCAACTTAGAAGTTGAGTAATCATTCATAAGCTCTCTTGAAAGACTATCGAGACCGTTAATCAGCTCGAGAGTAAGAGCTCCTTTATTCATGTTTATTTATTCTACTGATATTTACTCGAGGATTTGTTTCCTTCTTGTATTGAAACCAAAGTAGGAGTTGTAGTAATGGGTGGTAGTGTTATCACTTCAATTTCGAAGAGCCGTCACAAACAAGCAAAATGTAAACAACATTCACCTGTGGCTTGTACGTGGTGAAGATTCCTGAGCTCATGTTTCCATAGCCCAGAGGAAAACAAGTGAATAACTCAATAAACAAGTAGAAGCTTACTTCGTTATCTTCTGTGTACAGATGATATTGCATGTGTTCGTCGATTTCTTCGGCATAAATGGAGCTGTGGAATAGACGATGATGGGATGACGAACCGACGTATGATATACCGAATACATAATAATACAGTGAAAGCTGAACTATCATTCCAATAAACGCATACCTTAAAAATTCAAATAATCAAAAATTTTGTAATTGTATTTTTTGAAATCACGAAAAACTTCGGATTACGATTTGGTCAAGAGATCTATGGGGGTAGAGATTCGCAGTAGAAAGCTGTAGAGGGAAGAGAATGGAACAAAGTGAGGTCCACTCATGAGGAAACAGAACGTGATTCCAAATGGAAAGCGAGAAAACAGTGATAGGTGGATCGTGGGGCCCGAAATAGGACCGGTGCCAAAATTTCAGCCTTATCGTTAGAGAAGGATCCATGCCTTTAGTGGATTTGGTCTGTCCCCATGTGTAGGATATGACTTCTGGCTATTTTCAAAAATCGTCTGTATTTGATACCCAACAACGTTTGTAGTTTCTTAAGTGCTATGCAAATGCTTTCCAATGATTCTTGCAGAGTTGAATTTCTTCTGAGAATGATCGCTTTTTCTAATGGCACTGCATAGTATAAACCCGACGTCACTCGGAGATTCAGGCATCAATTAGAGGATGCTGTGGTTCTTGAAAACATCGGACCAATAGAGCGCTTTTTCAGTTATGTGTCCTCCAAGAATAGGTTTCTCAGAGCTTTCACGCTATCTAGGGATTCTGAGTATAAAATAGTTAAGCTACAATGAGAACAGCTATTGGTCCAATGAGAACACATCCAGAGAGTGACAATCATCATGAGCAAAATTAGGAACAGAGACGAGTCCACGGCGCGTCCGAAAAAAACTTATGCTATGTTCTTTCAGGCAGCCTTGTGGGTAATCGTTCTTTGGAATAATGCTTGTACCCACATGTACACAGTTTGGCCTGTGCAGGTGTTTGTGTAGGACAAGTGAGCATTTGAGCAATTCTAGGAAGAACGCAAAGGTCCACGATTAACGACAGCGAGATTTATGAAAAGAAAAACGAGAAAACCAAACAGTTAAGAAAAGAATTACGAAGAATTTTGAAGACCTTCGCGTTCCAATTACCAGTAAACTAACTCATTGTCGATCAAGAGCTGCCACATATTCTGCATCAGGTACAGTACATACTAGAAGAAAGGTATCAATTTTAATGCCCCACCTCATTTCGGGCTCAGAGGTCCAATTCCAGGTCGATGCACGCCCAGACCAACCATGCCTACTACTCTTCACTTCGTCTACTAACCTCAGATTCCCACTAAACTTCAATGGAAAAATAAAAGTGCTCAGTTGTAAACTAACTGGCCTCTGCGATTTATGATTTGGGCCAGGTGTGGTGGTGCGAACAAGTGGTATTGGAATTATTAATGTACTCGCTTGAGCATGGTTATGCTTTTCCCATCGTGAAGAAATGTCCGGGTTCAAGGTACCGATCAAGCTCTTCACGGTATACGCCACGCACTCAAAGTCCATTTAAGGCAGTAGTGGCGTTTGATTGCCAGCACGGCTTACACAGTGATATGAAGTGTCGGCCCGTATAGAAGGGCACTGAAACGACCGTGGGTTCCTGCGTGAGGTATTGACGCCTTTCATAACTGCTCTACTTCCCCCTTCTCCCTCTGCCGATGTGATCACTGTGATATGCATTTAATTGGCAGTGTATCCACTAGACTATGTTATTTGTTGCCTCATAACCATTTGTTTTCGTCCACGACGCTACAAAAAATACGTCTAGACAAATACTGATTACTGATAAGTTTTTTTTTTTCAAAATGAGGTTTCTTTCTCGGTAAATTTCTGCTGAAATAAAATTCATATCTTCGACAAACATCTATATTACTACGGTTAGAATTAACAATGGGGTTTCTATTCCCAAAAACTACCAAGAAATGGAAAGTTTAGTCAAAATGAAGACTAGTGCAATTGCCAAGGAATTGAGCTACATCACAGATCACAGGCTTTGAGCGCTACTGACAGCTAAAACTAAATCAGGCGGAGGTGGGCATGCTAAAAGCTTGGAAGCGGCAAATCAGCAAAGTCCGTGATATGCAGCGATAAGAGCCCGATACGGCATAGCTGACAGCCGGGGGTGGGCTGAGGGATCACCTAGGCAACGATAATCTTTAACGATAAGAGACAAAGCCCTCGTGTTATGTAGTGATTAAAGTCTTTGAATATCCAGTTAGAAAACTTTGGAGATAACTGTCAAGATTTGCTGAAATGTTGAAAATACCCTTCAGTCAAAATAATCTCCTGCTCACTCATTCACTTCATTCGACCCTCTTCATGATATGGGGACTACCGAAGCTTTCTCTTCCCTGCTTTCTTTCCTAGTAAAAACTGTACTAGCGTTTTTGATGAGATTGGTTTATTTAATAAATTAGGGTGGACAGTCGACGAACAAGTTAGAACTTACATCCTCCCAGACAAGTCTGGTACCAATCAGCCAACCCAGAGGAATGGAAGAGGCTTGCTGGCCGGGCGAGTATTGATCCGGGACTTGAATCCCGGGCAATCGAAGGTAAACGAACAAATTGTTAAAATGAAATAAGACACATAATCGATAATCAAGCGGCTCATGAAATACGACTGTGAAGCTGCTTAATGAAGTAGAAACTTGAATCCCATCAGGATCAGTTTGGATTTGTCCTATATAAATGTAACTACACTTAGTAATGCGCCAATGAAAGGCACTAAGCTACAGTAAAGATTGCCTCCGACCATTGCGAATATTCAGAACAGTATATGAAAACCTACTGCACAACCAAGGGCATGCCGTTGATAGAAAATTCTTAATAGGTAGAGGTAGGGCGAGGCTAATAGGGCTTTTATTAATCGGATAATCCAGGTATCAGATCGATAGCAACTATCCGTGCCTATCTGATGCTGGGAAAGTTTATAGTGCAGAAAAACTATATTTATTAGTGCCATAGACAGGACGGTGGCGTCACTCCGACGGCCCAATTGCCTTGGAACACGCTGTGATAGACGGTAATAAAATTTGATCGCAATTCGTGACATATTATCCCGGTTCAAACTGTAGGTAACGGAAGCTCGAGTTGAACATAAACAAAATTCCGGTAAACAAAAACACTTGGCCTAATGAGATGGCGAAAATGAAAACGGCTTAAATATGTAGAGTGGAAGCACAGATGGGCCAGCGGTTAGCACATGCAAAGTACAGGTACTAAGTGGCCACCAATCAAGAAGAAAAACCAAATGGACCAGCTGACAAATGAAAAACCTTTGATTTAGCTTCTGTTGTTGATTTTGACTTCAGAGTGACTGGCTAACGAAAATTTGATTTTTTGGATGAGTTCCTGTTATCTGTCACCGCATCACATGCAAGGGTACCCATTAATTTATCGTTAACGAACATCTACTGGGAAAAAGATGGAGTCAAAAAAGGGAAGAAAAAGGGTTATCACTTTTTTATTGAGGTTCTTTACGGTCATAACCTCGAATTCTATCTCTTTCGCCAATTAATTATGTACTTCGACAATGGGAAGTTCAGAAGTCAAGTCCCAGCTTGGAATGAGCTTTGCGATTTCTTGAAGATAACTTCGTTATATGGAGACTTTGGAGATCTTCTCCGAGCATCATTTCCCTGTTAAACTTGATTATGCAGAGTTCTAATTGTAAAAACAATGAATCTTCACATTGTGGGCATGACTTGGCTTTTTCTCAGTAACCAGGATCAATAAGCAAAAACAACAGAACAGTAGGTACTCAAACACGTGGACACTAAAGAAATCTCACGAGATGAAACTTACTATTACTTTTCGGAATACAGGTAGGCTCAAGTACTATAATTTTTGTCTTCGTAAAATCATTGTCTTTAAGTTCTGTAAGACTTTTCTCAATGACGGCTTGCAGAGTTCATATGTTTCAGCTTGGACGGCATCTTTCATAGTCCACGATTTTGCGAGCGACCAGTCGCGCGACCGGTCGAACGACCAGTCGCTAGGCTGACCGCACCACCGGTCGCTCGATCGGTCGATGAGGCCGCGCTAGTTATGGGTGCTGCCGAGGACGGTCCCGCGCAGATCGCGCGATCAGTCGAGCGACCGGTCGTGGACTATGAAAGCAGCCACTGAGCTCTATAACAAGATTACACTGAAGTTTTATGAAGAAATCGTTCGCTTTTTGTTATTACTATTTTGCTCTTTTGTTTTTATCCTCTCTCTTTTTTCTTTCTCCTCGCTTTTCCTTTTTTTTTCTCAGCCCTTTTGTTCGATCACAGGGACTGCGATGAATGATATTACAGGAGGATCATAAACTATGGTTGAACTGGTTTTCAACGAGGAAACCGATTGTTTTTTTTTAAACCTAGTACAGGTCACTTCCGTATGCAGTAACTTTTTAATCCTTTTACTTATTTATTTACTTATTCATTTATTCATCAACTTATCCATTAGTCATGATTGTACCTCATGGGTCATTCTAAAAATGCAACTTTTCAAGTAAAAGAAGACATAATTAGACATGTATTTGGGCCAGCATCACGATACATCGCCAACAGAAAAGGAAGGTATTTTCAAAAAAATTAAAGCAATTGATTAGAAATATGAGGTGCAGAATAGTAGGAAAGAAAAAAAAAATGGAAAGAAAATGGAAGATAAGGGAGCGAACGAATCTGCAGAGGGCAGGTCATAGAGGACTTCTTCTTCTACTGGAAAAAAGCGAAAGAGTAGAGAATAACTGTCAAGAACAAGGAGACAGATCAATACAATTCATGTTTAATTAGTGGTAGGGTTTTATGTATCTCAGTTACTTATTGAGTTGTTAGCTGTTATTGGATTACTAGCAGAATTTAATGATAAATAATAAAGAGCAAAGTCTCTGATCACCTGAAGACAAGTGTGATGGCTCAGGCAGAGCCATATGTTGTGCTTATTCTAGGACTAATAAAAAAGACCAAATCTGAGGCAATTTCCAAGTCTTTAAAGGATCATACAAGTGAGAGTGAAGATGAAAATGAAGTTTTTGTAAGAAGGCTGAGTCGAAGATTGGTAGGTCCGTGATCTGCTTTCAGCCTCGGGATATACTCAGCACACTGAGCCGAAACTTTGGATTTATACGGATCAGTGATACACGTCACCTTCCCTAGTAATTCCTTCCTTGTAAGAAGTGGAAATTGGAGCAGAATCGACAGAATTCTTAAACTTGTCTAGGAGAGGCAAAACAAGTCGTCAGAAAATGAATGAAAAAAGATTTCTAAAGGAAATTGAGTTCCGATCGAGTTGAAGTAATCACTTAGTGATTTTACTCGAGTGCCCATCAGTAATTGTTCTAGAAATGTTAAATATGACTCGGTTGACATCAGCTACGAATTAATTTCCTGACACGGTTAAAATGGCCGATGAATTCTACCGTCTAGCACGGTCGCGATAGACGTCATCTGGCGAAATAGCCGATGACGTCTATCTTGACCGTATCTAGACGTAAGTGGAGCGAATATATAGACGAATCCTAGCGAATCATCCATTTATTTGGCATAACAGTTCTAGGATGCGCCACGTGTCCGACTTCCATTTAGAATGATTATAATAATCATCTGATATACGAGAAAATTCGCCCCGCCTCTACCAATATGCATCTACACTATAGGTAAGATGAAAAATCTGGACGGCCTGGGCGAATTCGGAACGAAGTACTCAGTAAACCTTCCCCACTCCAGAATTCATCTTCTTTGGAAATTAAACCGTTAATGTATGGGAGCCTTAAATAACCAGTCAATTACAAAATCGGTCCTAAATTCATCAAGAACAATTTCGTCATCATTTCATCAAGATCAATTAACAAGAATTATAACAATTTCGTCACTATCCTTGAAGTACAAAAGGCTCTCACCCTTGCACTTCGTCCAATCATGTCGATATGGAAAAAATCTCAAAAACTGTAAATTACTTGTAACGCAACTGACGAATTCGAGAAAAATCGGGGTTAATCCATGTCACTGATCGAAACTAGTTCTGCTGATAATTTTTATAGATACACAACACGTAATGCAATTATTCGCATCACATTTTAAATTTATCAGGCAGCACAGCCCCAGATATTCGGACACATTTTTTTTCAGTAAGCCAAAACTTCCTTAGGTGAATATAGTAGTGCAAAGTGAAGAAAAATGCCATAAAATTGGTCCCATACAAAGTCTATTCAATTAAAACTCAGTCCGAAACACGAAACAGTAGTCCGATGACGTTTTCATTAAGAACGCTACTAGTAATGAAGCTATGCGAGTCTCTCCTATTAGTATACACACAGGCTAGACCCTCAGACTACTCCAAACACATCTTATAAGGGAATATCAGGACTTGCTCAATTCTTGGGTCATATCATGAAGTAGGGTAACAGACGCATAATGTGGGCACTCTGTACGTTAAAAGAGTTGTAAGTGGGAAAGAGCTCAAGTACGAGTAATTCGAGTAGTAAGACTTTGCTACGAAATGAACCTAATTAGAGTTACTTCACACTTATTCGCGAGCCTGTCCTTAATTAGTTGCAGGAACTTTGAGAACACCACGACTCATTAATCATAGATCCAACAAAGTTTTGCACGAAGGACAGATTCAGTCATACTGTAGATGGATGTCCAAAAATACTGTATAAGAAAAAAGAAATTGAGATAGTATTAATTTTTCAAAAATATTTACGTCCACCCCTAATTCTTCGTCATCTCCCCTAGACTCAAGCAGGAGTTCGACGTCCTCCTTGATGTAAGCAACTCTGGTGGAGACGTAAATGAAATAAACAATAAATAACAATTCAAAAAATCTTGCAAACCAAGCAGATCGATAAGTCAATTATTGATCTGCCTAATGCGGAAGCAAAAGTGAAAAATAACATGACTTATATGTGAATCAAACTCACAGCATACCGTAATTTGTTTGACGAGTTTGAAGTTGTTTTGCGTGTTATGACGTGTAAAACGTGTAAAATGGCATGCAAGACTATGCTTGTAGTGGTTCTGGCTAGCGTCCCTTTTCTTGGCATTTCGCCAAAAATTTCTTCCTTCGGCGATCAGTGTCAGCTCAGCTCCTGCGAGTGTCTTATTTTTACTCTATTTATGAGATCTTTTCAACCTAATTACCTCCCACATAGTGATTGGACTTTCGACTGAGGTGAGTTTACCCTTACGTTTTGGACTTATAAGTGTATCTAAAGGTATCCAAAGTGGCATGTGCGATGCTATCTCGCCTGGAGAGCGCAGACGAAGGCGCGAAACGAGGGCCCGCTCTTGGCCACGTTCTTGCCAAACCTACCTAGGACATACCTGGCAGCAGATATGAATGGTGCAAAGCTGGGCTTCGACGAGAACATCAAGCTAGAAAACTAGTAATTTCTCAGCCTGAGGAATTCGAATCGGTTGGTAATATCAAAGTAATGCTCGTAGTATTGTGGGTCGATCATTGTCAATTCTTTCAGTTATGACAAATTCAAATGATGGGAGGAAGAGAAGTTATCAATGTCGGAACTCTGTTGGCTCTGCTCGAGAACAAAGTAATGAACAGGTACGAAATTTCAATTTAGATTCACCGGATCCACACTTTAGAAGTTGTCTCACTGAACCTTAAACCAGACCATTTCAAACGTGGCTGGACGCTGCCAAAATCTCGACTCTATTAATTTCCGCTGTATATTGGGAAATCTGTAGAAGATAGATGGAAATCTCCTCATCTAAAGGTAAATGGAAGTGTGAAATCTACTTTTTTGGCAAAGTTTCTTCTCGTCTTTTCTTTCCTTGCTTGATCCTTGCTTAAAGTAGACTAGATGGGAGAGGGAGCAATCATCTGGGTGCCCATGTCTGCACTCATTCACCAAAACAGTAATACCTTGATCAATTCCCCTTTCTGTATCAATAAATATCAGAAGATTACTGTATCACCAGTCCGATTTCGCCCTCGTCCTTCCCTCAAGTTTTCAAAGAATGCTGTCCTCTTGGCCCTAAACTTTTTATCCCGCCATAACAAGCGCCTGCAAAAAGCTGCTTTCATAGTCCAGCAGACTTTGAGAGCAGCTTTTTGCAATTGCTCCTTGTTTATATCTGAATCTTGGTCGATAACGTCGGCCGAGTAGTTCCCCGGCCGGCGCACTCGCTCGCTCGCGCGCTCACCGGCCGGCGGACTATGAAAGCAGTCAAACCGGCGCTCGCTTCTTCTCTGCGCTCTAGCCCTTAAGAGATGCGTAGCGCGAGGCAGTGCACTCCCCCTCCCCCGTCTTTCATACGGTCTATCCTATTCGAATTCCCCTGCGAAATTTTCCACAAGATAACTTATATGGAATTTCGCAGATCAGAACTGGAAGGAGTAACAAATAGTTCAAGAATTCCTAGCAATCGAGTGTATCGATTGAGCTCTGATAAGCCGGAATGCATGCCTCCACGGGATTGCCCACCCCCAATCGACCTCGTACTAGCTCGTATGAGAGAACATTCAAAATTAGTGGCCGCTATGCTGTAGCAGAATGTGTCTTCAACCCAGTAGAAATGAGTCTGCAGACTCGTCCAAAAAAGGCAATGATAATGTCTTATTGTCGGGTTTTCTTGAGCAATTAGTGGAGAACCCACTCACATCAGCTTCTTGTAATATATAACAACAACTCAATTACCAGTTAGTAAAAACGAAAAGTTGGAATAGCTGTTGATAAGTAAAGTTCTTGACTATACAAATACATTCGCTAACGTAGAGATAGAGCTCAATTACCCTCATTTAGACGACTCTATCAGCCATGGATTGAAGGTGCCGGCTTAATTGACATCTTTAGAGTCAGGAAAAAGATCTTTATATATTTTCCAGTAGACTTCATAACTAAGTGAAGGGTTTGGTGAGAATCTGAGTCTTAGAAGGCTCGTGTTCGAATGCTTGAAGTGGTCAACTGATAGATTTGGATAGAATCCCTCCTCATTCCCTCCAACACCCACCCGAAAAGTTTTTAATACTTATAAGAATTTCCTGTAATTTCCATGCTCTCCGAGGTGAATTCGTACTGATCTTGAGGACCCTAAGCTAGTGTCTGGTGGTGCTCTACAGCTGGTTTGTTTCTTTTATAAATCAAGTCAAATAGTAAAGAGGCGTTGAATAATAGTAAGATATTATCTTATATTTTTAATCACACTGCTAATAGCTACCAATAATGATTACATTTAGAACTCCGAAAAATGATTGGGAAGAAAGTCCGGAAAACTAGTGGGATTGAATGAAAACAAATTTTCGTTATGTTAGGCCAATGATAAAGTGGATATAGGAAAGTTTGAATTTTCAGCAAAGCATTGACTGGTTTAGAGAAGTTCAAGGTTTACTCCGAAGCTTGAGATGTATTTTCGCTCTACTGCTCCTCCTCCTCCTCCTACCCCTTTCCGTCTGCCTTTCTAATAAACAAATATCTCTAATTGATTAGCGCTGCGAACATGATACCCTGCCAACATGGAACGAATGTACATCAGTATCAGAACTCACTTTGAAAGCACGAAAAACTTGCAAAACCTAGTTACACGTTCGAAGAATTGCCATTCATTATCGTAATAACACTGCAGCGACTACTGAGGGTATCATCAGAGCCCAGAGTTCACGATTATTTTGAGGTCCCCTGTTTAAGTTGAAAAGCGGGGGTTGATGTAGAGTAGTGCATCGGGAGCGAGGAGAGCAAGAAAATCCCTGCAACGAATAAGGCTTTCTAGAAGATGGGAAGAAGTGGGAAGAGTTCCACGAAAATGGCATGAAAGGGGTGTTCGGACGAGATTTCAGCGGTTGCAACTGCACAAAGAGTTAACTGCATTAAGCCAAAATTGTCAAGAAGCGCTTTTCTGTATCGCCATGGGTCATGACATGATGTTTGAACTTCCAACATGAGAGTCCTTTGAAATACTGCAGCTTCTACAATGCCGTTGAAACTCGTCCGCTATGGCAATGGGATTCAGTCGATGCAATCTCTGTGCCCTTATAACGCGTTATCTAGGCCGTTTACTGGTCTAACAGTAGTGCCTATGTTAGACAGTGCCAATGATACGCCACAGATTCATCGGAGGGAGGGATATTCCTCAGAATCCATTTTTATTTTTAGCTGTGCCTTTAACTGCGTTAATGAGCGGCTGTGGTTGAGCAAAGTGTCACTAAGTTTTTCTCTTGTCACTTTTACGCCTTTCTCTTTAGATGGACACCTAGTCCCCGTTGGACTCTGACCTTTTACTTTTACAATAACTTTGCTTGCTGCCGTTTTTTATGCAAACTGATACACCAAAAATGTTTATATACACGAAGAATACTGCAGCAAGAGATGAATAAGTCAAAAATCATCCACTTTGAATGATTGGGATGCCACGAATAGACCTAAGCAGCTTTTCGATTGCGGATCAGAAACTCTATGATATCACGGGAAGCTTATGCAAGACCTATTGAAAGAAGTCACAATTAAATTTTGTTTTTTGATGTGGTCAAATGCTTTATAAAAGCCTACGATGAATTTTAGCAGTAGTATACTATCAGGGACACCTATATATTCCGTTGAAAGGACTCGAAATGATTTTCATGAGTTTATATTATTGGTTTTGAATTCTCTTGCAGTTATGACCTCAGTGTTACCAAAACCTTTGTTAGAAGAGATTTTTTCCTCCGGATCTTGTGCACAAGGGAGATTCGGAGTGGCCACAGGGGAGTGGCCTTTGAGCGTAAGTCTAGATTAAGCGACAAAATGATTTAAAGCAGCTCGGAAAATTACAAGTCAGTTCTTTTACTTTCCTTGCGAGCCCAGTAGCAGTCACCGATTCCAGAGTGACGGAAAGCTGTTGAAGAGGGTGATTGTCCGGGATTCCATCCTTTGACCATATTGTGATAATCTGACGCCAAACAAGCCACTTTTTACTATTATACCTCATATGTGAAGCCTTTAAATATCGAAATACTTTCTTCAGAAATAATTCTTACTCAGTGATCACAACTGATACCAAACTATAAGATCCAAGTGACTTTCCGTGCTGAAAAATAACCTTGGATGATGCCCTCATTCAGGGAAATTTCTCAAATGACCTCGAATGAATTTTCTAGTGCATGCCGAATCCACACATGATATAAATCCTTTCAGGAACTCTTTCTGGGGCATTTTTACTCGACGCCAGAGATCCGTAGGGTTAGCCAATTGGTAGGGCTGCTTTGTTAGAAGAAATTTAAATGCTAGCTTCTAAGATGATGTATCGCTTAAGCTGTTCCCTAACTCTACCAGTTGAAAGGTGAGAAGTCGCTTTTCGGTCCAAAAAAGTCCCTTACTTGTTGTCTTCACTGAGGGAGCAGCGTCGGAATTTTTTTTTGTGCTTGTCGATTTCACACTTGATAGAAACTCATCTTGAAATTAATTCTGAGAGCTCTCAACTTGAATTTCTCATTTGAGAAGGGCGTGAGAGCGATTCCCATTCGAGCGTAGCTGTTATTGATAGGTTACGCGAGTTCTGAAGTGAAGGAGGGACAATCGTCTTTCGGAGATGCTCTGAAAAGACTACAAAGTCGATTACAGTAAAAATTGAAGAGAATGGCAATTTTTTTACTACAAAGGCATCATCATCATCCTCCTCTAGCTCATATTTTTGAGAAACGATCTCCTCAAATGAGTCTGGTAAGATTTAGTCGAATCTGTAGGAATGGGCCTGCTTGTCCTGGTTGGGCATCGAGCCGGGATGCGGCTTTGAACCATGCGCCGGTTGGGACGAGTACATATAACTAAACAAATAACTTCGGTTTGATTTAATTTGAGACAAATGGCTAGGAAGTCCATCCCTGTCGTATTCTTATCTATTATAGCTGAATGGCTGATGAATTCCTATGATAGAACGACATTTAATCCTTTAAAAGTTCCGATGAAATATTGCCATACAGCTTCAAGCGTTAAGAACACCTTCAACTAATCCGAGAAGCCATTTCCCTGAACTAGGGCTTCATCGATCTCCACTTCTGCATGCATAGCTACTCATAGTCTGCTTCTTTCCATCTGCCTTCTAATTAACTTCTACCTTTTTCCATCTTACGCCTTCACTAGGGCCGCTCTTGGTTAGGTGACTTCGGAAGCGCAACGGCACCCATCTAGTTTGACCAAGGATTTCACTCCTTCCGGACCATTTCACTGGTATCAAGCACGTTCGAATGTTCCTCGACTGGCTTCCCGAACTAGTTATAGAAAAACGAGCGGCTCCTGTTTTTTTCTGAAGTGATGCCACTGCTGAGTAGGGTGATGCCCACTGCTTCTAGAAGTTGTATGTATCGTAGTTCATGCCAGAAACTACGTACAGCTGTTGAAAGATCACTCTAGGACCCAATGAGCTGTGAAGATCACGGTTCACACCTCCATGGCCATCATGATTGTAGGGCTTCTGAAGGATTCAGCCAAATGGAAGTATTTTCCGGTGGAATGAGTCGTTTGTCAAAACACGCGGTCTTTTGATGTTACATAATACTTACCATCAGTTTCTCCATAAACTCCCCTCGTATGAGCAGAAATAGCGCAATTTAGGACTCTGATTCTAGTGAGAAAAAGTGGGTGTTGAATTTTCAATTTTCAACTTTTTAGGGAAAAGAATTGGTGGGGAGTGAGTGAGGTAGAACTCTCACGGTTCAAGATTCTATTTATCTTTCTCTTCTCTTATGTTAGTCAGTAGTGAGGTATAGCCGAGGGAAACATGGAATGGTGGGACGCATTTTGTGCTACGGAAAACTCCTCCAAGCAGTTCTGGACATCCATTTCACCTGTATCACCTGTCGTCCCGTTGATCGTCGATTTCCTCGAGCGGGCGCCAGTAACGTCTCCATTCGTCCCTGTTACGAGCCAGAGTGGTCCAATGAATCGCTCCAGGGACACGAGGATCAACATTCCTTTCGTTCAGAGCTTTCGTGAAGAAGTCTGACCATCTCGTTGGCGGCCTTCCTGGAGTTCGTTTGATGTCCCGAGGGATCCAGTCAGTAACCGCCCTGGTCCAACGGTCATCACTATATCGCATAACGTGTCCGGCCCACCTGATCTTCGATTGCTTGGCGTGGCCAACGGCATCCCTGATCTTCGTTCGTTGACGGAGCTCGGAACTCCGGATTCCCTTCTGCACTTGCGTGTATAGGGAAATTCCGAGCATCGTCCTTTCCAAAGCGCGTTGAGCAACGCTGACAGCATGCTCATCCTGCTTTCGTAGAGTCCAAGTCTCTGAGGCGTACGTCAAAGCAGGAAGAACAGCAGTGTCGAAAAGGTGAGCGCGGAGCCGGATGTTCTTTGTCTTCTTCACTACTCCCTCGATATTCTCAAATGCTCCCCACGCAGCGCGTTTCCTTCTGCACAGCTCCGGAGCTAGGTCGTTCATCATGTTGACTTCCCGACCTAGATACACATAGCTAGAGCATTCGGAGATATTCTTTCCGTTCAGCGTGAAGGGAGCATCAGGTACCAAACCGTCCATTTCCATCAAACAGGACATCCATTTATGTCGATTTATTCCATCTTGAGCGTTTGTAGATTGTCGCCAACAGAAAAATGTTCAGAAAAAGCAGAGCCTGTATATCTGGGTTCACTTCTCGTCGAGCTGGTTGATTAGTTGGTATACTGAGATTTCCCGAAGGATACCCTATCAGGTAAACATATGGAATGCATGAAGACAATTCAAGAACCATAACCTGGCTCAGTTCATGTAATTTCGCTGTTGGAAGATCCTTGTGGAATAATTACACCACGAGCTTACATCTCGACGCACGCACGCCCACGCATGACGCATGCTTCTTCAAGTATGGCCGGCTATCATTTTAAATGGATTTCAAATGCATTGTGCCAAGATGGGAGTACTTTACTTGTTGTACGAATTCAGGGAGCCGTTGAAGTTGTGCAGACTTTATAGCTAAGATTTAAGAATGATGAAGTACTGTGTGATTCGGGTATGTCAGGTTTTGCCGCTTTTGGGGCCGAGAAAAGATGAATGCGTTGTTTACGGGAACTACGTCGTAAGCGGTCTCATGAGCCAGAAGTGGCTCCCTAACTTTTCTTATTTTGAATTCTATTACGTCCTGAAAACAGCTGAACCTGGGTGCATGTAATAACTTTCAATGATATACTGCTAGGAACGATGCTACAAAACAGATTATCAAATTAGTTGTAGACCCAAATATCAGCCCTCGATAATAGCAATTAGTTCAAAAAAGCTTGAAAATCCGTGGCTAACCAGCCCCGACCTAGACCCTATTAGACATTCGGCCTCTACAGGCCCTTATCAACCTTAGGGGATGAAGTGCATGTAAACGATAGTGTTGAAGGTGCAGCTTCCTCCCCCAGCCATTCGGGAACCCTCCATTGAATTGATCGAGTTTCTCCACGGAGGACATAAATATTCAAAAGTTTTCTATCGGCATGTTTCTTTCCTGAAAATCCCAAGCATCTCACTTCTATTTGGAATTTTGAATGCGCAACTAGTCCTATCCAATACACTATATATACTCCCAAACTGACCGATTTGAGAAATTTTTTCTACTTTTATTGGCATTCATTATCTAACTACAAGGGTCCATTTGCAAAAAAAAGCTCCCAGTCGGGCTAGGAATCTCGCAACCCGATTGGCAAACCATTCCTGTGGCCCCCTTACGGCCCCAACTCCGACCACATTTTCTCATAGATGGGTACCAGATTGCTCAACAGGCAGGGGTTGAGAGGAACCACAAATATTTTCTTTATTATTTAATTTATTTATTTAACTATTCAAGCATTCAACCGAAATGCCTTGCCCTTCATTTTCTCAATTTCCGAAACTTCAAGCGAATGTTTCTCGACACACGTCCAAGAAAGAATTTCGCCTAAAATGCGTCCCAAGGGGTAGTTTACCCACTAAGCATGAGTATAACATGTCGTGTTTGTCCTCTTTGACACAAGATGAAGACTAAGTGAGTTATTGAGTTCACTTACTAGTTATTGATGACAGTCGAAGGAAATTATCACCAATTTTTCTCACTTTTTTCCTTACTTTCCAAGAAGTATTGTCGGACGAGATTCTTCAAAAAATGGCCGTTTAGTTGAATTGCAATTATTTTTTGAAATCCATGACACTCAACTCGGTTCTGGCCTAGTTTTCAGCCCTTTTGAACGTGTTTTTTCATTCTTTACTACTTCAGTTTGTCCCTATACTCAATTGTATGGACTGAATGTACTTCTAAAAACGAGATTGTGAATTTGAATGGAGAACATGTGTGTGGCGACCCCCAGTGGGATTAATCAGTGCCATTCATAATGTCACACAGTTTTTTATTTTCTTTTACGTTTTATAATAAAAATTCCAGCCGTAATTACAAAGCTAATTACTTTCAGGACCCTTTTTTATTTCTAAATTATAAGCTCTTCTCCGTTGACTCAATGCTTACTGATTTTGTTTACTGTTTTTCTTTGGCAAGCTGCGACAAGTAGTGTCTTTTCCGCTGCCCGCTAACCATTGCTTGACATGCTCCGAAAAATTGGCAAACTCGAAGATCCAGTTTTGCATGAACTTACAAACCCTTCCGTCCCCAGCGATTATTCAGTACCAGAACCATGCCCATCAGAGAGTGTAAAAAGTTGCTCTGAACATGGGCTCGTCTTTGTAGACCTACGAGTTGATTGTTTTATTTTAGCCAAAGATAAGACAAGTTTCACTACTCCAGGTACAATCGAATGCATGGCGCATTTCATAGTTTTCGATCAATACTGAGGACTTGATAGTTTTCCACAGTAAAGTTTAGTCCACTGAAGGAAATTTGGTAGCTTGATTGTAGGTAAAAGTGCAAGCCACTGTTTGCATGGGATTATTGTGGGATTACATAGACACCATAAACTATTCCCTGCTCTCCGCATGTTCCAAAGCAATGGAGTGCATGTGCTGGATCGTTTTCAGCTTTTCTTGTTACTTTCCTTTTGCTTTTTAGATTTTCTGTATGCTTAGGGCTTCTTATTGATGTCTCGTGAAACCTCCCAGTCTGAAGACAGATTCATTTCACTCAAGGTTTTCCCAAGCATCCATAGGAGTAGAAGCAATGATCTTACGTTTGTTTCACTCAGGCATATAGCCAGCGAAGGGCCATATTCGGCTTGGGATTGTAGTAGAGTATACTTATCGAGTATAGCGTAAGCTGATACAGCGTGTAGATCCCTGTTTCTTCTCTCTCTTCCTCCTTCCTTCCTTCTCCACTCCCTTCCAGCCGCAGCAAACCAGTGATCTTTAATCCCTCTCATTCATAAAGCAGAAACCTGGTGTGTCTGTTTGTCGGTATGTCGTTTTGTGTGTTTATCGGTTTGTATGTCTCTCCGTCCGAGAAAATTCATGATTACAATAAAGGTAGTGTTTTGGCTTGATGTTTTGTTTTGAAGGTATTATTATAACAAAGGTAGTGATATAGAGAACCTAGCTCTATTCTTCGCTTCCTTCTCATAAATAAGGCCGTAAGTTGGTGGGTAGGTTCGTGGAGTAGAGTGAGTGGTGAAGCGAAGGATGCGGAGTGAATGGGGTACTTCGGATTTGTGATTTCCATCTTTACCGGCTTTTCTAAAACATAATTTTAACATGAGGAGGTTAGCCCATAGTTGTGCTCATTAACCTTTCTTAGCCGAGAACATACAGTTTTTTTTCGATCTGAGCCTCAGGATCGAAAGGGTACCGAGGTGGGCGAGTCACTTGTATTAGGTTGAGTCATAAGTCCTCGGACAAATTGGCAACGATAATATTTATCTTACAATTTTTAAACGACAATAGCGAATCATTTGAAATATGACCCATTCGCGTCGATGGTCTTCTGCCAATGCTTGGGCAGTTCGTAAATGCCCTTGCTTTAGAACGCTGGGAGCTGGCCCTTGGAGAACTGCACCAGTGCCATTTTGATGTAGTCGCGGGTTTGAAAGTCCTGACCATCCAGATGAAGTTGAAGATGGGGAAAAAGGTGGTAATACGAGGGATCCAGATTTGAGGAACATGGTTGGCGTGGTAAACTTGTCCTGCCGAAATTCGTCAGTTCAGTTTTGGTCGTTCTTGCAATGTGAGGGCGAGCGTTGTCGTGCTGAAAGTAAACTTTGTGCTGCTGTGGACGTGTAGCTTCGGGATTCGCCTTCAAATTCCTCAGTTGCGTAATGTAGACGTGTGCGGTCACTGTGCATCCTTCGTCTAGCAGCTCCCATTATTCGACACGGAGAGCGCTCCACCAGAATCAGAGCACAACCTCCTTGGCGTGTGCGTTGGGTTTGGGGGAGTCTTCTGCATGCGCACCTTTGTCAATCCATTGAGCACGCCGGTGAACGTTAGAGTAGAGGTTCGACTTCGCACCCTTGGTGACTAGGTACTCGAGCCACGTGTGGTGCCCTTGAGCGTGAGGGGAGAAAGTGCCACGTCGTCGCGGCGGTCTATGTCATACTGCTTCAAAGCATGAGGCATCTATGGACCGAGCTTTCGCACCTTGTCGATTGACTTCAATTCACGAAGAACTGTGGACTGACTTCCCAAGGGTGGCTGCCAGTTCACGAGTAGTTTGATACGGATCGGCTCCCACCTGGCTCCGCAGCACTTTCAAATCCAACTTCAGTGAGTGTCCCGGACGGTCTTCATTTTCGACGGAATAGTCGCTCGATGCGAACTTCTAGTGCCACTTGTAAATTGTACACGTCCTGCTTGTGAACGTCCTTCATACCTCTACCAATTGCCGCGGGTTCATGGCTCGATAAAAAAATAAATATGATGGTGTTGCGGATGTGGAGTTGCGACGTCTTGAAATCATGAGGCACAGTTGCTGGAAAGAAAACAGTTAGGTGCCTTTTCCAGTATGCGTTTGGAAGAGCTTTCTATACTCTATCCAACAATGCCTCGTACGTTCATTTTCGTCACCTCTTTCCCGAGTTATGGTCGCTAGAAGTCATCACTATCACATTGTCCGAGGACTTATGACTCAACCTAATATATTCAACTCATACTAGCTCTTTGCACGAGGTAATCATCTCACCCCCCACCCTGCCGCTCCTCCCATACTCAGACTTTCCTTGAAATCATATTTTTCGCCTAGAACCGTCTCTGAGTACAGGTCAGGTCGGCCACCCCTCCTCTGCACTCTAGCTCTCAGTACTGGATAAAAGCGATGCCCTCTCCCCCAGATGAATAGAGAATATTTGAAGGGGGTTGATTCAGAGCAAATATGTAGTCCGAAGTAAGCGGTTACACGGGAAATGACCTGAGTTTCATCATCATGAACCATTCAGATGGATAGTTACTCTGTGTCGGGAACTGATTGATACCAATGCAAAAAGCTTTCCTATGCTGACGGTAACTGTCGAAATAGAAAACAGCCTGTGGGTGACAAGCTGTCGAAGGCAATTCTGACCAGAACGCGGTGAAATTTCAGCTATACATTCAATTAACAGACTTTCCCCAAGGATTCTAAATAACTTTTGTCAATGTTGAATGAGTTCTCTCCTTAGGAATCGAAATTTCACCTTTCTTGTCAACTGTCTTCTGAAGCCTGGATAACTACAGCTGATCGCTAGTAATAATAGGTGGTAATAGATATTAGTAGATCTCAAAGACCATCCATTAAACAGCAGCAGCGCAAACTAGATGTTTCTACCATTCCAAGTAGACCTCATCAATGACATATGTCCAGGTTATCACAAAGATGATAAATAGATGAATACTTAATCGTGGGGAAACTGATTAGATCCGAACCCGTAAGCAACTCCTACTTTCTCATTTTTTTCCATTCTGACTCGTCCTAACCTAAAAAAAAATGATAAAAACCTAAAATAAAGATAAACCTATGAAACCTATGATAAATTTTTATCTGCGATCCTTGTATTCACAGTAATTTCCTCATGAATTCAATTTTAATATTTTTATTTCTTCAATGAAGTTTGCTGAAAACCCTACAACTCAATTTAATTAGCTGACCAAGAGTGCGCTGGCAAACCTACTAATTTAGTAGTCGGGGCCGCTTCTTGTCTAGCGCCTTCAAGTGTTGTCTGGCCTTTGCTCTTCTTCTCCAATTGACCAGTCTTTTACTAATCTGTATCCAGAAAGCCATCCTTCCCTTTTTCCCTCGTCTGCTAGAACTGAAATTCATAGTGAAATCAATTCAAATATTAGTTGATCTCCAAGAGGATGAAGGAAAAATTCTTTGAAGTTGATTTATTTTGTTTACGGGACGCGTTCCGCCTTCGACCTCAATTCAGAATCCTAGTGGCGTTGGATAGGGTATGTGGCCTATACAGTGCCTCGGAGTAGCCATTCCATGCACTGTTCAGCACTTTTACCCTCTCAGACATCTAGTAACAACTAACCAATTCCGAAAGGAGGACAACGCCTGGCCTGAGTTATATCGATATGAGATTCGATCCCGGACTACACGGTGCGCCACCAATGCGAATGGAAATTTAGTGTCTGAGGGCGTCCCACACCAAAGTGAACAACTGGCACTTATTATTTTTAATTATTATTTACTCTTCATCTTTTTTCTTTCAAATTCCCTCCCCTGTCATTCCAATTTGTCCCCTTTTCCATTAGTAGAACTTGTTCCTTCGAATATTGTTCGGCTTCGCACTGCCACCCAGTGGCTTTATTGAGAAATTACAGCTCTGCCAATAAGAAGTATTTATAAATGAATGAATGCATTCCCTCGATCGAGCAGGTGGAAGTGTGAGGGAAAGTTGTTGCTCCTTCTAACGCTACAATCGTTGTTTTTCGTAGCCCAACCGCAATTCCCCAGGTTTCCAGACGTGACGAAGACGCGTGTATTCATCGATGTGAGGCACAGCACTGCCACCCAACGACATTTCTTAAGAAATTGTAGCCCTGCCAAGCCCATAAACCTAGCCCCGGGTGCGGGCGTCGATTTAGAGCTGCCGGAAATGCGAAATTTCGGCCATTCTTTGGCTATTAATAGGTAGCCAGGGCTCCCAAACAAAGTTTTCTTCAAGCGAGTCGTTCTTTCTCTCCTGGATCTAGTATGTTTGCTGGACGTAATGGAACGGCGTAAACTTCGTTTGTGGCGAATGCACTTCAATCCTATTCACGGGCTGGTTCATGCCCGCCCCTATCTATCTATGGGGGTATATGTAGAGTGTTCCGTAGCTCTTCGAATTCTGTGATCTTGTTTTTCCTCTATACCTCGAATTTGTTCACCTAGTTTCAGATCATCATCCTTTTGATGTTTTCAAAACCTCACCCTTTGGGTGTTTTAAAACTGAAAAGGATTTTGAAAATAAATTCAAAAAACCGCTGAAATAAAAATTTTTATGGCTGGTAGCTAAATACTTGCTTCATTGGGAAACATACGATTTAGTTGTTTTGTATCATTTTAACTCGGAAAGAAAACGAAAATCAACAAATATAGACTGTGCAGAATAGAGGGCGTGGTCAAAAATCGTGCAACTTTTTTGTATTAATTAATTCGTTCAGTCGGAGCCGTCCACTGCTTTTATGTGAACTGCTATGATTAGCAAAAACTTTTAGCAACTACTTTTGTTACTTCACGATGCAGTTTACCAATACTTTGGTTTCGGAAGAAATATCTCTCTGTTTTTCCTCATCCATAGTTTGATATTCGGTTCAAAATCACGAATAAATGCACAATTCCCCGCTGGCCCATAATGGAAGACATCTTGAAAGCATGTGGCCTGATTTTGAAATACGATACCTCTTCCTAATTTCCTGCTGCCGACGGAATTCTAACCAAAACGGAACTTGCTCAGAATCCTTGACATTGAATCTCAATCTGAATTTGTTCTACTATAGTAAGCAAATACGTATAGAATCCCAATTGATTTATTATGTTTATTATATTATTTGTATTTGCTGACAATATTTTGCGTTCCAGAACTCACATTATCAATATTCATTTCATAAGCAACTTTATGAGAGTTTTGCAAGGTGTGGGAGCACACTCAATTTCTTTGAAGTCTGGAATTGAAAATTTTCTCGAGGTCCCGTTTGATCCATTGATATTCCCATTCCTTCCACAGCATCTCTACAGGTTTTAAGGTGAATCTGCTCAGGGACAGGTTCAGAAGCTCTTGAGCCCATTGAGATTTCAGGGGAGTTCTCTCCGCCCGAAATGGAAAACACTCCAATGCCTTTATTGCTGGGAGTGCTTTCGATTCCCACAATGCCCTCAGCTCAATTTGGCCGAGTTTTTTGAAAGAGTCGCTCTCTACGACCCCTTTTTGAGTTCCGAGCTCCTAGTGGAATTCACATTTCCTTTCTATTCCTCACACCACTGACACTTTTAATGGTAGTGGACACTGCTATGTAGAAAACCCTATGTTACAGAATTAGAATGGAGCAAACGTTCAGTATAAACTGATAACATGTAACATCCGTTTGGATTGCTGACCTTAACTGTTGATTTTGAAATAATGGCTTGAAGTTTTCGAAAAAAAAAACGGAATATGTCCTTTCCCGTAAAATCTTATCTATAGTTGGTGGAGCTCTGAAATTTCTACTATTTTGGGATGTTCCGAAACAAGCAAAAGCCAAGTTTTGTCCCAGACAGCACTGCCCACTTCAATGGCGGGCCATTTCCTAAAGAATGCATTCATTCGATCGTTATGGTGCTTCTCCTTCTCTAATGACTGCATAGTTGAATTCGTTCTGATGGAAAGGTCTATTAGAATCACTGCCATTTTGTTTCGACCTTGGTCACGAGAGCATATTTGTGCCTGTTGGATATGAAGAAAAGCTTAATCGAAGCTTGTCTTTGACAGAAATTTATGGCAGCAGTTGCTAGTGTAGCTGTCCTCATTAATTTGCTTTGCACTTTTAAAAATATGTATTTGTTTCTATAGATTTATTGAAGGCTATTTCTTATGAAACCTTCACACCATCAAATTGCTCCATGCGATGCAATTTTTCCAAAGTTCATAGTAACGCCCCAATATCTGCTCTGCCCAAATGGCAAGAAGAAAAATACTGATAAATAGAATGACCGGATTTTTATCTCCAAGGCATACCCCATGCGATCAACTCAGATCCAGTACTTAGTATACCTTCCAAGGACAGCCAATATCCAATCTTCAAGCCAGTTTTTCCTATGGGATGAGTTCAATGTCAACTGCTCGCTCCCGTAATGATGAAGGACCTAATTGGCTCCGGTGAGTAGTAATTTCCGATATGCTGAGCCCTCGGAGGAGGACTCAAAACCACAGACCTTCACATATAGGCCTATATTGACATGATATAATGAATTTTTGTAAATGGAAATTAGGTGACGTAGGATACTACAATTTTAGTTAAGTCATGCTTGAAGAACTCTTGATGCATTGTGTTGATACAACTTTTTAAGGAGTACATTCAAGAAAAAAGCACAATTTTGGACCTTGGTAACTCATATTGACATGAATTCGGCAGTTCTCGGTCTGATCTCGATCGTCCTGACATAACACTGCATTTGAAAGCTCTCAGCCACCCCTTGGTGTCCTTCATTTGGGCCACATCATTGGCAAGGGAACAGAAATGAAAGCGGAAGCAACTCTGAGCATTTTTCTTTGCTCTCGTGAGATTCAGCGCCCTGAGATCTTTCTATGTGGGCGCCATGCATTTGTCTCCTCTTAAGAATCTTCAACATACTTTGGCTTCTACAACGGCTTACATACGCATTCAATGTGTTCAAAGTCTTTCTAAGACGAATCAGTTCAAGTTAGGTAGGCGAAAATTGAAGTATGCAAGGTGTTTATTATGATGTAAGGGAACAAATCTTCCTGGGATGAGCTCCTAGAGTTTGAAGAAGGCCAAATTTCTTCAGCCTGATCTCTCGAGAAAATGGAGTGGTGGATCGAAATGTGGCGTAACCAGCTTGAATGAGCAGCTTTATTGACCCATTAAGGCCACAACAACCTTTTTTGCCTGTAGACCACCTTCCAGGTGGCTCCCACTCCCATCTACTTTTTGAGCTTTCTTCTGCATCACCGTAGCATTTATATTCTGTCTATATAGCTCAACAATATAAATATTGAGCTCATGAATGAATGACCTCAAGTCTATGTTCGTTTCGTAGGTAGCTCTTATTTTACACTAATGATGTGGGACGCTGGGAACATTTGTAAAACACCTGTTATCAGACACATGTTATCAAATTGATGAGCCCTCTCATGTTTCACTTGATTAATGGAAACTACTCGACGAGCGCTTTCGATGACTCGGTCTTGGTTGGCTTCTTAAAATCCTCCTTTTCACAGCTTCTCATGGCAATCTATCAGTCTCAGTTAATTCGAAAACTCATTTCTCTCCCTGACGCTTATCTGTAGCCTCCATTTTTCATTTGGTAGAAATATATTCCATATAGAAGTGTATTCTGTTTATATAATAGTAAGCTGTATGAGCCAGAGGAGGGACAGTATCAAGAAGCGACGTTCCCATAAAGTAATGTCCAGGATCAAGTCCATTCAAGCCTTGGCAGGACAATCTAGCTTTACTTTCCCCCAAGGCTGCTGATTAGTACCAGGTCCGCCTGAAAAGCTAAAAACACTGAATTCAACGGCACTTGGCCTTGCCGACTCATTGAATAGGCTGAGTAGGCTTTTGAATCTTCTGCGATCCTAAAAAAATTCAAATGTACGGCGTATCCTAGAAGTTTGACTGATCTGCCCAGAAATTCTCTATATTTTTTTGTTTGGAACCATCGATGTTTATTTAAACCACGGTCGATACTTTTTTGGATTTTTTCTTCATTCGAAACCTAAATAAGACTTGAAAATGCCAGTAAGCTCACTGTTATTCTGATGATTACTAGTATTGTGGTTACTTATTCATGACCTCAGGGATTTCAGAAAATCGTTTGTGGTTTGATGTGAACGCATTCATTTTTTTGTTCTATGGGCATGCATTGTAATGCAAACTGCTGTTTCGAGGATTTCTTTTTTGTTTCCGAAACAACTTAGATCCGAAAGATCCCTGAGTTTAGTGGTGAAGTGGATGATGTGAGTTTTTATGCGGTGAAAGGGTGGTTGAGTTCCGGAGGTTGACGAGAGCAATAGAAAGAGGGAGCGAGCCAGCCTATTTCATATTCAATACCCATTGCGTAGTGGGGTGCGAGGTGAATTTGTGATCAATTACATCTGCCCACTTAGGCGATTCCCACATCGCTAACATTACTCTGGCCGGCTCCCTTTGGCCCTGCTATTACGCGTCGGTCGTGGCCTGGTAAGTTGTTGGTAGCTCTAGAATCACCAAGCGTGCTAGGCAACGACTATTAAGTCTTCACGGAGAAAAAAGTTCTTCGAAATTCTAACGACATTTCCGCCCAATGCACCTGTTCCGGCCAATCATCTGAAAACACTTGTTCTTGCCTCTGGCTCGTCCGGACCTCCTCCTTTTTCATGAGGCTGTTTTGAGCTTATACACAGCTTATAGCAACCCATATAGGGTTACTGACCATCAAGACTTAGTGTAGATCTGATGGTCTAATCTGGACGTTCATGTTTATAACTTCTTGTGTTTCTTTGAGTACCTCTATGGAACTGAAATTATTCTGTTACCTATGCCGGATTGGATGGGATAGGACGCTGGTTATGAGAGTTTGAGTTAGAGAACTCCATGAACTTCTCTCCACATTTCCTCTATGTGCAACTGTTTTGGTTGAACATCTGAAAACAATTGTAGCAATTGCTGATAGCGAGCTTTTAATCTTCTTTTTTACTGAGAATCATTTACTATGAAGCACAGGCACAGCACTAATGGCGGCTGGGGAGTTGAAGTTGAAGTCCAGGTCTTCTTAGCCTTGAATCTTTGTCGTATGAAACAGGTGTCCAGATTATTTGCAAGGAAAGGGATATCTGAGTGGATTTGTGGATTCACTTTGAACCATATCGCAAATCAAACACTCCTTTCAATGCAAAGCGGTTCTGTTTGATTGATGATTTTGATCTCAGAAAAAAGTTTAAAAACGCTCTTTATCTAAGACTTTATTATAATGCTGTGATAAGCAATTACTTTGATGTTTAAAGGGGCACACAAAAGTTGTTCCATCACCTGGAGTGAGTTGTAGTGTGTGTAAGTACTGAGGAGTTCCTGGAAGGCGTTCGGATCGTAGCATACCTGCGCTTTGAGCAGCACATGCTATCCTATGAAGCGCTTCTGTATCTTACCATGTATCTTTCTGTATCATTACAGTATCCTACCGTAATATCGAAGTCATATCAAGACAAGTAGATGAAATCATTAAAGTATCGGCTTGCTGGGGCATCGGGAGCTTACTAGAAGGCAGAAAACTTTTCAATTCAACTTGGTACACACTTTACGTCCACTAACGACTCATGGCAATTCCCAAAGTCAGCCTTCCCGTCAACCTAATTCCTCTCCTGTTACCACTTATAGATATCACATTTTGTTCTGGGTTCTGATATCATAACTGCCGATCACAATTAATATTCCGGAAATGTGACGTGACGAAGATAATGCCGTCAGATGGATTAGCTCATCGGATTTATTCGTACGTTGTCATGGAATCGTCAAATGTCTCAAAGATTCAACAAAATAACGTCGGATAACGTACACTGCACTTTTACTTGCTTCAGAAGTATCCCGAAAATCGGTATCGATCCATTCCGCTTAAGTGACTGGGAGTGAACTTTTGGGACTCTTTTCTGTCACCCATAATAAGATTCAAATCCATTGGGAGAATCACTAGGCAAAAAGTGCATCCTCTCAGTTCTGGTACCAACACCAGCAGAGATTTTGAAATCCCCAAATGAAATTTACGGACCTTCTCTATTTAGTTAACGAATTAAATCTAATTCGTTGGATGAAAGAGCATTCTCATAGGATGCACTTGACTTTGATTATTCCATATTGGGACAAGGCATACTAGAAGGAAAATTCTGAGAGAGTCATCCAGTTCTCGTTCTGCTTAACAGCCGACTTCTTTGTCTGTTGCCGTATTCACCGCTGCCGGTGTACTTTGCTCACATTTCTGATCCCTCAAAAGTGCAGAATTCCGTTTCCGTCGTATGCATTTTTGCGCATGAGTCCTTTGACTTTGAACTCATCTAAACGACGGACGGTTGGACGAGTTTCCTTGTCGGTCACACCTGACAGAATCGCACGGCGTCATCTACGTACGAAGTCGTTCGAGTTGCAAGTGCAATATGAAACATCAGTGGGTAGGTACGAGTTTGCATGGGCCGTTCTCAGTCATCCAAGCAGCCATTCGTCGGCGCTGTCATGCTCGCTGATACATGTCCACTTCAATTGCTTGCCCTACTGAGTCGATGACAGCCAGCTAACCCATCTCTCAACTTGGCTGCTCGTTAGGTTAGCTGTAGCCTTGCTACTTTCCTAGAAACTGGTAGTATTTTTTCACTCAGTAAGTTTTTACCCATTCAATTACTTCCCTTACTTCGATGGAAAAACCGGGAGCAGTTGCTACCGTAATCCGTGCTTTTCTCGTCTATTTTAATAGACATTGTTCGGCATTTTTGATGAGCCATTCGAATGTGTTTGAGCCAAATGTAACTTTGAAGATTTTTTATGTATCGTCGTAATATTCAGTCATTCATCACAGCCAGACAGCGAAGTCCTCCGGGCATGCTTTCTTTATGAGACATTGTTGGTGAAAATGTCCTCTATCGATCATTACACCACGTTCCTTTACGTTCTATAATAAAGACCACAATAAAACCTAATTCGATGTGTGGAAGAGAGTGTAAGGTTGGATTTTTATTCATACCACAACTACGGCTTCGTACCTCTATTTCCTTCTGTTTGTGCGACCTTCTGCATCTGCCTTTCTTTGAAGTCTGATCTGAAGATTGAAGTTTGAGCTTGATCTGCTTTGAATAATCAATGCCCTGTGCTGAATGGCTGGTGCTACGATGAATTCCTGTCATCTCTACCTTCTCAGTAACTCTTTCTTATGGGACTGGAGACCCTTCGAAGCACCTCGATAAGGGAAGTCAGGTGGCCGATTGGTTTTTCTCCAGGTTTCGTAGGCATCCTTTGGGACAACTGTTCTGGCCTAAGGAGGTTGCTGTGGGGCTGGATCGAGGCAAAAAAAAAACTCGCAAGTGACATGCACAGTGAGCCTTCGAAGTAGGAACTAACGCCTCAGCAGGAATCGCCGCCCTAATCCGGCCTACTCCCCTATAAGAATGGACCGTAGGTCTGTAAGAGGCCGACATTCTGTAGGAGGGCCTAGAAATTCACACTAATTCGGTTTTCCTGACTTTCTTTGCTATAGAATATACCTTCACCGAAGGTCTGCTCTGATCAGATGAACCTCAGATCCGCGTAGAAGTAGTAAAACCCCTGCCAAAGCAACATCTCAAACTCTCTTTTTTCGTTAAAAATGATTACTACTCAATTTTTAATTCATTTTTTGACTTCTCTGTGGCTGAAAAACAGCCGACTCTATGCTTACGCACTTGACAATATTTTCTTCCATCGTACTCCTACCCGAAGACGAGAGTATTCATCCGTGTAATACAGAGGCACTCCCGTACTCAATTTTGAATGTCAAAGGGGAAAGGATTTTTGAAAAAAAAAACAATTTCATAAGAAATGTACTGATACCTGTTTCCAGGCAGATTGGTAGACAGTGTTCATAGGTCCTCCTACTTATTGTAGGCAAATTGAGCTTAAAAAGTATTTCCCACAGACTCGTTACGGTTGTCGCCTTGCGCCCACAAGAACTATTCGATATCATCTTAGATTTCATATTGAGTTTTATCGATATTATGAGTGTCGCGACTTGTTTAATCGATTTTTTATATCCGAAAACATATGTGAACTTTAAGACGTAATCAGTCTGGTTCAGTGCAGAGGATTGGGACAGAGATACATGTAAGAGGGGGAGGGATAACAGCGATTAACGTGGGCTTAATGAAGAATCTCGTGGACAAGTACTTGACTTAATGTGGCACTGAATATCTGGATTTGGTCATGATATTCTCTGTCAGATTGACTAAAGCATTCGGATTTTAATTTCGGATTTAAAGTATGTCATTAGGTCACAATGCGTGTTTATGTGGCAGATATGTGGGTGGCCTTACTTTCTGACCTAATGACACATCAGAAAATTCGGTGCTTAGAATTCTCTTTTGCTATTTTAAGGCTGGGGAGGAAATTACGGGAAGTCAAAGCTATTTCGTCTTCAGGCTATTAGGAACCGGAAAACCCAGAGTTCTTGAACCTGCATCAGATTTATTTCATTGGCCCTTTTTTGAGGTCATGTCTGTTCATTTTCATTTTTGGGAGATTTGCGTTACATCAAGATCTCATTGAAGTGGTCTGTTCATTGGGTTTATTTATACCTCAAAGACTTGGAAATGGATTAATGTCCAGGCACAATCGATAAACATAATTTCTGTACCTTTGAAAACAGCCATATAAGTGATTACCTGCAGAATTCAATTACGATATGGAGCAATAACACCCACCACTCAAATTCCCCCGTATTCATAACTACACATAGATCTCGGTATTCGTTTGCAGAACAAAGGCTTGTCCCTATCCCTACACACGAAAAGGCAGGCCAGGTGGAGGTCCTCCAAACGTATATAGGCTGTCCATCAGATTGTAGGCTGTTGTCCACCCGCGGGCCGACCAACCAAGCCTATAATCTTCTCGAAATCATTCATCAGGAAGCGTTCGAAAGCTGTTGTTTGGGTCAGAGGCTCCCTTGAATGCCGAGACCATTACGATTGGGTGGTGTGGGTGTGTGGGTGGCCCATCCCTGACAGTTTCATGTTGAATGTATTTAGGTTTACTTCTTTTTTTCCAATCAAATTATTCCGGGGCATTCTGAGAACCTTATAAGAAAGAGTCGAAAGCATATGCTAGAAAACGTAACCCCTAAAACCGAGAAAAACCTGCCCTTTCTGAAATGTGTGCTTACATGTTGACGTTTTTGCTCTGAGACACATATAGAAGATTTCTGAATGAAAGGTGGATGCATGGCGCACCTTTAGAGAAGTTTGACTGGACTTAAAAATGTTGTCATCTGCATCGCTTCGACTTTATTCTAGTCGAAGTAGTTCACACCAAGATAGGATACTATCGAGAGGGTACACATAAGGTCTGGGAATGAAATGTGAGATTGTTGTCGAGGTCAGACCTAACTCAGGCCTTCCATTCATCGGGGTTCGGGACGCTGGATTCATATTCTTCTTAGAGATGAACGCACTGAACTAGACTGTCTCCCTGGTCTCCCTTGAATTGTTGTATAAACCATTTAGGCATCTAATCTGAATGAAAGTCAAATGCTCCGGCATACCATGAAAAAAGCTCGGCCCAAGGTACTTCACCCCATTAAAACTTATTGGAAAACTATAACACGGACATTCTCAATGGTTCGTAGACGACGTTCGCATTTACGAATTCCCGTGTCTATTCTAGCGTGGCTGAGTGCTGTGCCTATCAGTCATAAGGAGAAAGGCAGGAGAGAAGCAGTTGTCACTTCAACTTGTCTTGTCTGATGAGAGTTTTTCTGCTCTACACCTCCTCTTCATCTGTCGTTTTCTTTAGCCGCTTTGTCATCGTTGTCGGGAACATAGCAAGCTATTATTGCTCTTCTTGCAGCTCATCTCATCCATAGCTGATCCTGTTTTCATAGCCTTTTATAGCTCTTTAAGCATTTCCAGCCAGTCGCCACCCTCCAACACCTCCTTTCTAGGAGGCTTCATTCTCAACTCAACTCAACAGCTCGCTCGGACTTCTGTATCGTCGTTTTCTTTGAAAAACGACATGTAAAGTGGCTTTTCTAGCAGATCCCCTGCGATGCGCCGTGCATTCTGAATCCATGCGGAATACAGCAGATGTTTGAATGAGTATTTGGCCTCCAAAATGCCCACCTTTCCTTATAGTAGATTTTCTATGCTCATTTGCACGTCTATCTTCAGTTATCTACTGAACAATTTAAGTGGTAGTAGACTTTCCAGTAAGGACCTTATGGATTTTTTGACACTTGTTCTTTGCTATTCAGATGGGCAACTCTGTTCGTGCTAAGCATCAGCATCATTGATGGGTCTCAACGATCGTGGTAGTGAAGCCATTTCCCAGAGCTTCATGAGCGCCCACCTATCGTATCGAGCTACATCTGCTAACAGAATAGGTTAGCAGCTATTAAATTGATGGCTTCAACTTCTTTTGCTTCCTTTCGGCAAATGGTTGTGTTCCTTCGCTTTTACCGCGCCTGTAGACCCCCTACCATAAAACTTTATTCCCTCAGTAAAGTTTGTCAGAGCCTAGTCAGAGCCTAGTATTATAGCAAAAAGCGAAAGGGAATCCAGTGAGCACAGATACATTTCAGTGACTCACTGTTGAGCAGCCATATGAACAGAGAGATTCGATTCGATCCTGATTAGGTCTAGCCGACCATCGGGCTGTATGTGTGGCTGTAGCGCCTCCTCACACTCTGCTATTCTGTTCCTTCATAATTTCTCATGAAGGTTATGTACATAGGCAGCTGAAAAAATTAAATAAATGGCTCAGTAAAGCAGTTACTCGAGTAGAAGGCGAATTTGTTACTCAAATGCCTTTACAAGTCTTGATAGGGAACGAACAGTTTCTTAAATTAGGTACTCTGGAAAAAAAAACTTGAGTGCTTCCGTATTTTTAAATCGCTCAGCCTTTACCGAGGCCAAGCTTTGTGGATAGAAATCCAGAGCGTGGCGCAATCGTAAAGCCACTTATCGCTGAATCATTCTACTTCTGCTGATCTTTTAGTTGATGCCATTTTCTAATGAAGAGATCTTAGAATGTTGTCATTTCTCTTGAAGGGTAAGTTCGATCAGAACACCATCTTTTCTCGGTAGTTATTAGATTTTAAACGATAATCCTTAACGGTGCCGTCAATTCTGAAGAGAAGTACCTTAAGAAAGAGGCGTGGCCGTATGGAGACCGCCTACTACAACACATCCGTTATTGTTCCCTCATATTACTCTTCGTATTATTCGTTGCTGCTATTACCTGAATATGTTCTTTCTTACCGACATCGGCACTTTGCCGACAGATTTTATAGACGACCCGGTACGTAGTGGCCACCTGTGGGATATTTTCGGAAGCCCGATGTGATTGAAAAAAAAAACTTTCACGGAAGCTGACGTGAACGTGGGCAAACCCTCGTCCTGTCATTCTCCAAATGTGCCCTACTGAATGCCTTTTACCGCTTTGTCCTTTACTACCTCACTTTATTTTTCGGCCAAATTGGATAATCCACTTCGTTAGCTAAAAATAGATGAGTCTAGTGGTACCATTAGCTTATGGTGTATTAATCTAATTTCGGATCTGACCCTGCTGCGATAACGCGATCTTCTCCCCATCGACAGTTTGGTTGAAGATTGGCAGTTCAGACGGAAACCTTTGATATAAATTGGTCTTGCTGATCGTGGGTAGGCTTAAAATGTACCCATGGTAAGTGTGGCTGGAGTCGAGGGCATGGCGCAAACGTCAGTCTCTCCCGCCTTTTACTTCTGTCGTGCTACTTACTTCGTTGCTAAAAAAACCGAGTTCCCTCCCCATCTCTCTTTCGTTCGGACGGAATTGGTGGCGGTTCTCTGTTGCTTCGCAGAAGGTATTCACTTTGGCTGCGGATTCTCTAATTCGTAGAAACTTATCCGAAACACCCGTTCTGTATGTTCCAGTATTTCCAGGACTATATGAGGGTTGGGATCTTCCTAATTCGTCCTCTCAGAAATCCAATGATGGAAAAAATTGTGAACGGTCCCCATATGTAATAGGTGGTCAAGTGGATGTCGACTTAGAATTGGCCATTTTCAGTTTTTTCCCAAGTTGGCCCCAAAAAACCAAATAAGTGGTTTTTCAGAAGATTCGACTCAAGTACACCAAGGACAACGTACTTGGCCTTCATTGCAGTGCACATTTCCCCTTATTCGACTCTATTCAGTATCATTAAGGCATTTGAATGGGTTATTTGGGCTATTCAGAGATTTCTGAGAGGTTCCAGATAGTGACGTGCTTTTCGCCCATAAAAGGGTTCGGGTTGGTCTAGAGAAATCAAGAGAGTCAGAAGATCTGAACAGGTCTGACAACGAGTTTCGGATACCCAAATTGGAACCTTCTTGTTTCTTTAATTGCAGGTGTGTATCGACGTCGAGGTATGGGAAGCCCATCGCCCGAAAAACCTTTCAAGATAGTTTTGAAGTAAATTTTTCAAGCTGTAGAACCGAGATATTAACAAGCTTTATTAGGCTGACGTTTCGGTGCTTTCACCTTCCTCGGATCTTCGTGATCAGCCTCTTGGAGGCCAATAAAGCAAGTTGACCTGAGGCTCACCCCTATTTAAACCGCAGCCACACCAGCTTAGGGTGATCGGTGGACCCCCAAAGGTCGACTATCCCAGAGGTTAGTTACCAACTTTCGACTTCCTAGTAGCCCACGCCCTTTGAACTTTCTTTGTAGATTGAAATAGTGCTTGATCGGATGGTTTTTCAACTCCCTTTTGTCTTTCCAGGCTCCGAGGAAGGTGAAAGCACCGAAACGTCAGCCTAATAAAGCTTGTTAATATCTCGGTTCTACAGCTTGAAAAATTTACTTCTAAACTAAAGGAAGAATGCCGAGATTCATCGAGAGTCGCACATGGACACTAGTTTCAAGATAGCCTTTTACGGAGTGGGAAGTTCCCCGCTGGCAGCGTAGACTGAGACTTTGGCGAACGTTCCAATGAAAGAGATAGCTGGCTTTTGTCATTTGTCTTAGTCCTGCCCATTAGTCTATGGATCATTGACATTTCCTAAATCCACAGGCGTATTAGCGAAGAGACGAGAGACAGGGCTGGGGCTGTGGGGCTGGGGTGTGATGCCATTGTTGCTGTGCTGCGTGACATAGCGCTTTGTGCTCTCCTCTGACGGCTCGCCCATATCTCTTAATCTTTGCGCTAAGTGGCAGCAGCCTTATCGGTTTTCTGAACTTACGTGCCGACTTCACTACCACCCTCCGATGCCCCAGACACACTGTCACTCAGAAACAACGAGGTCCAGCTCAAAGACCATTTGAGACCTATACGAAATCAATGAGTTTAGGTGGTCCGTCAGGCCAGTCGGTTGTGTACTGACCACGGTGGCTGATACTTAATCGTGATGGAGCGATGGCATTACCAACAGCTGGAATTAGGCTCCTGTTTGGTGTTGAGGGTATCCTATTTACGCCAACAGGGCGGCCGACTTTAACCCCCATGAGAGTGCTTGACGATTTTTCATAGCGGTCACATCTCCGATTGTCACAAAGTCTATGAAATATGTTCATCTCATCGAACAACTCACAACAGCAAACGTCGTAGGCACATTTCTTTCGCTTGTATTTCCACAATTTTCGGGAACTTTCTATTTGTTCTACTTTTTTGTTTTTTCCACTCCTGCGATACCTCTAAGGTGCTGCCGCGAGCCCATGCTGTTGTACAGGATCATATGTGTGAGATGTGTCGAGTTTTACCAAGTTTGTTACAGTTTTCCTTCCTGGTAAGTAGTGATCATGGGTTCCATGGGTAGGTATCATATTGTCGATCTTCCAAACTTTGGTACATACCCCTTTCACTCCCACCTGACGCTTTCTCCATCTGTAAGGCTATAAAAGCTGGGTCTAGGAGAGGGTCAAAGAAGTGGCGGTCGTTCTCAGATGATATATATTCTCCTCTCTAGTTCTTTGGTACAGCTGTTTGATCCCTTATGCACAACTGGTACGTAGGCAGTCAGGTCTGTCAAAGAGCAGCAGGAATGGGATGCTCTGCTATACGTTTTCACCGGCTCCCGTGGAGATAGGACTGGCCTGGAAAACCTGGCCGTGAATACGGCTTCATCTTTTTCTGGGAACTTTATAGTTTTTTTTATTCCTCTTGGTTTTTTATGGAATCCTCTGGAGTTGCGTTTTTCACATCAAACAACAGTCCCAAAAAAAATGGCTCGAAAAAAATCTTCTTTTTCTCTTGTTGGTTGTTTGTTGTTTGCGTGTTGGTTGTTGTTGTTGGGCTTAACCTTAACGAGATTGAGTCATGCGCAGAGCAGATTTCTTTGCTGATAGATTCTTCGTTGACTTTCTTAAGCATCTAAGAAAAAAACCACAATCAGCTTATAAAAGGATCGACAAAAAAAATTATTGACTATGAAAAAATTTGAAAAATCAGCTGCTGCCGTAGTCTCCGAAAAACTTTAGGTGGGTTCCATGGGATCTATGTTTATTCAAATTAATGGTTAATGAATTTTTTCATGGTTCCTTCATTTTCTGACCATTCTAGGCAAAATTACATGTCCTAGATATTATATTCATACAAGGGCACTAGAAAGTAACATCTATTTGTTATTAATACACTTACATTGAGCGCGGAAACAACGGGATATGAGGAATGCTCCTTATGAGAGTCCTGGCTTTCTCGTGCATTCCTGACATGGCTTGGAAATACCATGAACGGGGGATTTGCGGGTGTAATTATTATACATTTTCTAGACCTTCAGTCAGGCTTTAGCCTTTTACTGTCACTTGGTACTGTCGACTAAGTGAAGTAGTGCCAGGCGGAATGCTACCGCAAGCATGGTCAGATGATGGAATCCTGACAACATAATCGGCCCGCTAAAGCTTGCATCTTCGCGACACTTCGAACTGCCTTATTCATTTGCCATAGAAGCTTTCCCTTTTCAAGTAGCTTTGTTGTCGAAGTGATTTTAGGATGATAACATTTGAGCCAGCCCAAATGGTGAATTTCTTCAGTATCATGAGGATGGAGGAAAAAACCTTCTCCCCATTTTTTCCCTCATGTATCCAAAAAACCACTCAAGTCTTTATCCCTACGGACTCAGCGGGGTGCTGTTGGGCTGCAGTCAAATAGCAGAAAAACGATTCTTTCACATCTCATCCTTCCCTTTAGAATGTTATTAGAATTATCGGCAAAGGAGAGACTGAGCCCTGCCCCAGCTTCTTGCATTAATTCATTATATAGGTCGATTATTCATTCAACCGCCCCTACAATTTCGAATGGATGTTGAATGCGCTGCTCATACATCGAAGCATTAACCACCTATAAGCCGCTTGCTCACTGGTCCGCCAGTTGATATTGAAGAATTATGTTTGGGAGAAGGGGCTCGTCCAGATCCCGTATCTTCTGAAGACCAGAAGTATAAACTAAAAAAGAGGATATTCCAGGGAAATCCATCAGAATAAAGCAACTCATTACAATGTGGCATGTTGAAAATTGCACTTTTTAGTCATACTTGGCTGATCAATATGGGTAATTGGAGGATCTCCCAAGGCTTACCAACGCATATTCCTTGACGGAAAGGTCCGCCCGTTTGCGGCTTGAATGCAGTCATTAGGAATCATATAGGTGTGAGTAATAGTGTACACACACATACACTCCCACCCTCTAACCTCATGCTGCTGCTGATAATTACCCATGGAAGTACTTTCTGCGGACACCATTCATCTAGCCAGTCTAGGGTGCATTCAATTTCGAATTTCTCAGTAAAAGCAAAAAAAATCGCGGAGTGGAAGAGCCCATTCTGCTGGAACTCTCTCTTTCTGTCTTAATTCCTTCTCGAGCATCCCTCTTTCTAATACCTCCACAACGTCATTTATCCAATTAGCTTTATCCGTTTATCCAAACTACTAATTCGTTGGCTTAGCTTTTTACTTTCTTCACTCTCTTTCTACTTGCCTCCTTCCTTTCCTGCTCGCATCTTAATACTCAGTACTTATGGCACGATTTCCTTTTATTACTTTACAAAGAATTTGGCTGTCCTGATCCGTAAAAGACTTGAGGGAATGTACAAATTAAGAAAGCATTGAATAAAATCATCATCCTAGAGAATGCAGATAACGAGGCTTATCCTGACACGAGGATTCCTTCTTAATTAATTCTTCCTATCACATATGTCCCTCTTAAATATTGACCTCGAAATACAACCTTCTCTGCTCCAAGAAACAGATATCAACCTCAGAACTGGAGCTTTTCCCAGTTACTCAAGCTTGCTGGGAAAGTTGTAATCCTGTGGTTTACGGTCGTCATTCTACGTGTTCGCAACCGCAGTGGTCCCTTGACAATAGAGCATCGAGTTGACATGAAAGCATCAGGTCATCTGGGAAGCCTTCATGAACTTCAAATGCGCGACGCTTTCCAGCATGAGATAGATCAGCATAGATTTCCATTGTTTCGCATCAAAAATTTTTATTCGCATCTCAGAAGAAAAAATGTGTTGTGTTTTGGAGAAAAGAAATGTCAGGTTAGGCATTGAAACCTCCATTTTTTTCTTTTTTTCTGAGATTCTATATTATAGGACCAATTCAAATTCTTAATTGCACTTTCATTTTGTATTCACAAAAAATATACAATCTCGATATTTTGAGAACGGCTTATACTGTTTTCAATTCGTCTTAACAGCAAGTGTTCACAGATCAGATAATATTTTAATGCCACCTACGAACCAATGACCACAGTTAACTCCCAAAATAAATTCTAAAAGATAAAGTCTGTGGGGCCTTGGTCAGTCCCGTCCGATTAGGTTATCCACTGAGCAGCTTCTCTCTGGGACTCCCTTGAATTTTACTAAAAAACGTATTGGCATTCTGAATCTCTTTAGCCTACTCAGTGTCCTACATAGACCAATTAATCTGTAAATAGGCGCCTTCAACTCTCCAGACGAATCGTGTGGTAAATAAATCAGCTCTGAAGTGAAGGAATGTCTGCTTATCTGACTTGAATTCGGTCGAGATTTGAATCTTTGCCATAACGGCATGCTTCGCGTTCCTTGTCGTTCAATATTCTCTTCTACTTAGTAATCCAGCTTTTCCTATCACTTTTTAATGGTTGGATCTTTTAACTTAACGAACTATTTTTGTTCTGTCGGAGTTTCGCAACTTTTAAACCTTCCATTCGATTTCTCCCTCGATGCTATTACTATTCCCTACAACCTGGGATCCTACAGTTGACTAAGGTTCGAAGAGAACCAGAGGGGCAGGTTTGACCCTTCGGAGAAGTCTCTAAAGCGGCTACACTGTTGAGACTACCGTACTGAACAGCAATCATTGGTTTAGTACGGTACAACCCAGACGACTCCTCTTACGCAGCAACGTTTCAGAGCGCTTTCATGGATGTTTGCTCTTCTAACCCATGGCTATATGGGAGACGGGCAGTAGGAACGGTTTTGGGTAATCGATCCGCCGCACGCGGCTGTCGCGGACCATTTTCTTAGTTATAACGGTTCTGAGGTTTTTCATACAGCTCAATCGGTATGCGCTTATTGCTTTTGGCATGGTTCTACTATTAGCTCTGTTCCTGCATTTCTTACTTGCTGCTGCATTTCGCTTTATTCCTTCGCGCACGGCGTCTTCTCGCCGCTACGCGACAATTTTGTCTCTACTGCATCACACCCGATTTGCTGAAGATCTTTCGAATGCTTTCAGATCCTCACTCTCACCGTTCAAATCTTTCTTTCCATTCATATCGTAGTTTTGATGATTTTCAAAATGTTTACAAGTTTTTTCGTTGTTGAATCACATTGGAGCCCGAATGAAGGTCAACTAGTAGTTGTTTCAATGTGATTTTTAACTCATGATTTCAGTTAGTATGTTGTGATGCTTCCGGTCACTGCATTCCTCGTCATTGTGCGAACCGGATGTGCATTTCTATTCAATTCACAGACTGACATTGCTCATTGCTACGAGTTGGACTTGGAAAATTGCTTTCGCGAGGCTTTTTTGGTGAGTTAGTCACCCAAGGACTGGGTAACAAAGGGAACGCATCATAGATATATCAATAAAAATAAAAATAAATAAGATAAATATTCGATTCCGGTAAAGCTGAGATAAAAAGAAGTAGGTATTTCCTCATTGTGCTTTGAATCACATAAAGTTCTAGGCTGCAATACATCCTCCGATCAGAGGACGACGAGCAGCCCCACCCTTCCACTCAGCCAACGTCAGTGTCCTAGACAAACGGAAAGCAACTGGTGAGTCATAAGGGTACAAGTTCTGTGGCCTAGCGTGATTCCTCTTTGGCTTAGGTCAAACATTCGACTTCCATTCAGAATTGCAGTAGCATTTGAATCCGTTTCCGACCCATGGATTGGTTTGCGGTTGTCTTAGCCGATGGTGAAACTCAGGTTTAACCATACATAAACAAGAGCAATAATATCAGAAGGAAGAAGTAATCGTTTGTCCAGGGCTGAATTTGTTGATGAACTGGACTGTCTCCAATTCGACTGGGACACCTTGGCAAAATCATGACTGTAGAGCTAATGGTACTCGTAAAGTGGTATCAGCCCTTCAGTACACAACAACATGCCCTTTTAAGGGCGACCCTGAACGGTTTTGTTGAAAATGGATATTTAACATAAAAGAAGTTATTTTTCTCGTTAGCGCTACAATACTTTTTACATAAAAGGTTACAATTTTTTCCCCGGTTCTTTCCATGTATAACAAAAATTGTCCTCAAGTTTCGATCTCCGTCCCGTCAAATCCTTTACCAAGACTCCCTATTTTTACTCAAAAAATAATTTCCAAAGCAAAAACGGGTTCATCCTTAGATGTGGAGTTCACCCTGAGATGTTTGGAATAACTGAACTTCCGACGAGACTAATAGGTAAGAGTGTGAAACCTGACAAATGGAAGTGGACGAGTTGTCTCACCACAAGTTAGATGTTGATTTCATTCTTTCAATTAAGGGACGAGGGCGTGTGGGAGTAAGCAAGAAGAGGCGTTCCCACGGTATCGGGATCAAATCAAATCTAAGGCAAAACCCAGCCCAATCTACAGAATCATTCATATTCGCAGCTGACACGGGCAACAGAAGTGCCGATTTGTACAGCGACTGACATCCGCAAGTAACTTTCGTAGGTGAAATTCGTGTTAATCACCTTTATAGTTCTGAATGAAAGCCAGTGGATGGCGTATCCCGAAACGGGTATTATTTTTCTGAAATTTCTTGATTCTTCACGGGTTTGGGATGCCAATCTGTGCGTTCTGTCTGTTTTTGTACCTCTCTTTCTACTCACTTGTACATCTCTGCCTATCATCGTGTATTAATAAGTTGCTGCACCCTTGAGATTTTCACACGCTGAATGGTTGCGGAGCATGAAGCCGATGAATTTTTTATTTGAAGTACTTAGATTTTCAGAATTATGAGTCCTACAACAGTTTCCGATAAGTACGTTACTGAATTATTGATAGTAAGAACCCCTTTGCATGGCGCTAGATCCTATGGTACCATGTTAACATGGGAACTACGCTCTCAGGCTGAGAAATAAAGCGGAACCAGTAGCTCTTCATTTCGAAGCCCCCCTTAATTTAACTCCAACTAGCTAGAGCTTCTGTGGGGAAATTTCGGATTGAACCCTCGTCGTAATTTCGAGCTCAAATCCTTTACTGGTCAATTCAAAACGAAACTCAGGGTTTCAAGCCAAGATTTCTTATACGTCTTTCTAATAAAAACCGGTAATAATTATTGGTTACACAGTTTGGAACTTTTAGGTTACTTTGATTCAAACATAGGAAAGATAGTTGATCGAAGCCTAGAGAGGCCATTTTTGCTGCGTCTGGGCTTGCAGAAAAGGAAAAGCTTTTTTCGGTCAACCCTTCAGTAAAATATGTAATGTCTTGGTTTAGACACGGCAAATCTGATGTTATGCCATGATGTGCGCAGATTCTCTCTATGTTTCCACTATCCAGGATGTACTGAACAAGTTGCGGCCGCTGTAAGTCCTTACTGTTTTCACCAAAAGTAAAAATTGATCATTGTTCTATTTCTTCCAGATTGCATCCGTACAGTACCATATGGTCTTCGGTAAGAAATTACCACTACACGTCTTTCTCGCCTATAAAGGCTATGGTAGACAGGTAAGGTCTTCTAAGATTCTTCTGGCACATTCTTGCACGCAGCCTCTTTTGTGTTCCATCCATGGTTAAAATTGAAAAAAAAAACAAGTGGTTCTGCTGAGGGTAAGATCGATTGGGATGATTTTTGAAAAATTCCACTTCCAATGAAGTGTAATCACTCAGCGATTCCTCTGGGTATGCGCCATGCCTCCTACCTTCCTTGTATTTCGTATAAGCGCTTGATTGTGAATTTGGACAAAACTCGGTTAGTGGAGGCCAATCAATGGCTACAAGTCCATACTTCTATCTTCCCACCGAAATTCCTTACCCATTACCCAATACTACCTGAACTTGCGAAAAAAGGATTGGGGTAGATTGTAAAAAGCGAAAAGCGAAGAAAATAGTATTTCATACCTGAATCACTCTTGCTTGCCAACCAGAAAATGGCCAAGCATACTTATGCTTGGCCCGAAAAAAGGAACCTACCGACAACAAAGTAATTTCAGATATGTGAACAGACGTGTAATCGAGATGCTATGTTGATTTGTCGAAGGACAATGACGGATGATGAGCAGCAAAAAGAACAGGTCAGAGAGTACAACGCGAAACCCTTTTAGTGTTACGTATACTTATGAACATTTACTTAACTGTGAAAACTATTATTTTTGGTCAATATTCTCGAATTTGCACAAATTATATGAAAAACAAAAGAGGTCATTAGTCAATGAGTAGACAGCTGATTTTAATGGAAGTGCTCCATTCTATGGCCTTTTATTGAGCTCAATCCTTTTTCCTGTGCTATCAGCTTTCGGAACTCACCGAGATGGTCAAAAAATTCCTCCTGATCTTCACGAAGAATTATGAAAATAGCTAGCAGGAAAAAATGAGAAAGACGATAGTGGTTTGAACGGAGATAGGTTCGAATGTGATCTATCGCAGCTTGTGCGCAGTAATGGCTTCACTTTTAACAGTTTTACACTATTACTAGTATATATGACTCTTGTAGTCTCCGGAAAAAAGGGTTAGTTCATTATGGAATTTAATAGTCACTCGATTACTGTTTAGGATTACATCATGGAAGCTTCGACGATTTCTCAAAGTTACAGTTTCGGTGGAGACGAGACGTGTGATGAATTTCGTAAAGTACTTATCAAGGTGAGCGGTTTTGAAAAGCTCCAGTTCGAACGACTGGCACGAGCTACAGTAATCCTCTCAGTTGCTATCGATTTGATTTCTATATTTTCAATTTATTCAAAGGAAAAACTTTCAGTTAGTCCGATTCCGTGGTGATTTTTGTGGTGATCTATCAAGATGTACATGTAGTGAAACACGATGGGAGGCACCAACATTACGATGTGGATTCGATTGTGATCAAATCTGGAGAGAAGGCTTGTTTTCTGAATCGGCTACCCCAAAAGTTGTGACATATTTTGTTATCCTTCTTCTAATTCAATTCTTTGTGTTATAATTGAAGCCAGCTCGATCAATCCTGATTGGGATGGGTGATAGGGCCCACAGGAACTCTTCTAAGAGTAGAAAACAGCTCTGATTTATGTACAGCTAGTCGATCCGGATCCGCTTTCCTTTCCATGTACTCCCTCGAAAAATTGCATTAATTTTTATACGGGTAAATAGATAATTTCGATAATCATGTTCATATTATGTTTCCTTCACAGAGACCTCGAATAAATTTATCGCCATCAAATTACAAAGAAAAATCGACTTATTAAGTGAAGTGAATCAAAAATGGCAAGAAAAGGCCAAAGGCGAAATGTTAGCTTAAGGGTCCGTTAATTACAGTAATGGCATGATAGGAGTTGTTGGAAGAAAACTTATTTACAAGGCACTAGAAAGGAAGATGAGGATAGAAAGAATATGTTAATGAAAGCTCTGTGAAGCATGATGAGCTGATAGCGACCTGAGAACCAAATCACAGTATCACTGGAAGAGATTAGAAGGTATACAAAAAAAAAGTGAAAAGTAAGATTGGCCGTTCTTCAGGTCAAAGGTTCGAGGTGATCAGTTAACTAAAGCTTGATATATTAATTACAGCATAATAAAAATTAATTACACAACCTACTCTTCATGTGGGCTGTCATTCAAGAGGGGTGACAATTCTGGAGACGAAGATATCGAAGACAACCAAGGTTTCAAGTCCATCACACACCGTTTCATGATGCAGCATATTGCCAAAGTGTTCTGAGAAAAGCATCGTTCGGTAAAAAATGAGGCAAAATAAAAATATTCGTAAAAAATGAAAACTACACTAATGGGTGTGGAATAATCCCTCCTAAAACTGTTGAAACCATCAGGAGGATATGATCAAAATTGATACTGTACCAATGCTTGAACGGTAGAAGTTGAAAATTGAAACCTTTTTAACCTCCAAAACCCCGCCCACTCGTAGGCCACGCCCCGGGTCCGGTGCAGTGGGGAATCGACGGTTTTTCTGACGATTTTTTGTAAGCTGTTGCACCATAGAAAAAAGGAAACCGTCTTCCCATTCATATTCTTATGTGACAATTCTTTAAACAAAAAGCTGACCAAGAGCATGAAGAGGTAGAATACGGATTCCCATCCGAGTGAATTTTGCATAATGGGAACAAGGATTTGGCCAATTGCGCTTCCGGCAGATCCTGTGCCATCTAGTAGACCGGAAACAGTAGACATGGCCTGGAATTCATTATTTTGTCGGAACACTTCGTAGATTCGAGTGTATCAAGAGGTGAACAGATGAAGTACCTGGGCATTGGCGGCGAGTATCGGTTGTGACCCCAAATCAATGGATATTGTGCCGACAATCAAATTATATGGTCCAGATACCGTGACACCGACGACGGTCATGAAAAATGCGTTCCATATCATGTGAGCTCCTGCAAATCATTGAAAAAGTACTGATCAGGCTATTTTGATACTGATTAGTAATACTTACCTATATGAGCATATACGAATAGTGATCCAATCGAGCAAATTAGCATAGCGACGATCAACGGTGCTCTGCATCCCAGCTTATCCTAAATGGCAAAAATTTAATCCTAGGGCTAAAAAGCATGAAAACTAATTGAGCAATTTTGTATCTAGCCCAAGCCAACTAGAATAGCTTTAATCCAGGTATTTGCGTATATTTGAAACACTCACTGAAATGTAACCTCCAACAACGCTACCAATGATTCCTCCGATATCGTACCATATGCTCAACTGGTCGGCCTGCAATAACTAACAATTGCTATCATACCAGTCAATCACTTGAAGGAGAAAGTATAGGATCGAGTACTGGAGTAAAAGGAAACCAGGAAGCTGTTCCGTTGAAGGAAAAAGCTCAAATCGATGATCGCAGTTCTGATGTGGACTTCTCACCGTTGTCTCCTCCCAGTGATAAGCCTCTGTTAAGTACAACGGCAACCAGAAGAAAAAGGCATAATTGACAAGCTTGAGGCACGCATTACACAGGCAGTACTGCAACAAAGTACTCGATTTAAACATTTGAGGGTACTGAATAACTCTCTCTTTAACAAATATAAAGGCCAAGCTGATCCAGCCCACAAACTGATTGTTGAACAAAATCAGGCAGGAATTGAATAGAAATACCAACCGCTAGCACTCCGGGAAGAAGAATAGCGTCAAGAATTTTAATAGGTTCCCCTTCTACGGCATGCGACCTGAAAACAGGTAGAATCGTATGTGCTTTACCGAACACTGCATGAAGATTTCACTGTGTGATTTGTAAAGCAGAGGCAAACGGTAATTTTTGAGAATTTTCGAAAAACCTTCGGAAGATCGGGTTCTCATAGTCTCCCTCAATGAGGAGGATGCCAAGAAAACGTTTATCAGCCCATAAACACCAGAACTTCTAAGAAAAAGTATTAGGTTGGCAAATAAGTCCTGCGACAAAATGGGGACCTTTTTTAAATCATTTCCAAATTTTTTCATATCAATCAGTTTTCGGAAAAATATTTACCGAAGGAGTCAACAACCTTCTTTCATAATTTGAGCCAATCACTGATGTCATCTCGTCAGGAGTAAGGGAGCTGTGACTCAAAAAAGTAGTTGAATGCCGTTTTTGGATCACATTAAGTTACGAATTTCTTTTCCACGACGGGATGCTCAAAAAGGCGGAGCACATGGTAGTTAAAAGGGGGAACACTCCGGGAGTACGACCGATGAGTAACCTGGAACCAATCGGGATCGGTGAACTTTTGACGTGCGAATTTTCGACGTGCGTTGTCCCTCTGTAGGGACCTGATTTACGGTTTGATCGTCCTTCTCTAACCCCGTTGGCCAAATGAAGGGGATCATAGGGGCAAGCGATAGCTGTGTCCATCTAGTCCGCGTCTAGCAACTCATAGTGGATGAATTCCTTCAACATCCATTAAACTAGGGGACGATGCTTGCGTTACCCCGAAGGTTAGTATCTCCTGCAGTGAAGCGATCCAACCGATTGTTGACCATTGATCGGTGAGCAGTGCTAGCATCGAATAGATTGCTGATATTTCGAGCCGCCACATCCGCGTTTTTTCCTTGGCGTGCTTGGTAGAAGGTGATGATACGAATCGGGTGTTGTCCATTCATTGACCGTAATGCTGCGAAAGCCCACACGCGTGCTCTTATTTACCCATGTGTTGATTACCCGGGGAACGTCCTACAAGTTTACCACCCTTGCTACCGTGTTCACACTGTTGATACAAATTTTCGACGCTTCAAATTTTTTGTCGCAGGACTTATTTGCCAACCTAATAATGAAAAGATCTGCATCACCTCTCTCCGGACTCCTCATTATGCAATTGAGAATATTGCGTCTCTTTAGGTTTCGGATCAATCGATATCATCACAACAAATGCTCCAATCAACATCAGAAGACCATTCATAAAGAAAGCATTCTGGAATTCTGGCATCTTTGGCTTACATCAGGAAACAGCCAACAGTTTTGAATTTACTCAACACGGAACCTACTCTTACCAGACATTTTTGATGATTAACGAAAACAAATAACCTCATATCCGAAAGGCAAAATCCATGAGGTAAAGAACGATCCGAAAACGTTTCCGAGCGGTTGACATGAGGCCCACACGCCCATCACAAATCCACGATTAGCTTTGCCAAACCAATTTGCCTGTGAATAAAAGAATCAGAACATATTGGTGAAAAGGTTAAACAATGACAGGGAGTTGGATGGCAATGCAGCTAAAGGAGTAACTCAACTAGTAAGTGTATAGTTTACTAAATCTACAAAATACTATTCGCTAAACCCATAGTGTGTGATAGCGCTAGCGATCCGATCGTTTCACAGACAGTGATCACAGCCTTAGCTACCGTTTTCCGCCGACAAACCCTCTTCACCTGGCGGTAGCGTTTTCACAACATGTTCTGAGCAGTTCGTAGATTTCTATTGAAACGGAAGACGTACCATTATTGCAATCTCACTTGGCCAGCCACAAGCTTGCATTAATCCAAATAACAAATAGGTGAGGACGTAGTATGCAGCATTGTAGAAATCAAACCACTTGGGAAAAGCACCAAATAAGGTTAGCTAAATGAGAAAAGTAATCGTGCAGAATATTCATAGTAACTTCGAAAATGGTAGTCCGAATACAAACCATGACCCCTGATCCAACCATTCCCGTTGCAATGACATATTTCGGATTCAAACGATCTCCTAGCCACCCCCAGAAGAATAGACCCTGAAAAAAACAAAAAAAAGCCATTCACGAAGTAATGGCAGCTGGTAATAGTCGGCGGATCATAAGAAAGCTCACAGTAGCATAGGCGATCATAAACGCTGCATCAAGAGTGCCAAGGAATGTTCTTGCTTCATATTCCGAGTTGAATAGAGCCTAAAAATTGAAATTCCGTGCAGCGGTAAGGGAGTGCACTGAAAACCACCACTTCAAATCAATGACCCTAACATTTTCGTCTACGACCAACGTTCTCGGAGGTTTAATCAGCTTTACCATTTAACCGATAAGGTGAAAGCCTCTAAACGATAAATATAATCTTTCTTGCGGAGATAACCTTTAAAATGACATTTTTTCAAGCTCCTTTGAAGTCCAGGCTATTAGAGCAAAATGTGTAAATAGTTCAAGGGAGGCAGACTTTCCATATCCCAAGACAAATTCTCAACAATGACCAAAAATAGCGTAAAGCGTGGATAAAATGAAATATGCCGCTGAAGACTTACGTCAGCCCTAAATTTAAGCCTAAGTAGACTTTTCATCCTGTTAAACTCCGTAGCGCGTCCACGACTGGCTGAGGGAGAGAACAGAGTGTAGGGAAAGGATCAAAACTCAGCAAATCTCTGAATAAGCCTACCCTCTCTCGGATGATTGAGAAGACTTTGCTCTGTTCTAATAGCTTACTTCTCAACTCAGATTATCCACGATGCTGACATTTTCACACCACCTGTTTTCTATTAGGTTGAGTCATAAGTCCTCGGACAATGTGAGAGTAGTGACTTCTAGCGATCATAACTCGGGAAAGAGGTGACGAAAATGAACGTGCGAGGCAATGTTAGATAGAGTATGGAAAGCTCTTTCAAACGCACACTGGAGATGGCACCTAACTGTTTTCTTTCCAGCAACTGTGCCTCATGATTTCAAGCTGTCGCAACTCCACATCCGCAACCCCATCATATTTATTTTTTTATCTGGCCATGAACCCGCGGCAATCGATAGAGGTATGAAGGACGTTTACAAGCAGGAGGTGTACAATTTACAAGTGGCACCAGAAGTTCGCATCGGGCGACTATTCCGTCGAAAATGAAGACCGTCCGGGACGCTCAATGAAGTTGGATTTGAAGGTGCTGCGGAGCTAGGTGAAAGCCGATCCGTATCAAACTACTCGTGAAGTGGCAGCCACCCTTGGGGAGTCGGTCTACAGTTCTTCGTGAATTGAAGTCAATAGACAAGGTGCGAAAGCTCGGTCCATAGACGCCTCATGCTTTGAAGCAGTATGACATGGACCGCCGCGACGACGTGGCACTTTCTCTCCTCACGCTCAAGGGTACCACACGTGGCTCGAGTACCTAGTCACCAGGGTTGCGAAGTCGAACCTCTACCCTAACGTTCACCGGTGTGCTCAATGGATTGACAAAGGTGCGCAAGCAGAAGACTCCCCCAAACCCAACGTACACGCGAAGGAGGTTATGCACTGGTTCTGGCGGAGCGTTCTCCGTGTCGAATAATGGGAGCTGCTAGACGAAGGATGCACAGTGACCGTACACGTCTACATTACGCAACCGAGGAATTTGAAAGCGAATACCGAAGTTACACGTCCACAGCAGCACAAAGTTTATTTCCAACACGACAACGCTCGCCCTCACATTGCAAGAGCGACCAAAACTGAACTGACGAATTTCGGCAGGACAAGTTTATCACACCAACCATGCTCCTCAGACTTAGATCCCTCGGATTACCACCTTTTTCCCCATCTTCAACGTCATCTGGATGGTCAGGACTTTCAAACCCGCGACGACATCAAAGTGGCACTGGTGCAGTTCTCCAAGGGCCAGCTCCCAGCGTTCTAAAGCAAGGACATCTACGATTTGCCCAAGCATTGGCAGAAGACCATCGATTCCAATGGGGCATATTTCAAATGATTCGCTATTGTCGTTTAAAAATTGTAAGATTAATATTTTCATTGCCAATTTGTCCGAGGACTTATGACTCAACCTAATATTTCATTCGAAGCGTACCACTACCCACTCATACAGTCAACAGAATTCTGTGCCCATCATTCACATCCGAGAACCCTTTCTCAACTTTTGTCGACAACTGCATAATGAAGTCTTAATTTGAAACGTAGGGCTAAAATTGTACTGACCTTATGAGTGGCGTTATCCAGCCAGTCATTTGTGACCGACGTTTTCACACCACTCAGAGTTTTCCTCGACGAATGATATAGGCCGTAGCTGAAAGCAGCCATTGAAAGCGCTGCAATGAAGCTTACCAAATAAAACAATCATACAGAATTCTTGATATCGGCGAAAATCGATGCAGTAATACAAAAAGAAAAAATACCTGAGAAAGGTCACTGCGAACACCAATGCCTTCATTTCTAATAAATGTGAAGAGTAGTGACTTTGCAAACGGAGCTACATGCAAAGAGCAAAGAGCAATTTCCTTGGCACCTGAACAGCGGTGAAACATAACATGGCTCTCTTTCGATCGCTGATAGCGCACAGCATAAAACCACAAGGCCCTCCGAGATAGGCAGGGGTCACCAGAGCTTCGTCGACTTATTAAGAGCACCTTTACCACAGATAATTGTGAATAAACAAAATAAGGTGTATCTTTTTGTAAAGCAAGAATCACAAAAAGGCTTTACTACCATACACAGATGGCCAAACCTGCTCAGACCATTGGAACCCTTCACCCCAAAAGCATCGGGTTTCTAGAACGAGAGATATTTGAAAAGAAAAAAGTATCGAATAGTTCAATAGCTGCCTTTCCGAATCATATCGCATGACAAATGGGCGTTCGAACGTCCCTACGACTCCTAACGGATCGTATATGTGGCGCATAGCAAAACAGTATCGATTCGAAGGAGGTCTGCTGTCGGCTATGAAATGAACCAGGACTTCTAAACAGTTCAACGTTACTTTGAAGAAGAACAAATTGTTTTTAATACGAGCCTGGAAATGGTATGGAAGAGCACTTGCTTACTAATTCCCCTATTCGTAATCAAGCGAGTGAAATGTCTGTAAACTAAGAATCGTTTGCTCCCTAACTCTTAGCTTTCCGTGGTGCCTAATATAAATAGTAAAAATATATGGAATAAAATACACGAAAAATATAAAATATAAACAAATAACTTTGAAAAATCATTTGATAACGGAAGAGAACATTGAATGTCTAATTGTCATCGTGTGAAAGTGCTACAGCTACTATCTAGTCTAGGTATGAAAAAAGCAAAAGACATCGGATCTCAATAATTCCACAGTACAGGATCAAACGTTTATTCAAACAATCATGCAAACAAATTAGTTAGTACCCAACAACAATAAAAATGTTATGCAAAGATGAAGTCTCCTATGACAATGAACTGTAAAAATGAAGAGATCACAAGCTACAAGAAATGTGTGCGAGATATAAGAGTGAACGAGTACGTAAAAATTAAAAAATAAGAAAATGGTGCACCGGTATTAGCGTGAAAATTCGTTTTAAAACAAACATTGCATTAAAAAAAACTACCGAATGAGTTTCTTTTCTATCATCCGACAAACAAATAACAACAAAGGTAAAACTAGCGCAAATTTTGTCAATTTCGTCTTTTGGGCCTATCGAAAGTTTTAGCGTTCCATATAAGACACTTAGGATTCAGCATTCTCAATGGTGGGTTGGGTCGTTCCACTCCACTTTCCTGGTCCAATTTCGGATTATGTACGATGTATGTTCCTCCTGTGAATAGAAAGTTCAAAACACACGCGATACAATTCTGAGATGGAAAGAAGTTCAGCAAAATAAGAGGAAAAACAAAAAAGCACGGAATATATGCTTGGCAGTACCTTTCAAATGAGAGACTAATCCAATGGGCTCCAGTACGTCCTTGATGTCGTCTTTGCTGATACCAGACATTACCTCTAGTTCATCCAGGGTAACATCTTCAGCCTTAAAACGAAAAAGATCCTTGCGAACTGTCAAAGAGGGCCAACAAAGCAACCAAATACGACAAAAACCAGAAATGCTTATGAGAAAACAGTATAAAAGCTTTGTGAAACTGCTCATTACTAGTAATATTAGAGAGGATCGCCTGACAGCAGACAACAATTCAAACAAACCTTGCGCAAAGATATGGAATCAAAACATTGCAAAAGAACCCAAAGCCAGTACTTCTTGTATGAAATCTCGCCCAGATCTGAGAAAGGACGCTCTGGAGTGCCTGGGTACTTGGCCCTTTTCGACATTTCATAACCTTAAATCAATAGCACAACTATAATACTTGAAATGTGTTGCTGAAAGGCTAGCAGCTCACTCAATTGTATCATCAGACTGCCGTATCCTTTCCTCTGGCAACATGGCAGCGTCATAATGCACGCCAAATTGTTTGAAGAATACATTTCTTTGGAGAACATTGCTGCTATATGGGTGCCTTCGTTATCGACCTGAGTGAATACAATCTCAACCGAGCTATTGAGAAATAAAAGAACAAAAAACTCACCTCACACAATAAATAGAAAATGAAGTTTTCTACATCAAAGCATAACGTTTTGTGATCAATAAAAAGCTTGGCCAACAGACAAAGCCGCTGACAATAAAACTGAAAAAGAGCAGTTGTATAGTACTCCTATATGATTCAAAGAGCCATTTTCACTGAGTCACAATGTCCATGCCACAGTTAACAATTAGGATAAAGATGATGATGAGAAGACGTGCACTTCGGCGGATTGCGAGAAAGAAGAAAAAAGCGGCTTTGAAGATTAGGATAATACCTTTTGCAGTGCGCCAAATACTTCGTACACTTTGATGTCACCTTCCTCGTAGATCGCCTCTCCTGGAGGATTCCTGAGCTTACAGTCTTTCGCCTGAAGAGCTAAGTTCATGAGCAGAAAACAGAAAAAAATAATCTCAATGATTCAGCAAAACTTACCAAATGGCATGCAAAACGTTGCCTGTCCTCAGTGTATAATAAACAATTTTCACATATAAGCAGCCGCTCGATAAGTTTATTCTTCAAGCGATAAGGCGAGTAATACCAACACTGGATTTCGTAGCTACCAAATATAATCTTCTCAATGTTCTTTTCCGGGGGAGTCTTAAAACGGCATATTCTTGAAGTGACGGAAACGAAAAATAAGCAACACACAGTAGCAAAACTCTACCTTCCTGTGGTGATCTGATCTCCCACCGACTTCGTCGAGCGAGTTAAGATCTTCGTCATTTTCCCTTCGTCGCTTTCTTGTTATGCGAAGATCACTACCTCCTTGAAAATAGTCATGAAAAATGCGTGAAAGAAAGCGAATCAGTAGGGTCAGACATGTGATTTCCTACGAAATACAGTAGAGAGAATAATGTTGAGCTATACCTGTTTCCCCATTGTTGAGTTTGGGAGCTAACTCGATGAATCTGAAATAAAGATGTTTAAGTGGCAAGTGCTGGTCAAATATGACAGACGCCGAGGAACAGTCTTAGTTCAACGTTGCGAAAATAGATAAAATGTTATCTGGAGAGCATAAAGTATATTGACATACTGCTCACGGCTAATCCACTGGTCGAGACGTCGGTCTTGTCCATCAAAATGAACGAAGAATTCTTGGTTCTCTACGCCATCAGTGCTCTGCAATGAATACCAAAGATCAAATTTCTCTGAATGCGGGAATTCCAAAAAAAGGCCGGATGCAACCAGCTTTGATTAATCGTAAAGTTGACGGAGTGTGTGCTCTCCACGTACTACACATTGTGCCACGTATAATAATTAAGGCAAGATTCGACACATAATGAGCACCTCAGAGAAAACTGGTAGGACCAATTGTTTGTTAAGGTCAGCGGAAAAGTTTAGAAGAAACAAATACGCCCTCCGCTGCTTTGACCCTTTTTCCTGTAGGCATATACACTGACTAGGTTTTGAAGACGCACCTCATCTAGGGGTAGAGAGTTTAGTTTCTGATCGAGTTCTCCTTCATCAGTATTGTTGGATTTGAGGTTCGAGTCGGGTCCTCTCTTCTTCAGAAGTGTGGCCAAGACCTAGAGCACCTTACTCGTTGTTGAGAAATGTGAAGACGTATAACAATGGTATTATGGAAAAGCAAAATACTTATCAGCTTAGGGTATGAATCAAAATCGCTGAGACAACAGAGAGAAAAATAATTCAATCGATACGTACTCAATCCACCGCACAGTACGCATGTGTACGGCTCTGCGATTTCCGAAATCGCCACTTACACAATATTCTTAGCCAACTCCATGATTCTCTAGCTAGGAAAAGCACCAGGAAATCAATATCGCAGAAACGGTCCCCACGATACCTACCCTTCTTTTTTCGCCGTTCACTAATCGCCACACAACAACACGCTCATTTATCTTCACGTCGTCAAGGCTGAGCGTTTTTTCCTCGATGTTAGTCGGTACTGACTTCTCATCATCCATAACTAGCACATCTACAACAACGAAGGCTGACAACTCGCATACAGAAAAACTAAAAGAGGAAAAAAACATAAACGAGAGACCACCGAGAGCGCTAATAATGAATATTTTTCAAAAAAAAAGACCAAAATAGAGCAAAGTACTTTTGTCCAATAGAGGTTTTCGTACAAACAAACACCTTTAATTTATCAGTCTTCATTTAAGAATCAGTGAACGAATATGAACAACGGAGTATCTCAAGGTATTACAACGAATGTTACAACATTAGAGAAGCTACTATTTAATGTATTTATCCATGAACTTTCTGTGAAACTCTGAACGAATAGCGTCGTTGATGAATGAGGCCTCCTTTTTGCGTTCATCAATACCTGTAATTGGGTGTATGAAACACGAAGAACTAGACACCCAATCCATCTTTCATGTTTCTAATTCCATTCCATCCCACTTGCAACCCAGTTTTCACCCCAAGACATTCCAAATTGGCAAAACATTGGGGTAAACTTGAATGACCTGAAAATGAGCGATAATAAGTGCACAAGAAAATTCACAAACCTTTGGCACAGTTTTTGAAGACTACATCGTCATCCCACCTTCGCTTCACCTTGAACTCTCCACCATTAGCCGACGCAGCAGAGTTACCGGGGTTTAGAAGAGGGTTACCCGCCAGAATATTGTCCATGCGGATTTTTTCCTTAATTTTTTATCAATGAATATAGATCCATACTCAGCTAATTGACTATCTATATTCTAGAGTACAGGACTATAATGACGTGAAAGAAGGCTGAATCACAAATCTTCTGTCCGGAACCTTCATCGCACCAAAAGATTAGTGAGCTCTGACGTCTTCTTACCTCTCGCCTCTTTTCCTCTTCTTCTCTTGCAGCTTTCTCTTCCGCACGTTCCTTCTTAATTCGCTCCAGTTCTGCCATGAGTGCTGCAGTGTCGTCCTCATCCGAGTCATCATCCGACGAGTCATGCTGCAACCACACAATTTTTATCCAAATCGACACTTAAGAAATGCAAATGTAAAAGTTGTTAGAATTGAAAATTGTTGAAAAACAAACAAACATATTGTTTTCTAAAAGCACACAAGGATTTCCGCGGAAGAGTTACGAATAAAGGATTGGATCTTTATCAGGTTAGAAAAATATTATTACGGTTCTGCCGCTCATTACCTTTTGCTCGGCTGACTTGTCAGATCTCTAGTGTAGGTATGACACCAATTTTTATTGAAGCTGAAGTACTTTAACGACAAAAAATCTCAGGCGGCTAAGCTATTGGCCCGGAATTTCGCAATCTTGAAAGATCCTTTCCAGAGACTTTTTGAAACTTTGCTTAAGCTATGTGTTATCGATTTATGTGTACTCTTACCAGCTGCGTCATAGCTTTTATCTAAGGTGAGTTACACCCAGTTCCGTGAAAAATCGCAATTCCCGACATTAATACGAATAAAAAGCCAAATAAAGGATGTTAATAGTGAGAAGAAACACTACTCCGACAAAAAAGAGAGCAATCTCAAGACATACTTCATCGAGCGGCTCATCCGCATCCAGCGCTGCGTGGGAAGACTCTTCGATCCTTGCTCTTTTACTGCTTGAACTTGATGCGGCTGCTTCACGGTTACGCCTTTCCCGAGACGCAATCTTCTCCTTGTCCTCCAGTTCTCGTCGTAAGTCCTAGAGCGACAGCGTTTGAATTCAATTCCATTCAGATCTGACTTTTAAACATACCCGTCTCCTCAGTTCCTCTTCTGTACCTTGACCTGTTTGCCTGTACTTCAATTTGGTATGTGATGGCATGTCTTTTGAAGAGTATTGTTGTGACAGTTTCGATAAATCTCCTTCCGTCCTACCCGTGCCTCCCCGGGCAGGGTGGAATGTTGGTCGATGAGCGGTCGTCATAACTAGACTAAAAGAAAAAAAATTACATAAACATCTTTACTGCCTCCATACGAAGCACTCCTTCACAATAATTCCCTGGTTGGGATTTCCCAATTAAGAGCAATTAAAAATCGAAGAAAATAATGAGCTGATGCTACGTCAGTTGGAAGGGAAGAAAAACAAACGAAATTTTCAAAGGAATTGAAACAGTGCCCAATGATTAATGTTAAAGAAGCTTAGAGACAATTAAGATCAATACTGCACCATAACAAGTCACTGATTCAAAACCATGAGAAGAACTCGAAGAAAAAAAGACAAAGAAGAAATGAAAAACTCGTCCAGACATTTCGTCTGCACTGAATCGCCTTTACACTTTACTGCGAAACGATTATTGCCAAAAATAAAAAGTATGAAGCAGTAATCTTGAACTTTATTGACGTTTTAAGAGTTAATTATTCGATTCTTAGAAAGGTGGAAATGTTTTGCGACCGAATTGCAACGCGTGGACGACGATGTAGAGGCGATGGCGGACAACAGCCACTCTTCTGCGTCGCGTGCGTCAATTCGCGCGACCATCGAGCAGTGATGTAACGAGAGAATGTAAACTTTAAAGAGAAAGCAGACAGTAAAAGCAACAGTGACGCACGCACGAAATCGGGAAGCGGCGTAATCGAGTGGCAGCTGCTTGCAGATGAGCACAGTCGGAAGTGCGCCAAAGAAAAGAGTATGGCATAGAAGATGTTCTAGGGTGCGAGACAGCTAGAGACGCAGAAAAAAACGCAACGGTGGCGCAACGTTCTAATTAAATTGGCTGGGGCTATGCGACGGAGTCGAGACACAAGTGCAATGGTTTGCGAAGTTCATTACTGCAAGAAATAACTTTATGGTTTGTCCTAGATGTTATCTAACAACACGGATGAAAAACTATCCAAAGTTCTTGTGTCCTTTTGCTGGTGATCGTGCTTTGCTTAGTTACTGTCTTCGACTTTTATTCATTCTTTGTCATCTGTCTTTTCTTCCTTATACTTTTGTTTTCATTCTTAAATAGAACTACTTGTATCATACATATACAATTCGTATTGCTACTTTGTGTGTTCAAATAGAACATAACCAGTTATCTTATGTTTCATCCCAAGTGAAAACTAATGAGAAATTGTTTTTCAATGGGAGCCACAGCGTGGACACCTTTTCCATGGATTATCACCTAACATATGCCTTTGCAGCTGGTGTGCTCAGCATTGTTGTAAATCGTTTTACAGCGTGGGCGGAACCCTTCCTCACATTTTTCGATTTGAGTGCTAGGTATCCTTAAGAAGATTCTTGGTTAAAAGCTATTTTTCAATCTTTGTATTTGGTGTGCTCTTCATAAATTCCCTCCTAGTTCACTTTATTGCTAATCTTTGGAATTTCATGATATGCCACCAGTGATCTCATGCGGGTAATTCGCGTTGCGCATTGTAAAAATCGATATTTGTTCGTTTTTATCAAGTGCTGGCCACCAATCCAAAGGGCTATGGTTTTTGCCTTATGGTTGAAGCGCTAGGGACTTTTTCACATCCCTTGAAAAAATTGGTATTTCGATGAAATAGTGCCATCCCATGCCTAGCTTGCTGTCCTATAGGCCTTTATCATGATGTTCATCCTGCTGGATTCATAAATTTAAGGGATTTTCTTCGTCATAGATATCTCACTATCGTGTTTACATTGCTCCCGACGGAAATTCACAGAATAAGGAACTACCGGAGCAAGTTCCTCAAAGAGCTCAAAAGCCGTTGGAATGATTCTATATCTACGCTGTCTTCTACTTTTTGTGCTTCTTTCGTCGTCGCATTCACTAGAGTTACGATTTTTATGATTTGGTCATAATTAAACGAATATTTACACACGCTTAATGCCACATGACACACCTACGTAACATCAATCTTTTCGATTAATTGTGTACTGCGTATAACGTGATGATTGTTGTTTTCTTAGAGGGTGTAGAGGCGCCAAGTTGTTTCGACGCGGCTTCTCTTGAAGTACATAGTGGTACCCTTCATTCCTGGACTCCTGCGCCCAACCTTTGCTGATGTCGGCCGGAAGTGGTCATCATAGTCTAATGGGAGGTACACCTCACCAGGTTCCTGGACCAAGAACTCAGGTACGCTATCAAAAATTTTCCTTTATTCCCTTTTTTCCGATTATCATTACAAGATGTTATTGCTTCTGTCCAATATTTTTTTGTATCAGACATGACTTGGAAATCGCTTCAAATGTTTCTGTGATTACATCATCACATCGTGATTACATCTGTGTTGTGAGAGGCACACCTATCAGAACGAGTTTGTGTTTGCGCTGCTCAGCTCCACTAACTTTGCGTACCACTTACGTGCATTGGACTGAAGATATGATAGGATTGCTTAGAAAAACAGTTGCTGGATATCTTCGCAATTCATCGAATGTATGGGTTCCTTATAACTCAAGAAGTGATGGTCCGGCTGAACTTTGAATTTTCCAATAGTGTTGGGTTGATAGAAGTGTTCCGCTTGACGTCACAGTGAAGCATTAAAAGTTAGTCGATTATTCGAGACTGGTAAAAAGAGTTTGCTCCTCTGTCGAGCCATTTGTAATCCGACTATGGTGCTCTCATAGCTTTTTCCCATTAAACAAATTTACAAGAATTGCGGTCAGTCACCCCCTTGAATTTTTGTTTTGCAGGGGGCTGCAACAGGAGGCCAACCGCTCTCGGCGACAGCTAACCAATTCGTGGACAAAATTGATCCATTTAGCAAACGTGGAACCAGTAGGAGAAGGTCTGCTTTGTTACCAATGTTTTCTCTCTTCCTTTTTCAATCCTGTAGAACCTACTGATCTTTAATAATCTTTGCAGGAGAATTGTTAATAGCAGCAGATATCATGCTGAAAATGAACCTGAACTGGTTCAACTCCCACTAATCAAAGGTATAATCAATTTCACTTTACTATATCTCACTGGAAGGTTCAAGATTTGCTTTTACCGAGAACAGAGGCCTATTTCTTACTGTTTACACTTCACGACAGAGTGTTTATCGATCAGGATGCACTCAAATGCTGTGCAAAAAGAGATTTCCGAGTTCCCTCCCAAAACAGAGCCCCTGTTCTTGCTGCCATGATTTTTTGGAATTTCTCAGTCAGATCGAACTCGTGTCGAATACTTTTTTAATCGGTATTGTTTTAGATACCGCCGCTAACGATCAGCCCGCCCTTGTTCTCCAAAAACTGGCTCAATGTCAAAAAATCTTCGATTTTTACGATCCAGTGGCCCAACTCAAGAGTAAAGAGGTATGTGTGCTTAGTTCTCATTGCTAGTCCTAGAATGATCGCCTTTCCTTCCATTTATTATCGACATATCTGGCAAATCAGTATGAATTATCGATTTATTCATATTTAGTAGCCCTTAATCTCTATCTGTTTCCTTTATGAAAGCAGAAGGTGAAAAAAATTGTTTCAGATTAAACGTGCAGCGTTAAATGAACTAATCGATCACATAACAACGACAAAAGGAGCGATTGTGGAGTCGATTTACCCCGAGGTCTTTTTGTGTTAGAATAGCCAACGTCGTTTCGATGTTAGATTCACATTCGTATATATATCTTCAAGGTCATCAAAATGGTCTCGAAAAATATTTTCCGCGTACTGCCGCCATCGGATAATTCGGAATTTGATCCCGAGGAAGATGAACCAACTCTAGAAGTATCTTGGCCTCATCTTCAGGTAGGTTGTTCAAACATATTACCATTTGTAAACGAGAATTTTGAACATGTGTTCATTTCTGTTCATATGTTATAGCAAAATTCGCTATCAAATAGACTACTGAAAATCATTCCAAAACTATTTGAAATTTTGCTTGAAAATTGATAAATTTGGCTTTTCTTGGTGGTTCCATTGTTAGGCTGAGATCGAGTTTCACATCCATCCTTTTTATTCTGTGCTCCGCTCATTCTCATAAGTGGTTCCCTCATCTCAGTGTTTTTTCGCGTTTGCGAGTCCTGCCAGTGTTTCTTACACCTGTCAACGAGCATCTCAGCCAGGCAATAGAAACTTGCATAGACGACGGGCAGTCAAGCTGATTGACAAAATGAATTGCATTTTCTTTCTCATTACGTGTCTTATAACAGAAAAAGGTGATTCCCGTTTGTTGATCACCCATCTTCTTTAATCGCATGCAGGGTATTTGAGACTAGGCGATGGGTGTAATCTGAAGAATAAAGGGTATAGCTCGCTGCTTTATGATCTTGAGAATAAGCGAGCAGGAGAAGAAGATTTATTGGTAATTCCTTCAGTACGGCGCGTGTTCCGGAATTCTGATATTTCTCAAAACATATCGCACATCTATTATTTTGCATATTATCGAGAGTTCCTGCTTTCCGAGTCCATTTATGTCATTTTGATGTTTATTATTTTCAGCTTGTGTATGAGTTATTCCTTCGTTTTCTGGAGTCGCCAGATTTCCAAGCATCTATTGGAAAGAAATACATTGACCAACGTTTTGTGCTAAATGTGGGTTACTTACATTGAAATATTGTTGGTAACGTTTAATTGATCTGGTTTTGGATTAACGTATTCCATTTGTCCCTCTTTCAGCTCCTCGATCTATTTGATTCTGAAGATCCTCGAGAACGTGATTTTCTCAAAACGGTTCTGCATCGTATTTATGGAAAATTCCTAGGACTCAGAGCTTTCATTCGGAAACAAATCAACAACATGTTCTTATCGTAAGTTTATTTTTGCTCCAACTATTTTTGTGAAGAATTGCATTAAGTGGAGCGTTTTCATGATTTTCTTTCTTTTCCATTTCCTAGAGCTTTCCTTATTTAGCTTTGTTTACGAGACAGACTCATTCAACGGAGTTGGAGAATTACTGGAAATTCTCGGAAGGTGATTATCACAAATTATTTTTTATTTTCCTTATGTAAAGTGATACTGTCATTTTTTTGCTAGATATTCATAGTAAAGACCAATCTTTCATTATTTATTGGGCATTGTTTTATGCAGGGAAAAGAAAGGAAATCAATGCGCAAACCAGTTGAGCATCTTTCATTTCCCCATTGTTATGTCGTTCGGTGTCACGATGAGTTGTGAGCGCGAAATAGTAGTGAGAGTGGCTTGTGGTCGGCCAAAATATACGCGATCGACTAATGCTATTAAGAAAAACCTGCTCCCTGATCCTTCAGGGAATAGAACTTTTTCAAAGGGAGGGCGCAAATACAATTGCTCAGGGTGTTTTTCTTAATGTAGGTCACTCAGCGAGGGTAGCTCACGGTACTTTAACTTGAAGTTTGACTTACAGTTTGCTACTCTGTTATTATATTCTGGATAATAGATTGTTTCGCTCATATTCAAACTTTCATTATAATAATAGCAGTGTAGCCATCTCCTTTGCCTTGTTACTAATTTATTCTTTGAAGTCTTTTGCAAATATGGAAGCTTTCAGCATTATTAATGGCTTTGCCCTACCGTTGAAGCAGGAACATAAGGTGTTCCTTGTCAAAGTTCTTCTGCCACTACACAAGCCAAAGTGTTTATCACTTTACCACGCTCAGGTTACTTTGACTTCTTCTTTAGGATTTCATTCCGAATCACTTCACAACCTGTTTTCCAAGATAATTCATTCTGAGCGTTCAACTCATCCAGTGAGCATGTATTACGTTTAAGTTATTTGTATTTTCATTTTTTGACGAAATTTCGTCAAAAACGTTCAAAACAGTGGGTAGTAAGTTGCTGCTAGAGAGAAAATGATTGTAGTCAAGGATATGTATATAAGCATAAGCATGACCAAAACTCGTGATTAGTCATTTCCCAATTTATATCGAGTGTTATAGCTTGCCTACTGCGTCGTGCAGTTTATTGAAAAGGATTCAAGCTTGACACCTCAAGTTTTTGATGCCCTCCTGAAATTTTGGCCAAGGACCTGCAGCAGCAAGGTTTGCTTTGTTATTGTTGAAATTTTGCTATGTTTCGATTCACTCCTGCTTATTGTATTCTTTATGATGCTGTCTATTCATAGGAGGTCATGTTTCTTGGTGAAGTCGAAGAAATTTTGGATATCATAGAACCTGAGCAATTCAAAAAAATCATAGACCCACTTTTCCGGCAGTTGGCCAAATGTGTCAGCAGTCCACACTTCCAGGTATTTTTTCGTTATTTGTTTGTGTGGTTTGCACCACATTTAGGTAGTTATGTTTAAGGTCGCCGAACGAGCTTTATACTTCTGGAATAACGAGTACATTCTGTCGTTAATTGAAGACACAAGTGCACAAGTAAGCTACTCGATTAATATCGAGCTTTTCTAACAAGAATTACATTTTTAGGTTATGCCCATAATGTTCCCTGCTTTGTATCGCATTTCGAAAGAACACTGGAATCAAACTATCGTTGCTCTAGTATACAACGTTTTGAAAACGTTTATGGAAATGAACGGCAAACTTTTCGATGAGCTTACTAGCACCTACAAAATGGAACGACAAAAGTTGGTTTTACATCATTATCTAGAATTGTGCAAAATGCCGAAATTACTCCCAAAAAGTTGAAATAGAGAATCATTAAGCAGTGTTGAAAACCCCTTTTTTCAGGCTGCTCGTATTTGAGCAGTCTTGAGGAAAGGGTAATATTTCCTAGGGAACATTTGAAATGTGATTAGCACCGCCATCACTCCTCACCGCCCGGGTGTACACGTCCTAGAGCCAAAGGGGAGTATGTCGTCTTTATTGAGCAGAAATTTGGGCTTCTGTGTGGAAAACTCTTTCTCCAAGTTCGATCGTTGTCGGCTTCTTCGAATCCATTGTGTGCGCGAAACCTTCACTTATTGATTGAAAAAGCAAATGTAGAAAGTACTATTTGCAGAACGCGAACGTCTCAAACAGTTCTTGACCTTTCCTTCACCTCCATTCCATTTTAACTCTTAGTTCTCGGTTATCGACTCCAAAAGTACAGACGGGGTGGTGTTTTTCTTTTTTCGCTAACTAAAGCCGATCGCCTAGGATTTGGGGGTCTTTACTCAAACCTTACAGTTCTAGAGCTTACTTTGAAGTGTACATCAAATTTTCAGTGAGGGTAGTGGCGTCAAAAAATAGTCTGGAAAGTTCCCTATGTCTAGAAGGGTACCGGTTTTTTGTTTTCGACTTTATTATTTCATCTGCTGCGTTAGCCTTGCTTTTCTTTCTATTTTTCGACTTCAACTTACATAAACGTGTGTTATAACAGGGAGCGAAAGCGGGAGAAGGATCGAGAAGATCTATGGAAGAGACTGGAGCAACTGGAATTGAATCCCCCGGATGCTAATAATCCCCCTCGTATATTCCCTAACACGCCTCTGACTCAATTCATTCAGGTACGAGCAAGTCTGTCAATATTTTAGTGTTTTACCTATTACTATCTTGTTTATATTCAACATGGTCAAGTACTTACGCCAGTAAGTGAATTTTGTATGGGGAGGAAACAGATTTGACGGACAGGAACTTGTTCCGTCAAGGTGCGTCTTATTAGGTGGCAGTAACAAAACCCTCGACGGATGAAATTCGGGTCCAATTGATTTTTCAAAATTCTTCGCCTGTACATTTAAATATTGTTGCTTTTATTTTTTAAATCATGAGGTGAATAGCGTAAGAGGTACTGTAAATACATATGTAAAGTTAGCTCACTCAAATCTTGTTACAGTTCTGCGGTCTTTGAATCTGCAAATGTTCCGGTGCAGTTCTGCATAACCGGTTTTCGATTTCTGATTTTTTACTGAAATGATGGCTCTGACTTGTTATAAAGACTGCTATTTTGTTCTGAAACTTATGTTCATCAAGATACTTTTAGCCGCGGCCAAGCTCAGCTGCCTCTTTACCTAAAGAGGGAGAGAAGTCACCAGCTAGTGGGAAGAAACTGTCAAGTGGTAGTGTGGGAGGCACAAGTCCATCAGGAAAGAAACAGTGAGGTATGTGCCTAGGAACAGGTTTGACACTCAATCATGTTACATTACTACCACTGTTGGCTGTTGTCTATTAGGATATTTTTCTTCAAATGGGAAAATTTAAGGGTCATATTCAACTCCTATTCCTATTTATTTCTTACAGCTTCCAAATAATAGAGTAGGCTAATTCAGGATCTGTTTCCTGTAGTTGAATTGGCTCTTTTCGTGATTACATGGCTCAGATCGTTCACAATTTCGCTGTATCGACCACTTTTCACACAGACCACTTGAATACCCATCTGTTCCGCTTATGCTGGATTGAACTACTCGTTCCTAGATGATCAAAGTTATGTCTCTAATTATAGGTTTGTAACCCTTTCCTATTAAACGTGACACTTACTTTCTGGTATTAATTTCATGTCAGCCTCTCTGGCCGCTTCCTTGCTTCGTTTTATTTTAAAGATGATTTTGTAATAGCTATCTCGTGTTATGTGTCGTGTGAACTTTACTTTCTACTTTGTTTTTATGGAGTACTTGTTAATGCGGCGTTTGTCATGTTTTATAACAAGCACGTTATAAGAGACGACCCCCGCTTTTTATCATATGCAATTCGGTCGCTCATGTCGCTATGTTAATTGTGTTCACATCTAATTTCTAGGAATACTGTGTAATACCGTCCGCCCCTTAATGCTTTTGCGGTCCAACTATTATTTCCCAAAGTTTTTCAATAATTCTTATCATACTGTATAGGCAAATATAATAGATATACTATGCGCACTCTGATGCGACCGCGTAAACTTGAAGCTCCCGAAATTAGTTGAGGGAGTTTTTGCAACTTTCAACACAAACCTTTCTCGCATACTTTGAATGTGTGCATTCAAAAACGAGCGTTAAACTTAGGTAGTTGCTAAGATACAGTATAGTATATATTTATTTGCAAATGTAATTACTGTGCATAAATCTTGTCTATAAAGCAACAACGACATGAAAACTTCACAACAATACCCGAAAATATAAGCTTCAACGTAAATAAGCCTTGTGCTTGTGTATGATAACGTAAACAGTGGGAAAGAGCTGTAAGGAATACAAATACACGAAATTTTAGAAAAAAAAGTGAGACAGACAATATGCCAATATTTGACCGTACACAGTACAGCACCCGTTGAATTGGCTGGACTGACATCAGTGCGGTGAATCGCTCAAAAGCACTTCCTCATCAATTTGTATGAGTGTGCTATCCGACAACTCTACATCATCATCACCGCCTATCAATTCTTGTTCCGTGAAACTCTAAAGATTCAAAATGAACTTAAATCTAAAATCAGGGGGCTTATGCTAATTTTCCCGATTCACCAAGCGTCTCTGGAAGGTATCGTCAGCATAGGAATGTGTTTGTGTAGCGTAGCATACCCCTATGCTGATAATGTTCAGGGAAACTTATGATAACCGTTGAACTGGAATAGTAAGGGTGTAATACCTCGCAGTTATTTACAGTTGGTTGGATACAAACTCAACAAACGATGATGTAAAGCACACCACTGAATGTAAAACGAAGACTCTGCTTTATCAGCAGATACTGTCACCGTAAAAGTCCGCAAAGTTTCTCATACATAGTAATAGCATAAGTTGTAGTACTCTTGTCGTACTCTTTCAACATTGACAGCTTTTTTTCGACTTTCGGTCAGTTGAGAGCCTCTGATTGGAGGCGGTCTAAACACGACTATGCCAATCTTGAAAGATCTGACAAAACAAAAATACTACAGCTTATAGCGTCATGAGAATGAACAAACCATAAAACTCCTAGCAAGTACCTGAACCTTCCAAAAAAATAGGTTTAAGCAGCTTCTTCATCTTCTCTTGAGCGTTGATACCGAACCGTCGAAGGACCCGCGAGCGGGAACCGCCGCGTTAACCGCTCTTTTATATTTATGAGGCATGCCAAACCTAATCGAACTGGCATTTGTCGAAATTGTCGACCAAATCCATTTCCGTTCAGGTTAAAACATTTTTTGGAAGCAAATGAGAAAAAGGGAGATTATTCAAGAGAATTCTAGTTCATTATGAGAGTATGACAAGATAATTATGTTTCGGTAGGATACCTATGATTCATGACACGTGAATTTATATTACTCCTCAAGGACTCAACTAGAGGTGACGAAACCATGGAGACCAGTGGTTGCGAGGAATATGCTCCTATGGGATTGCTCTTCACCTCCAAGCTCCATTGATCCACAGAAAACACCTGTCTACATAATTCCGAACGACTATTTAGAATAATATAAAGTTGAAATGTAAAATTCTAAACCCGTGAATCAAGTTTTCATGATCTGTTTCACTTCGAGAATTTCAGTCTGGACAGAGAATGAACTAAAACATATCACTCAATGTTGATCGAACTCTTTTTTGCAATGCAACAAGGTACCACTCAGGATCGTGGCGAATTTGAATGCTGTTCAACTTATACAATGGTATGCGGGGGCATGCCTGTGTACAACCGGCGCTTTTTCCTCCCAGACAAGTATGTTGTCAGCTCACAAACTTCGAGAAAAGAATGACTTGATCAAGACTGGTTCCGATTCGGGACTTGAGCCAGAACTGTGGGGTTGCTCAGGCCAAAGTTAGCAATTGCGCTAGGAAATCGTCGACGCAGTTTTACCTTAGAAAAAGATGCATTACGTATTTCTCTTCGACAGGTACCTCGACACCCAAACAAAGAGGGAGTTGGCGGTGGACAACTTGTTATTGATGTATAGTATTAGCATTTTTTTCACATAATGCTCTGGATCAGATGAGTAAACAATGGCAAGAGGCTTTGCATAGTTTTTCCAGAAAATGAAAACACTAAAATGCTGAGTGGTTCCACGTGCACATGAAATATGTGTTGAAGGGTATCTATGAGGTAGGATTGAAAAGGATGGATTCATTTCATAGGGACCAAATCCATTCCAAACAATTTATGACTGAGTAGGGCTCAGGCAGTAAACGCATGACCAAGCATCCTCGAGAAAAAGAACCGGAAAAAATAAGAAAAAACATGCTGTGGAACCGGGCATTGTTGATTAGACTGCCATTCGCATACTGCCTGGGCATAAAGTGCGTACAACTTACGTGGTGATGACTCGACTCCCAACTAGACTTTACCTTTCTTCCTCTTGCCCTTCAACTCTTTCATACCCTCTGAGCCCGTAAGCGACCATGCTTATGAAGGCTCTTTCTCAGCCGCGAACCGCGAAAAGAAACCGTACAAAATTATTCCTCCTCGATTCAAAAAAGATCCGAAGATATCCCAAAAAACTCACATCAACCTCAACCTTTGGTGATTTCACTGGCACGCATTCAGCTGGTAAATACCGTGCATCTGGACAAGACAACGAAGACGATAGAGGGATATGTACATCTGATAACGGAGGCGCACTATGTATACGAGGAGGGTGACTGGATGCCAGTTGATATGCAGCTATCGAACTACTTTTCTCTTTCAATGGAATCACCTAAACCAGTAAGAACGACATAACAAGTAACGTCAAAAAAAGTAGAAACATTCGACCTGCTCTGTAAGATGCTCTATTTGCCCGGAGAATTCATTCTTGATCGCCTCAATAGCACGAAAGACTGCTTCCTGAAAAGCAGAGTAAGAAAATGAATGAAAACATTTTTGATGGCGACTCGAAGCTACGCCTGTTTAGAGAAAAAAGACTCCATTTTAAGAGCAACCCCTGAAGGTTAAGCTATCGGGAAAGCAAACTTTCCTGAAGATTTCTTGGATTTCGTATTCGCTGAGTACCTTTTGACTTATGAAACAATAAGCTATCGTTTTGATTGAAAGCCTTAACCATTTACCGAAACGCTGCTTTCCTTTCGCCAGAATTGAAACTTCAGAGAAGAAGGGAATACATTGAAACTTTGATGGATGAGAAAAGGGCTTTAATGAACGGAATTTGTTCAAGCGGACTGCTAAATGAATTGCCGCCACTGCGTCCAAACTCGGCAGCATTGCAGTCAAGGAATGGGTTGGAATTTGGATTCGAGACCCCTCCAGAATAACTTTCAATTCTAGCAACAAGAATAGAATCACAAAAAATAAAAAAAAATGAGGGTAAAAAGGAATTAAAATGGCGTAAATTCAAAGGTCACAGTTTCGCTGAATACCCTGAATGACTCACCACTCCTAGTTGTGATTCCCACCCAGGTTGTTCACATTTCAACTTCTTCTCCATTTCACTTAATTGAGCTTTGTCACGCTTTCGCTGCTCTTCCATGCGTTTCCGCTCAGCGGCTATTGATGAATCCTGCAAAATCTTACCGTTCAGAGGTAATGTCGCCGATGTTAGACTCACAAGGTCAGGTTCCAGGAGACTGATAGCAAAGTTGAGTTCAAAATGTTATTGGAGACTAAAGCTTCACAAAATCGAAAGCGAGGGTTATTGTCGGACGGATCTTCTTATACCAAAAATTAAACGACGATAGAAAATAAACAATCAACTTACCTTCGCAGCCAATTTCCTCTCCAGTTCCAATTTCTCAATTTTCCACAGACGCTCCTTATCACGAGCCGTGGCTAGATCTCCATCCAATCTTCTGAATGTATTAGCTATCAAGTTAATATCAAAGTTCAGGGTTTCAATGAAATGCAACTTGAAAATAGGAATGCATCATTTTTACTACTTATGCAAAACCATTGTGCTCCTGAAGAGTAATTTTCAAGGTTCTGATACGACTTCAGCTAGCATTACGATCTCATTTCCATGAGGGAGATTACCGGCAAAAAGCGGCTATCAGAGGATGGGAGTTCAAGTTGTTTGATTTGAAGCAGATCACGGAACGATATTCAGCAGATCGCAGAAATCGGTCAACAATCGCATTGATATAAATAAAAACTGCTAGCAATGCATAATATTAAATCATACTTGTATTCCGCTAATCTAAGGTCTAAGGTTGACTGAATGTTCTCTACTTCTCTCTTCATCGAAGTTGCAAGTTGTAAAGCGTCATCTCTCCTAAAAAGTGATTGTTCTCAGAAATGCGACACAACATTGATTCCAAGCATAGCAATTCAACAATAACTAGCAAAACCATTGAGGTTTACTCAATAATAAGCAATGTGAATTGTTGTTACTTACTCTTCCCTACAAATACGATTCTTGTCCACTAACTCCTCGCATTTCTTTCCCAACACTTCATTTCTTTTTGTCAAAAAGGCCACTTGTTCAGTATGCGCCGACAATTGCATTTCCGTCTGTTTCAGTTTCTAGAATTGAACTTTCAGAAGTCATTAGTTTCAAAATAAAAGCAGCACTTGTCGCTAACAATTACCGACTACTGTATTTTACAAGAAACTGCCAAGATTCGAGATACAGATGATAACATTACGACAATTTATGGAACAAAAATTATACCAAAAAAACTGAAGTTTTTAAGAATTACAAATAGCTGGATAAAATAACTGAAGTTTTCAAAAATTACAAATAGCTGGGTGAAGTTAACATGGAAAACGAACCTCCACAACTCCTTCTTTCTCTTTGCGCATCGATACGATGTCGCTCTTGAGAGAGGAAATTATCTGAAACAGCAACTATCAAAAACACCACTGACCACAGAAAAAGTTACCTTTCGCTGATATTCTATGTAACACATTGATAAGAGAATAGCTTCCATGAGAATAAATCATTGACAAAAGACGAACCTGTGTGTTCTTTGTTGAAGTCTGTTGAAGTTTTTGATAATTAAGGCGAGATATGGACAATTCCTGCTCTAGATTTCCACGAACAACTGCGCCATTGCTAAAATAGGCAAAGAATTACTATACATAAGCTGATTGTGAGGCATATATTGGGTTGTAACATAAGTTCGTAGAGTTTTGCGTTAGAGTTATTTTGCAACGATTTGTTTTGTTTTTCAGCAAAGTGTATACATTAATTCGAAAGAGCTTTTTCTCCTCTACAAAACTGTTTCATCTGTTTTTTGGGGAGTTTAATTGTTCTTCTTTTTTCTGGCTCAGAAATGGAATATCTGGGAGGAAAAAATCAGCATTTTCGACATCTGCTTTTCTTGCCGAAACAGCTCGGGAGATATGCAGTGTGTACAGGGAAGGTGTCTTACATAGGTGTGTCTACTGCACAGAAATGGTTCGCAAAGCTTGAAATAGGCGACTTTGAACTTGAAGACACGCCTCGAGGCGGACGACCTGCAGAATTCGACCAAGAGCGTCTGAAGGCACTATTGAATGAAGATGGTCGCCAAACAATTCGTGTATTGGCTGATTATTATAATAACTTATTTAATAATTTATTATTGCAATTATTGCTTTTTATTTAGAGAAATCTTTGTGAAAAATTCTACGAACTTATGTTACAACCTAATAATATACTACAATTACAATCGAACCGCCAAACAAGCCCATACCTAAGTTCATTTTCAAGCGCTCTAATACGAATGCTCGTACAGCCTAATTCATTACGCAGACGAACCACTTCAGCCTCGAGAATATTGTTGGTTTCTAGCAATGATGAGGCCGTCGGTCCCAAATTTCTAAAAAATAGGGAAGGGAATGCCTTTTTTCGATAATTGTGGTTGAGCAAACATACGTGAAGTTAGGATTGATGTGTACTCTGCCAGATTTTCGCTCACGGCTTCGACTTCGACTTCTTGAACGGGATCTTTTGCGGTGACGGCGATGCTAAAATTCGAATATCACGGAGGGTAAAGGCAACTTTTGCAAAGATGCTTCTGAACCTATAGTTCTGTTTTAATAATACAATTCCCAATGAGCAGCAACAACGATAAACTTTCATTTCACAAACTTTTATGAACTTCTGGAGACCGCCTAATTATAATTACTGCCAAATAAGACAAAATTTTCAGCTAATATATTATCAAAATAGCTCAAGAAATCACTTCAACATGTTTACGAACCTTTTTAGAACTGTGGTGGTGCTTTCGATCATGCTTTCGGCTCCGACTACGATGCCTTTCTGGTTTCTCATCGTCTTCTTCATAGTCACTGAACTCCTCGTCATCAAAGGGTTCCTAAATATGGTAGGTAGACAAATCTGAATGGAAACAATGGGACGGCGTCCAACTCACCTCATAAGACCCTCCATTCATCGTAACGTGGACTTGCTTTGGAAATGACAATTAATACCTATGATTCTCAGTAAGCGACGCTAATTATAACGTTTTTAATCTCGAGAAAAAGTGCGCATATGGTTTCTAGCAAAATTCTTTTTACGAAAACGTACGCTGCCTAAGAATCATACGTTCAATTTTTCTTGAGCAAGCCACATTGAGAGGAATAGCCTGTGTGTAACTGAAACATCGAAATTTCTCATTATTATGTAAATAATAAGATCGCTGTATAGTAATGAGCGTTAGGAAGTATTTCATCCAAAAATCCTCACGACACCGAAATCAATCGGAACAAATGGGATAAGTTAAAGAAATAAATGGAATATGCATGATCTTTTCTGAGTAAAAATGGGAGAAAGGAACTTTCTGGATGCTTTTTTTCCAATATAGTCATAGCAACAACGAATAAATCAATCCACAAACTCAAACAATCTTAGTTAAATAAGGCTGATGATTCTTAAAGCCTAACAAAAGCAAACAATCCTTTTGAGCGGTATATCTTTCCTTAATGAAAAGAAATTTGAAAATCGGCGAAAAAAAGTAGCAGAAAACACCCGTTCTGCCCAGGTAGCTAATGCAGTAACAAGTACTTTATGAAAAGACTTGAGGGAAACAGAGTTTTAAAAGGTCTTTTAGAAGATGACAGGGAAAAAAGTTTGCTTAGGAACCGTTTATAGGAAGAAGCGCTCGTCCGGTTAGCAATTCTTTAGGCTAGAAGAGAATAAACCATTCAATCAATCAGATCTCCGGAAATCATCAAGGCTAAATCGCATAACCAAACAGTAAACAGTCCTTACACCTTTACCAAGTTTTGAAGGACACGCATAATTCAATAGCATGCAGTCCCGACACGATTGACACCGTAATCTTAGCGGTGATGCACCCTCAGGCAGCGGTTACATCAGCGTTTCGTCATATTCTCAAATCTTGGTTATCAGCGATATGTTCTTCGCTGATATCTAGATTTGCGACGTCTGCGTGTTAATTCTCCGTCTCAACAGACGTGAGTTAATTCTTTTGTACCAATTTAACCTATTTAGTCATTTTGGAGATGTTGCTGGTGCTTGGAAGGCATTAATGCCGCTTGCTACTTTTGTTGTTCTTAAATGCTGTCAAAATCAACATATCCATTAAGTCAATCAGCTGAGGATTTGTTCGAAACAAATTTGGCACATTCAGATTGTAGTTTCTAGCCTCTAGCTCTTGCAACTCCGTGAGTTGTGCAACTTTTCGAAGCGAAAGTACTTTTGCACTTTTACGCATGTGAGCGTCTGGTCGATTTCTTCATCACGGTAGCACATACAGAAATGGGCAGGATTACCTAATGATGATATTGTGATCATTCAAAAAGGGTCGCTAAGCTCAAGAAAACTTGGGTATCTTGATGCTCAACCGGTTTTGGCTGCGTATGACACGGTGCGCGTTACTGTAAGAATCCATAGCATCGATCGAAGACCCTAATCTGAAGGTGCAAGTACTAAGATAATACGCAGGAGGGAATTGTACTCAACTTTCCATGCTGAATGGACACCTGGTACATGGGTAAAGTTTGAGGCGCTGCGTTTATAGAGAGCTTACATATCCAGAAGTTATTTATTTATTTATTTATTTATTTATGCACTCGTAGGTGCGCTTATTACAGAACTTCACTAAGGTAACCTAGTTAGATAACGCAACATACTAACTGCAGAAGCAAACACAGATGAAAGTAGGCAACCAGCATTATGTTATAGCATGGTAGTATTCTTGAAAAACAAATAAATACAAATGTCTACCAGACCACCTAGCCGGAAGCATACTTGGGTATTAGTTATTTATCTATTTACTTAGCTTCCACGCAACGGTTTCGAACAGTAGTGAAAGGCTGAAGGTTAGCTATCAGCTTAACGAAGGGGAGAGAAAGAGGAAAGACTATGCATTTCCGTGGAACGAACCGCAACACAGACCCACGTCAGTCGGCCATGACGCCCAGTCGCCACGTATGGGGTCATAGGTGCTTGACGAAACTTCGGGACACGGGTATACCGACCACCCACGTGGAAACGCCAAGCTGGGCAAGTATTGCGAGAACGGAACAGGCACTGCATAGTACTTCACCCGCATGAATGCTAATTGAGATTTTCGACCCGCCTCTGAAGTATAATAAAAACATGGGAAGCTTCCAACTATGCTGTCTGGTATAGTCCTCCATCACTATGGTTCTGCCTAAGAAAGTTATCCAACATGAAAAGAAACACAAAGAAACCAAACAAAAAGTCAAAAACATCTTTAAACAAACAAAATTAAATAAAATAAGAACTGAGAGGTAGAAACAGCGGCCATCTCTGGTTTAGTCAACGATGCCCTATCCCAACACTGAAGAACTGCACTGGAAAAAAGAACTGAAAAATGAAACTATTACTGGAAATCAAGTTATTACTGCTAAATGAGTTCTTCGGAAGAGGATTAGTGAAGAAATTTGGTTTCAACTCTGAGTCGGTTTTGGATGTGCATCAAAGTATCGACGACAGTCGTGAAATGGCGCAGTGGTAGTGACTTTTGTAAACGACGAGATTATGCTCTCTGCCACTATAAGAAACCACAGGACGAACTTTCAGTACAGGAACTGGTTCTTATAATCACCTTCAGTAAAAAATGCATCAAAAGCAGAATCCCATAAGCCACATATTTCCTTTCACGTCATTAACCTATTTGAACATCAAATCTCAATCCTTCATATAGGACGCTTGGGAAGAGCACATCGGGCAAAAAAGCGCTGCTTGGAAGGTGGGTGGGATGGCGAGGAGGGAGCCGTATTGCATCATGGCAGCTCGTTCGAGTCAAGACCCTCAGCTGGACTCTAGTTTGAACCGAGTTCTCCTACTGAATCCTCGTTTCTATCCAGAAACCTAGTTGCTGTGTACCCGACACCTTCGCAGATAGCGGTATTTGTGGTGGATACTTATCAATACTACTCGCCAAAGTTCCTTTTGATAGTGTTGAGCATACTTAGCACAGTACTCTTTCTCTTGTATTCGATGTATTCTTATGTGTAATGGTAATTCGATGCTCTGCTCAAAATGATATCTAACTCCAAATGGGAGCTCTCAAAACTCGTCAACCTCCTTTAAGTAAGATAGAAGTAGGAGGTTTACGCTTCACCATGTCCCTGATCTTTCTAGGTTCAAGTTTGGTCATTATTGATGGCTCTTAATTAAATGCCTATTTGTGAAAGCATAGCATCATGCATACAAATACGTACATAGTGATGTTTCGTATGTTTGCATAATTTTGAGGAAAGGTGGTGGTGTACCAGTAGGGCGCAAATAACGCCAGCGCCATGATGTCGAACTCGTTATCAGGGTTCTGAATTACCAGTGTAGGTGAGGTTTTTATCGGAAGAATTGCTGTTGTTGTTTTCAAACGGAGATTGTTATTGGATGGTTGTAACTGGTTCATACCGGGCAGTATCATTGGACTGCCGGTGCAGAGTGAAAGTTTACTTAGGGAAGTTTGGTTTTAGAAATCCAGAAAACATGAGCCATCAGAGGGAGGCTTTCTTCTCAAGAAGGCACTCGGAATCAAGTGAAACTGTTTTTCGTAGAGAAAATGGTGTACTCATGTCTATTCAGTCATAGCCTTTTAGGACCTTCTCCTTGGAGCTTTATTCTCGACGGTCTCCTCCGTAGTACTCGGGCTAATAGGCCATGGTGAGTATTGTGAAGGGTGTGTGGAGTAGGGCAGGAATGTCGTATCATATGAGGGCATTGAAAGTAGAGCGGAGTTTGGTTTGTGGTATAGGGAAGTGAAGGATCGACATATCTGACTGGTTAAGGCATAGCTCGCGCAGATAGAGAAATCCTTCACCACCTTTAAGTTCCTTTTAACAAACCCATTGGTTTTGTGTTAGCTCATGCATTTTCGTTTTAGAGAATGACAGTGTTCGACTCTTCGACAAACAATTTCGATAGACAAGATGTTGTCCCGCTTCACTCGAATGAGTTCCTTGGGTGCTCACCTAATCTCAGGGTGTACGGCTCTCAGGGAGCCCACAACCGCTCCTAAGCCTGTCACCCCAAAAGTTGAATCTTCCGGTCGATCTGGATCCTTTATAGCCGCAAAAGAAAACAGGTGAGTAACCTATAAATATTGTTTACTTGATTGAATTCGTGCCGTTTTCGTGATAGCTTAGATGAGTCTATTATTAACAGTTAAGGAGCAGTATCTATTCGATTTAAATGTTTATTCATTTGAATCCGCTTTTCCCCTATCTTTTACGTGGGCGCTTTGTGTCTCCTTCCAACAAGGAACGCCTTGTATAGTCATGTTGTCACGCCGTATCACCTTTCCATCCGATAGGAGAGCGCGCCCGCAATATCAAATAAACCAAGGTTGGAGTGGATCAGTACGAACCGTTATATTCGCCCAATCCAAACTAGGTCGACGCGTACTTAGCAACCCAATTTCTTTGAGCCTTCGCTCGTTTGCGATTCAAGAAGCATCCTGGGTTATTCTTAACGATTTGGATGAATTCATGTGTTTAACTAGTAAACCTTTTGCCAGAGGTCATCTGACTGTTCAAGTGACAGGCGTTTATTGAATAAACATACCATACGCATGTGAGAGCATGGCTTGCTATGCCTTGGTTTCTAAGAAGAGGCTCCCCTCTCATAGGTTATTTGCCGGTAAAAACAAGTACGAAATTGGTAGCTGCAAAAATTATTAATGGTGTTTCAGTTATGGTTGTTCACCGGATCCTTTCTTATGGCACGATCATGAGAACTTTCTCGCAGAACTGTTGGAATTGGATCACTGGAAGAATGATCTATCCCCACCAACATCAAGATCATCACCAGGTGTGGTTGTAATTTCACACCGTTTCACGCAAATATGATCTCATTGAAGCTATTTCTACAGAACGCCAAAATTTTACAACTGATGACAGTGCAGAATGGAGTAGCATTCTTCATAGTATGGAATGGATCGACAAGTTCGAAGCCTTAGACATTCCGGTTCGTATTATTACCAATGCATGCGTTGTGAATCGCACAACTTGATGCGATGCTTCAGAAAATTGATTCTGATTACTCATCGGATTATCCAGAATCCACATCACTAGATGATGCGTGTGATTTCCTTGAAAAAAGTGCATCGTTAATCGACTGGAAGGTAGAAGTGCTCTAGTTGGGGGTGTTTCCAATCCTTTATTTGAAATTATTTCCTCTGGTTTTGCAGGCCTGGAATAGTTATCTCGGTGTGGACGACGATTTGGATTTGGATGTGAAAACTGATGAAGGAATTGCAGCAAAGGAACAGTCTCCGAAGGGAAAAGCCCTTGAAGAGTCATTCAGCAATGTTGAGGTTAAAGACGAAAATGGTCCTTCACCTCCGTGTGAGCCCAAGCCCCAGTGTATTGAGCCAACGGCGGGTAACGTTGCCTTTGTAAGTTATACGCTTTTTAGACTGTTCCAGTATTAGATGTGAATTTAATGTGTTCAGAATAATAAGCTGAGTGAAATCGAAAAAGCCATTGTTCGGTCGTCAGGTCCTCTTACGTGGTTACCCTGTGTTAAGCAAGAGGACCAATATTCTGATGTGTCATCCCGCTCCACTTCGTCATCTGTAGATATTGCCAATCAAATTAGAACAGTGAAACGTCGTGGAGTGAAAATGAAGGTGAGTACGTGATCTGTTTCCAAGTTATAACAGATAGGAGCCATTTATTTCAGCCCCCTAGTGATGATGAAACTAACCACCGCCGTTGGCTGAACCGCGAGGCTGCGTTCCGTTATCGAGAGAGAAAGCGATTGGAGCAACTTGAGAGAAAAAAGTAAGGTTTTTGTTCTTCGGTTCAGCGTATTCATTGGTTGTGTGTTGGTATTCGTTCTGAAATGTACTGTAAAGGGCAAACTCTGGTTTACCAGACTGGTTCCAAACTGTAACATTCGTTTCAAAACTCTCCGTTCTAAGGTGTCCAGGAGAATGGTAAGGGGTATTGGGGTTGGATCGATTCCTCTACTCATACCGGAAGTTTTTAAGGTTCCTCAGGATGAGCCGGGTTTGGTGAGAGGTGAAATCTAGTATATATTGTCCTTTTGAGACCGTTTTTTAAGTTCCTCCCTTCGAAACCACTTTCTATGCCATGTTCCAATTATTACATTATATTCGGAGTGTTTCAGAGAACTTGAAGATCTTGTCAATCGAAACATCTTTCTGAAGAAAAAGGTACGAGAGCTTTCTCGAGAGGTCGCTTCGTGGCAACAAAAACTTTCCAGTACGAATATTTGATGTGTATTTGTGGTTATGTGCAGTGGTTTGAAGTTGTAAAATCGTTCTGATGATGTAGTTGTGGATGTTAAGCAATAAATATTTTAAGAATAGGAATATCTGCAACATTCAACATTCGAATCTACGAGATCATATGGAAAATGATTAATTAGGGCACATTACAAGATGACGAGACTGAATACGTTGTGCGTCGCGCAATTGAAGACTTTTTTTTGTAGAAAATGGAAAAGTTAGAATATTTGCGAAATTTGTGGGGAAACTCGTCCAATTCTGGGTGAGCGGAGGTTTACTCAACTCTATCTTATCTGTGCTAAGTAGATGAATCGAATTTCGGAATAGGTCAACATTCACAAAAGTAGATGGACAATATAACTACCGTTGGATTGGTGGCGTGACAACTCGTGCACTTCTAGATTAATGACGGAAACGCGTCTACTTCTGGTACGGCGACAGGAAAACTCGCCCATTCTCGAATGGGCGATAAGACGACTCGCTCACTTCTGGTTCAATGGTAGAACAACTCGTCCAATTGAAATGAGTAGTGGGGCAACTCGTCCAACTCACTGAGCGACAGGACAACTCGCGCAACTCCAATTTGGTGCCGGGCATCTCGTCTACTTTCGGATTAGTGAAATGACAAGTTGTCCTCGTCTCAATCAGGAAATCTCGTCCAATTCTAACTAGCTCGTACACTTCTCATTTGGTGACGAGACAACTCGTCCATTTCTAAGTCAATGAGAGTGAAGTTCGACCATTTCTAGATTAGTGACAGGGATTTTCGTCTACTTTTCATTTAGTGACAGGAGAACTTGCTCTCTTCTAGATTAGTGACAGGGAAACGCATTTACTTTTGATTCAGTGACAAGGAATACTAACGATTGAACGGCTAAGTTCGAGATGCAATTATGTAAAGATCAATTTGTAGACTTGAAATAACTGGTATGCAACATGTTCATGGGTAGGTTCAAATTTGGTTCCACAGGTTATCTTATCTTATCTTGTCTTATCTTATCTTATCTTATCACCATGCCCCCTCAGATGAATACGCAGCAAGGTGTGGTTCATTTTACGCACATTCCTAGCCGTTGCACGTGTCGGTGAGTTCAGTTTTCTCTTTGAGTCAATGAACACGATGAGCTGAAATAAGGATCTGTGGGTAAGGGGTGATTGGTGTTTGCTGATCTCAAATGGTTTCACATCTGTAGATTACGTCGCTAGAAGAGGAGTTCTCCAGGTTCGTGATCATTCTTCAATTCAATCATGTTCCAGGTCTCAGGAGCGTTATTGTGAAAAGAACTGTTTCGGAACTATTCAGCCATATGCCTGTTATGACTTCACAGATAATTATCAGTGTCCTGATACTGACTAAGGTCATCGTCTGGGCAGAGGAGCCATGTTCGCCGTGGATGTGGAATGTCGAGACTGAGAAATGCTACAGAAAATTTTGCGATAGAAAGACTCCTCCAGAAGCTGAAAAGGCCTGTCAAAAGTTCAATGGCCATATGATTACTATTTGCAGTGAGGAGGAGAACAAATTCGTTGCGGATTTTGCATACCTTAGTAAAGATAAGGGAGGATTTTTGTTTTGGATGTGGGTTGGGCTACAACGCGACTCCAGTAGAAAGAAATTTATATGGATGAGCGGTTCCAAATGCAAATATCGCCACTGGGGTCAGTGGGAACCAAATGATCTTTACGGAGACGAAGACTATGTACACTTCTGGACCGCTGCTCCGAAGTACTACCTTGACTGGGCCGACAACAACGGCAATCATACATTTAACTATATGTGTGAAGTGCCCTACTGCCCTTTAGACGATTAATATGTTAAATAAAAAAGTTAAATATAAATTCTGTACATTACAGCTCGAGAGGGAGCATAACTATTCCAGTTTTTCCAGTTTGGCCCCACAAACACCTGTTATGTAAAAGCACATTCAGCACAGTAGCATCTGAAATAATTCGGTAAATATACGACTCTCGCGGAATGATGTTCTGTTGGTGTTCCATAATGAGCCAGTCACTAAAGGTAATAAAGTTTGATAAAAAATTGTGAGCGCCAAGAAAACATGCTTTTCCACCTGAACAAAAGCATGCGAATGGCTGCTTTCAGACTTTAACGTCCGTCCGTCCGTTCGTTCAACGCGTGTCGCGAAAGGTGTTGACAACACTAGATCACGTGCCAGCGATGTCAACACCTTTCCCGGACACGCACGCGACCGCTGTCGCAGCACGCGTTGAAAGGACGGACGGACGTCGAAGTCTGAAAGCAGCCAATGAATTTCTCTAGGTAATACCATGGCATAGACATTGTTTACTGGAAGTTGAAGCTAGATGATGATGTAAAAGGTGGAACAAAGCAAAACCATAAAGTAGGGAGTAGCTTATGGAAACACCTCTCACATAATTGACCAAACGACGTAAGATTCCTTCATTTGCTTGGAGATGAGTAAACATCAACAAAGTATAAAAACAATAATCTGTTGGAGGAATAACAACGAAATCTACATGACATTGAATGCAGTCAATTCAGTTAACTTCTTGGCGCAGGACCTCGCCCGACTTGATTCGCTCTTGCATCAAGCGTTTTTGCTGAAAGAGGAAGGTTCAGTTTTGAATTCATTCATTACCACAAGAAGAGAACTTATGAAACTGTGAGATAAAAAACCAGTAAAGATAAAATAAATCAGTAATAGTCCCCATAAACCCATCACGAAAAGCATTGAGAAGGTTGAACATCTTCCGCTGCAGTTCTACAAGAATTAAGGGGGTCGCCTGCTATCTGTTGCAGTGCTTCCCATTACTATGTTATGGAAAATTTATGTATATGACATTGTCACACGCGGCTTGACACCTAGTACATACTCATTCTTCTTGGAATACAAGAAGTTCTACTTAATCGAACATTTCACTAAGTAGCCCCCTGCTGTTGGTTGGCTACATCTCGGAGCTTTTCAGAGATCACTACTATCTTCCTCTACACAACCAGAGGCACACTACAGCACATTGCGTAGAAAACACAATTTTGATTTCCTGTCCCAGATATTACAATGCATGCCTTGAATGTCTCGTTAAAACAAAATATTCTCATAAAGAAGGTTGGTATGAGGAAAAGACAGACGTGAATACGTTCAACATTTGCTGCTGCTCATCAGGTATGTGCAATTCGGCATCACACCAGCGATTCGTCTTTTAATCGCCACCCTTTTTGTAATGTTTTCTGTCACAGAATAAAATGTGTAGGAAGTCGATTAGGAAGAAGACATCATTGACTTTAACAGAACTTACTTAGAAAGTTTCGACCTCAACGATTCCATTAGCTATGCAGCAGTAATGGTCCTGTATTTTATGGTCGGCATGTAGCACCTTGTAGAATTTTAGCTGTAAAAGGATGAAGTCTGGGGCGTGGTAGGCGGTTGTTTGACGCGATCCCTCCCATCGCGCCGCCCATTCGACGCAGTTTACGAGCTGGACAGCTCGTCCAAGTGTTCGGGCAACCCACTGCCTCTCCAGCCAGTGCCCGATCGTGACGCCGCTACTACTGCCTGTCTACATCGTACATTGGCTTTTTCATGGCGATTGGACGAGTTGACCAGATCGCAGACCGCGTCGTATGGGTGCCCGGTGGGAGGATCGCGCCAAACGACATAGATTCCTGGGTGTGAATCAATCCCGTCTAAGAAGTGCACCTCACATTCGACTTCCATTCAGAATCGTAGTGACGTATTGAAGGTCTATGGGTCCCCTACAATGACTTGCGGTGGACAGTCGTTGTACATACAACATAGTGCTCAAGGCGAGTTTGGTATCAAATAGTCGACTTCGGAGTAATGGAAGGCTTGATAGGCCAAGGCGGATACCGATCCGGAATTCAAACCCGTGACCAGGCGTGTGAGATGGTGCGCTACTGCCACTAAACCATCTCCGCCATGGCACTCGCCATGACCCTGACCCATACCGAACTTTCGCTTCTGTGATTGATAGCGAATCCTTCGCGTCTGAGAAACCCTGATGAATAAAGTCGAGAATATTACCTCACCCTGTCTTATCGAAGTTACCACTATGCTTGAACAGAAGAACATGAAGCCAGTATGGATCATTTCATAGCCAGACGTTTCCACTGCAGTTGTTGGTTAGTTCCTATACTCGCTTAGAGGCTATGAGCAAGTAGAGCTAAAATTGCGCTCCGAGGTTAGGGAATTAATAGGAATTCGTCGGATAAAGATAGTTTTTCAGCCGTGAACTATGCTAGAAAGGAAAAAAACCTTTTATATTGGGAATCAATCTGACAATGACAATCTGATAATGTGGCCTGAGTACTTTGATGTGATTCCCTTTTTTCAGGCAAATATTCGCCCATATGCCTTCCCTGACATTCCGAATAATTATTGGTGTCGAGCTTTTTATCAGAGTCGCTGCCATCGCCATTTTGGGATCGATTCCATGTTCACCGTATATTACGAATCCCAAAAATGGAAAATGCTACCGGAAATATTGTGATTTACAAGAGGCTGCAAGTGCTTCCGAAATGTGTCGATATAGGAGGGGTGAACTGGTTACCATATGCGATAAGGATGATAACGATCTCATTGCCGGACTTGCGATTCTTCATCCGGATCATCTTGATGTGTTGAATTCAGTCTGGATTGGACTTGTGCGTAATTATGCAGATCGAAGCCAGTGGCAGTGGTTGAGCGGAGAAAATTGCGCATACAGGAGTTGGTTTGGGAATGAACCAAATGATATGGGAGGCAACGAAAATCATGTTCATATGAACACGAAGACAGAACACTATGACAAATGGAATGATATCAGTTTAAGCTATAAGCTCCACTATATTTGTGAATGGACTGAGGAAATTATTGTTGATGGAGAATAAATATGTAAACAATGCTGTGAAATTCGTTTTCTGCTTTCGAATGACTTCATTTCATTTATCAACATGCAGCTATTCCACAGTGGATGAGGGAAATCATGTGACATCAAACTACAGTAACCTAAATCACCCACTGTGAATGCTTGGCAATTCTCGCAGTCCGTTACTATATCTGTCAATTGCGACGAGCACGGCACGCCTCCAGAGGGCGGGTCCTGTCTCCAGGCGGCGTACCACACCCGAGTCGCGCAGTGGAGGATTATTTGGAAGTTTTATTGATAACGTCGTCTGATAATGGTGTTATTATCATTTGACAACATTTGTGAGGGCCATTCGAAGCTCAGGATGCCTAACAGTTAAATTTTCAATGGGTGATTATTTTTTAGATGAAGAACAACCGATTGAGACTAATTAAAGGCTTCCGCAGTTCAGTTCAGGCGGTTGTGCGGAACATCAGTTCCGCAAAACCGTCGAAACTAGGTCACCCAGTCCTTTTATGCGTGGCGCAGCCTACTGAGGTTTCGAGATGACATGACCATACCATCAAGTGTCAGTGGAGCGGAAGATTTGCACTAGTCCATGTTATCTTCTCTTCGAGCTGACTGCCATGGACCAACTCCGAATCCTATGCCCCACTGACAACTGCGGCATCTTTCAAGTGTCGCAGGCTCATGCGCCGCATGCAACGGCTGCGGCGTGACCTAATTTCGACGGACGCGCGGAACGAAGCACACCCGTATCAATCGTTCCAAGGAAAGACTGGTGTGTTAGTTGTTAGTTAATTAATGCTACTTTGTCGTAAGAAGGAGGGAAGCCCGGCCCTAGCCGGACGACTCCACTCATTTCTTCCTAATTTTCATAGTTCGCTGGCTGGTGAGCCGGCGAGCGAGGGCGCCGGCCGGAGGTGGGCGCCGCCGAGGAGGGTCTTGAGGGTATGGTGCAGAAGGAACGAAAGTGTCGTGTCGCTGCGAGATAGACGCCGCGCTTGAAGGTATGTAGCAGATTGCAGCTGCAAGTAAGAAATTCAGGAACAAAGGAACTAACAGTAGAATCATGCCACAAGTAATAATTGCATAGCGATTGAGCTGTATGAAGAAAGCTAGAACTATTATAACTAGGCAAATTTTCCGCGACAGCCGCGTGCGGCGGATCGATTACATGAAACCGCTCCTAGGGCTCGTCTCCCCGGTCCCAATCTTCAAAGACTTGGGCGCGACGCGACTGCGTCGACCGGTCCCAATTTGCTCGGGGCCGTCCTCGGCGGCGATCACCTCCGGCCGGCAGACTATGAAAGCAGACACTGGGCCCTAACCGTCGAGTTTCTGGGCGCGAGACGGTCCCTCTATTACCCTTGGGGGTCATAGGGTGTTCCTAAGGACAGAACTCGGTAGCCATTTTTATCGTGAACTGTGCCTTCAGATGAAGCGAAGTGGAGCTCCAAAATGAAATAAAAACTTCACAGGGAAATAGGGTGAACGTAGAAGAAGGTTCCTTCCTGCCTAACTCTCCATCCGGATAGAACTGCGTTGGCTTTTTCTGCTTTGCCAATATTCTTTACGAAGATATTCGTGCGGATGCAGTCATTTTCATTTTCACATATAACTTTCTCGGCTCCCTCTCACCAAAAGGTGTTCACCAGGCGAAAACAGTGAAAGTATCACCTGTATCACCTGTCGTCCCGTTGATCATCGACTTCCTCGAGCGGGCGCCAGTAACGTCTCCATTCGTCCCTGTCACGAGCCAGAGTGGTCCAGTGAATCGTTCTCGCTTCAGGGACACGAGGTTCAACATTCCTTTCGTTCAGAGCTTTCGTGAAGAAGTCTGACCATCTCGTTGGCGGCCTTCCTGGAGTTCGTTTGATGTCCCGAGGGATCCAGTCGGTAACCGCCCTGGTCCAACGGTCATCACTATATCGCATAACGTGTCCGGCCCACCTGATCTTCGATTTCTTGGCGTAATCAACGGCATCCCTGATCTTCGTTCGGTGACGGAGCTCGGAACTCCGGATTCCCTTCTGCACTTGCGTGTATAGGGAAATTCCGAGCATCGTCCTTTCCAAAGCGCGTTGAATAACGCTGACAGCATGCTCATCCTGCTTTCGTAGAGTCCAGGTCTCCGAGGCGTACGTCAAAGCAGGAAAGACAGCAGTGTCGAAAAGGTGAGCGCGGAGCCGAATGTTCTTTGTCTTCTTCACTACTCCCTCGATATTCTTAAATGCTCCCCACGCGGCGCGTTTCCTTCTGCACAGCTCTGGAGCTAGGTCGTTCATCATGTTGACTTCCCGACCTAGATACACATAGCTAGAGCATTCGGAGATATTCGTTCCGTTTAACGTGAAAGGAGCATCAGGTACCAGTCCGTTTCTCATGAACATCGTCTTCGTTAGGTTCAGCCTCAAGCCGATCTTTCCACAAGCACTATCAAACTCGGCCAGCATTCGTTCCGCCTGCTCGATGTTCGGTGTTATAAGCACGATGTCGTCTGCAAAGCGGAGGTGATGTAGGAAGCGGCCGTCGACCTTCACTCCCAAGTCTTCCCATTCCAAATGACGCATGATATTCTCGAGGGCGGCACTGAAAAGTTTGGGCGAAATAGTATCGCCTTGCCGAACACCTCTCTTCACGTTGACAATGACTTCCTTATAGAATGGTGAAATCCTGGTCGTGAAGTTATCGTAGAGCTCACGAAGCATCCTTATATATTGCGTAAGAACACCCTGGTTACCCAGAGCTTCAATTACCGCTTCTGTCTCGACGGTATCAAAAGCTTTCTTTGAATCGATGAACGTAAGACATAGCGGCATTTTGTACTCTCGCGATACTTCGATGAGCCTTGTTAGGGTGTGGATATGATCGATTGTACTGAACCCTCTCCGAAACCCTGCTTGCTCGCATGGCTGTCCTTCATCTAATGTTCTGCCAATCCTGTTTAGGATGACACGAGTGAAAAGCTTGTAGATTACGGACAGCAGGCAGATTGGGCGATAGTTGCCAATATCGTCTGGATCTCCCTTTTTGTACAGCAACACAGTCTTGCTAGTTTTCCACGACGTGGGCACTTTGCATTCCGACAGGTACCGTGTGAAGAGCCTAGCCAGAGTTTTGATGATGACCGGAGGCATACTCTTCAGATGTTCTGGTTTGATCCTATCGGGACCGGGCGCTGTACAGTTCTTCATCGACTTGATGGCATGTCGTATTTCGGAAGTGAAGTGAAAGTACGTCACTGATATTAGTAGAAAGTAGAGGGTACCGAGAAGTTCGTTTTGGCAACACTGGCAATCTGAGGTGGGGCGCAAGTCGCATGAAAGCATGGAGGATCTTGCGTGGTTTATTTTTCGGAGGAGTTTGCTCCCTCTGATAGTGCTTGCAAAATGGAGTGAAAAACGAATCATTGAAAAAGTTGGTGGTTCTCTGCTAATTTGTTGCAGAATTTGTGACTCCTCTTGTCTGAGTGAGAGGACTCGTGAGTGAAAGCAGGCACAGAGAGAACTCCTCAGAGGAATGTTCCTCTACTTGGGATTGAGATGGTCACCTCACGAGGTCCCCGGGTATTCATCGCTATTCAAACCTCTTTTTTTAGAGCGCCATTAAATATTTGTCTGTTCCCTCTGAGTGATAGATTTTTGAGTGGTTAGAGCAGCAGGCGATACGGTACCGAATTTGCCCGATAGCCGGCGGGTGCTTACCATTACACCCAGCAGGGCCACCCCCACACTCTCTCCGATGGAGGGGTACTGATTCGGCCCGAATGAGCCGAAGTGCCCGCTGGCCATTGGACCGAAAATCCGGGCTCCTTGTAGCATCACCGGCCTTTGGGCTTTTCATTTCGGTGAGAGTTGGAACGCAGCGGGGTAACCTTCCGGGCCTATGTGGAGCTTGGGTGAAGCTGATGTGCATTCGACAAAGCTTCGTTGAGGCTACTCTGGGCCATATGACGTAAATTTGTCAAAATAAATTTTAAAAATTTAATAATAAATAAATTTTAATTTTAATTAAATTTTGTCGGAGTGCTGCACCTTCCCTGGGTGATTGGAGCGTAGCGGATAAGCTTTCCGGTCCATGCCTGTGTAGTCAAGGTTTCGGTTTCTGTATGTGATGAAGCGTTTTATTTTCCCGGTCAAGCATAGTAACACAGTTTTTTACAAACCTCCTGCAAAACATGCAAGGAAAATTTCGTATATAATGAGTAAGATTCTCACAGGAGAAAAAAGAGATTAGCCACAACTACGGTAGCGCTCAAAAGTCTCCGGACAAATGCTTCTTCAGTCACTGGATCTAATCATACGAAATTCCGATGTGTTGCAGGGTGTATTGTGACTACTACTATTGACCTGCAATCTGATCTGATGTTCCAGATATCTCACGCATGCTGCTTTTATCACTAAAAAATCATACGGACAGAGGGGACAGACAAAAGTTTGATAGGGTTTTGGAGAGGGGGAGGTTTGTATAGCGATAGGTGGCAGTGAATATTGAACGCATTGTCCGCTTAGGAATAACTGAAACACCATAGGATAATTTCTGCCCTCGCTTCTACCCTGTGGCTTCATCTGCGGCTTCATTACAGAATTTTGACAAATTTTCGTCACATGATCCAGAGTAGCTTCAATGGAGCTTTGTCGGATGCACATCAGCTTCACCTGTTTCCGGTCTAGATAGTACGTCATGATGTAATGTCATACTGAACCTGAAATTTCAGAGTGCCTTCTGCCATTGCGAATTTATTTACATGTTTGCTTATTTGTTGTTATCCTCTTTTCTCTTGCTTTCTGAATCATCAACTCCAATTTCTTTCAAAGTAATTTTCCAGACTTTTCATGAGAAAGCAATATTTTGGAAATGAATTTTCCTCTCCTCATATTAAGTAGTTTTCGAAGATTTTCCAGGCTGAGCCAAGTGTAGTTGGGGGGTGATCAGCATTTTCTTTCCATTGGAGTTCAGCGTTTTTCCTTTCGAGACCTTAGTTTTCAAAGCTTTTCCTATCGTGTACAAGTTAGAAACCACTTTTTGGCGGTATGAGGGCAAAATTTCAGTCTCGGACGGGACTTGAACCCGGACCCGAGTTCTCCGGGCACCGTACTCTATCCCTTACACTCCCTAGACCCCGCCTGATATTCGGAGTGTTTCAGAGAACCTGAAGATTTTGTCCATCGTAACATCTTTCTGAAGAAAAAGGTACGAGAGCTTTCTCGAGAGGTCGCTTCGTGGCAACAAAAACTTTCCAGTACGAATATTTGATGTGTATTTGTGGTTATGTGCAGTGGTTTGAAGTTGTAAAATCGTTCTGATGATGTAGTTGTGGATGTTAAGCAATAAATATTTTAAGAATAGGAATATCTGCAACATTCAACATTCGAATCTACGAGATCATATGGAAAATGATTAATTTAGGGCACATTACAAGATGACGAGACTGAATACGTTGTGCGTCGCGCAATTTAAGACTTTTTTTTGTAGAAAATGGAAAAGTTAGAGTATTTGCGAAATTTGTGGGGAAACTAGTCCAATTTTGGGTGAGCGGAGGTTTACTTAACTTGATCCTTGCTAAGTGGATGAATCGAATTTTGGAATAGGTCACCATTCACAAAAGTAGAAGGACAACATATCCTCCGTTGGATTGGTGGCGTGACAACTCGTGCACGAGATGACGGAAACGATTAATGACGGAAACGCGTCTACTTCTGGTACAGTGACAGGAAAACTCGCCCATTCTCCAACGAGCGATAAGACGGCTCGCTCACTTCTGGTTCAATGGTAGAACAACTCGTCCAATTGAAATGAGTACTGGGGCAACTCGTCCAACTCAATGAGCGACAGGACAACTCGTGCAACTCCAATTTGGTGCCGGGCATCTCGTCTACTTTCGGATTAGTGAAATGACAAGTTGTCCACGTCTCAATCAGGAAATCTCGTCCAATTTCTAACTAGCTCGTACACTTCTCATTTGGTGACGGGACAACTCGTCCAGTTCTAAGTCAGTGAGAGTGAAGCTCGACCACTTCTAGATTAGTGACAGGGCATTTCGTCTACTTTTCACTTAGTGACAGGACTACTTGCCTACTCACAGATTAATGACAGGAAAACGCGTTTACTTCTGATTCAGTGACAAGGAATACCAACGATTGAACGGCTAAGTTCGAGGTGCAATTATGTAAAGATCAATTTGTAGACTTGAAAAAACTGGTATGCAACATGATCATTGGTAGGTTCAAATTTGGTTCCACAAGTTATCTTGTCTTACCTTATCTTATCTTATCTTATCTTATCGGGATTACCACCATGCCCCTCAGATGGATACGCAGCAAGGTGCGGTTCATTTTACGCACATTCCTAGCCGTTGCACGTGTCGGTGAGTTCAGTTTTCCCTTTGAGTCAATGAACAGAATGAGCTGAAGTAAGGATCTGTGGGTAAGGGGTGATTAGTGTTTGCTGATCTCAAATGGTTTCACATCTGTAGATTACGTTGCTAGAAGAGGAGTTCTCCAGGTTCGTGATCATTCTTCAATTCAATCATGTTCCAGGTTTCAGAAGCTTCATTGTGAAAAAATTGTATCAGGGCTATTCAGCCGTATGCCTTTTATGACTTCACAAATAATTATCAGTGTCCTGATACTGACTAAGGTCATCGTCTGGGGAGAGGAGCCTTGTTCGCCGTGGATCTGGAATGTCGAGACTGAGAAATGCTACAGAAAATTTTGCGATAAAAAGACTCCTCCAGAAGCTGAAAAGATCTGCCAAAAGTTCAATGGCCATGTGGTTACTATTTGCAGTGAGGAGGAGAACAAATTCGTTGCAGATCTTGCATACCTTAGTGAAGATAAGGAAGGAGATTTGGATTGGATGTGGATTGGGCTGAAACGCGACTCCAGTAGAAAGAAATTTATATGGATGAGCGGTTCCAAATGCAAATATCGCCACTGGGCTACTCAGGAACCAAATGATCTTTTCGGAGTCGAAGACTATGTACACTCCTGGACCGCCAATCCGAGTTACTACCTTCTTTGGGCCGACAACCGCATTCATGAACTTCACTATATGTGTGAAGCGCCCTACTGCCCTTTAGACGATTAATATGTTAAATAAAAAAGTTAAATATAAATTCTGTACATTACAGCTCGAGAGGGAGCATAACTATTCCAGTTTTTCCAGTTTGGCCCCACAAACACCTGTTATGTAAAAGCACATTCAGCACAGTAGCATCTGAAATAATTCGGTAAATATACGACCCTCGAGGAATGATGTTCTGTTGGTGTTCCATAATGAGCCAGTCACTAAAGGTAATAAAGTTTGATAAAAAATCGTGAGCGCTAAGAAAAGATGCTTTTCCACCTGAACAAAAGCATGCGAATGGCTGCTTTCAGACTTCGACGTCCGTCCGTCCGTTCGTTCAACGCGTTTCGCGACGGCTGTTCCAGAAAGGTGTTGACAACACTAGATCACGTGCCAGCGATGTCAACACCTTTCCCAGGCACGCACGCGACCGCTGTCGCAGCACGCGTTGAAAGGACGGACGGACGTCGAAGTCTGAAAGCAGCCAATGAATTTCTCTAGGTAATACCATGGCATAGACATTGTTTACTGGAAGTTGAAGCTAGATGATGATGTAAAAGGTGGAACAAAGCAAAACCATAAAGTAGGGAGTAGCTTATGGAAACACCTCTCACATAATTGACCAAACGACGTAAGATTCCTTCATTTGCTTGGAGATGAGTAAACATCAACAAAGCATAAAAAACAATAATTTGATGGGAGAATAACAACGAAATTAACATGATATACGAAACATATTTTTGTAGGAACATTGAATGAGTAACTTCCTTTCGGTTAACTTCTTGATGCACAGTGACGACCTCACCCGACTTGATTCTCTTTTGCGTCAAGCGTTTTTGCTGGAAATAGGAATGTTCACTTTGAATTCACTCATTACCACAAAAAGAAAGGTCGTGAAACTGTGAGATACAGAATCAGTAAAGATAAAATAAAACAACAGTGATCCCCATAAACCCACCACGAAAAGCACTGAGAAGGTTGAACATCTTCCGCTGCAGTTTGACAAGTATTAAGGGGATCGCCTGCCGTCTACTGCAGCGCTTCCCATTACTGCGTAAGGCTGCTTCCACAGTCCGCCGGCCGGCGCGCCGGTTGACGTAAAACGAACAGTTCGTGTAAGGGATCTACGTCTGTTGCATTTTATTTCCCAACCCGACCGTAAAGAATCTTACCGTGAAATAAAATGCAAGAGACGTAAATTTCTTGCACGAACTAATTCGTTTTACGTCAGCCGGCGCGCCGGCCGTCGGACTATGAAAGCAGCCTAATAGAAACTTCATATGACATTGTACGCTACTTGACACCTAGTACATAGTCATTCCTCTTGGAATACAAGAAGTTGTACTAGAATCTCTAATTGAACACTCCGCTAAGTAGCCCCTTTCTGTTGGCTGGATACATCTGAGAGCGGTTTTTCAGAGATCGTTACTATCTTCCTCTACACAACCAGAGGCACACTATAGTACATTGCATAGAAAAACACAAATTTTATTTCCTGTCCATTTACTCATACATATTACAATGTAGGGCGGAGGTGGTGTAGCGGCAAGTGGCGCACAATATCACACGCACGGTCAGGGGCTCGAATCCCGGATCGATGCCCACCTACGCCAACCACGCCTTCCATCCCTCCGGGGTCGGTTAATTGGTACCAGACTTGTCTGGGAGGATAAAAAGCACTGACTTGTACATCGGCTGGCCACCGCAAGTCATTGTATAGGCCACATACGCACTCATTACGCCACTACTATTCTGAATGGAAGTCGAATGCGGGGGCGCATCCCTCAGACGGGATTGATTAACGCCAAAAACTTTAAACTTTATTACAATGTATGCCGTGAATGTCTCGTGAAAACAAAATATTTTCATAAAGAAGGTTGCTATGAGGAAATGACAGAATACGTTCAACACTTGCTGTTGCTCATCAGATATGTGCAACTCGTCATCACACCAGCGATTAGTCTTTTTAATCGCCACCCTTTTTGTAATGTTTTCTGTCACAGAATAAAATGTGTAGGAAGTCGATTAGGAAGAAGACATCATTGACTTTAACAGAACTTACTTAGAAAGTTTCGACCTCAACGATTCCATTAGCTATGCAGCAGTGATGGTCCTGTATTTTATGGTCGGCATGTAGCACCTTGTAGAATTTTAGCTGTAAAAGGATGAAGTCTGGGGCGTGAGAGGCGGTTGTTTGACGCGATCCCTCCCGTCGCGCCTCCCATTCGACGCAGTTTACAAGCTGGACAGCTCGTCCAAGTGATCGGGCAATCCACTGCCTCTCCAGCCAGTAGAAGCCCGATCGATGACGCCGCTACTACTGCCTGTCTACATCGTCCATTGGCTTTTTCATGGTGATTGGACGAGTTGACCAGATAGCAGACCGCGTCGAATGGGTGCCCGGTGGGAGGATCGCGCCAAACGACATAGATTCCTGGGTGTGAATCGATCCCGTCTAAGAAGTGCACCTCACATTTGACCTCCATACAGAATCGTAGTGACGTATTGAAGGCCTATGGGTCCCCTACAATGACTTGCGGTGGACAGTCGATGTACATACAACATAGTGCTCAAGGCGAGTTTGGTATCAATTAGCCTACTTCGGAGTTATGGAAGGCTTGATAGGCCAAGGCGGATACCGATCCGGAATTCAAACCCGTGACCAGGCGTGTGAGATAGTGCGCTACTGCCAATCAACCATCTCCGCCATGGCACTCGCCATGACCCTGACCCATACCGAACTTCCGCTTTTGTGATTGATAGCGAATCCTCCGCGTCTGAGAAACCCTGATGAATAAAATCGAGAATATTACCTCACCCTGTCTTATCGAAGTTACCACTATGCTTGATCAGAAGAACATGAAGCCAGTATGGATCATTTCATAGCCAGGCGTTTCCACTGCAGTTGTTGGTTAGTTCCTATACTCGCTTAGAGGCTATGAACAAGTAGAGCTAAAATTGCGCTCCGAGGTTAGGGAATTAATAGGAATTCGTCGAATAAAGATAGTTTTTTCAGCCGTGAACTATGGTAGAAAGGAAAAACCTTTTATATTGGGAACCAACCTGACAATGACAATCTGATACCGTGGCCTGAGTACTTTGATGTGATTCCCTTTTTCAGGCAAATATTCGGCCTTATGCCTTCCCTGACATTCCGAATAATTATTGGTGTCGAGCTTTTAATCAGAGTCGCTGCCATCGCCATTTCGGGACCGATTCCATGTTCACCGTATATTACGAATCCCAAAAATGGAAAATGCTACAGGAAATATTGTGATTTACAAGAGGCTGCAAGTGCTTCCGAAATGTGTCGATATATGGGAGGTGAACTGGTTACCATATGTGATAAGGATGATAACGATCTCATTGTCGGACTTGCGATTCTCCATCCAGATCATCTTGATGTGTTGAATTCAGTCTGGATCGGACTTGTGCGTAATCACGCAGATCGAAGTCAATGGGAGTGGTTGAGCGGAGAAAATTGCACGTATAGGAGTTGGTTTGGGAATGAACCAAATGATATGGGAGGCAATGAAAATCATGTTCATATGAACACGAAGACAGAACACTATGACAAATGGAATGATATCAGTTTAGGCTTCAAGTTCCACTATATTTGTGAATGGGACGAGTGTCCTTCTCAGATAAATATTGTTGATGGAGAATAAATATCTAAACAATCCTGTAAAATTTATTTTATCCATTTTTATCGTGAACTGTGCCTTTAAGTGAAGCGAGATGGAGCTCCAAAATAGAATCAAAATTTTCAACAGGAAGATAGGCTGTACGTAGAAAAAAGCTTCCCTGGAATGTTTCGGAAGTCCCTTCCTGCCTAGCTAACTCTTCATCCGGATAGAAGTGCGTTGGCTTTTTTTTGCTTTGCCAATACTCTTTCCCTTGATATTCGAGCGGATGCATCATTTTCATCCTCACATCAAAACTTTCTCGTCTCCCTCTCAGCAAAAGATGTTCACCAGGCGTAAACAGTGACAAGTACGTCACTGATATCAGTAGAAGGTAGAGGATGCAGAGAAGATCGTTTTGGCAACACTGGGCAGTTTGAGGTGGGCGTAAGGTGCGCGGAAGCACGGAGAATCTTGCATGATTTATTTTTCGGAGGGGTTTGCTTCTTCTGAGAGTGCTTGCGAAAGGGAGTGAAAAACGAAACATCGAAGAAGTTGGTGATTTTTGCTAATTTGTTTCAGAACTTGTGACTCCTATTGTCTGAGGGGATTCGTGAGTAAAAGCAGACACAGAGAAAACTCCTCGGAGAAGTGTTCCTCTACTCGGGATAGAGATGTCACCTCACAAGGTCTCCGGGCATTTATCGCCATTCAAACTCTCTCTTTTTTAGAGCGCCATTAAACATTTGTCTGTTTCCTCTGACTGATAGATTTTTGAGTGGTAAGAACAGCAGGCGATACGGTACCGAATATGTCCGATGGCCGGCGTTCATTTAGACTCAGCACGGCCACACCAGCACTCCCTCAGATGGAGGAGTGTGGGTTCGCCCGGAATGAGACGAAGTTCCCGCCGGCCATCGGACCGGATATTCGGGTTCACTGTGTAGCAATCACCAGCTTTTGGGCCTTTCTATTTTATCAGAAAGCTGCATCTACTCTACGCGATTGGAGCGCAGCGGGTAAGCTCGCGGGCCTGTGTCTGCAAAGTAAAGGGTTCGGATTCTGCCGGTGCTGTTGTGTTTGAGTCCCCCGATTTTTATTCTGGAGTTTGTGACTTACACCTGTCTGATGGTGAGGCACGCTTAAGCAAAGCAGACACAAAGAAAAGTTATACTGGCCTGCTTCTCCCGCCCTCTTGACAAGAAATTTCTTCCTAATGAACAACCTACAACATTCACGGTGACAGTAGTTGGAGGCATTTTTCTATAGTTCGTGATCGAGATGGTGGTCCCGCAAGGTGTTCGGATATCAGATCAATACGGTCAACCTGTAGATGGGTTTGATGACTCTGCTTATCTAGAGGGACATGTATTTGGGTTTTAAAGCTCGCTGGTCCGGCGAAAATGCAAAGCATGGAAAGTCGCGAGCTTGGGTGAAGCTGATGTGCATTCTGCAAAGCCTTGTCGAAGCTACTGAATGTGATGACAATTTGTGAAATACTGTGATGGAGCCGCAGATGAAGCCGCAGGGTAGAAGGGAGAGCGAAAATGATGATCCGATGGTGTTTCAGCTTTCCCCTAGCGAACAATACGTTCAGTATTCACTACCACCTATCGCTATACAGACCTCCCTTTTCTCCGACGCCCCATCAAACATTTGTCTGTCCCCTCTGCCTGGATGATTTTTTAGTGATAAGGGCAGCATGCGATACGGTACTGATTTTGTCCGATGGCCGGCGGGCACTTCGGCTCAGCAGGGCCGAACCCACACTCCCTCCAAGGGAGGGGTGTGGGTTCGGCCCGAAAGAGCCGAAGTGCCCGCCGGCCATCGGACGCCGGCTACTTCAGGGAGCCGATTTGCCGTTGCAATCCGCAGACTCCATGAAGTCCTATTTGGTGGAGTGCTCCCTTTTTACAGGGCTATTGGAGCGTAGCGGATAAGCTACTCGGCTCATGTCTGCGAAGTCAAGGGTTCGGATTCTGTTAGTGCTGGTAATTTTGGGTGTTTCCAACCAAGAGGCATACCAAACAGTCTTTCACAAGCCTCCTGCAAAATATGCCCGTAAGAGTCCTTCCGTAATTAATGAGTAGAGCTTGTTACAGGAAAAAAACAGCCTAAACTTTAGCATGTTGCCAGAGTTCTGACCGAAGCTAGCAGCGTAGATCCACTCGTTAGTTTCTAGCAGTTTACAAGTATACCAATATTTTTCAATAAATTTTCTTCCTTTAAATAATTCTGCTCAAGAACACCTTGGCTTGCAGACTGAAGCCTCTGTAGATTTGCAAGAGAACTGGAAATTATGAACATTTTGGCTTTCCCAAGCAGTATTTTTCGAATGGGGAAAAAAATTTGTTAAGAAGTACTGGCATGTTAAAACCTAACGGTGAATCTACGCTGCTAGCTTCGGCCGAAATTCTGGCAGCACACTAAAGTAGTGGTCGTTTTCTTTTTTCTCCTCTAAGAATCGTGGCTAGTTATGCACGGTTTTCTGGGCATATTTTGCAGGAAGTTTGTAAAAAACTGTGTCACTATGCTTGATCGTAAAAACGAAATGCAACATCACATCCAGAATCCGAACCCTTGACTTCCCAAACATGGGCCATATCCGCTACGCTCCAATCACGTAGTAAAAATGCAGCACATCGACCAAATAGAAATTCACGGACGCTGTGGATTGTCGCGGCAAATCCGGCTTCCCGAAGTAGCCGGCGTCTGATGGCCGGCGGGCACTTCGGCTCATTCGGGCCGAACCCACACCTCTCCCTTGGAGGGAGTGTGGGTTCGGTCCTGCTGAGCCGAAGTGCCCGCCGGCCATCGGACAAAATCAGTACCGTATCGCATGCTGCTCTTATCACTAAAAAATCATTCAGACGGAGGGGACAGACAAATCTTTGATGGGGCCTCGGAAAAGTTGGAGGTCTGTATAGCGATAGGTGGCAGCGAATACTGAACGTATTGTTCGCTTGGGGAAAGCTGAAACACCATAGGATCATCATTTTCGCTCTCCCTTCTACCCTGCGGCTTCATCTGCGGCTCCATCACAGTATTTTCACAAATGTTCGTCATATGGTCCAGAGTAGCTTCAATGAAGCTTTGTCGCATGTACATCAGCTTCACCTGTTTCCGGTCTAGATAGTACATTACGATGTAATGTCATATTGAATCTGAAATTTCAGAGTGCCGTCTACCATTTCGAAATTATTTACATGTTCGTTTATTTGTTGTTCTCCTCTTTTCTCTTGTTTCCTGAATCATCAACTCCAATTTCTTTCAGAGGAATTTTCTAGACTTTTCATAAAAAGCAATATTTTGGAGATGAATTCTCCTCTTCTCATATTACATAGTTTTTTAGGATTTTCCAGGTTGAGCCAAATGTAGTCTAGTTGGGTTTAATCAGCAATTTCTTCCCATTGAAGTTCAGCGTTTTCTCCCTTCGAGACCTTGCTTTTCAAAGTTTTTCCTCTCGTGAACAGGTTAAAAACCACTTTTTGGCGGTTTGTGGACAAAACTTCAGTCTCGGACGGGACTTGAACCCGGACCCGAGTTCTCCGGGCACCGTGCTCTATCCCTTACACTCCCTAGATCCCGCCTGATATTCGAAGTGTTCCAGAGAACTTGAAGATCTTGTCATTCGTAACATCTTTTTGAAGAAAAAGGTACGAGAGCTTTTGGAGAGGTCGTTTCGTGGTAACAAAAACTTTCCAGCACGAATATTTGATATGTATTTGTGGTTATGTGCAGTGGTTTAAAGTTGTAAAATCGCTCCGATGAGGTAGTTGTGGATGGTATACAATAAATATTCAAAGAATAGATTTATCTGCAACATTCAACATTCGAATCTACGAGATCATTTGGAAAATGCAATGGTAGACATTATTTTAAAGCACATTTGAAGATGACTAGACTGAACGTACGTTGTAAAGGAAATGGAAAAAAAGCTTCAATGTGATTAGTCCAAATCAAAACTCATAAAGTCAGCTGTACCGTGATCAACCGTACTTTTTAATAAACAAAGAATTGTAATGGTTAATTTTGCAGGATAAAAAAGTTTGTATTCCCTGATCTTGGGATAGCAGACTGAGTTTTGAAATCGACTATGAATGCACTGGGAAATTTGTACATCACTGGGCCAGCATTTTTGATCCCAGCATTTTGTGGGTATTAGTGGGTGATGGTGGCAAATAGTTCGAATGAACGACGAAAGCAATGAGATGGATGATGGACATGAACAAACGACGACTTCCTTTTAGGAAGCTCTACCAAACCTGACATTTCTTTTCGGGATTCATTGGTGTACCACGAGCACAATTAAATGCTTGGGCAAATTCGATACGATTTTGAAGCGGAATCGTTGCTCGGTATTTGCTTGGAGCATGTACATCGGTCATGATAATCTGCACATAGTGCTTCGGTCGTACTACCGAACACCAATTCTGAAATAGTTTTTTTTTCTTCGCAAATAGAAAATAAAGTTGGAAATTACTTAAGAAGTAGGCTGACTTTTGGTTACCGTATCCGGAATAAGCATTTTTCGAAAAAAAAAAATTACGTCTTGCTCTCCCTCAATGTTACACACAGCGAGAAATTCTTTTGCATTTATAGTCAGCTACCGGCGGTAGCGGTAGGGTGAGATAGTGTTAACAAGGGTGAGAAGGAGGAAGAAAAAAGAGCGGCGCAAAACGAGCGTCCTTCGTGTTCCCTGTATGGAACCTGTTTCACACCATCTTTATCGAACGGTGGTGTCATCTAACTGCTCCGAATCTAATCTATACAGCACGAATTTGCAATTCTCGCCTATAAACGCTACGTAAGAACATTCCACAGTGTCTTCTGACGTCTTTCCCACTAGGTGAAAGAACCCGCTAATGGGAAAACGTGAAATGTTTACGGAAACCTTGGCCAAATACATACAGTTTTCGACTTTAATTCTTTCGATTTAAGCAGTAACCTTCACGAAAAATTACGTTTTTTTAACCAGCAGTGGGTGCTGTACTTCTCTTACTCTTGAGGCCGTTTCTTTTTAGTTTTGTGATATTTTCCAATTCACAAGAAAAATCTTACATTGGCGTAGGCGAGGAAGAACATCTGCTCACTGGTGAAATTCTGAAAGCCAGGTAGAGCTGGTTCCTCCATGGAAGTGTTTGAACGCCAAGCTTTGTATGCCTAATGAGAAGGAATGCACAATAAAAACAATAATAAATTATGAAATATTTGATTTTTTCTCATAAACTAAATCGCTGGAAACCCACGTTGAAAGCTGTTTTCACTCCACCATTATCGGCAATGTTCTCACCCAAGCTGAGTTGTCCATTGAGGTGAATACCGGCTTCGGCGACTTTTACGGAACTATATTGTCTCACAAAACACCTACAACAAATATTTTCAAATAAGATAGATTATGGAAAATAATATTTACATTTGTAATTATAATTCCATTCACATTTTTCACTGAGTACTTACCCAGCTATTTTTTCAAACGCAAATGTTTTGTTATGATCACATTCCATTCTTCATACCGAAATCCTCAAAACCCCAAAGGGGACTTCATAGTAAAAATAACTTTCAATTATTTTTAACGTATATTCGAGATAGTCAGACAGCACTCCTTTAAGTCATGCTGGACCTGATCAGAACGCGTTCGTCAGCACGTCCGTCTTACTGCACCCCTTTCATTCAGTGAAAATGTCTTTTTATAGAGACTACACAAAATAATTTTTAAAATTAAGGAAAAACAAATTCGGCTGAGCTTCTATCATATGCCATTCCATTGTGAACACAGCCATCTATTAGCTTTTCTTATGGGAGATCGAAAAATTCTCAGACGAGGGACATCAGGCAGACTGAGAGGCCTGATCCATGAAGTTCTCGGAATTTTTCTTGGCTTTGTTCCAACTTTGAGTTTAAGTGGATTTTGTGAATTCGAACTAAAATTTTTAATTCTAGCAGACCAGCTTGACGGGATTTAAATATCTATCGGTCTCTTTGGGAATCCGGAAAAAATAAGCATTCAACTGTGCCGACGTTTTTGAATACAACTGACCTGGTCTTTTCTGTGAACTTCTCTGCCGTTTCCGTATCCCACCAATCATTGAGATTACCGAGTTCATCATATCGACCTCCTAAAATTTCAATTAATTCTACTGCTTTTACAAACAATTCTCTAAAGAAGTCACGTACCGTAATCTACCTTAACATTTTCAGTTGAGATTCAAGCGGAATTGGATTTTACAGTCCGATTTGAACTTCACAAAGACAGCTCTTTTTTGCAACTTCCGTTAGCGGATCACTTCAACGTGATTCTATCTCTCCCAGTGAAAGTGCTCGAACTTCTTGGGGTTCCACTTGTAACAGTGGTTCTCCATTGAGTTCCCTTCATCTTTTCATGCATTTCGTTAATTGCTTCCACGTAAGGATCACCTGCATCCGCATAAGGATCACTCATGGGATACCAGATCTACGAATGTCCCCATGAGTACATTTTTTGCCCTCTCTCTTTCCGAGTTAATTACATCTGAGCTGAGTAATAAGGGATACGATGCGGGTAGACATGGTAAGGGATCGCCTGCGCAGATGTACGGATTAAATTCCAGAGAGTAAATACGGTGGCGAGCGTGCATGCGAACAAGGGAAAGGGAGCACGAAGGCCGGTATCAGGGAGAACGAAATGGGTACGATCAGGGAGTTATGGGAGCTGAGAAATTCAGTGAAAGTCACTGCTCAACAGTCACAAACAAACCTTGATCATCAAATGCATGCGATACTTCGTGTCCAATCACGGCTCCTACCATTCCATACGTAATATAATTGGGAACGCCTAGTGTGAGAAACGGGAATTGCATGATACCGGCGGGGAAAACTGAAAAAAAAACAGTAATCAGTCGAGTATAACCATTTGAAAACTCGGAAAATATAAAAAAGTAGCAGTTTTCACGGGTTCAGTGGTCACTCAGAAAATATGAAGCCTTTGGCCAGATATTACAATGCCTAATCTGCTCGCGGCCCGAAGCGATTCTTTGCTAGTTGTCTCGCCACATGCCACTTTAATTAGTTGTCGCGAAACGCAAAAGGATAGATCAGCTGCCTTTTCCCTTGACGAAACAATGGCTTCCAACATATTCATAACTAAAAGTTGACAATAAGTCCCTCATTCTGAGGAGCAAGGCCTTTTGAGTTTGCCTACTCTATGGGGTCAGCTTTCTTCCCCTAGTGGACAACAAGGGTCATCATGAAGAGTTTCCCTCCACTACTTATGAAGAACCGGGTTTCGTTAGGAAACAAGTTTTACCCAAACTCGGTTATGATTTTTTTCACTAAAAAATCATTTCTCAGCTATTTTTTCAGTTATTCTGGTTGCTTACTACTTGAAACTCACTCATTTCATTATTATTCGGTGCGTAGTAGGCATCAACCTGTGCTGGACTTTGATACCACATGGATCTGCAAGAAAGAGGGTTTCTTTGGTCGAATTTTCTCTCAACAAAATTCTGTAGGAGAGTTTACTGACCTATCTAATGGTTGATCCAATCGCATAAGTTCTTCTGCATAGCGAGCCAATTTTATGCGAATCGTCAGATGCAGCAGGTACTCTTTAGGCTTGATGACCTGAAAATGACTAGTGTAATCTAAAAATTCCAGCCAAGCTACCTTTTACCAAATTTTAAAAGATCGATTAGGACAGCTTTTTCCTTCCGAGAAAGGGGTGATAGAAAAAGGTGCTATTCCTGGAATGATGACAGTCCCTGTCGGGTAAAAGGATAACGTTAGGAAGTAAGTTGATGCCGCACTATACCGTGGGGAAGGCTAGTAAATGGTCGTAAAAAGTGAAGTTGTCGTAGTTGCTGGCCACTCAAAATCTAGCTCCTAACGGGCATGAGAAGCGCAACGTTCGGCTCAATGATAATATTTCTAGCCTTCCGCACTTCTACTTCAAACCTTTTAAGGCACTCCAGGTACTCCATGTCTCTAGCAACATGGAACTGAACTAGCATGCCTCAGAACAGCCTTCATTGGTGGATTATGGAATGATCCGCTGGTCAAGTTGTACGGTCTGACGCTCCACCAATAAGAGAGTGGTGGGGTCTGACAACTTCCCTCCCCCCCTCCTCCCTCACGAAAACAGTTCATCGAACAAGTTCACTTTTTCAGATTCTCACTATTCACTGGTATGGTGAATGAAATTTGTTAAATTCGAGCTACAGAAACGTACGATGCCCCAGTGTTCGTCCATCCAGGTATCGTTGAACAGCACTTCCGGGAACCCGTTCTTGTACTCGATCATTCCAGCCTTTTCGACGGCTCGCCTTCGTGTTGACTCATCCATCCAGTCAAGTACATGAAGTTGTTTGATGAATTCACCTTTCAAGAAAGTCGTCAGTTCTTGCATCTGAAATGGTTCATGATGGGTTCTTTTCGGACAATGTTCTAGAAAATGAAAATATCCGAGAGCTAACCTTTTCCATAGCTCGCTCTCGTTCGAAAAAATGTTCGACAAACAGCTTTCCAACAGGCATATCCATCATGATCACCGACAACGTTACACAATCTTCCCACCTACAAAATAGCTCTCCGCCTCGGTACCCCAGTCAAAGGCAAGGGCTGACTCAACTTACCTATCCGGTGGCGGACTATTGAACATGCCGGTCTGATTCGCTTTGAACTGATAGAATGGCTCTCGTGCAGTAGGGGGCAGAAAAGGGGAGAATCCTGGAAGAGGTCCATCTAGTCTTTGGTCCGCTACATACATAAATCTTTACTTGTTTGATGAAATTTGATCGATTTGTATAGGATGGTTGTGTCAAATCCGAGACGGATAATGCGGAAATGTGAAATAAACGAATTCACGATGGGCGGGGGCGTCCGCTCAAGTGGGCGGCGCTCGCTCAGAAGATCAGTCGAGAGAATATGAATAGCTACTGGAGTGTGTTGCAACACTCCAACGTATTCGGGCGAGGATCCAAGGCCAGATTACGGTAGAAGCTAGATTAACGTGCCAAACTTTCATTTCTGTACTCGAGGAATGAGGAGTTGTGATCGACTGATGTAGAAATAAATGAGATAATGGACAAACGATGAAACAGGAGTTTTTCTGGGTCGAGTCATGGATTAGCGAAACGACCTTGACTGTTAACAAACTTATAAACAGCCTGTATTACCTTGAACAAGCCTCCATGCCACATAGTTTGCAATCACACGTTTTGGGGTAGAAGTCAGAATGTGCTGAAAATCCTCGTATGTGCCATGGACTGAGGAAGTTTTGGGACTTTCAATTTACCTGGATCCCCGTAAAATACTCAATTTCACGGATGATTACTGTATGATTTGGTGATACGTTTGCCAGCCCTTTGAATACGGTTCTCACATATTGCTCGAAATCAATCTGAAATATAATTTGTTATAAGTAGGTAGGAATTGCCGCAGCGGTAGCCACTACGAGCCACTGCATTGATTGTATGAGCAACTAAAACGGCTACAATTTTGAGCTGAAAACAAGTGCGTGGCGTATCCCAAGGTAATTATTCAGATGATGCTTACCAGTGGAAAATGAGATTTCAATTGCCAAAGTTGAAATCGATTGTTGCCTCGATCAGGATCCCGCCGTACCATATCGTCTGCCGAGAAATTCACCAATTTCAGCTCGAGCTCCATTGCTTCATACATCTCTTTTTCGGCCAGTTTAGGATCCGCTCCTTAAAGTAATTCATATTCGATGAAAAGTAATTCAGCGTTAACAGTTTATAGGTAAGCTCTATCATTTGTGAAGTACTTTTCGATTTCAACAATAGCTTCGGCTTTTGACCTGCTTGATTTACTACCAAAATTTTTTGGGGTTGGACTTTTCTAGAGAAAAGTCTGACGACATTGCTCGACATTTAAAATTCGTTTCGAATCATAAAGGCCCATTTTTACTTCAGCTGCTGAAAAATGACGAATAACCGAGCGCTGGCCAATCCACTTCGTGCATACGCCATGCATAAGGCTAGCGTTGCCCGTAAAATTCGAACAGGTCGAACTACAACGTTCTTTATTTTGTGCGGTCAAGTTTATGCGGTAGATTCGTTGATTCCATATTTTGAAGGCTGTCTAAGCTGCCTTTTGAGCTTCCCATCAGGACCCCCATTTCACTGTAAGCGACAATCATCTCATTTAACGCCATATGTGGTTATATCGCTTCCCTGGATATTCTCCAGAAAAGCCGCGGCTAAACTGGGGTAACAATTCTAGACAGCATAGCCTTGCTCCATCTGACAAGGAACAGTCCCAGGATTTTGGTCATAGCGATATTTTTCGCATCTAAAAACTTGTCATCTTATTTGCCTGATAGAAGCAGTTTGGCCTCTTCCCTAATCATAGCAATTATGGAGGAGATGGATCGAGAAAAAGTCTGAGCGCTCTAGATAGACCTTCTCCTGGTCTACTGATGGTGATATAAGGCAAGAGGCAGGGACAATACTGATAAACATAATTGTGGTTGAAGTCCAGAAATAACTAAGATGAACACAGATTCAGAAGGATGAAACCTCTGCGTTCATAAGCCCCTTAGTGAACCCCCCTCCCCACCCCCTTCCACAACCCCCATTCGACGTGCATTCATGATTGTAGTGATGGTTTGAATGCATGTGCGGTCAATAAAATGATTTGTGGTGGCCAGCCGATAGTACAAGTCTATGCTTTTACCTTCCCAGACCACTGTCTGATACCAACCAGCTGACAACGAGAGAAGGAAGGTGCCTGGGTAGAATTCGATCTGGGATCAGAATCGCAGAACGTGCATATGTGACAGTGCCACTACCCTGATGATGGACATAGTTAGAATAGCTGCAAAATTAGGTAAGGACATGATGAAGTAAGCTTGTTGTAAGTAACACCATTGTGGTCGCTTCCTGCTGAATGAGTCACTCCGTTCTGACAACAATGGAGACTACGGTAGCTAATGTAGAAAAAATCGTGTCGCATTACTGAACATTACGTGCATTAGGCATGGTTCCACGTTTCTGCAAAACGGATTCCACCAGGAGTTGTTGAGCTTTCGACTTCTGCAGCATTCACCAGAAGTTCAAATGATCAAGTGTAAAGAATGGCGTTGCAACATTTGTCACTACCTCGAACGTCACTGAACTTGCAGTATTCTGGCGTCAGGCTGGGAGAAGGACGGCAGTGACAGGTGCGGCATACCACAATTCATGTGGTTATCGAGTCCCGGATCAAGGCTTGCTCAACCTAGCAAAACATTACGTTCCGCCAGGTAGTGTCAGACTTTTCTGGCATTTTTCTGAGAGAATTAGAATGCCTAAGTGTTCAGCGGAAACCCCACTGATTATTGTATGAGTAGGAAAGCCCATGTGATCGGGAATGGAAGATGAGAGCACGGCGCTTTCTCAAAAATGAATAGATACGCAACTTTTTTTCTAGGAACAGTTTAGATGAATGAAAAGCAAATGTAATTTGCTGGCCTTCAACGCTCTGGCATAGTGAGGGAAGTAACAATATGGTATGGAAGAGGCTAAACGGTGCTCGTAGAAAGACAAAATGGGCATTGAAACTGAATATAATCATAGTGTTAGTAAAATAAAGCACTCCAATCTTACAAGAAAATATTTCTTCGTCAAAACACTGAAGTACTCTTGACTCACCAAGAGCAATAGCTGTAAGCGTCATCAGATGGGTATAGTTCTTCAACATCGGATCGTCCGGACCCATCAGGTATGGCCAACGTGAACCAACTCCCCATTTTGGTTGATCCAGCTAAATTCCAGAACTTCATTAATTTGTATTGACAAAAAAGTGTAACTGCTGAATAAAGGTTTTTCCCTGAATATGCCTGAATATGCTAGTATTGCTCAGTGAAAAGGTAGTAGGTAGAGGGGCTAATTACTGCACAAGTAGGGGTGCAACGCTAGCTAAGTCGTATATCTTTTGTGAGTCAACATTGGATGATGGTACCACACTTGGATGTAGGGAAAGAGGGTTGTGAAAAAAGTGTATGGGACCCCATTTGAACTATTGCACGAACTGTACATCCATCCAAATGCTACAACAATCCTGCACGGAAGTGAATGCATGGCGCATCCCAAGAGAGGAACTTGAATGTCGAGTCATCATCATCACCATCGCCTACTCTTCGTGAATACTGGAGACCATTTCGAGTCTGTCAATTCACGGAAAAAAATAGACTTTTGATTTTCTCAGGTTTTCCATTTTCCAGGAGTTTCAAAAGATTTTCACAGAGAAAATGCAAAGTCCCAGGAGGGTGCAGCTCCTGTGAACCCTAGGGTAAGAAGTGTTTTCCAATGAAAACGTGCCTTTACAGCATACAACAACAGCTTTAAGATTATTTCGTTGAAGCTAGAGCGAAGGGAAAAAACTTGACAACCTCAATTACGGTATTCGTGCTATTTGCCGGATCATGAGTGACAGCCAGTTCCAGTATGACGGCATTCACACCGGTTCGATTCATCAACAATGCCAACTGTTGTTCCCATGAGTAATCCCATTCCTTCCAGTTAGTTCCTTGAAAAACAAAATTTCCAGTAGGTTTATGAGTTTCTTTTGGAAAAAAATACGGCATCCCGACAAAAATAACCTTGAAGTGTTGGCCAGCCTCCAACCCAATCAACGATTTCTCGTATAGCTGTCAAACCGGTCCTTTCCAATTCTTCTGAAATAGGAAATATATATATATATATCGAGAGCCATCAAGCCAAAAACGAACCTTCGTCAAGGCACTTCTGATAGTAGCCCTTGGCTAATCGATCCCATTTCGATTCGGTGTCCAAAATTGGCATCTGAATTTTTTTGAATTAAAAATTGCAAAACTAATTTATTCTGCCTCGTTATCATGCCTGAAACCAGGATGGCAGGCATTATTTTGAAGACGTATTGATTGATGAGGAATTACTATAATAAGCAGTTTATACGTAGAAATTTTTACTTTTTCCAAAAAAAAATTGAGTATACAAACAAAAAAAAAGAGGAAAAAACCGGTTGATCAGAAGAATAAGAGAATTCCCATATTGCAGAATATTGCTTTTTAGTTCCAGATCGCTGTCTATACGCTACAATAGAGCCACCATTTGTGGCCACGATTAGGCGTGGCAGTAACTGCTTCTTCAGTGGTCACAGTAATCAGTAATTCAGTGAGCCACCTAATCCCGAACTCTCAGAGCGTCTTTCAAGCTTCGATGGGTACCCCAAATGAACCACTCGCTTTTTCTTCCAGCCTTCATCTTCCCTGTTGATAGACAGACCCCATTATCTGTCCACAGTGCTATGGCGATGGTGCGGGATTAACGTTAGGGAGAAGAGGGGCAAATGTGGGTGGAGCTTTCGAAGCGAAAATGTGGGTGGAGCTTCCGAGTCCGCGCACCAACAGGGAAAGTGGGTGGTCCCGAAAGCCGTCCTATGTCCCTCCGTATGTAACCAGTCCCTTTCATTCCATCAGCTTTTGTTTAGACAGTATGACACATAATAAATCCAATTTATACTTACATAATATAATAATAATAATAATAATAATAATAATAATAATAATAATAATATAATTTAAGTAGTATGGTTACCTGTAGTATACTTTTTACTTGTTTGTTTAGTCTACTTTGCACATCACTGATTGTATGTCGAAGTGGTTTATTGGCAGGAAGATTTCGATTCAAACCATAATTGCCACAAGCAAATTCATAAAAATCATCACATGGATCCACCTGAATGGATGAAACTTGTTATCTCCCAAATAGTAACTGCATTCAGGATTACCCGGAGAAGGGGAAGAAAAACCTTCCGAACGAACAAACCTTATCGTTGAGATTTCCTGCCAAAAAACCGGCTATTGTAACACATTCTCTTGATGTACATACTACGCCATTATGATTTTTTGCTGTCCGATCTACACCGACTGAAGAATTTTCAAACGGTGTAGCATAAATTGGAAGGCCTGAAAAGTTTCAATTCAACGGACTGTTCATACGGTTTTAGTAACCTCACACAACCTTTTTTTTATGAATATTACTAAAATTTGTCAGAGATACCTAAATCTCTGCTAATGGGAGTAGATAGTTGATGGCTATTCCAATTCACCACAGTATTCGTAGGTAAAAGGAGTATTAGTAGTGTGAGAGCCTCGTAACTCAAGTGCCTCACTACCAAACGCATGGTCGAGAAATCGAATCCCATTTGATATCCGCCCAGGCCAACGAGTTCTCCTGTTCCTCTGAGGTAGGTTAAATGGTACCAGAATCATCTGGAAGGATAAAAACACTGACTGGTACATGGGCTGACCACCGCAAGTCGCAAGTGTATGCCCCACATACACATTCAATCTGCCACTACGATTCTGAATAAAAGTTTAAAAGTCGAATGGAGAGGATGTGGGAGCACATTCCAAAACGATAATGATTAATGGCAAAGTCTTCAGATTATACTTGTTGGTATAAGTATTTGTCGATGGCACCGGGTTAGGTCGGCAGTAAATCTCCCATAGGAACATCTACTACTCGATGTTAAGATTATTGTAACGTGTGAAATAGTTAAACGATGTTTTTACTACGTCTACGATTCTTGGCTCGTCTCCAATTCCCATCCAGTAGTTTTTCAATTAAAAGGGATGCGAAAGTTTTCCCGGTTTCAATGACATTATGTAATGATCATTTTATGGTAGGCAGCATTATACAGACCAACTTCTTAAATGCTGGCTTCTCGGTATTTTATCTATTCGATAGAATGAGCAATGGATTTTAATTTTATATACCCTCATATTTCTTTACATAATTAGGTCACATACCAAAGGATGGGGGTGTCGAATCCGTGGCGTAATCTGGACAGGAATAGAGATCAAGGCTGTGCGCCAAAATTGCATAGCCCAATTTTCTATGTAGCGATAAGTGTATGCATAGCTTTTTCTGCTTATTTTTGTCTCCAGCTATGGACAGACGGGGTCAGACTTTCCCCAGACGGTCTAACGTCACCCAATAGCTTGAAAGAGGAACAGGTTGCCCAGTTCACTACAAGAATGCTTGACTGGGCTAATTTTTTAGACTTTTGAGCACGACTTTTCCAGCATGTTTTTTTTACATTCTGAATATTTAAATACATTTATCATAATGCTATCTGACTTATGAAACCTTTTTAGACCATCTGCTCTAGTTCCGAAGACTTTTAGAGATGTTTTTAATTCAATCTATATGCTGTCATCAAATGATAGTTATCGAAAAGTTTCTCATGTTTTTTCGCAACTCCTAGAGGATAATGTGCAGAAACTGCGGAAATCAGTCAGACCTTTCACCCTATCTTCCCGCTAGAAATGATGGCAGGAGATCTGTTTGAGAGGGGAAATCAGTGACCCTTATGAAACCCCTCCAGGGCTCCAGGACGGGTCCTCAATAGATAACCCTTAAGAGTACAACCAATTCTTGGATATTGCAACTATCTTGGGGGAAAGACGGATATGTGGCGTATACCGAAATGAATACCATCAGGTGAATATTTATATTGACATTCCTTTTATTTATTTATTTGATATTTTTTCACGAGGATTGTAGGTTCACACCAAGGTGCTGTAGCCTCAAAACGTTTCAATCCCTGATTTTCTAGAGCACAGCGGGAACAATTAGAATAACGCCTAGCCGTTTGGCCGTTTTCGAGCCATCCAATTCGGATTGGTACTCAATGAATACAACATGTTCGCGGTAAGTCAGCCCGCAAAGTCGCTTTATGGGCAACTAAACGGCTTCCCTCAAGAACATTCACCTTTTTTTCCTAGGTTTTTAGAGTTTTTTTAGAGCTGACACCCACGTCAGCGCTGTTGACTGTTCGCTGTCAGTGGTTGAAAAAGAGGAGTACGTAAGAGGCTCACCTTCGTCAAACGTCCGATAGCCTTCGAGCAAAATCAACCAACAAAATAAGACTGCTCCAAGAACGAGCAACAACAACAGTACGACCACAAATAGAAACACCTCCAAACCCGACAGACGACCGAGGCACGATCTGAAATGATTTGGTATGGATGGGAGCAAGAAACATCTGGATTTCTGGGTTCTTCTGGGGGTTTGGAAGTTTCTACTCCTCTGTCAAAAGAGATTAGTTGTTTCGAGGCACCGCTGACGATCCCACACATCCCTGTAGGTAAAGTGGTGTACCGCTGGGTACATTACCTCCCAAAAGAAAAATAACTGGTATCAAACTTGTCAAAATTAAAAACGCTCGTCCGACCACTGTCTGGCCCTCTGATCCTTTCAGCTTTTCTCATGGTCGGCTCAGTAGGATCCCACAGTTACTGCGATCATGATTGGAAGTGGAAATTGTGGCGCATTCCGATGGGCCGATGATAACACGGACCCTAAGGTCTTTTTCGTCTTCAGAAGGGAAAACCCATCACTCGAAAGAAAGTCTCGAAAACCACCAGGCAAAACGTTAAACGGTGAGGGTCATTGAGGGTTTCTGTATCATGAAGACCTTCATAAAATTGAAAAATGTAAAGAATGTGAAGTAAAAAAGATAAAATAAAGGAAGTAAAGAATAAAAAATATAAAAATCATGCTCCTAGAGAAAGGGCAACAGTGATACCAAATGGGGACTTCTCAACTTGTCAAGGGGCTTCATAGAAATCGATCCTTTACTTAAGTTATAAAAAAAGGTGAAATGGACTGCGGTAGGTTTTAAATTGTCTTTTTGCGGGGTAATAATTGATCGTCGAGAGTCTGAAAAACGGTAGTCGTTCATTACTGGGATAATCCCCATAATAAATTCATCGTCAACGACCCACTTCGAGCTTCCTAATGCCATTTCCTCCTAGAAAAAAAAAGAGCAATACAGCAAAAGCCCTTGACTCTCACTGATCAAAGACCAATTCACGATAATCATAGCAATCGTTGAAGTATTAGGTTGGCAAATAAGTCCTGCGACAAAATAGAGACCTTTTTTGAACCATTTCTAAATTTTTTCATACCGATCAATTTTCGGAAAAAAATTTACCGTGTAAGTCAACAACCTTTTTTTATCCTTTGAGCTAATCACTGATGCCATCTCTTCAGGAGTGAGGGAGCTGTGATTCGAAGAAGTAATTGACTGCCGGTTTTGGATCACATTAAGTTACGAATTTCCTTTCCTCAACGTGATGCTCAAAAAGGCGGAGCACATGTTAGTTAAAAGGGGGAACACTCCGGGAGTTCGACTGTTGAGTAACCTGGAACCAAGCGGGATCGGTGAACTTTTGACGTGGGTCTAAAGCGAATTTTCGACGTGCGTTCTCCCTCTGTGGGGACCTGATTTACGGTCTCATCGTCCTTCTCTAAACCGGTTAGCCAAATAAAGGGGATCATAGTTGCAAGCGATAGCTGTGTCCAACTACTCCACGTTTAGCAACTCACAGTGGATGGATTCCTTCAACTTCCATCAAATTAAAGGACGATGCTTGCGTTACTCCAAAGGCTAGTATCTCCTCCAGTAAAGCGATGCAACCGATTGTTGACCGTCGATCGGTGAGCAGTGCTGGCATCGAATAGATTGCTGATATTTTGAGCCGCTACACCCGCGTTTTTTCCTTAGCGTGCTTGGTAGAAGGTGATGATACGAATCGGGTGTTGTTCATTCATTGACCGTAATACTGTGAAAGCCCACACGCTTGCCTTTATTCACTCATGTGTTGATTGCCCGGGGAATGTCCTACAAGATTATCATCCTTGCTACCGTGTTCACACTGTTGATGCAAATTTTCAACGCTTCAAATTTTTTGTCGCAGGACTTATTTGCCAACCTAATAATATAGTTAAAGTAAAATACTTAAAGTTGAAGTGAAATAATAGACATTGCAGGATAGTGCAAAGGTAGCGGAAAAGGGGCAAAATCTGTGAATTCTAAGAAAATAATCTTCAAAAAGTAGTAAAGGGGATTGTGCGAGACTATGACGACAGAAATGGCATGGAGTCGCCACATTTGTTGGTGACTAGTATGATTTTTTGGCAGTTGTCTTCCACTATTAATAGAATATAGTCTTTATGAGTCCGCTGTAGCTCGGCCACTTTTGGGCGTGTACGTCGACCAAGCTGGTCTTGGAGCCCTTATTACGCCATGTCTAGGTGATTTTGTGACCCCACACTTAACGACTGTCCCATGTGCTACCTTTAAAAACCACTTGTTTATCCCAGAGGGGATATATCAGAGTCTGTTCCTATCGTGAGCTGTGCCTTCAAAGCCATTCTTTGAAGCCGAAATAACCAGCTCATTCGAATTTGATGCCATACAAAAATTGAATAGAATCAGATCCAATCGACCTTTATGAAGATTTTCGACTCCCCTAAAGGACAGCCATTCCATTTATCTGGTTAGGATCAGGTCACTAGCATAAAATATGCTCAGAAATATGACCACATCGGTTTTTCTCAATTGCCTCCAAGAGCCGTCAAGGTTCCAGTGGGAATCCAATGCACAGCACTGTCTGTACATTGGCTGGCCCCTCAAGCCCTTATGTGGACCACAACCGAACTCAAACGCCACTACGGCTTTTAATGGTATTGGGCGTGTCCCGAAAAAAGGAATGATGAACGTCAGAAGCTCTGTCTTCAATTTTTCATCACCGAAGCCTTCTACATGTAACCACCTCCCCCACCCCATCCCTTTCTTGATTTGGAAAGGAGCCGATGTCGTTCCGATGAACGTAAGTGGTCAGCGGATTGGTGTAGCCGACAAGCACTTTAATCCAAAGAAATCGTCTTCACTTTGATGACCCTTTTGTGGTTTTTTCTATAAAGACCCATATATCTCAATGGATGCGATTCGAGCTCGGGTTTTTTCGGGTAGCCGATAAGTAGGCAGCGATAGTGGTTTACTGCTGAGGAATGAGCGCTTTCTGGTAACGATTTATAACGGCACTGATGGTTGGCGTAGCTCGGAACTCAAGGCTCTTCACAGAGACATCCGGGTTCTCGCTAGCCTACTGTCCAAAACCTATTCATATAAGCCCTCGGGTTTTCTTTAGCGGTCACACTCAGTCTGGGAGTAAACTTACTCTCTAGGAGATACCGAATCCCCGCACCCGGGTGATCCCAAACATGGTTCAGTTAATATCTAGAAAAATATAAGAAGTCTAACTCAGGGTCCAGTAACCAACTCTTTTGGTTCTTCTCACGGAAACTGTCAGTATCTCATGGATAGCCAGACTGGGTTGAGCTACTGTTCTTCTCACAGTAGCTTGCCGGCTATCCAGGAGATATTACTAGTAGCACTAATAATATCGAATTCCCATACTTCTACAATCATCCGAAATTGTGACTAGTACTTGGAAAAGCAAAAGTGACTTGTTGACAAATCTCATTAACTTTTCAGCTACTCCTTAGAACTACTGGTCTTTGCTGCCGACGAGCAAGCGGAGAGCCTTTGACGACACCAAGTCCTTCGCATTCCAATGATCCCAGCCGAAAATTCCTCATGTAGTGGGGCGGTGTACAAGTAATGTGATCCGAATATAGGTTCTAACCAAGAGTACTGTCAAAGAAATAAGACAAGAGCTATAATGCCTTTTCTGGCATTACTTGAAGTATAGACGGTCATTTAGTGGTTGATAAGTGACTATGAACAGATATGACAGATACCAGTACCTTTTGGCGGGTAGCCAAGCCGAGGCTCCGTTGCGTAGTTCGCTCTTCATAGCAGCTCATCCAAACATTTTTTACTGTACACACACATATATAGTATTGATTTGAGTTACTAGAATAAAATATTTGATAGCCAAAGAAGAATCGACGGAACAGGCGGACGCGGACGACGGCTAGACATAACATTTTTGGAAAACGCCGAAAACGAAAAGGATGTCAGAATGGATGATAGACCAGGGGCTAGACAGAGAATAAAAACGAGAAATGGACGAGGAGTTCGACAGGAAATAAAGCAATATTTCACTGGAAACCAGCAACACATTCAAAGATCCCATGTGACTGATGGCGCATACCTCGAAGAGCTAACATCTGGTACCACCCATCTATTTATTCCATTCGGGATTACTGGTCCAAAGAAGAAAACAGTAGTAGCTATGCAATGAAAATCTCCTACGCCAAGAGGGATTGTTTAAACTTTTTTCATCAGGAACATGAATGGGTCAGCTGTGGTGAATTCGCCCAGCTGTGAAGACCATATAAAGAGCTACATCCAGAAAAATTTAGCTCCTTCAAAAAAAAACTCGTAAAGACGAAACGTTGCATATCACAGATCTAAAGGGGATAGGGGGCGTGTCTTAAAGTCATTAGGACAGAAAAATTTATGGTAAAAAACCCATGACAATACGTCGCATTGACACCTTTGTTCTGGTTCGAATTATGTCGCTCTGGAAGAAAAAACCATTTTTCTCGGCTCGGGGACGGTTCTAAATATTACGGGAGGCCTTTCAAAGATGCGATTTTTCTTGTTCCAAGGTCATGAGCCATATGGCTTTAGTAGAGCGTTGCTGCGAGGCATCCAAGCCGGTTTTTTAATGGAAACTATGCGACAGAACTCACTAGTTGGCTTAGATAAACGACTAATTCGAGTCATCAGCAGTATTTTTTACTTTTTCAAGAGCGAATCTGTGCGGCATACTGTAAGTAAAAGAATGGCTATTTTAAGTTAGGTTCAGTCACAAATAAGTCTCGTTTAAGAGGAAAACGAAAAACACTGGCTGCTAGTACAACACTATCAAAATTTTTCCTGCCAAAATGTCTAAATTCGGGGCAAGTAGTGTTGTGTGGAGGGGGAGGGTCGTGTCTAAAATCATAGTATCATCCAATAAGAATCATCCTTTTTGGGTGATTCAGTTGTGTATCAATCTCAATCAATCATATTCGAAAATTCATAAGGCGGGAATTCAGAAAAAACACTTCAGAAAAGGAAGACCTAGGGGAGATGGACTTTTTCACCCGGTACCTTACTTTTTTCCATTTTCCCTTCAGAAGAACTGAATCGCAGAATAGCACATTTTTGCTGTGGTAAAGTTGTTATTCGGAGAAATTATGCTTCTTTTCCAGCCAAAAAGCCAGGAAAAACTCTGCCTTTCCCTCATAATGAGTACCATTTAGCCGAAAAATTTTGTTACATCTTATTATTACATATTCACTTTCTTGTAGGTGCTTTTAGCAAAAAAAAAGATAATCCAATTCTGTAAGAGAGAGAGATTTTATTGAAAAAATGGAGGGAGATTAAAAATACTCAACGAAAAAAGGAAGAAAGGAATAAGCACATGATGGAATGCTGCTTTGTTCAGTCAGTCAGTTCTCATCATCTCAGAAGAAGACGAGATGCGAATCGAACAGAAGTCCAATTAGAGGCTGTGGATTAATCTAATCTTATTTTAGCTCTGAATGGAATGCACAATTATGCACAAGGAGGCTTTGGAAGAAATCGATGGCCATCAAATTTTCTTCAAAGAAAACGTTTGTCATCCTTAAAAATAGCAATTTCGCTTGATTAGGAAACTCCGAACTTTTTTATCCGAGCAATTGTTGATTCCAGCGATAGAAAAGTTCCCGATTTCGTCGCTCCAAAGTCCTAATAAGCTCAATGTATTGAAAGTCACACCAAAACTGTGATTCCTACGACTATATTAGGAGTAATATTAGTTTATAACAATTATCATTCATTATTATCAACTATCATTGAGTATTATTAATTATCATCAGTCATCATAGCACCCCAAAAAAATTTCTTACGATTTCCGGTTACGTTCCTCTTGATTTATTAGTGTAATTCGTAAAATACCCCTAACGGCGACGAGTACGTCTGGGGGTTGAAGAGGGAGTACAGCGGTATAAGCACAATTGTGAGGGTCCGTGCACAAATTCCTAACTGAGAACAGCAAGCCTTTGATCCCTGCTATGCTTGATACATAGTGCCAGCATTCCTTATTTACTTGTTTACTCTCTGACATTGCCCCCTACAGAAGGCGCTGCTGCTAAGATACCAAACGTAGTCCGCAATTCAATTGGGACTAAGTCTTAATAAAGGACGAAGATGAAGAACAAACAGAAACAAGGGGAGTTAAACATGGATGCACGACAACTTAAGGAATAACTCGATGGGAAATGTTTGGTAGCAAACGGAAAGGACTTGGAAAAGCACATTAATGTTTATCCGTGCTTCTCATGCTATCAAGAAGCCACAATAATCTCGCATTGAATTCGAATGCGTGGCGTAATAAGGAAGAATATTAGCTGGCTTTGGACACTTTGACTTTTATTGTTGATCCTATCGAATGGTAGCCATTAGCGTGAATCAGAAAACCAGGTACATACCAGAAATATTTAAAAAATGGGTACCGATTAACAGAAATTGTGCATAGGTATGTACTGTTCTGTGAAATCGGGGTTGAATGTATCGAATAATGCCTACGACCAGGCAAAGAAGTAGAGCGAAGACGTTCATTATGAAGAAATTATGAATAGCCAACGGCTCGGCAAAGTGTTTTTCGATGACGATCGCGAACAGTCCACGAGTGTCGCCAAGAAACGCGATCGTAGCCAGCTGGCCAAAAACATGAAGCACACACCAGCCCCCTCCTCCTCACAGGCAAGGCCATTTCCTCCAGACGAGGCCAAGCCGATAGGTCCGTTCGTCCGAGAGGCGACAGTTCTCGCGAGCTCGGCTAACGAACACTAGCAAATAGAAGTGCGGAAATCGCAAATCGCTAGAGAGTGAAGTGGTCAGTAGGGGAAGTCACTTGAGCGAGCCCGACGGTATAGCACCTGTACGAGGTGAGCTGTCACCGAGTGAAAGCTGTCGCTTGGGAAGCCAGCCACTCTGAGAAGTTCCGCTGTTTGGAGGCGTCCCGTTGTCATTTTGACATAATATTTCCCCCTCAAAGCATAAACTATAGAAGGACTTTGCGTGAGGAGCGGTAAACATTCGATGTGAAGGTGTTAGTCGAGGGTCTGTTGGTGTCCGAGGTCTCTGGACCTTTTCTCAGAGGAAAGAGGAATTTCACTTGACGATTTAACAAAAATTTCAATCAAAAAATCTACCGGGCCGGCCGGCTGGGTTATAAGGAGAAAGGAGTGCCATGGTGGCACGAGGGCAAGGGCTAAACTCATTTCCCCATGTAAAATTCTATGCTGAGCCTGGATCTTGCTGACTACCTCTAGTTTCAAATGGGGTATAATTTTGGGGAGTAGCCAACCTCCCCACTGAGTCGCACTACGTGACCTCTGCTTTCCGCGCCCATCCAAAAAGACAAATAGCTTATTAAACAAAAGTAGCATCGTGGCGCATCTCGAGGACCCTGAAGAACGCTAATATCTTGGATGTTATCTACTTGATTCCGCTAAAACCGTGCCAACTAAAAAGTCAAGGAGCAATCGAGAATAGCCCCAAAAGATCTTCAATGACCATTCCGTCAGACCACCAAAGTTCCTGTTCCTATCGCTTTTACGGAAGGTAATTACGGTCGATCTACCAGAGCATACTGAGAACATCTCAGGATTACCTTACCATTACAAGTCTCTGAATGCTCTGGTAGTAGCTTGGGTTCAAACCTAGAAAAAGCGTTAAGTAGCCAACCATGGCGTCGGTTTCTATTTTGCGCCCCTAGGGGACGGAAGGAATCTTTTCCCAGAACAAACTTCTAGTCGATCTAAGATGGAAAATTTTTCGAAAGCATGAAAAAAAAAGCTTGAAGGTGGACTGAACGTTAATAGTTTACCATTTTTAACTATTACAGTTACAGCGGGTAAGAGCTCAAGTGATTAATTGAGTTGGCTGGAAACTTCTCATTAATAAAGTGATGAGAAATTAGATGAGAAATTATCTCAGGTACTTTATAGGTAGACCTAAAAGTACCTGAGATATTTACTCATTCACGGGAATCATTTTAATTATTCGAAGCAGTTAGAAAACATCCATAGAGCGACTAGAGGCAAAATCATTCATTCACGCAGAATTAAAATTAGAATGCTGCAAAAAAAGCATTCCTCTGTACCTCTTCAGTCCGAATTTCCAAATTTACGTCAATACTGTTAGATGAAGGTGATGGTAGCTCAATGACAAGTGCCGCTCTATTGTACGATTAGGGTCCAGGGATCAAATCCCAGATTGTTAGTCGCTCGAACCACCCGGGCTTTCAGCATTGCTACTCTGAATGGAGGTCGAACGCGATGGAGTAAGATGGGATTGAACAACGGAAGGAGGCATCACTCTTTGGGGAATGGGGGGGGGGAGGCTCTATATATGGAAATAAAAGTAAAGTGCTAACAATGGCGGTGAGACAAATAAGTAATTTTTCAGCGGCTCGACAAAAGAGTGATGACAAATAAGTATAAATAATGTAATAATTATAAAATTTGAAATTAATTTAATATAAATATATAACAATTCACTCAAAACTGTGCCAAGATTCATTGAGAGTCGAACTTAGGTATCAAGGGTGAGCATTTTCATGACAACTGGATAATTTCGGTCATAATTGTTTACCAAGAGAAATGTGATTTTATGAAAATCAGGCATGTTTCCGACAGGCCCAAATCTCGGTAGTGATGCTACGCCTGGAGTACATTGATTCAAGGGGAGTGGGAAGAAGCTTTCGTAGGTGAATGCCGTCAATGCCGGGAAGAAGTGTGACGTACGATCCTCTACCCTATTGTTGATTGATTGCTGAACTTGGATATCGACATTCTGTCAGAGGAGAAACGTGATTTTGTGCTGAGCAGCTTTGTCTCTGACGGCTGTAACCATGACGTGGGTCAGATGCTGCACCAAACCGACTGAGGATCAGGGAACAATCCTCCAAAGCCAAAAGCAATAGTCACCCGACATAGAGAGGGCCAGCTTTTCTCAGAGTAGTAATCAGTTCGTCTAGGCAAAAGTGAAATATGTATGTAGTCTGGTGCTGCTCCTGCGAGTACTGCCACACACTGCATTCCCAATTTCAATGATTTACAGCAATCAAGATTTCCAGCTTGTCCGGGAGTATGGGAACATCCGAATGTGCATTCAACGGACCTGTATTTTCCTCCCACGGGGGAAGAAATCACGACGATCCGACGACGAAGTGAAAAGTATCCGAGATCCCGGAAAAATTCTGACAGGCGGTCTCACAATAAAGAGCACGAGGCTGGAAAACATCAACCAAAACGATCTCAACCGGTCGTGAAGGTATGTAGTATGAAGGAAAATCTCAGGCAAAACTACAGGATACCGTGGAAAACGAAATAAAAAAGGGCAGGAGGAGTTTTGAAGAAAGTTTTCGGTAGCGATGGATAGCAACTTATCAGCTCGTACGCTTCACTAAATGAACTTTAGCGGAAATGAACTTATCAAATCAGCTGATCATCTGGGAAATGAAAAAAGATTGAGCCCCAGAACAAGGCAATGAATGAGGGTCACGTGCCACTATAATGCTTCATTTAACTGCTATTTTTCTTTGCAACAGACTTTCAGAAGCCATCCTTATTACTGAAAGCGAAAAGGTGTCACAAATTCAGAGGATTATGAGGAAACGGCTTATCAAGCACATCAGGGGTGCCTACTACTGTACTTGAGCGCGGCTTCTCGTGTGATAAAATTCACAACCTTAGGTCATACGCAGTGGTTTTACAGCATAAAGAAAGTCAGGAGCACATTTGGACAGCTTATATAATACCATCATCAAGTACTGTAGTAGGTAGTATTAACAAATAATGAATGATATTGAATGATAATCGAGAGTAATTAATAATAATCAATTTTAATGAATGATAATAGTTGATAGAAAATTCAAGTAAGTGAGAACTAAAGCGTGCATCAAAGCGATGTGTCACACATTCAGACTAGGCGGCAGCGAACCGCTGATATGACAGAATTTCAATGTAACTGGGCTCCTCTTGTAGTGAGTTGGCTCTAGGTCTTCAACAGCCTTTTCATCATTTCACAGAGAAGAATTCAGTCACATTCAATCAGGATTTGAGGACACCTTCAATTCAGTCAACCAAAAGAGATATTCAAAGTTCCGAACTGCCCATAAATTTTAAAATCAATTTGATAGAGTAATTCTATGCTTCCAGAAGGAAGAGTTTCTACTCAGATCTCGGAAACTCAATCCAAGACGCTATTCTTTCAAGGTGGGGCTTGGGAAGGGCTTCTCAGCAGAACATGGTCAAAAAATCCATCTATTCAGTGCTAATTCAAAGAAGAAATAGCTGATTTGAATCAAAAAGCATGGAAGATGCATGACACAAATAAAAAAAGCATAATTATTTTTCTCAATGATGTTTGTTTCCAGGAGCTCGGCCCTAGGTAACATCGTATAACTCCAATGAATTCGTTTTATTGAGCCAATACATTGCCACATATCTGTTCAACAAAGCAGCTGATCACGAAAATAACCAATTGCTTATGAATATTGCTTTTTAAATATGGCATATGATCTGATGGAAGAGCGTTTTCAGTTGGCATCAGATGGAATTTAGCCGAGAAATGGCTCGGGATTCAATGGCCACCCCGTCAACTGACATGATGAGGGCGGAGATGGAGATGGCATACGACCACAAGGGTGAAAAGAACTTCGAAAAAAGAACGTTATGCATTCGTAGAAAGTATGCCATGAATCAACGATCCCGTTGACAACAATAAAGGCTCATGCCATCGGGAATTAGTACTGACAAGTATAGGAAGAAGTATAGGACGATTTGGCAGAACCGGGGACCGTCCGGTGGGTTCTGTTCCTTCTATCCACGTCTATAAACTGATCACCGCCGATAAATTCAGCTTATTACATAATTGATCCGAAATAAATATAGTAATATCCTTAATACAGATCAGATACAATTTTTTTTTATTTATTTGATGTATAGACTTACGATATATAGACAGACTTAATTTAAAATCATCAAAAAATCCTAATTGAAAGTCAAATTAAATTGTTCAAACCGATTAAAAAATAAATTAATTATTATCAATTATTTAAAAAAAACTCGAAAGTATCCCCACCAACATCTAACAGCTAGAAAGGGCGTGCCCTAAACCGAATTTTCAAAATTGGCTCATGGGCAATGAGGTTGTCAGGTGGTCAAACAGCCTTTTTCAGGGTTCTTCGGACTTTTTGAAATTACTCTGTTCTTTCGGGCTGAGTGGATCCCAACACAGTGAACAGCCTTCCAATTTGCCATAAGTCTAAATCCCCATAAGCTGATTGGATCATCCATCTGTGGGAGACACTTCACAGTTCAAGAAGGACAAACAATCCAGTGTCAAACATTAATTAGTGAAGATCCACTTGAGATCGAGTAGTTTTTGGTAAACAACGATGAAAAGTGGTCGTTTTCCCCCTATAACTGGCCAAGTGAATAATTGGAAGCCGTTTTCTCCAAGTAATCAAAGAGGGAGAGCAGAAGTGGAGCAGAGGTCAGAACGAGCACTTAAACGAAGGACCTCTAGCAGTATCGAATCCTGGAGGGGTTTTCAAAATTGAGGCTTGCTCCTACAAGGCTGAAATTAAAAGTTTGAAGGATTACTTTTTGTGAAGTCAGAACTCGGTATAATACAGGCCAGCATTTCTATCTGCCGGACAAAGTATGAAGGGAAGGAGTCTTTGTCGGTCTAGCTGAGTATCGGTCTAGAAAGTCTCACCGGTTCAGCTGGGTATCGGTCCCCGAACTCTGGTTCATAACTATGGTGGCGAGCCATGTGGCACCACCACTGAACTTTATCAAGAACATGAATTTAGTGGTCGTATAAGAACGGCCTAAATGACGTCTCGGTATGAAACGGTACGGGGTGCTCACGCATTCGAATGAATTCGCTTAATTTCTTGGCAAAAAGGGAAGTCCCTTGGGTACGATACTAATTAATTAGTATTGATCGCTTTACCCAGCAAGCTGGATTTTTTTAGCAGTGCTCAACGGAAATCAGTAGATATCGGCATCGTACTCTAGGAGGAGATTAATTAACGTGGGGATAGAATTGAAGGATAAAAACTCTGATTTTCACACCGATTAGCTCGTGGGTAATATTAAGCGCCTATTCCTCAAGTGGGATGAAGGAATTTACCTAGCGAATCTCCAAGGAATCACCCTTTACCTCAAACCTCGAAGAGTTTACCTTAATTTCGAAGAGTTAAATCTCTCACTAATTGAATACCTACCAGGGTTAAGAATGTTCTTGAAAAAATGATCTGACCGGATCATTTCCCAAACTTATATCAAATCTCACCGTTTCTGGTTATGCCTGGAAGCGAAGCATCAGCGTATTCCAAGGATCAAATACCGTAATCACTTTGCGCTTACCCATTACTTATCCGATTAATTACGTAATTTTGATTTCTTGTCTATTTATTTCGAAGAACATCAGGAGGGTACCGATTCAGAGGTAGAGTCTCCATTTTGGATCAATTCTGCTCTGGAATGCTCTGCATCCGACCTCTTTCGAAAATTGAAAAAGCAACTGAATGCCTGCCTATACGGTCTATGCAACAGGGCCGAGGCTAGCACTTGAATAGGTCAAAATTGCTCCCTCCTGGACGAGTATGGTACACATGAAAGCTCTGCTCTGAGAGCCCGAAGTTCCCAAAGCTCGTTTGGGAACTTCGGGCTTGATCTATGTGATGGTATACCTTTTGCTACTATGTTGGTTTGGCCCTTAGGTCGCACCATACCAAAGAAGAATAAAAAATATAATCAGTATAGGTTAGACAAACGAGTAAATTAGTGAATGTAAGCAAGAACCTACTACTTATTACCCATATCAATCCTAAAAATTCAACTTTCCAACAGTAAACGAGCAAATGAGTGGAAAAACTGAAGTTTCTGGAAAACTAGTACGCTCCAGACGTCTTGGGACCATTTAAACTACTAAATAAATCGATTTCAAAATTTATTGGGTTCACCAACCACCAATGCACTAAACATCTGCGCCCCCTACTGGATAAAATGGTGCAAGTAATCAGTTCTGTTGGAAACTGCCCTTTCTCTATAGAAACAGAAGCGCCGCAAACGAAAAAAAAGGATTTTCCGGGACAATCCCATTTTCTCCTTTCCCTTTCATCAATAGGGACCTAACATCGTTCAGCAGTTATTTCTCGAGGCTGATCGATGAGATTGAGCTCGTAAAATGAACGTTCAATTAGTGAATACTGTCGGAAAAAATGTTCGGAACAGTTGCTTCCAGGCTCGATTTATTGCCTCGTGTTTGAGCAATGAGTTCAGAACGAAAAATCGCTGGTGATCGTCAATAATTCAGCTTCCGATAGTAAAGGGGAACATTTAGGCTGAAAAATGCACTTTGTCTGTCTGACTGTCTGTCGTAAATCCTAGGAGCTACAAATTTTATTTGATCACAAGGTTTTATCAGAATGAAAAATCTAATCGATTGGTGATTCAGAGGACAAATGGCTCGTTTGAAAAAAAAGAATTTTCCTCTCATATTTTCAGAGAAGGTTCCGAAAAATAGCTGTGTGGTCAAGGGAGGGTTCAAACGCGCTCTGTCTGGAAATGAATTAAGCCACGCCCATGTAATCAATACACGCTTCCATAGGGACGTATCAAAAGAATTTCAATTTCTCCGCCACTTAACTTCAGAAATAACAAAACAGCTTAAAGGAGAGGCTGAGAAAATGCTAAAGGGATAGGAATAAGGAACTTTCAACTCGTGTAGGTTAGCTAACCCAACATGGGTTGGGGTTATCGTCGTGGTGAGTCGTTACTGATACCATCTTAACCCTAGCCCGACCGTATCCCAGAGAGGTCTCAATTTAGGGGCCCTTCCCACTGCTCTCTTTTTTTCTTGCTTCTTCAGCAGGCAGTGTCGCTTTTTCTCTGCAGTGACGCAAGAAGACCTGTGAGGAGGATAGCAAAAAAGGGGTGATTTATATGTTTTTATCATTCCACTCACGATGTTAGGTGCTAGGCTTCTCTGATTTTACGAGACCCCTACAGCGACAAGCAAATACGAACCTTCCTCCGAACCGTCATAGATTTCTCAACATTCTACCATACCTAGGCCCCCCTTGTTGTAGTGGATCCCCTTAACCAACTAATACCTCTGCTCCAAACCCTTGTGGCTGTGGCTATTTGAGGTCCCAAAAGTTGAGGGTTAATCTAGATTCACTGGACTTTTTCAAAAAACTGTTCTGTATCAAATTTCTACCAGGGGTTTTTAACGGCTTTCTCTCTATCAGGGGTTTCTAGCGGCTAAAAAGTGCCATGTGGCTGCTGCTGCAACTATTTTGAGGTGAAAAGAAAAAAATTACAAACAATCATTTGGCTTTATTTTTGGGACAAGAGATGTTGCTAAACAATGGAAGTAAATAATTTATACCTCCAAAAGGATGATTGAGGAAAAGCGAAACGATCGTGCTCTCTTGGAACGCATTGTAATTTGCGGACGAACGGACACATAAGAAGTCGGTAAATTTATGAATCTGCCAGAAAAGTTATTCGAAATTGAGCATTAAATAATGATAAATGATTAAATAATATATTGAGGTATTCTGTCAGAAAAAAATGGGAAAATTTGGCAGTTTCAGAAGGATCTTGACGCCGCAGGAGAAATTCATGACGAATCTAAATTCACGGCAACGTTTTCATCTACAGAATACTAATTGGAGTAGACAGCCCAGAAATAGAAAGAACCAAAAACTGCTTGCGTTACGTATTGCCTGAAAGCCGTCAAATACTCTGGAAAAAAGAGAAGGTTTGTTGGTTCGAACTCAACCCGTCCTGCTTGAGGTTTTACCACGCCCCGTGTCCCTAAATTGTCCTTGCCAGAGTTTTCGCATGAAGGTTTTTGCGAAAACAAATTTGGACTAAACAGTACCAGAAATCCAAAAATTTGTAGAAATTACAATTGCTTAAAAGATGTGGAATTGAAATAATTTGGAGGATACGAAACTACCCTGGTGCAAACACACTCCAACTAGACTGGGCTTTGGCCACGCCCTCATATCCCTAATCTGACGACAACTTTTACACCAGGTTTCTTTTTATGGGAATTAGGAATAGACAGGATAAAAAAAACGAAATATTTGGTGACATAATTGTGCATTACAAGATCTTTCTAAATAATTAAACACATTACAAAGCGTTAAACTTCCTTGGTTCAAACACATTTTGTCTAAACTGAGCTTTGGCCACGCCCCCAAGTCCCCGATTTGACCCTGACAGACTTTTGTGAGTAATTTTTCTATAAAGAAATAGTGAATACCGGGACAGTCAGTACAGAAAAAACAAAAGTCATCCAAAATAGCAATCGCCTGAAGGTGGCGATACACCATTCTGTCTAAACTAAGCTTTGCCCCCCCCTCCTTTAATCATATTTCGTCCTCAAAAAACTTTTTTGAGGGGATCTTTTTTAAATTTGACTAGATCCCTAGGCCCTACACATCACAGGGTATCGATACCGATTTTTGTCAAAGAATTCTCACTATATGGAGGAAAAGACGAGCAAACCAAAGTTTTCAGAAGAAATCGCTGATACTTTGGAAATCTCGGGATTCTGCTCGGGCAACGGCTTGTAATCGGATAGAGTACGACCTCAGAAAAAGTGCAAAACCATTACTTAATTGATAAATGCTGTTTACACTTCAACAGCAATCGTTGCCAGCTTCTCAGTATTGAACCATCTGGCATGAGTTTTATTGTCCAGACCAATAATAAGATGTTATTAGGGGGTTCGATATGGAGAAAAAGTCTCCGGGAGGGTTTCATGATGAGCACAGGCCGTTTTTGCTCTGAAGCAGTCCACTTATTGGAATTGACAGCTAATTATTGAAGTGCCCATGAGATCTTCACCCGAATAGACCGAATAGAGAAGGATGAGCACAGGAAGCCTGGGGTTGGATCAGAAATCGGACTCCTGGAAGAAATGAGAGAATAATAGCCTTGTTCATACAGATGTCGTCCAGATGTGAAGCCATTAGATTAGACGTCGCCAGAAAAAAAAAGTAATGATAGTTAGAGATAACTAATGATCATAGTTATCACTTGTGGAAATTGGGTTGGGGAAACGGAATGAGCCGAGTAGCGCTGAGAAACGCTTCCGAAAACACGGGAAATGATAGACGAGCCGACTCCGGCTCACTAATTGCTATCAAACACAAGGGGGCAGAGGGGAAAATACTAGCAGGTGTCTGACAAGGAGGAGAGGGAAGACATTAGACTGGAGAAAAATGAACGACACCAGACGTGCTGTGAAGGTGATGGAAGAGAACGTGGTTGGATCATTGAAGAATTCGGAACGGGCAGAAATTCAGCCGACGTTCGGACCTTCCAAAGGATTCCACGGATTTCACCTTGGGGACAACCCTTCTCTCCATAACCTCCTGTTAATCTCTCAAACACTCCCCCCCCCCCCCCCCCCCTCATCCCACCTCACCTCCTCCCTCTCCCTCTCAGAGAGGTACAGGAAGAGGTTAATACCCATACCTTACCGTCCGTACAACATGAGTACCACTCCCCGAAACCGATGGAGTCCAAAGAGAGATTTTTTATTTTTTGACAGCTCAGTAATTAAATAAATGAATCGCTGAGCAGGGAACATCCATGATACGCTCAGCCATTAGCCATCAGCACATCAGTTCACTCATGTCAGCATCCATTCGCCTCCCGATCAAATGGATAGTCATCAGGGATGGGAATCTTGAGAAGAAAGCTCAAGAAATTCTGATCGCTTCTAGTGGTGTCCTATCGTTACCTCCACCTCATAGAACCCCATGAAGACTTTTGTTTACAAAGGAAGCTGCAACCGAATCTGGGACTTCTATGAAGGTAGTCCAGTAGGAATCATTGCCTTTCAAAGATTTTAATATTTGTTTTATTCATTTTTCACGCAAATGTAAACAGTTTACCACGTTGGATCGTAAGGAACAAAATATTGATAATTACGAGTCCACTGGAAACCAGATCGGACCGGAAGAGACTTCAAATCCGTCTTCAGTCCGCTGAGACCCTTGCGCCTCCCCCCTCCCCCCACAATTTCGCCTTCCTAAACTAAAAAGAGAACCTCGACAATGACTAGAACTTTTTGTAATCGAGTTTTTTGCATATCGGCGATCCCCAGTGCATCACTAGGCTCAGACGTTGGTGGGCACTGGTTGAGAAGGGTGGTCTGCAGGAAAGACAAGGCTATTGTCAAAGAGGTACATGACGGACGAGTTCGTGGCGTGGGATTTTCCCATTTGATCGATGGGTATCCCTCTTTAGTCATACTTCATCAGTGTTCTGCCGCCATCAGTTCTGAGAAACTGTTCATTGTCGACAAAGTTGAAGAGATGAACTCTCGTCGGAGATCCAAGGCAGCGAGAGGACGAAATGACAGCATGTCAACATGCCTTTTGCATGACATCAAAGCCACATACCCGAACAGGCTTGGGGAGTGTCGTGCAGGGAAACTCTTTTTAAATAAACATGCCTGGATTGACTATCATGCGGCCTCCCATAGCTATTGCCACTTTCAAAAATGCCTGTGGTTGAGTGGGATGGGGAGGGAGGATTCAGGGGCCCTCAGTGGAGGCTGGATTGGGTCATAGTTGTATAAAGAACTTGATGGAAGGCAGCTTAACAACTGAACAGCTGTAGAGAATCGTTCAGGGTATGGGGACTAGGCCCCTTGAGAAGCCTTACTTAAATTCCGAACGACGATCATGGATTCATCGAGAAGTACGGTGAAGTCAGGCGACGTCAAGCAACAGCAGGACGTGTGAAAAAGACAACAAAGTAAAATGTCAGGAGGGGTTGGGAAGACCCTATCACAACCAGTAGGGCACATCACGTCCATGACAAGGACCTTTCGAAAACGATCACTTTAAAACAACTGACATGTACTCAACGCAGGAGCCAACTAACGTATGGCTTTGAGCGTGACTCTCGATGTACCTCCATGCAACTGTGGAACAAAGGAGTTGAAGAAATAGACATCAGCTATCTGGAATGGGAGTTTGAGAAATGAGAAATTGGATATTTGAGATTTCGTGTTGGAGTACGGGGCGGTTTAATCAGTTGTTGAATAGAATGAAGTCCAAGATCAGGTACTAGTAATCGAGGAGCTCAAGCGGCTGCTCTAGAATCTCTGGTAAATACACAGCCGTGTACGGTCATTTCGGGTAGGAGAAGGGAGTTCTACTCACAAATGGGGCAAGGGACTGACAGGAAATCGTATATGGTCATTACAAGGAAGGGGGAGAAAATCGTGTCGACGAAAACGATTTGTAAGTTAAGGACGTCGAACAGTGCAAAAGTGATAGACTCAAGCCGTTCTCTGACCTTCGGCATTGACCTTACTGTTGGCCGTTTGGAAGCAGTATAGACTGGAAGGCATAAAAGGGGTAAGGGAAAGAGGAAAACTCAGAAGGTTTGTTTAGAAAACAGCATTTTTGGGGGCGGCGTCGTTTCAACTGATTAGAACGGCTCATCAAGGAAGCTAATAACTGAGTAGTGAACGAGTAACTTCTCAAGACGCACATACTCCAGAGGCCACCTTTCCATTTGAGTACCGGAGGGAAGGTAAAGTCTTCGGACGTTAATCAATCCCGTTGAAGGAATGCGCCCATACATTCTACTTCCATTCAGAACTGGATGCGTACTGGATGCGTATGGGGCCTATACAATGAGTTGCGGTGGCCAGAGATGTACAAATAGGTGCTCTTGTACTCCCAGATGGATCTGGTACCAATTAACCGACCCTGAAGGGATGGAAGGCTTGGTTGGCTTGGGCGGATATCGATCCGAGATTTGAAACCCTGACCATGCGTGTGTGATAAATCGCCTCTTGCCCCTACACCACCCAGCCCTAGTCATGTTGCATCATTCAATTCGGAATACTTTCTGGGTAGCAAAACCAAGATTAAAGGGCATCTAGCATCATACTCTCCCCGTCCGTTTACAGACTCCGCCTGGTCGAGGTATATGGACGGCAGAGATTAAACATTGCTGTCACGGAGGCAGAATGAGAACTGAGTTCAGAAAGTTTCCAAGAAACTCGGTGGCTTTTGAATTTGTTAGGAAAGTGTTAGAAATGGAATGACGATGAAGGAATTTGTTCGTCATACTTTGTGTTTGCAACAATTTCATGGAAAATCCAAGTGAAAACCGTTGCAATTAATAAAATTGCGATCAGTTCCTGCAGGAACCCACCCTAGCTGCACAAAAAACTTGTTCAAGCTGGAGCATCAGACACAACTAATAATTTGCTGAAAACCCATAATCTTACGTGCAGCATACTTCCTATACTCGACCAACCAAAGGCAAAGGTGGGATAGGGGAAAGTGGCCCACTATGACACATGCATGGCCCAGTATTGAATCCCAGATTGGAAGTCGAATGCGGGGTGCACCCCAAAACCGGCGAAGACTTGATCCCTTCCTTTCATACTTAAGCAATGGAATCGATCACTAAATCGATCCCATGCATTTGTAATTCACTGTCTCAAAAGAAAGGCTTCTTGCGACGGAAATCAAATCGTGGGTGTAAATTTTGCTTAATAGCTTTAGTACCAAACCATAAGCGTATTGTTAAAAGCACAATTCAAGATAAAAAAGGTGTCTGAGATTTCCCCCATAGGAAGAGTTCGAGCTCCCCTCGTATACCATATCTGGCACTATCAGGTCGAGAAACGGTCTAGTTAGGGAGTTCATAAAGTCTCGAAAATTGCATTGAGTGTATCCTAAGACGAGTTTCACCGGCATTGTAGAGGCTGCACCTATCACAAGGGAACCAACGTAGGAAGTTTAAACAACTTGTCATGACCCATAGCGAGAGTGACGGGCAATTCTGGGCAGTTTTGGCTTGATGTAGCCAGATATTTGTGTATCCACAATAACTGAAAATCTCGTCCGAATACCCCCTCTACGATATTCCCGTCATGGTAATCTCGTCCAACAACTATTTTCCTTACTTTGAAGGCCCATATTTTTTAGAAACGGTCACCTTAAAATTTTTGTAAACTGTGCATTTAAGAAAATAAAAACAGGGACTCATATGCCATGCATCTACAGCACTCCGAATCCAAATTTGAACCCCATAGACAACCAAGTGCATGGCTCACCCATAGTACATAGCAATTAATTTTCTTCGAAACAAAAAACAATCTGACATCTACTGAAGGGCGTGATTTGTGCTAGGGTGGGGTCTGTTATGTGATGTAAGCACTTATAATATTTGTTTGTTCATTGTGAGCACAGTTCGAGTATCAAACACGTGATCATTGATAAGCTTAAAAAGTCATAACAGAGTATTTATCCTTCTGGATTACCGTAACCCGCGGGGAAATGACTTCCTAAATAGGCTCAGCTAGTGGACTGCTCGTTAACGGTCAGCAATTATTAAAATAAAAAGAGTGAAAAAGAAGAAATAATGCTGAGATCAAAAGCCTCCACTAGACAAACAGAGAACGCAGAAGGTCCACAAGTGTGGTCCAGGAAGAAATTCAGATCGACTCGGAGGAAAGCGAAGAGATTAGGGGATGTTGAAAGATGGCTAGACATGGAAAACCAGTGTTCACTATGGACCGGGGGCGTGGCTCTCATTTTTCTCATTAAGACATAATTGGAGATGTCCCGCAGCTTCACTCCAGCCTCTCGAATATGACACTACCGAGCATCGTCGTGGGATCGATTCGGAACATTGACCTGGACCAAAGGGTTAGAGAATGGTACCCAAGAAAGTAGAACACCATTTTCTAGATAGAAGTTTAGCCAATCCTTTTCAGGGAAGGCAAAGAATTGAATGGGGGCTATTTTGTGCTCGCCTATCCTCTGAACCTACACAGAATATCTTCAAAAAAAAAAAAAGAAAAAGTGACACGTGCGCGTGACATTGCCTGTCTTCATCCAGTCCACTATCAAGTTGTAAACAGACCTCCCCTAAGCGAAAATTCGGTAGTAGTCCAAATTTACAGTGGGTAGCAACGGGCCATTAATTGGGCTAGGATACACGCTGACTATGTGTGGTTCTGACAGCAAGCAAGGTAGTTATGGTCTTTTTTATTCAAAGTCCGTCCTTTTGTAAGATCAGAGAGAGATGACCATTCCGTAGGATCTGATTTTATAGAAGGATCTAAGAAACTCTTTTCAGGGGTCTGACCTGGCTACAGTCTAGAGCCAAACTTCTGAATGGTCGCATTTTAGTAAGGGGAACTTTACTTGAAAAAATGATTTTCGAAGGACTATGAGCTTCTCTTGATTTTGACTCGAGCTGCAATCGGATGAAATCGTTGAAAGAAACTTCAAAAAAAAACTCCAAGCATAAGTCAAAATTCTAGGTGTCCACCAGTCGAGAACAGTCAAAATGAGGCTTTTCTATGGCTAGTACTCAATTCCTTCACAATTTCCAATAAGTAATCAATCATCGGTTGCCAAATCATAACGGAAGAGGGTTCCGCCGTCAAAATTAATGAAAGCTCTAGACAGAAAATAGGCTGCTCGAGAAATAAGACATTCTTTTGGGGGGAAGCCAGGTTCACATAGGAATTGAGGAATTCCTGTCTGAGTCACCTGTATGAAAAGTCTTTAGAATCTTCTAGTTACGTCCAATTAGCCTTCTGAAAGCTAGAACCTTGCCCAAAAAGCAGAACGGTTAGGCAGTTACGAGTTCTACAGCGGTTGTACCCAAAATAATTGTATTTTCTTATTTGATTCTGATGTTGAAGGGGCCAATCTTGGCCATAGACGAATCATGTCCCATTCTCTAGATGAGGGTCTTAGAGGGACGATTATTTTAGGTTCTGTCACTTCCTAGCAATCACTCACTCCCTTGAATTGCCTCTATGCTTTTACAGGGTTTAAAGTATCGATAGGTACAAGCTAAGCGTAGCCCTTACCTCAAAGTTGGTTTCGATTTTTTCTGCGGTAGATAGATAGAGGTAGATGGACGACAACTGGATTGTCGACGCAGAGAAGGTGCCTGTTTACGGGGAACCTGCAAATTGCCGACATGAAGTTACTACTGTAACAGACTGGGTACTGTAGGGAACGCTTACGGTATCTTCAAAATGATTTCGGATACTGTTGAAAACTGGTGAAGCATATTGGGAGGTGTCATCCGAGTAGTACTCGCGATGATTCCAGTCGAGTGACATATCGAAGAATACTCTGCAAAAGAAAAACAAAGATGACTTATTGGTAAATGGCGCTGCTATCACTAATATGGTCCAAGGATCACACCCAGAGTCTGATTTGCTGAGGTTCTTTCAATCCGAAATGACCAAGTAACCCCTCACTAGCTCGGTGTGATGGGAAAATGAACTGAGCTCTGCAGTGATCTGTTTTTTTTTTTCACTGAAAAAATCAAAAGACCACCAACACCTAATATTGAATGGGTGCTAAATGCGTGGCGCAATCTGAAAAGATTTACTCCTGGTTCCTACAGCCATCAAACTGCAGCTGAGACCGCTTTCGATTCAGGAACCTCATTCCAAAAAAGAAAGTCCAGATTAAGATCCTCATAAAAGTCTGGACCCAAAGACTACTGAGATTTTCATTCCCCTTGAAGTTTCTAATTAAGGTATGACCTGGTCAGAGCAGATGCTATATTCGACATTTTTTATTTATAATTATATTTATTTTTTATTTTTTTTCGGTTTTCCAGGACGACACCCTACCAGACCTACCAACTGATTAACCAGACCACGCAAGTTGTTCAAACACCATGGCAATTCATGGATGAGATGGATTGTATGGCTTATCTTAGAAAAAGAAGCTCAATGTTAATGGTGGCTCATTCATTTTCCCACCCACAGCCAATGTAGAATCCCAACACATTCTATTTTTACCGGTTAGGAAAAAAGTATTATATTTGCAATCTTCGTGAATCCCATCTGGTGAGACGGGGACATTTTTTCAACCTAATGTACCTCTAATTAATTACAACTGATCCATTTGGGTACCTCATAAGTTCTTTTTTGTATCCACAAAATTGAAGGAGTGCAGTAAAACCATTAGGAAACAGATTTTACAACAAAGAAAGCTTTTAGTCTTGATGGTTATGCAAATGGAGTTCCAGTCATTAATTCTATGAGTAATGGTAATGAGATGGGAACATGACCTTGTACTTTTGCAAATCCTAGGATTCCCAGATCCCAAACTATCTAATCCTTTGACGCAAAATAGGGATAGGAAAGAATTTTGGCAATTACGTCTGTCATTTGCAGAGATATGGGTTGGATCATGTCTGTCTGTGGGATCTGTATGTTCCCCTTATTCTCCTTCCATTTCCCGGACTTTTTTAGAAAATATCCAAGGAGGAATTGATAAATAGGAACAATATGAGCAAAAGAAGACAGAACATAACTTCTACTCCAACTGCATTTCAGCGGCAGTGAAAGGGCCTTCTCATCTTTGTTATATGCCTATTCAATCACTGTTCCCACTGAAGGGCCACCACATCCCAAAACGGTATTGGTGACACCGAAAAGTTCATCACTTTATTACTTGCTTATGTACCTTTTCTATACTTAACGGACTACAAAATATTTCAAAAGTTTGTTCATCTCAGTTGCAGTTTTGCTTTGTCCTTCACCGATTTATAGATGCATGCGTTTGTTCGAAAAACAAGAATGACATTTCCTTTTTCCTAGGGATGAACGAAGCGAATGCATAGACAAGGAGATACTGCTTGGTAAAAGCTAATAGTTCATGAAACTTTACCTCTCCTGGAAGATTCTTCATTAGAGCATGCTGCTGATTGATGGAGCTCGAACTCTGAAGCCGAAGCCACCGTTGACCGTTGGAAACTGAAGTTAACAGTTAACACCGATAAATTGCAATAATACGAACAAGTTATTACGATAGTTCAAACAGCGAAAGTGCAAGCAAATACTGGGATGGCGTGAAGGTTTCACGGATTCGTTGTAATTTTTATCCCATTTAAAAATAGCACGGGGGCAGAAGCTGTTTTCCCTATTGGGCTACTCGAGTAAAAAGATCTCCAAGGTTCTTTAAAGGAAGTATTTTAGTAGTTAATCAGCTCCTTTCTGTGATGCGCCCCGCATTCCAGAAACAATGAGTATTATAATGTCGATTCTAATGCTATGTGGCCCTTACAATGACTTGCTGTGGCGAGCCGATTGATAAGCCAGCGTTTTTATCCTCCCCTCCTAGACGAACCTGAGAACAACTAACCTACCCTAAAAGGATGGAAAACTTGGTCGGAACGGGTCAATATGGGATTTGCTGATTGTGGGCAAAAGTTCGGTAAAAGTCAAAACATCAAGTTAATCTAAAAAGCGATCTCCGAACAGTGCATGCGATAGTCCCACATAAAACTCCAAAACTATTCAGTAGTACAAAACCAATGGGGATGATTCTTTTCAGTTGTAGAAGTACCATCTATTCGAAATCCCTCAAATTTTATCTGAAGCATGCATATTCCCAGATCGGAAGCCAGGACGAGGATGGAAAGGAAAGGCGAGACAAGAAAAAAGTCCTGAAAAAAGTGAAGATTATCAGCGATTGAACCGACAGGAAAAGCAGCTTACATGCTCCACTAAGATCTCGTTCAGGTTTATTGTTGGAGAGCCTCCATATTCTCTGAGACAAATAATCATTTCCATATTTGCCTGGAGGGAAGGGAAAGGAAACAACACAGCGTATAACAGCATCCATCTGCTCGACTATTTCATTTTATCGGAAATTAGATGAGGATTCAAAGCACGGAGCATCTCGAACGATTTGTCTAGATGGACACATTGTATTTTAGGAATATAACATTCCGTGAGCACGATTTTAACTAAGTTAAAGGAAAAAGCGAAGCCACCTGTACTTCCATCGAACCCTTCTAAATGAGCTTACAAATCATCAGCACCGAGGAAAAAACTTATGCCTCGAATGGATGGCTCCCAGAAAACCCTATACTCTGACAAGAATTGTTGTACATGAATGCATAGGAGTAGCTATATAAATAATAAATGCAAGTTCAGCACATGGCGCATCCCATCAAAAGCGGTCGGAGCGAACTTGAAGTAAGATATGCTGAAATCTTCGAACGAACTGTACCATATTACCTAACAGTATGTTCAACGTCAGACCACCTCCACCCATTTTTTCAAGAAGTTTATACTCCTAATTCAACTTTGCAGTGGCATATTGCGAAGGTGGTTTAGTGACAAGTCGCGCCCTGTTACACACGCATGGTAACGGGCTCGATTCCTGGATCGATATCTGCCAGGCCGATCAAGCCTTGCATTCCTTTAAAGTCGACTGATTGGTAACAGACTCTTCTGAGAGCATAAAAGCTTAGATTGTACATCGGCTGGCCAATCAGCTACTACGATTCCGAATGGAAGTCGAGTGCGGGGGCGCATCTCTCAAATGGGATCGATTAAGCCACAAACTTTGTCCTTTCATTTCACCTATTCTAAAAATTGCCTATAATTTGGGTCAAAGAAATAATGCACATAAATAGTCCATCTGTCAGCATAACATATGAATTATGGAATATGAAATGAGAAATTCTGATGCGCTCACTAATTAGCTCTCGCTCTGGTCAGCAGAGAATAGGGTGAGAAGAAATCTTTGGAATGCAATTTCTGTTGCATTCTATGAGAGAATAAAGAGAAATGGATCAGTATTGTTGGTTAACCTAGAAAGCACCACACATTCGGCAATCTTTTAGCTTGGTGGAAGTGTTTGGTGGGTAGGTCCCTCATATGACGCTTATACGAAGCTTATAATGAGCACTATAGCAGCACTTCTTTCCTTTAGAGCAATACAGGGACACAATCAACTGAAATCACGTCTTACGCTATCGGCGCCTCTGACTCGGGAGGCGCACGATTCACGCTTCTATAGCAAGATGTTGATCTTTCCAGAAAATTAGAACAAGAAATATTAACCCTTTAAGGTAATTGACTTTACGGAAATTCTGGTCCTGCGGAAACCACGTAGGAATCAGTGCTAGTGAAAAATACCTGGGAAGAAGGTGATTTTGTCATGTCCAACTGAGAAAAAGCCAGCGGTAATGGATGGAGCCATGATGGCGAGGAATTAGTGAGTAGCGCCGTTATAGTGCAGGTAATCCATGGTTCGGATCTCATTCTGCTGGCCGAGATTTAGACAAACTGTCAGTGCCTCATGCCAGACAGAAATTGACCAATGCTAGGCAATTCGCTTCTTTTGAGGATTCCAATCGTCAACGTCTAACGATTGAATGGATAAGTGGTGCTGTGGCATTTTCTTAAGCCGATCCGATCGTTTACTTTGATTAATTGGGTAACCCATGCTGTGCCAGCGATGTAGGTCAGCGTTGTTGCAGCGAAAAAGGTTCCACTGCTTTGGCGAGGGACCTCGCTAATCTGGACGTATATAGCTCCTGACAGCGGACTGGTTTTGGATAAAATCCGAGGCTTCCACGAAGTGTAAGCAAAATCTGAGACTTCCAGTAAACGCAAATCATTTGCTAAGAAAAATGTCCCGAAACATTTACTTAACTTGACAACTGGACCCTAGAGATGTGTCTTTAGATCAGAACGGGATGCCGCTCAAATTTGGAAGAGCAGGACCGTGGATGTGCTTGAATTACGACATTATAAGCCACAACTTATCCCAGCGGATAGTAAAATAATTGAAGCAGCCGTAAACCACTGTAAATAAGTAAAAATGAGAACGAAAAGACACGGAAACGGTAGTACTCACAAATGGGAACGGAAGGAATTGCAGCATTACGATAAGCAGTCAATCAGACCTATGCGTTCCTGACCTTTCAAACTCAATGGCTGTTGCCCTCTCCGACGGCTTATCCAAGAGGAGAAGAAGGAGGTGGGCAGCTGTTGACACCATTTGTCATCAACAGAAACAACTCTCTTTTAAGCTAGCCATTTAGTCGCCTTCTTCAGATAACAACATTACGGGCACGGCAACAAAAATATAAAGAATATTTCCTATTATTATTACTAATATTATTATTATTATTATTATTATTACTATTATATTATAGTATTATTATTATTATTAATTCCAATACCACTAACACCACCACTTTAAAAATACCAGAACCCAACTCATCTGTAACCTGCCAAGTGACATGACAACAAAAACGCGAAACTCAACAGGGCCTATTCCTTCACGGTATACGCCATGCGTTCAGCCCCTTTCGAAGATCGCTCGGCACAGACAGAGAGCCACAGACCCGAACTCAAGTAAATTTTATCACTTTCCCAGAAGAGATCGTGAGAAAACTTCAGAAAGGACAGCCTTCATCTTGGAAAGTGAGTATGAGAATTTGAGTCCCTTTTTTTTCCAGAAAAAAAGAAAATTCTTGAACCATCCAGCCTTTAAAATTATCGATCATCGTTAGGGCCTACCTTCAGGCCGTTACATCCGAATATAGGCAAAGCTCCAGAAGAAGGAGCCTATGTGCAAAGCACGACTCGACAATTTTTGATTATTTTCGATCCCTTCTTTTTTTCCATTGAATGATGCACTTTGGTGCATAATAATGTATCAGTAATAAATAAATAAAAAATGTCAAATAAACATAATAAATAAATAATAAACAAAGAGATAATATCTGAGGTAGAGTGACTTTTTAAAAGGTTTACGATCCAAAAAGTCATTCAAACTCAGATGTTATCGCCTAAAACCGGGTGCATCTGACTGAAATCTCTTTCAGACCATTCGAAGCACAATGGTTGCAAGATTGATGAAGGCAGGCTATACCAGTTGAGCGAACACAACTGTCTAATCGTCCAAACGGAAGGAAAGGCCTCAAATCAAAAGAATTCATTCAGACTAATGGAAAATTGCGCAGCTGTATTGGAGGGATTCACAAAAAGATGCCGTCCGACAGATTGAGAGCTAATAGGAATGCCTGATTCCAATGGAGAATTTATTTGAAAATGTCAATTATTTTAAATTTATATTTTCTTATTATCTAATACAACCTATATTTTGCCGCCATACTTCAGTAGAAGAAGAATGGTGGATCTTCGGCAATAATCATTTAAGTTTCTAGGATGCGCCCCGCACTCGACTTCCATTCAGAATCGTGGCGTAATAAGTGCGTATGTGGCCTATACAATGACTTGCAGTGACCAGCCGATGTACAAGTCAGTGCTCTTATCCTCTCAGAAGAGTCTGGTACCAATTCACCGACCCCGGAGGAATGGAACGCTTGGTTGGCCCAGGCGGATATCGATCCGGGATTTGGACCCGTGACCATGTGTGTAAGATGGTGCGCCACTTGCCACTACACCACCTTCGAGCAGAATTTGATGAATCTAGTAGCAAAGAAATAGAAAAAACGACGATGAAAGCAAGTGAACCTTAATTTGGCGCAGGAGCAGATCAGTTGCAGACCTAGGAAGGGATATTATAACACCGAAATCGAGGTTAGTTCATATCAGTTCTTTGAGAACTAGTTCACTAAAGTTTTTGGATGTTTTCTGCAGTTTAAAGGGATCAAGAAATAAAACTCGTCCGAAAAGACGGGAAAACGTGCAGCTAAAGAAGAGTTTCATCGATGGCAAACGTACATAATGGACCCGATATGAAAGTGGAACCAGTTTCATTTTGTAGACGGAAGACAGGAACAGGATGTCTGGAACGAGCGAAAAGAAAGCTCTTTGTTGATTTTCCCTTATCTCATCCGATTACGTTCTGTAAGGTGCAATTGAACTGTTGATCAAAATTTTTTCTCAGAAATTGTTCTACCAGAAGACTCGTCCTGGTTCGATTCCCCTCTCCCTCCCGGATTCGGTTTTTTCAGCAAAAATTAGCTTAAACTTTCCGTCAAATTTTATTGGATTTGGTTCATGTACACGGAAAAATCAATTATAGGACAGCTGATGACTGAAGATGCTTTTCCCAGCAAGTCCACAACTACGAATCATCCCGCGAGCTCTGCCCACGCCCAAACACCTCCCGTTAGTTGGCGAGTAAAATTGACTCCTACCTCCCATTATACAATTATGCATGCTGTTAGCCTTTTTCTAACTCTCAAAACCACAAAAAAACCTTTTTTTTAATTTCACAGTTTTAAATAAATTAGCTTGTCACAGGTTTCAAGCAAGCAAATAATCCAGAATCATTCCTTGACTTATAGCACTCACATACCATCTTCAATATCATTTAATTCGATGGAATCGAATAATAAGTAATACTAAGTGATACTAATGAATAATTAAACGACTAAATCAATAAGACTGATTATCATCGTTCACTTGAAGTAAGAACCTGCGCTTGAAAAAAAAAAACTTTCCGACCCATAAAAATCACTTTCCCATCAATGTTGGACCAGAAAATGAAGAATCTATCTGAAGAAAATCTAAAAAAGAGTAAATATAAAAAAATTGGGGACACGGTGGGGAAGTTGTACCCAGAAGATGTTGAAAGAAGGGTCAGCGAACTACGAAGCTCTAATGAGTGTCAGCTGTGTCTGAAAACCGGAAGCACGAAATTCTCGCTTCAATGAGCCCATTTTGGGGAGCACAGAGACAGAGTTGTCCGAATTTCCTGGTCATGTGAGGATTGGGATGAACTCTCGAGCAAATTCTCTGCTCCCAAAGGTGACTTGAAAGATTGAAATGACCTAATTTCACGGGAATTCGGTTTAGCCCATCTTGATGACCACATCAAAGCAATTGCTACGATGGATGCTCGTTTGCATAGAGGATAAGCGCAGCCTATCTATTGCCACCCATATGACTTCGATGATTTAAAAGATTAGAAGGAACGGTTTACTTTTGAGACAGGTAAGCCTATCATCTCTTTCCCGATGACACGGTTGCCTAATAGACCGCATGGCTAACTTATCCGACCAGCATTTGACCGGAAAATGGCAAATCGTATTCGCTGAAATTTGCATCCTAAATAAGCAATGCTTTACTGAGAACATCCAGGACTTCCCAGGGATTTAACTTTAGCCTGTTGACTTCTAGGGTCAATTTTTGAAGTGATCTTTTCGAAATAACTGCTATTTGGGAGACTGGTAAATAAGCCCCAAGGTAGGTTCCCTTCGACTGACTTTTAATTGGCAAAACTCGGATGAGGAAAACTTTTTATTCTTTCACTTGGGACACATTGAGGAGTCCTAAGGGAACTACGTGGCCAATGGGAGTTTCGAGAGGAGTGGGGCTGGTAAGGGAATGGTAGGAGAAGGAAAAATCAAAAGAAAAACTACGACTTATTGCTATTCGATTACAATATATCGAATGGTAATTGATTCTGAAGCTACCTATGGAGCTCCACCCACCCTCTTACCCCCCCCCCCCCCCCTCCCCGGCTTCCGTACTCCTAATCAGTGGATACATTCAAGCCCTTTCCAGCCTCGTTCGAGTCATAACCGTTAGCCCAATCTCGAAGCCTAGGTAACTGGACAATAACTCGCCCAATGAGTCGTCGCTCCAGTCACTGAAGACCAAGTGCTTCTTAAAAACAGTCACAGTTTTGACCAGATGCTGAAAACATGGCGCGCCCCGAAAAAAAAAGGCTAGAAGGCTCCCAAGTCCCCCAGTTAACCCTATTCAGTCATCAGAAATGTTGACTTTTTTCCACAACACTAGCACATTTTAGAAAAACCAATAAAAAAGTTGTAAAAAACAAAAAATCATCAAAATGTTGAAATGTTGAGAAAACACAAAATTTAAGATAACTAAAACTTGGAGGAAATTGTGAGCCGAAACGTACTACTGCGATTCGACAGTCATTTAAAATCCCGTTGTTCGTTCAGAATGTCCAGTTGTGTTATGTAAGACAGAAGAAGGAATCGTTAGGAGGAAGGGCAAAAATGCTAATGAATTGCTTGGAAGGGAGTCCTCCCGTGAAATGAATGAGAGAATACCCATCTGTAATGCTAAGCTCCATGAATTAGTCAGTTTATGGAGTGTCAGAGAACAGCTGGACGATTATTCATTGGCCTCCATGAAATCGACGGACATTTCAATAAAGAAATTAATTTTGGAAAAAATTCCTTATTACCATTGACAGCCAGTAATTTTACCTTTTACTATTTCCTTTTTGAAGGAATCTTTTTCGATGTTGTGATTGATCTGCCAATGCACAAAAAGTAATTTCAGAAAATTCTGATCAGTTTTGAGAGCTGATAGAAAGTGATAATATTTCAGAATGACCGAATATCCGATTAAAATTTGCTACTACACGAGAAATTTTCGAGTCTCGAGAGCAACGCGCTACAAAAAACCAGTGGAGGACCATACGAAAATGATGAAGGTAAAGATAAACTGTGCTGTGATAAGCTGAGCACTCTTGGATCATAATCCCCAGAAAAGGCCTGCTTAGAAACTGATTGGAGGAGGAGTTCGTCGACTGTGCCCTACTCTGAGCGTCGATTTTTGTGAAGAGTAGCAAACCTTTGATGATACCGACAAATGGAAGTATATTGTAGGGGAAAAATCATGAATTTTACAAGAAACCTGAAGATCAGGAAACTAGCACAGTTGCCTCCTGACATTTTGGAGAACGACTCAGACCTACCCTACTAGCAGCTTTCCTAGATAAGGGGAGCTTTCTATGAGAGCCTAGCCAGACCTAGGTAGAGTGGAAGAATACGGAAGGAATGGGTCCGTTTAGTGGGCCTTTGTACTGATGCCGATCTTCGTAAACGGAGTCGAAAGCGTTTCAATCTTCCCCTCTGAACGCACAGCTGCACGGGCGACTAAAGGCGATTAATGAGGAATTCATGTGTATACAGAAGCGATGCGCCGACCGTTCTGCAATCGGCCAGCGATGATTCTCGGTGACAAATTGGCGGAAAACACCCATTGTACTCTGGGTCATCCGAAGACCCCGAAATTCAGTATCGACGCTCGACTCGTGAAACCAATCTTAACTGCTTATTTCTCTTTGTATGCCGTTCCCCCTCCCCCCTCCCCCTCCCCCCATACCTGACCACCATTCCTTCATAACAGGGAAGTTTTCCCTGTCTGTTATGAGTCTGGGGTACAGGGATCAAGTTCTAGACGGTGAAATTGTGTCTCATCTGCCCAGAGTAAAAAAGATTCACATTCATCGAGGGTCACTTCCTGCATGACACTGCATTGAGATCAAACAGGGACGCTTACAAATGTCTACAGAGTTCTGGATGAAACTGAGTGCATGGCGCAGTCTAGTAGTGTTTGAACGAATTTGAACGCCATCATTTCATGGGAGGCACAGCACTTACAATTCATTGCAATGCGCACTTATGCTATGCTGCAGTTTGAACTACAACGTGCATACTCAGCGTGAAAAATAGAAAAACCCCGCCCACACGATATGTCCCGCCCAATTCAGCATAGCCACACTGAATCCACACAAAGTTCACATAGGACGAGAATGGGAAAAATATGTCCCTATCAGTGGTAATGAGTAATTCAAGGGAGTACCTAAAAGGAACAGATTTCCGAGGAACTCGTCAGCTCGTCGCGCAGTCGTTTTTGAATGCTTCCAGCCCTTTTCTCAAAGATAGCCCGAAAATCACATTTAGGCCATCCCATTCAGTAACAGACAGGTGACCAGCACGACTTTAAAACTTTATGAAGAAATATTTCGGACGAAGAAGATCGGTAGAGATCAGAAGGCAGAAATAGAGCAGCCCTCCCGGAATAGAATTGAACGCCCATGAAACAAACGAAACAAACGAAATCTAAGAGAGACAATAAATTCCGAAAAGAAACTGTATTACGATTAGTTTATGGGGGATAAACAATCGACATTTATAATCCCATGAGTGAGATGATGGGCCATTGAAAGCTGTTCCCAGTGTTTTCTATGATTCATCCCAGTCCGACCGTCCAATCGAGACCGATCGAGAGATCGAAGGAAATTGCATTCGTGGTTTTCCGCTGAATCAACCATCCAGTTTAATTCATATTGCTTAGTAATGGGTCCGATCGGAATGATTTCGCCTTGGTCCCTTGGTTCTGCAGAATCTTGCCCAACAGTGCCTCAAACAGCTGAGCCTCTGTAGCCAAATTTCGCATGGTATTTTGGTCCCACTGACAATTAGCCCCTTGGGAAGACTCTTTATTTACTCTTGGCTTCAACTATGTTTACCCTTTATTGACTGATTAGGTCTAATAGCCGACACGTGTTATTTACTCAGTAGAACTATACATGAGTTGGAAGACGGGGTGATGAGCACGAACCCCGCCTTCTTCACATGTCCAACCCACATGACCTTACTACGATCCCAGGAAAAACGGAATCTTCCAATATGAGATTTTGTAAAGATAGAACCATGACATGCCCTTTTTATAGCTCTGCTACCCTAATCAGCCTCAGAATTGATTTTATAGTTCGAAACCACTCCATTACTAACTCCCCTTACCCCCTTTCATCCAACTATTCACTGACTTTGGGTCATTGGTAAACTACTTGTGAAGAACGATCCCTCTTCTCATACAGTTCACTCCCTTTGATTTCTTCTAGTTCTTTTGCAGCGGAAAGCTCTCTTCTTCTCCTCTCTTCTCAGGTTTCTCATAGCTGATACCAAACTCTGCTTGATCGGAGCCCGACTGTGATCGGGCATCTGTCGGGAAGTAATAGTGGGCGACTAGAAAGCTGTCCACACACCCTTCCTCAGCCGTTGCGGGAACGGAAGGAACCCATTTGGCTACCGCGCTCAACAGGATGTGCATCAAATCTCATAAGGGCGGCTATACAGTTGGGTTTGCATGGAATGCAGTGAATCCTGCTCCTTAAAAGCTCAAAAGTTCAAAAAAGCCCTAAGGAAGGACCAAACAATAGAGAAAGCACTGATAAAGTTCAACCAGTAGCATCGTCATGGTCTAGCGGAGAAGAGCCTTGAGTTGAATGTCCCTTCCCCTTTGAGCAAAGATTACTGTAAGAAAATAGTGACGAGGTTGTAAACTTCGAGAAAAAAATGAAATGCAAGAAAGTGAACTTCTAGAGGGATTACGGTAGCATTGGTCAGTCCGCTCTACTGGAGAAAGTAGCGTGAGTTGATGAAAACTGAGGTCGACCTAAATCGGAGATTTGTAAACCCATTACCAAAGACATGTTCGGGAACTAATTCTCGCACCGAGGCCAACATCGATCCTTTCACTTTGCTGGGTAGATTAATTGGAACAGAAACTCGTTTAGCTGGACTAAAATACCGATTTCACCATCAAGTGGTCTCAACAAGTCAGGTATTCGATAGGTGAAATCCCACCCTGCCGGAACCAGTGCGGGATTCAAAAAGGTGGAATGCTTGGCCACTAATAAAATGGATAACCATTTTCAAGACTACCAGATAATCCTGGTGATAATGGCAAAAATAGCGGTAGCGGTAATATTTATAATAATATCAAATATTGATAATGACGTTAACGTTGTGAGCAGACATGGTCTAGTGACGAGTGGTACTATCACGCACGCAAGGTCCGGGGATCGAATCTTGGACTGATGCCCACCCAGGCTAACGGAGCCCTCAATCCCCCCAAGTCTGTCAACTGGTACCACATTCGCCTTTCAGGATAAGATAACCTACTTATACATCTGCTGAATATCACAATTCTGAACGCTACATAGTCATTCAATCAACCACTACGATTCAAAACGGTAGTCAAATGCATGGCGCATCCCAAATGAAATCCTCTACTAAACTTTATTATTTCAAAATAGAATCTAGAAAGCAAAAAAAGAAAAGCCCCGATTTATAGTTTGCTTGAGACTTTTTCGAGTGAATTGGAGCTACAGACTCTATTACATATTTATTTATCTCCTTATTTACATACATACAGATTGATTTGTTTACTTATTTGTTTTGGGATTGCAGAACGACTTACTTTTTGCCATCAAATTGCGAAAAAATTAAGCCACTTTTATGCAGAGAATGAGCTAAGAACATAAAACCGCTACAGTAACCCTTCAAGAAAAAAAAAATTGTGAAGAAGGAGTTGAAAGAGAAGGAATATTCCTCCCGATCAGGAAAGGGCCGTACTGTACGAGGCGAGAGCGGGTGTGTATGCAGTGACACGAGTGGTAACATAAACATAAACAGACGACGAACACGAGCTACAGCTAAGTGAAAGAAGATGCCGTCTGATAAGGGCATTTGTTTGTACGGCGGACATCCTCTACCATTATATCCCGAGTGTATCTGAGGACGGGAAGAAGCCGGCATATGTCAACAAATCCACCCAAACACCATTTGTCCATCGACGTTCTAACAAGGCCGGATAAATGAAATAGAATCAGCCGAATGTCGAGACACTCCACGATGGACGAGAGCAGGAATTGGTGTGGACCAGGTAGGATGGGATTCGGAAATGGAAGCATGAGCAAATATCACCCGATGGGAGCACTTGAAAAAACGAACAAAACGAGAGAAAAAGCAGAAAAAGAAGGCTGTTACAGAACGTGAACGAGGAAAAGGGCGAAAAACAGCATAACCAAGCAGGCAATGCGGGACTTCTTTCGAAAGAGTGGCAACAGGCGTCGCTATCACAATTACGATACGTGGATCGAATCCACCCATCTCAACCATACTCTCCTATACTACTCAATCGATTTATTCGTGCCTGAACCATATTACGGTAAGTCAATCTTAACAGCATACCCAGGCCCATGAGTTATTGAACGCCAAACACAAACTGAGACACCTTTGCGATTATATTATAAGTAAAGGATTGGTCAAGGGTAACAGTACCACTCGAATGATCCTAAGGTCGAATCCCGGATTCCTCGGATACAGTAAAACCACTCTGCTGGCGCAGCAGTAACCATTACCTTCGAAACGTATGACTCGATGAGAATCAAAAGGAAAGCTATCAGCGATTACATATGATTTGTTGTCAGTCATCAGAGTAAACATACAAAAGAGAGTGTTATGAGAGAAAACTGATGAAGTGATCGAAAAAGGCAGCTCATAGCTTTCAGAATGCGCCATATACTCGATTTCTACCCGAGGTTGTGATGGTCTTGGAAAGGCATTATGCACTGGGCCATGGCTATCGAGCGAGAACCCGTCCGTCTGAGTGAAATATGGCAACGGTTGATGAGAAGGCAAAATGAGAGGTGTTCTGGTTTATTGGCCACTACAATAGCTACGGTTCTCTGCACGTCTAAGAGTAAAGTAACCAGAAAATAGAGTTTCAAGGCTTGAAGATCTCATAGATTGAAGTTGAATAGTAGCTGAATATCGTGGTGCCCGGATAGCCCAAGTACGGTCCGAAGCCTAAGTCTTGCTCATAAAAGTCGGATAGACTGAAGATAAGGCAAATGCGCCTCTCACTATGTACGATAAGGGAAAAGAAGTTTAGAATCTAAAGATAGAGCCATATATTCAGATCAAAATTCTCATTTGGTATAGGTCCAAGTGTGAACAGCGAAGAGATGACAAGTGACCGATGGCCGGGTTCGGGTTCAATAGTCGATATTGATTGGAATAATTGATTTTCCAGTGGAAGAATTCGAATAGTGGAATGATTGCGCCCTAGTTGCGCTACTTTTTTCAAACCATTTTCGTCTTTTTAGTTTCAATCCATTGCCGAATCAGAGCCTTCTTAGGCTCACGAAAGTCGATAGATTGAAGTTAAAGAGATTCGAACGGAAATCAGAAGAGAATACTAGGGTGTGAAAGTGGAATCCCAGAATTTCATGAGATTTGTCGGCCAATTTCAACCTTATTCACTTTAATTTCATTCTCTAATAAGACAGTCAATCAGACCGAAATGTCTGGCACCTGGGGTTCCATCAGCTGTGAGTATGTACTCAGCCTATACTTCTCCAGCATCCCTTGGTGGGATGTTGACACGCTGAGGGAAAGCCACACGCTACCGGATGTTTCCAGCTCGCAAGGTGTGACCAGGTGTCTTCGTTCGACACCTTCCACGGATCGAAGAGCCTATTTACTTAGCGAACGACAGACTAAACGTGACATGCGACGAGTAGGGCTCGTCAACGATCGCACGAAATTTACTAGATCCATATGGAAGGTGGGGTGGAACGAACAAACTTTTTGGAAGGTCAGCGATCTCGCGCTAACATTTCCAGCTTATAAGGGTGGAACCCAGAAAACTTAGACCCAAGAAACCTGCAAAGTCGGCGAACAGTTGCAGGAGATTTTACTGAGTGGGCCCTACCTAATAGGTTCATCTGAGGAAGTTTGCACTTTACTCAGAAGGGCTGGAAACTGTGTATTTGATTAGGGACAAGCCTAATGGGTAGCGCATTACTCGTGAGTGCTAATACCTTTTTTCATAGTCACGAGATGGACCCGCTTGTTGGACGAAAATTGCACAAAAGTCCAGATTTTTCTCTGAAATGTTCTAGAAGGTTCCGTGGAAGTACCTTCGAAGGAAACCATTCACTTGGCATATGTCATAGCTTATCCTGAGTATTCATGATATTGCAATCGGTTCAGATCGCCAGATCGAGGTTCATCAGCGACCTATTTGTTCAGGCTATGAAGCACTGGAACGAGGTGTGAAGAGAAGCGCCCAGAAGGGACTTCAAGGCCGAGTGCTCGACACAAAATCCAATGGGTTCCAGTAGCGAGGTGTCCGGATTTGAACTCGTTATTAAGTACGTGTTGGATATGGGTAGAAAGTTCGGTTAATATAGAGGTAAATAAGCAAGGAAGAAGTAGTCGGGATGTTATACGTAGTTAGGTTATACGTAGGTAGTGTCCCTACATAGGAACCCCATGGGTGTTTCCAGGAAACCGCGGGAAAAACTGGACTACTGCAGAATTTCCCACACATACTTCCCGAACGATCTCAAAAATAACTAAACTACTGTAGAGTATGATACGGTAGATTCGAGTCATGAATTGATGATAATAACAGATCCGTCCCGAACGCTAAGAATGGTATTCATCGTAGCCGAGTTGAAAGAGGACGATAGCCGAAGTGAAAGTGGCGACGGGGAATAGGCGAGGGTGTCGTCCAAGTGGTCAAACACCTGTGTAAGACAACAAGCACTTGATGGCCGAATAGCCGAACATCGTCTCGTTTAGAAAGCGGCGATGTTCCCGTTCGTAGCCTCATCTAGCGGACCCTTATACCACTTGACATTTCCTTCGCACCAATTACGGATGGTCCTTTGGATGGGGCAGAAGCTGACAACGACAAATTAAATAAGGAACATTAGGTAGATATTCCTGCCTCAAGTAAGTGGATGGAGTAAAGGCATTGGCCTGTCTGGGATTCGCCCTGCGGTAGAATGAGCCCAAAATCGTTGAGACCTCTTAAGGCAGATACCCTCCATCCAATGGCCAACGATGGGATCGAATCCCATCTTCTGAGGTTGTTTAATTGGTACCAGATTCTTCGGACAAGGTGATGCTATGGTTTTTATGCATAAAGGCTGGACTTCGCCCCTTTTTATCTCAGTGAGAGACTCTACTCTGCCACACAAATCTGGTCAAGTTCACTCCATTCCAGTTGGTTAAGAAATGCAGTCAGCGGGAGCAGGATTCGATCGACAAGTCATCCAAGCCGGCTGTTAGCGCCATTCGCCATTGCGCCCAAATCGTATCTCACCCGTTTACTCTTTTAAAGACTCAGGAGTCCCAGTTAACAAATCAGAAACCTAGTTAGAACCCTTACCTGCAGTGATTTAACATCCCATGCCATAGACTTGGAGATTCTATACTTGATGCGGGGTGCTTTCTGGAGGAGACGGACTTTGTGGATTCCTAATAGGTAAGGTGATTTCCTGAGTTTGCCCTCTAAAAGGAAAGTTCCTTGTTGTTCATTCCCGACGAAATCGTCCATGGGTCAGAAATGAACTGGATAGGGTGGATAAGAGCAGGGCAAGAGTGGGATTATAGATAGGAGATGGTAAATGGAGAGGAAGTCGAAGGAAACAACCTCCCTTGACTTATTTATAATGAGAATGCAGAGGAATTTTAGATGGGCAAACCGATCAAAAATTAGCGGATAGCAGATTCGGATATTAACATAGATGAAGAATTAAGTAATACCATACCCAAAGTAGAAGCCTACCCAATCACATACGAAACAAACCATTTGGGAGATGTGCGAATGAGAGCCGAAACAGGGGAATTCGATTTAGTGTTGGCTACCAGAATGAGCAGTTTTTTCTTAGGAAATGTGGTCGCCAGACGCCTAACGAGGTGGTGGGTAAGTGCGAAAACGAATACAAATATGGATCCAAAGCAAAGCTTGTTTTCTAATGATTACTGCTTGGCAGCTCATCAGTAAAATTCCTCAATGGAATGTCAGAAAAGCAAAATTCTGCAGAAGTTTCAAAAATTCAGCATAACTTCTCCGAAAAAGAGAATACGTTTCTAAAAATGTTCGGATCGAAGATCCTGAAATTGAATTTGTGTTTCGATCGATTCACATAGGAAACGTGGCGAGTTGACTTTTCCATCCAACTTTTACAGACTTTTCTAGAGTCAGTAGCCGAAAAGTTGTTCAAAAATTCAGCAAAAAAGTTTGATGGTCTAAAAACCCACAACAAAATTCCCTCATTCATGCGTTTATACTTAATACCCTCGTCAAACCACACCGGGTGGTCTATAAGATCAAAAACTCCGTATACATACTTGTATTGCCGTAAAAAGTAAGGATGCAATGAGAAGAATAGGAAACTTAAGTTGCCCTCTCAGGATTTCCGGAATTCAAAGCAGCACGAAACACGCTGATGCGGAATTTCTTGAATTAGTAGGTGGACGCTTGGATATTTTATTCAAAAGTTATCTCGGATTTTATAGTTTTATAATTATTTTATAATTATCCATTGTAGTTAATCAGTTTATTTCACGATTTACAATTATAACCACAATTTTTACAAAATTTATAAACTAATCATAAGAATAGCATAAAATAGAGAGTGGAAATAAAGGGTAGATAAAGCCATGAGAGGCCAGAACTAGCCCATTACTTTTACTTCCGACCTTTCACCAGTATGGGTTCTACTAGTTTTGGTAACTAGCATGGTACCTGTTAGCATCCGGTTTCCATAATTAGAAATAGTCGAACATTTTTTATATAGTCATCTTTGGCAAAACTCAAAAAAATCCACCTAGCCAATGAATAGCGAAGGCTCAAAGGTTATTAGCTAACCAGTACAATGACGTTTGATCGTAAGAAAGCCTCGTGAGATACTTGAAAATAGCACTTCACCCAAAATATCCGGGAAATAAATAAGTAAATAGAAGGCAACAAAACAATCGATTAAATGATAATTATAAATCGAATATAAATAAAACAAGATCTTAGAGAACAATACAGTGATCTGAAAATTCTCTCGAAAATCCTTTCATTCATTCATATTTTATTAATTGTTTTTCCCATCCACAGAAGTATGCGAACTCAGTCCAATATTATTTTTCATCCAGTATTTAAATAATTTATTTATTTGCGAAATAAAGTAAAACAAAAAATAATGAACATAGGAACAAATTGTATATTTGATCCAATACTACTTCGATAAAGTGAGTAATTTGTTCACCACTTCATGATTTTTGTCTGAGTATTGTATATGTATTTAGAGTAAGACAACCCCCGGTACATTCAAAATCGAAAAAAGATACACATACAACGGAAAAGAAAGAGCCATGCGCATATACCAGATAGCGGTTACCCCGTCAGAAGCCTGACAGTAACCGAAAACATTGGTAATGGTTTTTCGGGAAAAAAATCTGGTCCTCGGATGTAAAAAAGGCCGACGTCGCTCACATCCAAAATACCATTACTTGAGTAAATTCACCTCTCCTCAAGAAAGAAGTAGTAAAAGGTTACTGCCGTAAGGTAATGGAGTAACAGAACCATCCGAAACTGAATCAACAAAACAAAAAAAAGAACTGGCTCAGTTCAAAAAGAATCGATGAGAAATTTTAGTACGAGAAGAAATAGAGATGCCTCCTTTTCATATTTTTCCCATTTTCGATCGATTCCCCTATTGACATTTCGAATTCCGTAAGTTCGACCTACCAGGAACTAGAGAAAAAATCGAAGTGGTGCCCTCTACCCGAAGCCGATTTCAGGCAGTTTCCGCCCTGAATCTCAACGGCCACGACGGAAACATAGGTATAACTCAGCAATCTGCTTCCTGATGACTGTAGGTCACATAGTTAGTGAGCCGGAAGCTTATGGACTGGCCACTCGGTTTCATGCATTTCGAGCTATAGGAATAAGGAACCAGTGCTGATCGTCTACAGGTTTAACAGATGCCAGAGCGCGCCACGTGCGCAAGTTCTCTCGGGAATCGTAGTAAAGCTGTAGCAAGCCAGTTTGAGAAGTTAAGGGTGCTAGCCTAGTCAGGAGGCTCTGTTTTTGTATATCCTTATGGATCCCTGTAAAAGTCAATAGCCCACAGATAACGTGTCTTCATCCTATCTCCTCCTAGCTATTTTAATGGAACCACCTTCCAAGTTTCGAGACAGGGTTCATCCAAGCACACCTAGGCCAATATAATGGAAGGGTTGAGACGCTTTCAATAATATTTACAGTATAGTGGACGAACTGAATCCTTCCCAGGCTAAGCCAATTATACATTTGAACACATCCGTCCAGTCCAGTCTCCCTCCCACCTACTCACTCCCATCCCACGAGGTAATTTAGCGGTGCGTAGTAATCAAGTGCTGTTTAGAAAAGAATTAAGGTGCATGGCGCACTCGGAAAACGTTCATCTCGCTTTCTTTTGAAAAAAAAGGTGAAAAATAAATTTAAATGGAATTTGATTGAAGTTATAGGCAATGGGGACCAGCCACACTAGAAAGGACCATGAAAGTACACAATTAGTTGACATTGAATGAAATTGGGGAGGTAGGAGGGTAATTTTTTTGAGAGCCGCCTCTTGCAAAATTTGTAAAAAGGACTTCTGGCCGGAAAGGGAATTAGATTTGATACTCAGCCAAAGATCTATTTCCGGAAGCAATAAATGAATAAAGGAGAGAATCCATAAATATGTGAGGTCCAAATGGATGGATACGAAGTGCATGATCGTGGGATGGGAATGGCTCCCTCCATGGATAGGATGCGATTGAAGAGCGATCCGCACAGATAAACATGACACGACTGAACGCCATTGATAATATCGGCTGTCTGTCTGGATCTGGTCATGGTGAAAGCAGCAGATCGTTGCAGAACAACAACCTCTGCACGGTCTATTAGCCTCAGAATTGCCCATGTAACTTGGATACGGTAGCGAGAGTTGAATATCGCACTACAAAGTCCTTGTTGGATGAGCAATTTGCACGGAGACAGGGTTTCGCTGCAAATTTGCGCAATTTTCTCGCCTTGAAATCCAGTCCTCTGCTTATGACCAGTCTCAGCTGAATAAATCTCTTGTGTAGACGATTCTTATGGGAAACCATAGTTCCGATGTGCTTTGCAACGGAATCGAACCTGACCTGTAAGATCTTCATACCTTTATTCAGGTATAGTCAGATTTGCAGTTGGTAGCCCTGGAGCTCTGTATCCAATGAAGATTATTCCACTGATTCCGAGCAGCCCACTACCCATCACTCCAACACTCCTACCCCACCCGCCTCACTCTTACCTCCTCTCGTCCCTCTAACTTTCCCGGCTGACATATACCAGAAAAAAATGTGATCTTTGGAAACCAAGTTTGAAAGAGATCGCCTTTAGAGCAGACGGATCTAAAATGTTGCCGCTGTGCTGGGAACGAATCACAACAACGTATTAATGTACTGAAAGTGAAGCCCATAAAGTCATACTCTCAAATGGGAGAAATGGCAGGGCTAAGGAAAGAACGAAATGGTAAACTGCATATACGAAGCAAAATTAAAGCTGTCAGTGGTGCTGTCAAACATGCGTTTTAGTTTGTCTGGACGGTTTTAATCCTACCCAGATCATTTAAGGTGCCGATGTTACTCAAGTGCGGAACTTCTTAGAACCCTGTCGAATTTATGTAAATTTAACTCACCTTCACATCGATTACTTGTAGATTTAGCCAACATATCCTCTCATCCCATCTTTTCACTTTCATCTGAACGCCAACTGATTGGATCGAAATCATCGACATCCTATCGTAGATTGATGGAACCGAGATCAGCGCAAGACCGTGACTAAATGATCATCTCTTAAGACAGATGATCCTCTAGATCTTCACACCATGGGGTTCAAAGAAGGAGAATTATTCGTTTTTTTCCCTAGTTCTACAAAAACGCTAAGAAGCAGAAACAGTGACTAGAGAATCATGATCACACTTACGGTCAGTGGATCGATACCCGCACAGGCTAATCAATGCATCCGCACTTCTGAACGATTTGTTGGTTACCATGCTCAAATGTACCCATTTACTAATACAACAGCAATTCCGCCCCTACCTTCCCTGGGGAAAAGCTGGATATTCGGTAGGCCTGAGGTTTTCTGGTTAATCAATAGCAATAGGAAATTTCCTCATCTTTTTCACAATTGTTACATTTAATGAAGCTTTTTTTATTAAAAAATAACACATATCCGAATTAAGGAAACAAGAGGTAAATAACATAAATGGAATTGAAAAGGGGATTGTTGGGAGGGAGTGTCCGGTACAGTTTTCTGGGACTTTCCTGGAACCATAGGGGTGGGAAGAAAAGTATATTTTGAACGAACTTTGCATGGACTGGTGTGGGTGTAACGAGAAGGACAACTTCGTTACCGTAATCAGACTAAAGCTGAGCCAAATCTTCGCCGGGATGCGAGGGCTTCCCCAAATTGCAAAATAAAATACGGGACCACATCGGCAGTAACCATTTCGGAGCTAGGTGATTGTAAAGGGGTCCAAGGGCGATTGTGAATCCCCATGAACGACCACCAAAGAAATGGCTATTTTCCCCATCTTGATGGAAGTCTGATCAAGCAAGTAAGTTTTATAACAATTTCACCAACCTCACCCTAATCACTTCAGGTGGAACTCCCATGCTCTACCCATACCGCACACTTGATCCGACTAACTCAGATTTTTCCTGAATTTTTCGATTTTTTTCCGACTTAAATCCCGAAAATCGCCATTTGCCAACGGGCTATGACATAATCCTCCCCAGGGGGAATTTTGGTGAGTTTTGGTGAACAGAAAGAGTTGAGCAGCAAAAACGGAGCGGATAGGTATAAACAGGAAGGCAGAGAGGAAAAAAGGAATCAAAAAGCATTATACAGATTTAAAAAGAGGAATAAAACATTGAAAAGAGAGAAAAAAATCAGATATATTTCAACGAAAAGTCGGTTGCTCAAAACGTCGAGGAAAACAGGAAGGAAGAAAGGCCTAGTCAAGCCCAGTCCTGGAGCCAAACCGAGAGAACCTACGGGAACCCAAGATGTTCGTGCTGTGAGTCACAAAATCAGTTTTAACCACTTTGAAGTAAAGTTATTCAAGTGTCTAACACTTTTAACTTTTAACTGGGTCGTCAAGAGCATCAAAGCACATTCCTGGTATTTGTTCAGTACAATAGCCTCAAGCCAGTACTTCAGGTTGATTAAAAGTATGAAGAATAGTAATATGGTAACTTTTTATTGAGTTATTTTATTACCTACGATTCAGTTGATATACTATTCAATATATATCACTATAATCGAATAGAATACATGTGATATACGACAAAAATAATCAACAAATCTCTCATCCTCTTTTGCCCTCATAGGCTCAAGCTGGAGCCAACTAAGGATACAGACACTTGGCCAAAAGCTGGTTGCCAGGCATTATCCCTCATGCCGCGCGCCAACTATTAGCTAGTTGCCCCGTCACGCGACATCATTCGCTAGCTAGTTGTCTCGTCGCGCGCGGCTTCCCATGCAAGGATAATGCTTGTCACCCGGCCAAAGCAGCACTAATTTGAGACGAGTTTATTGTACAACAAACGATGTTCGGTGTCCGAGAGGATAATCATTACTTACATATAAAAATAACCTAAACAAATTATAAATAATACAAAAAACAATCTATAGACTACAAGCCATGTAAACAAACGGAAACTTTAAGAAGGGGAGCATGCTGGTTGAAGTGATTTCCAATGAAATATCATTGGATAATATGAATTATACCAATGTATCAATAAAAATGAACACTTAGTGGCATATAATGGACCCGCATAGATAAACTAATTGAAAGTCCTAGGTGTTTGACACTATAGCCCAATATTTAGCTCATAATAACGAGGGGGCTCGACACCAGTTCTGAGCTGAGGTATACAAAATTAGGGGATGATTCCACATGCAACTTAAAAAAAAATAGCTGAAAAAATCGTGCGAGACTTTAGGTGTCAATTTCTGAATCACCCTACAGCTTTTCGTGGCGTTCCCCGTGGTTCTCCCTGAGCATGGCCCCTCAACAAGCCAATAAGTCCGCTTTTTCCTTTCCTTTTTCCAAAGAAATTCTACTCTGGTGACCAAAATCCCAAAAATGGAATCCAGTTTCTTCTTTTTGTCCATTGGGACCCCAACTTGGAGCGAGGGTACAAATTTTTGATCCGACGCAATCCTTCGTCGGTACATAAACCGCCAGTAAACAAGAGTAATGAGTAAGTAGGGTGAATCAGAAATTAAGACCTAATTAAATATTACAAGCGACAAAATATCACGATTTTCTATGTACAAACAAATAATTAATTATTAACACAAGCATGGCTTAACAAAGAGATCACAGGGCTGTATCGCAATGAAACGATGTAATGAGAGCCGATTGTCAGGAGAACTGTAACTGCCTTACGGGCACAGTCGGAAGGGGCTCGGGAGTTTTCGGCGGTGAAGTGGTGGCGAACAACGGTCGACGAGACGGTCGGCATGGACCGGGATTCGACGGCGAATCCAAAGCTCCTTCAGACAGTTGGCGGAGTGCCAGACGAGACTTTGGACTGAAAAGAAGTCATTGAAGTTGCAAGTTATCTAATTTTTGATCACTTTATAATATAAGGAAATGCATGGGTGGAGCAATGGCAAGTAGCCTGTCACTAAACGCTAGGCCGCGGGATCGAATCCCTGATAGAATCCTATCGGCTAGGTCTAATAGGTCAAAATATATGGATCTGGTTAGAGTAACGTTATGATTTCTATGTTTACTGTCACTGTATGATGCAAATAAGTATATTACTCCGGCAAAATTCTAAATGGAGTTGGAATGCATGGCTCATCCCAAAAGGGAGTGACACCTAAGCACTTTCTGTTACCAACCTCAATAGCATTACATTGCCCTACATTTAAAATTGATATTGAGCGATTCCGATAGGGCACAGCAAATAATAAACAATCATATAAACAAACAAATAAATAAATAAACAAGTATATAAATAAATAAATAAATAAACGAATTAACGAATAACCAAATAAACAAATAAACAAATAAATGGATGAAATAGGTAGGCAAGTTAACTAATAAGTGGACAAATAAATAAATAAACAGATAAGTATATAAAAGAGCAATTAGACAAGTAATAAATATACAGCTAAATAAACTTATATGGGATTTTTTCTTTACAAAATCAGATTTCCCTTTCTGAAAGGCTCAAGCTAGGCCAACAGGACTCGAAATTGAAAACAACAGCTAAATCAATTTCGCTTCCGAACAACTATTTACAGCCTACTTCTACCATCAGATATCGATTAGTAAACAATCAATACGGTAAGCAACTTACGGTACGTTCTTCGAGCAAGTCGTATTGCCCCAGCTCTTCTTATGGAAATTATATTGCTTTAGATGATGAGCAAAACGACAATCGACCATCTCGATATAACTACATGGTTCGCATAGATTCTGTAAATCCAGTATGAATTCAGAAGACAGCGTACCGAGGACGTAACGTGAGCTGACCCCTCGGTCGACCCAATGCGGGTTCCCAAGGTCGCCACGCTACGGCTACGAGTACCCCCACATAGTTTGCAACAACATTTTATGTGCTCATAAAATCGCTTTGAACGAACCGAAAATGGAAGGCATTTGCCAACCTTGTCCGTTGAATCGGCGAACATATTGAAAAAGTTGCGGTAGCCTTTATCGACTACATAAATCTCGGGAAAATCCACTTTCGGATAAACATCCACATTACGTTGTCGATCCACACTTCGTAGTGTTTGAGCCCTAAATGTCGATGTCAGGGTTACGGTAGCAATCAATAGAAGTAATCGATTAAATACTCACATAGAAGGTCCTCGTTTTTGACTATATTCACAGTAGAAGATCGGTATCCGACTGTGAATTTCAGCACGATGGAGTGAATTAGACGGATAGAACACTTCCTCGCACTTGGTCGTATCGAAGACATTGATGGCACCCTAGATGGTTCCGATTAATGAGCCAATCCTTCAATGGAAGATCCCTGGGCGTTAACCTCACCTTTATATGCCCCCCATTGAATTCATATGGATAACGGCAATCGATCAGCACATATTTTTCAGCGAATTCCTCACTAGTCATCGATTTCATCAAACGTGATAGGGTTTGAGCATCGATTCGACGGAACGCTTGTGAATCATTCGTTGTGACCGTTTCCAGATGGTATTTCTGAAGCAAAACCGAACCTAATGTCCTATTCTGAGGCTTGAAGCGACCCTAGAGACGAACCACTTCAAGAAATTGTGGTAGATGATGTCCGACTTCAAGGACAGACGATGACTGAACTCGTAACATCGTCGAACTTCGTGCTGGCCTTGGCGCTGCTGTAGAACAGCTCGGGACATTCTGGAAATTCAGAGGTTTTTTTTGAGGATTTTCAACTTCCAGGGCACTTAAGCAGTACCTCAACCTCCTCGATCGTCTCATCAACGCGATTCCGCTTGTACTGGAGGAAACTGGCTTTCAAAGCCCTTTTACGGTTATGCTGGTGCATACTTATGGCCCGACAATGGGGTTTGGCAAAGATCGATTTCCTCGATTTTGGGGATTCTGCTTCGGGAATTCTGAAATTCAGACTTTTTAGCATCTTCCACTGTTACTGGTAAAGTCGGTAGGGCCTAAAGGCCTAAATGCAGTACCTGTTTGTAACATCGGCAAGTCCTTTACGTTGTGATCTCATATTGCTAAGTACTGTTTTAACTTCAAGCTCTTCCTTTTTTGAGCATATCATGTTGGTCGTTTGAATCGCCAGGGATTCTTCAATGACTAGATCGTCCATCTCCATATCCAAATTTTTAAACTGAAAAAAATAAAAATTGTTTTTTATTCCCCATATACGGTGACCCCATCTCATCTGGTGTCCTGGTGCTCACACTTGGAATGACCTAATGCATCCTTCAAGAAGTAATTATGTGCGGCCCCTTACCGCATGTGGTATCTTGGCGGTGTCCAAGGTAAACAACAAATGGGGCTTGGGTAGAATGAAAAACAACTTCCGTACGGTATAAGTATAGGTAACTTACATGGAATGATGATGATTTCTTCAGAAAAGATGGATGGGCGAAATCCACGGGCATACTATCACAATCCATCTCACCGAAACCCGAATCACGGGAGCTCTCATCCGTCTCCCGTATTGAAGACGGCATATCTGAAAGAAGGGAGGCATGGAATGAGGATTTCGAGTAAAGAGGAGGAAGAAAGACGAAGAAAATGAATCTGAACCACACCTGGAGGTGGACACATCATGACTGAATAAATCCTTTCAATCCTTAGTACCGGTATCTACCTAGATACTTGTAAAGCTAGTCAACATCAAATGTCTTGATGACCTCAGAATATGTGGGGTGGCTGCAGATGGCGCAATAGGTTGCTTAGCTGGTGGCTAGTACACCTGAACGAACCAGGAGAGAGGTGGTCCGCCCTAGTGCCTGGTGCTCGGCCTCCGCCCGCCTTCCCCTGCTACGCGACCTGGGACATGGGTGGAGATTGCCTTTGGGACCAGCTCCCAATGGCACAACCCTGCTATCCGATGGGGATACGATAATGGCAGTCATTCAGGTTGAGGTGATGGAGTAATGCCAAGAGCAATCTTCTAAATTAAACAGAAAGCTCACACTTCTCAAGCTTTTCTGAAGGACCCCCGGGTGGAACTTAAGTCTGTCTTCAGGTGTTTGGGCATCATTATGGTTTCAGCAAATCCTTTTGAGTCATTAGTTCACTATATATTTACGTTCACTATATATTTACCTGCTTATTTATTTATTTTTTTATTGCTAAGGAGAATCCCTTCACTCTCCGATCAGTTATTTACACATATAAGAAAACAGAATGCAAACCCAGGGGGTCCAACACTTTTGGAATTTTTTCAGAACGAAGGATTTACCAAGCGATGACAAACAACAACTGTAAACAACTGGAGGAACTCAATCCCTGGACAAGTATTGATCATGAACATATTCCAAATAGGCACTCCGAACCATCTTACCATAGAAAGTAAGTGAGAGAGGTGATTTTAATTCAGAAAGGTCACGAAAAAGGTTGTTTCGTCAGCTGGAGGAACACTGGCCGGATTAAAATCGCGTAGATGAGTTCAAATAAGTTGAATTTACTTTGGCAGTGTGAACATGGCTGTTACACGGACGACCTGATGAAGACTAATGAAGGTCGCTGCGAGCGGAGTAGATAAGAATTCGCAAGTTCACTCATTGTGGACTACTCCCTTCTCTGTACCAGCTAATCCATCTTGATGAACGATCGCTCCGCCATCATTCCTCAGGTGAATCTCATTCAAAAAAAGATGAAGCTAAACTTTGTAGGGTTGGGTCAAACCAAAGTTTTCAAGAAGGTCTGATGTGAGCCTGAGAGACAGCATTAGCATGATCACCAGAAATCCCAGGAATGCCACATTTTCACTGAAAATTGCATAGCTTTTTCTAGGGCCTTTGAGAAATTCACATAGTGTATCTGAGAGATTTTTTGCTGACTGCTTTCTGTTCATTCGCAGTCCATCATATCGAAAGAATTCTGTACCAAATCATCTTTCATAAAGATAGGTCTAAAATTGAGGCTCAATGAGTTGATCAGCAAGTAATTAATTAATAACAATGGATGGCAAAATAATAATATAGATAAATATGAACAAGGGTGCTACGGCAGGTTTCGGACTGTCTCCATTCGGAGGACTTCTGTATTGATTTTTTTCATTTAACCTTTTCACAATCTCTAGGTTTCAATGTTATGAGCCCCTGTTTGAAAAAAAAACTAAACTAAATAGTCCAATAGTAAAGTAAATAGTAAACATTTTTTCGATAAACACTTTCGATTATTCAGTAGTCATTTCAGCCATTAATGGGAATTGCAGCACTACTACAAATCAATACCTCAAAGAAGGCAACAATTATTTATTTTCCTTGAAGGAGCTCCTTGAAGAATTTACGTTCTAATTCAGTAGTTTTACATTCAGCATTAACTTTTAGAGCGTCTACTGAATAGATATTTCCCTCCAATCAAGAGCATGAATCGTCGAGTAAAAAGTTCCCAGGTACTCTGAGCAGTGAAAAAAAAATCAGGCAGAAAGGGCCCCTTGGATTCTTTAAGAAGCAATCCTGTCCGAATTATACAATTTTCTGATTGCCGATTATTTGTTTTCTTTCTTTAACGTTATTTTGATGAGTTTTATTTTTTCAAAGTAAGAGCACCAAATTAACCATTCATACAATAATGGATTGAGTGATCAACAGCGATCGATAAATATTAACGAATTGAGGGTATCATTCAGAATGGGGCAAACTTAAAAAGATTCTTGATGTTTTTAAAAAAAGTGGAAAAATGGCTAAATTCTAGCATATCGCCAAATTAGAGAAAAACAATCAGTACTTTTTAAAAATGTTTCTTACGCTGGATCATATTCAATTTCTCCATGTAATTTATTTTGCAAAATTATTTACTATCAAGTATTTTGATCAAAATACTGGCAAAAATTTTGGTTTATCTCGTTGTTCACAGATGAAAATCTCACCCAAGTATTTTCACCTTCACCGGGTTCACACCTCAGCGAGGAATAGTTTTTTGCACTACAAAGATGGTATCTTTGCCATAGGCATTCGTTACCGAAGGCGTTCGAGGTCAGTCAAAACGTCTACTTAACGGCGGGCTCCCAGATTAACGCGGAATCAAGAGCGACATATATAAGGGGCCCCGAATCACTCCTACAACATGGTAAACAAAACTTCCATGGGTAATCCTATGGACATCATTACGGTTGTAAATCAAGTACACAATAGTAAAGTACTCATAAGTAAACGGATGAGCAAGACAGCACAAAGTAAGTGGGCATGGAGAATAGGAGGGAAACTACTTGCAGGGGTCTCCCGATTTGATTGGGGATCAGAGCAGATCAAATGGGCGATCGTTTTCTCAGGGAGGTCCTGAGAGGGAGGCTTTTACTTGTTACATACCCCGGTCTATTTCACCTGGGTAAGATCACTTCCACCAACAAGATTCTAGTTCAATCCTCGATTTTTCTTGATCGGGTTACCCATTTGATGCATTCCGAGTAAACAAGTAAACAAATATTTACAATTGGTTGACTATTGATTGCGAGGCTCCCAAGGACTCGTGTTAGGTGGGTACAACGGATCAAGGTTTCAAATAGTACCCTTGAGTGGGTATAGGCGATTTAGGGTGTGGATGAGTACCTAACACCTAGGAATGACCTGAGAACTTCCTCCATAAAGATATGTTTGTGGTATGTGAGGCATTTCACTATCAATATCCGGGTCGGATTTCCCTAGAGCAGGATTCGAACTGAAAATACTTAATTGGCCCATTTCTAGGCTCCAACAGGGGGGTTCTCGACAATTATGGCCAGATTCCGACGCGGTACCACCTGCCATATCTTTGGATCTACACCTGTAGCTATGTCGCAACACAGGGCCACCCGAAAAAAATGCCGACAAGCTCTTAATTAGGCAGCTCATAGCCTCCCTTCCTGAACGGTCCTTTTTCGGATGCCATTCTTCAGATGAGCCGCCAATCAAATAGACACGTCCATTCACTTCTGAGACGGGGCTGAGTGCGAAGTGCCAATAGGCAAATATCGCCGTACTCTCTCAAAGCTACGAATCGAACTCAGCAATTCGCGGGAACCGAGGGGTTTTACTGCCAAAATGACCTTTCCTCCCACCCCGTTGCAAAAACGGGGTCCATAGAAACCACTACGAGCAGTAGCACAGGGTCGTACGGTCACTCTTATCAAAACTGTTGATCCAAGGACAACGACGACGACGACGATCGGTCGTGAAGCGATGGTTACTCCTCCGGGCCGACCACAACGACTCCGATCGACTCCAACTTCGGCACCACAAAGCAAACTGTTTGAATTTCTTTGACACCTCAGATTCCGATCGCTAAGCCCTACCAAGATGGATGGAATCTCCAGTGACCTTCTCAGTTCCGCCCGTAACTGACTTGTGTAGCAGTTATGGAATGCAGTTCGTACTTGTCGTTTTTTGGGTCATCCTTTGCCTGTCTTAGTATCCTCAACATAATCGGGGCGACAGCTCAGGGGTCGGGGGTCCACCCCGGCTCCTTTTGACCTCAACAATGGCATCTTGGGGTGATGTAATCGCCGAACAAAGGGGACCCTAACAAAACCGAAGAGCCTAATAGTATCATAACAATACTACCTTCTACAGTAGCCTGAAATTTACGGCTGAAATCGACCAAAACTAAAACAAGGGGATTTTCGGTATCGAGCGGTCCATTTTGGAGCGCGCCATGCATTCGAACTTGTTCGGGATTGTAGTGGCGAGTAGTGGGAATTGTAGAAATACACATCAGTCCCAAATATCTCCAAATAACTGAGTACCCGGCTAACTTACACCAAGTGGAAGACTTGACTGGCCAGGAAAATGGAGTAATCTTGAGGAGGATCGCAGGCCCTTAGACGTTACTGTTTATTTGGAGCTGAGTTACCGCTATTATGCAATGTTATCGAATCTAAGGGAGTTTGGTAAACCATTCTGTCTTAGGGAAATCTGAGAGGCACACCTCGCAACAGACACCGTAATGCTGGTGGGTCCCGCTGGCTCGGTAAACAATAAATTGACGCAAAAATCTCTTTGGGGAATTGCGTTCATATTAATGAAGACGTTATTGAGTTGCGTCATCGACCATGAACGTATGAGATCTCGGAGATATTCCCATCACTACAACATAATCGACCTTGATGACACAACTATTAAGTTATTGCTTGATTTGGAATATGAAAGCGATCGTGACTCTTAGCTCGGACCAACTGCTCTATGGTAAGCAACAGTAATCTCAGTAATCTCAGAATGACTAAAAACTAGAATTTCGAAAGTTCGCCATCCTTTCTCACTAGTAGCATGGAAGTTTGTATCGAGCGGACCACTTACAGTCACATATACCGACTGGTAACGTCTCAGCCAGCTGAGCTTCCCATCCCCCAGGGCCGTTAAAGAGTAACGAAACCAGTCAGGGTAAAAAAATCATTGGGCTGGGAGCCGGCTGGCTCCAGGGTATCATTGTAGAGGTCAAATAGGCATTGAAACAAAGCTGTGGTTCGGATTCGGCGTCGAATGCACGGCGCAACTCGTAAACGAAAACCCGCAAACGAAGACGTTCCACCTACTTTCTTCCCAAGCCTCCGACCTCGTTGTTCGATCAGCACTACTTTCCATGAGTATAGAGCAGTACTATTCCCGAACGGGTCCATCCACCTAACGAATTGGATTTGCGGGTCCGGGTCACATGTCCAGGAAAATTCATTCTGCATAAATTCCCTCTGTCGGACGAATTCTTTTCATTTTGCATGTAAGGGGAGGTTGATTACCCATGTGGGTAACATTACTTCAGAGCTTAACTGGTAAGTTGAGTATGATGGGATTGTCAAGCAACCCATTTAGCTAATGTGCCTTCATTAATCAGAATTCGTATCTGCCAAAAAGGATGCGAATGTCAGGTACCTGGTAGCTGTCGATCTCATGCTGTCAACCAGGCGATGTTCCCAACGACTAATGGGCCTATCGCTGAGATCATATCCCCGATATGTAGCCCAAATGAAGAATCATCACGGTTGATTGGCTCCACTTAGGGTGTTCTCTCAGATGATGAGGTATTCTAGTCCATACACTCTTTGACATGAGGGGTTTTCCACCTCCTCCACTACTCCTCTATTCACTTTATTCTCAGAATCGTCATTTACTCTTCAATCGTCCCCCAAATCGTCTTTCTCCCTCGATTTCCTGTTGAAGAATCGCTTTTGAAATTGTCGGCAGTGAAAGGCGAGAACTGTAATGTGTCGCCATCTGTTGCCTGTAAATTCCAACAACCGACCACCTCCTTAGATGATCGTTGACACCTATCGAAAAACAGCAGGCAAATCCGTCACTCGACATTCTGTCGACTTCTCAGAAGAGAGAGAGAACAGTCAATTCAACCTAATAGGACGACAGAATGCTGAAGTTTTTGTTGCTCAGGAAAATGAGTTCATCACTTTTCTGAGGATGGTACAGGATCCCCGGTTGCATCTGTATGCCATGAATAGAATTAAGGAATGTTCTGAAGCTATTTTTACCTGGGATTTCAGAGGAAAGGGGTGATGGGGCAGGCAGGGGAAGCACTTTCGGAACTTTCTGTAGAGCTAGCTAACGTAGGTTAATGGAAGAGGGGACTATCATTTAAACGAAACTACAACGAGCGAGATGCATGGCTTATTCCGATGTCGCCAACCCAACTATTATATTATATGTAGGTAATATATGCAGTAATATTTATAAATATTTGATATTCTGGGAAAAACCATCAAGAAGGAAATGAAAGGCATTGTTTGGAGGAAGCGTAAGACGGCAGTGGTTCTAGAGCCTCTTATATATGTCTGATCAATGATAGCCACTTATCTTTTTTTGCTCAGTTTTTGATAAAAAGTGATAATTTGTGATAAAAAGTGATAATTCGTGATACTTCCAGATTTCCTCCATTCATTTTCCCGGTAATTTACAGCCGTAGCGATACTGTATAAATCATGAACGGTCTGCCTGCTGTTGCCACCTGTTACCCGTTTGCACGTGCTTTTTCACTGTTCACTGCGTATGGGGGGCAGACGGTGAAAACGGTCCGACCCATCAAAGGCACCGCCACCGGAACTCCCATATGGGAACATTCCGTTAGATCGCTAGACCGGTTCCAGTAATTACCAGCCAACTGGTTTTCAGACTGGCAGCCAGCTGGGGTTCAAAAAAATCAGAACTTACTTGATATGGAGCCGGGAGGATTCCGAGCGAACGCCATCGTGGGGCCCAAACGAGTGCTCGACGACACGTCGACGACGCTCTGAAAAGGAAATGATTTCAGAAAGAGGGTATGGGGGGAAAATGGAGCAAAGTAGACGCAAATTAGATACTCGAGAGGAGGATATGACGTCAAGAGGTAACTATACGACTAAGTAAGGTAGTGGTCCAGCGAGGTCACCGGATAATACGATAGGCAAACGTAAGGTGAGTGCCTACGAGTAAATCCCGTCCGAGACATCAAGATGGCGAATGACTCTGAAGGCTGCAGGTTGTACAAGGTAGTATATACCAATAGAAGTTTTTCAAAAAGGTAACTCCCACTAGAGGTCGCCAATGGCTTGCTTTAGTCAAACTGACCGCGTACGGCTACTCAGCGTTGTCTCAAGTTTCCTGAGATCAGACGGAGCCGCCACGGTGGGGTTGCATCGGATTACGTGAACGTATGGCTACTTGTTAATGGCGGGCGGTGAGGACAGAGGAAGGAGGTCAGCGCCGAGCCTCACTGGCCAGGTAGCATACTCCCGAACACATTTGAATCTTCTCTTTGGTGCCGTTGATGGTTCAGACAGGCTTAGGCAAAGGAGTCTCTTGGCTCGTTTCGGGATATGATCGGGAAGAGAACCTGATGGCTCTTCTAAGTAAGGATGTTTATTTTGAGTGGGCCATACATGTGAGCCATTAATCGGGAATATGCTCCCGAACACAGTGATAATGGGTCGATAGGAAGATCCTCTAGAATCAGGGAAAGTTGTAAAAGTTACTTCGTAAACTCTAGACCCAACGATGACGTTATCGCTTGATCAGATGCCTTCATCAGATATGAGGACGCAGTCAGGATGCGTACCGAGGGTCCTATGGGGCATGTCAGCACTTATCCAGGAACCTAGAGCTATCCTTAGGATCCCAGTCATATCCGGGGTTCAAATCGGCCGCAGGCTTCGCGTAAGGGCTAGCAGCTGCATACCGCAACAGCGTAATTACTGTCAGAGCGACATTCCGTCGGTGCCGTTGCACCGTCGTCGCCGTCGTGATGGAAATGACCCACGTTTGAACAGATGATGGCCCGCACAATAGCACAGAGCTTTCTCGGGTCAACCTCACACACACACACCCAGCAAATACCTACGCTCATCAAGAGCACCTTTTGAGGACAGATGTTCGAGGCCGACGTATGACGGGGTCGCGTTCAAAATCTTATGAGGTTCGGGACGGGAAATTGGAAGTGGGAACACTTACTGAAACAATGAAAGTAATAGGTAATATCACCTACTACTAGTAAACGAGTAGCAGAAGTCAGAAATGATCCTTTGAGTAGATGACGTTGAGCTTACTGATACGTATTAGTCAAGAAGGAATGAAATAGAAATTGTGATATGAGATGATGTTTGGTGATAATTTCCAGAGATAACTGCAAAAGTGAGAAAGAACTTCAGAGTTAGGCCTATTTATTTCTTCATTGAACAGTTCATGCTTTATCTTCTTTCTACATCCTTACCTATCTTGTAACTCGATTTTCTTTGTCACTGCTCTTCTCGACTAATAACATTTACTCTTACAACTCTTACTGTATGAGTATTTTGAGTGTTAATACATAGTATTAGTCATTATTATGAAGTATCGCATAAAAAAGCCACCTATTCTTTAAAGAAAAAATCAGGTGTTAAAGAAAGATTTTACGATTCTGGACTACCATTTCTAATTAGGGAACTTTCTTCAACAACTTCAAAAACTCGAAGAAGAAGTAGCCATGCGATAGGAGGCGCTGCTACTGAAATTTCATAGCTCTGGGCACGAAACTCTGGGACGGATTCAGGTGCTGGACCATGCTTACAGCAGTATAGATCTTTCCAAGTAACTTTTTATTCAAAATGTTCGCAACATACGGGAAATTGAGATTTTCAATCAACATCTTTTTGAACCAAAAATCGTTCAAGCTAAAATTAGGTACGTTATCACGTGTCTGTTGGAACAGCGTTTTTGAATAGCCTAGTGATTGCAAGAATAAGTAGGATGCATGGCGCATTCCAAATAATAAGATGATATCTCTCGGAGACCAATCTACACCATTCGGAGGGATGGAAAGCTCGGTCAGCCTGGGCGATGATTCGGGCGGGATTCTCCTATAGCCATGTATGTGTGACATTGTCCAAATTGCTATCGCGCCACCACTTTCCTCTCGAATCGTTGTCTTTGTTTATTTATCAAGCACTCTTATTTTTTTATTTTTATTTTCTTAATATTTTTTATTTTCAGTTTATAATGGACTATTCACTTTACTAATTCATTTCTGGTTCACTCACTATACATATTGCTTATTTGTCATCAATTCACTTCCTAAACAAGGAGAACAACAACAAGTCAACCAGAGCACATATTTTTGAATAAATTTTATTTACTATGATTAAAAAGTAGTCAACTTTTAGAGAAGCTCAGAATGAACTTGAGATCAAGGAATTCCTGCGCGTTTTAAATATATCAATTAATGGATGGATCAACTGTAGGATTATTGTATATTTTCAATAGCAAAATTATAAAAAATGTATAAATTTGCCTATTTAGAGAATAGACCACCCAAGACGAAGTCCCACTGATGGAAAGAAAGATAATCAATAGACAAAATGAGTACCAGATCACTTCAGCAAGAGGCCCTTTCGGAAACAAAAGAGGTCTGGAAATCGTTCGCTGTGAAGATAAGATAAAAAGTGCACCAGTGGGCGGGATGAGCTCATTTCCCAACAAGGGAATAACCAAATCTGGGAAAGGTAAGTTCAAAAACAATTGGTAAGCTCAGCAGGAAGCCCGATGGGTGAACACTTTTTGGGTGATCTGGCGTAGTACCTTACAGGAGGGGGAGTCGTTGGCCTCGTGTAATCCTATACGCATTGTATCCTTTTGCCAGGTGGTCATCATATTCACGAGTACTAATCACGATGGCTCAGCATCGTACCCCTTCCTACCTTGAGAATTACTGTCATACGAAATGTAGGGGGATTAAGATCCATAGGGGGAGCAATATGATCCATTCCTAGAAAAAATTCGGGCCTCACACCGGTTATGGAACGTGATTTCAGCAAGTTTCTGGGGATTCAGCAAGAAAAATAAATTTCAGAGAGTTTTCTATCACCATCTCGGGCAAAGTCTCGGTTTGAGAGCTTCCAAGGAACATCAGGATACCTCTAATCTTACAAGAAATACTCAAATAGTAGTAAATCAAAGAAACGGGGTAGAGATGAAGTTTTTCTTTAGAGACATCATATAAAAATTCCACGAAGGTCTCAAAAATGACTTTTTTACGAATGAAAACTCGTGGTCAGCTCGGATTTCGCGAAAATTGGTTAAATTTCAGTGAAGATTAGAAGTTTGTAAAAATATTATTTGATAAATGTTTAATTGTCCGCTATGTCGGTTACGGTAAGATAGGGATGTAGAAGTTCTCATCACGCACGGACCAGAGGACGACCTGAGATATACCGAAACATGCTGCTCAAGCTCGCGTCAACCTTCTACCCCTAGAAGTGAGAGGAGGCATGAAAATCGAAAAGAGGAAAGAATTGGAAGACGAGACGAAATGAACTGAAAAGTCAGCACAACAAAAGTTGGGACCTTTTCGGTGTCCCTCACGATCGGAAGTCGGAATCGAAAGCGGAGTGCAGAAACACCTATCTCGAACCCGCAAACGTATTGTTAGAAGCAGAATAACCATGAGTTCTCAATAGAGAGCAGTCCATTAACTCTGGTTACCAGCCCTTGAATAGAACGTTAAGCAACGGAAGGAAGACCTTAGCTTCTGCACTGAAGTCGCGCAGTTTTCAGTAGGTTATCAGGTCGCGCGATACATCAAGCAATGTGAGAGATCGAGCCGATGAGGCTAATGGAAGGCAATGGGTTAGTTGGTCACGAGATAGCACGGAGGATCGAGATGGAGGCAGTGGCTCTGGGGACGGGCAGACGGTAAGCCCCTCCGTTATGTAATCGATCATAAGAAGCTCATCAACCGTTGGGGAATAGGAGATAGTATGGCCGGAAGAAGAGCCGACAGACGACGTACCGTCCACGAACAGCTGACGTTCTGATGAGCATTCATCATAGGATTTTCAAATTCCGGGACACACTGGTACCGCGATGAACGGCGCGACAACCTTTACCATGGGGCCGACTGCCTGCCAGATCCACTGGGACCAGCCTCCCCCTCTATGTGTTCGAATAGGGCCGGCTCTTGGGACTGTCAGCAAGAAGCTGGCTACATCTGCCTAGATAAGCGATGAGGTCCAAGAGAGGATATGGCGTAGTGGCCGAAGGCGTTGTAGCATTGGAAGCTCATCGGTTCAATTCCATTTCTGACTTGATCAGCCTTGCTTCCCATATAGAAGCGCATGGGTAACAGGTCTTAGCCCTCACCTGTCATAGTATAAGTGGCTAGAGACTCCCAGAACAGTTGAAGTGAAGTTAAAGCGCAAAAGACGTGGCGCAGTGGCTAGAGACGCTGTTTTGCTTGCAACTTTCCTGGATTAACTTCAGCTTAGCTCAACTAGCTCTGTGCTATCGTTCCATTCGTGAATTCTTCTGGGGGAAGCTCATACCCCCGTTAAGTTCGCTCATTCCTGGTTCTCCCAAAACTCTTTCGAGGCCACCCGAAGAGTTCAATTCGTCAAGAGATCCCACCCTGAAGCGAAATTCCAGGCCCGAGGTTCCTGTCAATCCCCCTAAGAGGAATTGCCATATCTTGATTGACCATCTCCTCTCAGATGACCATCAGCCAAGTACTGTAGGAGCTCTTTTAAAAGTGATTTTTCAGAGTGGGTCCCTCCACGACAAATTTGAGAAAAATGTGGGCCCAATACAGCTCCCATACGGGAAGGGAAAGTGAAGTAAATCATCAATGGACTCATCAAGGGTGCAATAGCGAAGGAGCTAATGAAATATGGCGATCGGAGATGTATGCTTTTTAGGTCAGTTTCAAAGGAATCAGTGGGTCAGTGGGTGGGAAAGAGAGTGAATCGGTAGGAACAGTAGATAATGTGGTCGTATTCGAAAATCGGCTCATTCAACCGGTCTAGGGCCTCATCAAGTAGTAGGTGAACGGTACCGATCATAGAGGGTAAATACGGCACGAAGGTAATTCAAACATTACCCCGATGACCCTGACCGAGGACGGTGGGAGGAATGACCACGGCACCGTCATATTGTCAGAGCACGGAGAGCAAGTTGCCGGCAGAAATCACTTCTACAGCTAATATTTATCCTTCAAGATAGTTTCGATGTCAAGGCCGAGTCCAGGGGTGGGGTGGTTGGCAGCCGTGAAATTCGTAGCAGATCTGAATTCTAAGAAGTAAACAAATCGTACCAGAGGTGTGGGCCGTTGCGCAACGACTTCTAGCGGTGGGTGGTAAGGGGCAGTTGGCTTCAGCTCATAAACAAAGTCAGCTACCCACACAGGAACGTAAATGACTTTGTTGCGCAAACGCATCGGGTCACATCGTCTTGGCTGACGTCAGCCGTTGAACCATCGGGTTCATTACTCTGGTTACCTTATTTTATCAGGTAGTACATGACGGGAAGCTCAGCCCTTAACTTATAAAAATGTAAGAACAATACTCACGACATTGATCAACCTCCCTCTTGTGCGCGCCATGCACTGGGGTTCCATTTCGAAGTGAAACGGTGTTTAAATGCGTACATGCCTACACTAACTGGGCCATGGGACAGCCATACTTCAAAGGAAGTAGATACCGTAGCCATCGGATTGGAACTGGAAGCGTCGCAGGTAAGTTCCCAGGAACGAAAAGAATTCTTTGAAAAGGCTGAATCTCCTAGCAATAGGCATTTCTATACCCACTCTTGGTTACTGTAATTGTGCTACACCTCTAAATTCCCAAATAAATCCGGTACCAACTGGTGGTCCTTGAGGAAGATCTTGGACCCGAGCTCGATTAATAACCTTTGGATGAGGTAGGGGCTCAATATCTTACCTTCTGTTGATGATTAAGTAAGAGGCTCAAAGATTTGAGAGCTCAGAATTCGGCAAGACTCTCAAATACCTGTACTACAGGGTATCCTCCTCGGGAACGAGGCTCCCGTTTGGGCGAAAGCGAGAATTTCGTTGAGAGTAAAAGTTCTCGATGGAACGACACGACGGATGGCTAGTGGATGACCCCATCGGGTGACCTGGCGCTCGGGTAATAGCCGCCTGTCTCGCGATCTTTCAAAAGGACGGTGGGGTGCCGACCCGTTAACACCCCATTCTCGGATGTATGGGCTCCTATAGATTTGCATATATCGCGACAAAAACCAGAAGTATCAACAATTCCCGGCACTTTCACTGTACGGGGGACAGCTTCACTTTCACAGCGTTTCCTTGAGATTTTAGAGCTAATCTGGTCAATGAAAGGACATAAGTTGCCAATCGGGAAACCAGTCCAATGAAAAAGGAGGCCTATAAGGGGTAGAAAAGACTGTTGGAACAACTTGCTACTGGTCGAACGAACAAAGGCAGCCAGCTGTGTTTCTATTGTTTGTTAGGTTTTGTCCCCCCTGTGACAGCTAGCTGCTTTTCGTCGGAACAGGCGGTGCTCGTAAATCTGGTCTTAATGCCAGAACAGTAAACTATGTCCTCCCTCAAAGACGTTCAAAAATCCATTCCTAAAATGAGAAGGGGTAAGGGAGGGAGAAGGGGGGAGGAGAAGTGGCAAAAACTAATTTTGACAATTTTTTGATTGAAATTTCTGAAAAATGGTGTAGCTGTCTGAATCCCAGACCATTTTTTTTAAACAAAACCCCCTCCTAGGTCTCAGAGTCCTTCTACTTACACATTTGGAAGGACCTCGTTGGCGATATACTCTGGTGCCACTTTCTGGAAAGGATGTTCGGGTAGAGCCATTAGGATTACCTACAGATTACCCAAGCGATGGGTGTTGTTACTGTTCTGTCGCACTTCGGAAATTCCCAGAATGGCCTTAGGTTTTCATAAAAAGTAAAAAGTAACCTCCGAAAAAAGTACAGGTTCTCTCTATGGGGCCACCTATTTCCCTAAAATGGAAGAATGTGGACCACTGGAATACGGTGCTGCTAGCACATCCATGGTCTATGGGCCGGCTTTCGACGTGAACACTCGCAGCAATTCAGGTCGGAATAAGAAAAAATTGGGAAATTCTTAAAAAAAAAGGAAAAATTGTAGGAATAGAATCGAAACGAATGTAGATGAAAGTTGGACTTTCTTAGTAAGTGACATGCTCCTTCCTTCCAGCTTTCTTCCCCTACCCTTCCTTGAAACCCCTTCCTTTTTTAGGTTTTTCTGAAGTTTGAAGAGGGCAAGCATCTGCATCACAAGAAAGAGTTAAATCCAAAACATGTTTTTAGGAAACGAAAATAAGCCACGCCCTTGAGACTGACTTGAGACCTTTTCAAACAACGACACGTCCTTTAAAGGGATCTCTTTTCACGGGAAATCTCTTTTGATGAAGAATAACTGAAATATGATTTCAATGTCATACAATGAATAATAGGATTAATATAAATCGATAACCGTCTATACTGAATTGTAAACTGGAGTAGATAAACATGTATAAGGTGTTACTGGTAGATTCAGCTACCTGTGATAAGTGGGAGTTCTCTTGGGAGATGGTTCAGGAAATTAAGTGAGTAAGGACCTTGTCACAAAAGTCAACTGTAGTGGCCGTCATTTTCATTTTTTCAGCCTTAGAATGATTCATTACCCTCCCCCCCCCCCCTTCTCTCTCCTGCTCAGAAGAGAAAAAATAAAAAAAATAATGAAAGTAGAAAAGGATTTGCGCCTTTTTTCGTATTTTTCAAACAACCAGGATGGATAATTCACTGATCTCGCCATAAAAATGAAAAAATAGAAAATTGACAAAATAAGATGAATAAAATATGAAAATAAGAACCAGTTTAAAAAAATGAGCCAAATAAATTAATCAAAATATGAGAAGAGGAATCAATCAGACAATTATTAGAATTAAATAACCAAAATAAGAAATTAAAAGATAAGAGAAAAGTCAATTAATTAAGTTAGTAAAAAATGATAAGCAGTAATAACTGATAATAATTTATGATACCGACAAAGCCAGATTTTACGGCTTCTACGCCTCTTCTGAGCTACGGCAAAAACAAAGATTCGATCTGAGGTCGATCGTCCCCGACCATGTGTTGAACGAAGGTAAAAAAGTGGAGTAGAATGCCGAATAAAAAGCATAATAGTAGTGACGGACAGACGGGATCAACGACCTTGCAAATTCGAAATCGACGATCGCTTTTTCTCAGATCGGCGTTTAGCGGTCTGAGTCGCTGCAAAACATATACAAAAACCAATGTTTTTCTATTGAAAGGTGGCAAATATTGCTGCTATTCGACATGGGCATATGTGGGTACGGGGGTGTTTTGAGGACGTTTCCCATGGGTTAGTGGGCAGAAGTCTTAAAGGAGACGAAGAAGATGGGGAAGTGAGGGAAAAGGCCGACCGCACAGGGTCAAAAGCCAGGCGATTCGAATGTTCCCCAGAGGACACGGTCTGTTGTCCTCTTACATAACTCCCATTGTAAAAGTGTAACAGCGGCATAGTATAGACGATTTGATAATGTAGAGGACACCAACTGGTTACAGCAAGGCTTTTATGAAGAGGGGAGCAAATGGAAGATTCAAAAGATCTCTATAAGACTGTTGAGAACATTCCGTAACATCAAGTTCGAGTAAAAACGGTATTTCGAGAAGGAAGAGAAAAAGGTAGATTAAAAAAAAGTTTCAAAAAAGATAATGAGTTAGGGAAACTGCTGGCCTTAATGGACGTGAGGAGGTAAGCTGAGGTATGCCAAAATGAAAGCTCAAGCACTAGGCGAGAATCGACACTATACGCCACGCGTTCGACCTTCATTCAGAATAGTTTGGTATTTGAATGAGCACATTTTGACCTGGTTGTACAGATAAATCACCTTTTTGAGCCAAGACTTCCCTTTTCCCAGACTGCGACTTGTAATGAGATAATCATGAAGAACATTTAGAATTTTTTTTCGGTCAAAAATACCTGACTTATTCATTTTCTAGACTTCTAACATAAGGAGAAAATTATTTAATTCTTTGGAAAACTTTCAAAACCATTCAAAATAGAAGAAGTAAATGTAAAATTTTTTAGAATCCAAAAACTGAGAATTGAAAGTATTCCTCTATGACCTTCCCCTCGATCCCTGCACCTTAGTGCCGCCCTCTTCCCCTCGATCCCTGCACCTTAGTGTGTAGGCATGAAGGGCATTCAATGGCACGTGCGGTAAGTACAAAGTACGTGGGAGCAAGCCGAAAAAAACCGGTCAAATTCGAAGGTGTTGACGTCAGGCAACATCTGCAGAAAGCGGTCAAGGTTCATTAGCCCGACAAGAAACCGGATCCTGGCGAGAAAGAGAAGTCAGCGACGAGACTGTCGCCCAATCCTCATAGATGGTGAGGCAGAACTCTTGAAATTCACAGTTCAGACTGTAGTAGGAACTGTTATGGGCTGGGAATTCTGACACTGTGAAGCCAAAAAACTGATCTTTCGTGGAACTGGTATTCTGTTAAGGTCGAGGTAATGTGGGTTCTTCCCGGGTATGCGAGGAGTCGGAAACGGACGCACCCAAAACTACCCGGTTAGGGTTGCTCAGAAGACTTGAAAAGTCGGAAACATAAGTGCCCAAGACTACCCGGCTATGGTTGCTCGCGGGGACTCCAGAAAAGCCGTACTCAGAACTACCTGAAAACCTTAGGAATTACCATGACCGTAAGGCACTCAAGCAACAGCTTTCCTTTATATCCCACTTCTTGTCCGCAGAGGCCTGAACCTGTAGAATGGAGATGAATAGAGGAGAGTTCTTTGGAAAGTTTCCATCGGAGAAATCCCACAGGAAACTTGTGAAACGTGGGCTTCTGGACTGCTGTACCACTGGAAGAAGTTGGAGGTGATAATTGAACCGGAAAAGTCCAAACTCTTAGAGATTGATGAGTATACTGGGACGATGGGGCGTCAGTGAAATAGGCAGATACGACCTCTAGATAGAGTCGTGCAAAGGTTAGCGGAGCGACCCGTTTAAACCGAGAACTGCGCGTTTAACTTCATCGCTCATTAAAAATGGCCTCCCACAAACGACACGACGACGACCGCTGACGATGACGACCACCAGAAAAAACCCAGAAGACGAAGGTAAATGTGTGGGTGAACGTTGCCGTCGTCCAAAAGGGTCATCATCATGGTCAAAATTAGCCACTAGACAGCTAATATATGCAATTTCTGAGTATGATTCGACACTGTACGGGGGAGGGATTAGCTCTTGACCCGGCGCCATTGAGAGCATGTGGTCGGGCATATTACGCCATGGGGTCAGAGAAATAAAACATCGGACATATGGGGAAAGCCACATCGTAACGTTCGAATCTGAGGACAGGCGCCGCTGAAAACGACTTGCTACGATTCTTTTGGGGTGGGAGAAGGAATCACTATAGCGCTATGACTGGGAATGGGAAACATGTAAAGGTCGAATGGGAATTATTCAATCGTCAACAATGTGGTGTGTCACAATGAACGAACTAGTAAACATTTCAGTACTATTAGGCTACCGCCCATTCCCGAATGTTTTACCAAACAGATGGGAATCCAGGAACATAGCCGATTCTTGAGTCTCATTTGCTTCCAGTCGTTTTCCGGAACTATTCGAGGGAGTGTCCTGAAAACCTAAGGAATTTTGGGGAAGCCCCGATCTTTACAGACTGAAGGAGTTACAAGTAGGAGACTTAAAAAGTGGCTTCCCGGGCGATGACCCGAAAAAGCGCCAAGAATTGGGATAAAAGGCCTCGCTCGGGGAAAGTGGGAAAGTCCACACTATCCGGGAGTAAATCCACTAATGTCACTGCCTAGACAACGTGGTGGGAAGAAATTACATTGAAGACCAAGGATTTGGACAACTACCGTACCCACGTTCTCCGCCTTCGATCTGTACTTCCTCCATGCAGCAGTCGAGAAATAGGAGTAGGAGTTTCAAGCAGAAATTGAAAATTTCAGACCTAGAGAAGAGAAAAAGTAGGGAGTAGAGAGAACTACCCGTCACAACGCTTGCTTCATCTTTTAACCCGTGCCTCTATAAAGCCCCATATGGTCACCATATACAGGGTAGTATTATGAATAAGCTCCCATGAGGTGGAAAAGTTTTCTCATGACGATAAAGCGGCAACGTTTGAGTTTGACATTTTATTCCCACGTATATTTGTAGTCAGCCCGTCCGTTGTAACAGATATGCTGACCATCCCAAAAGTCAGTCCGTGCCAGTGGTCATCGTGCCTCCCTCCGATGGCTCCGATTTCAAACCGTCAAAAACCCTACCAAAGCCGAGTCATCATGAACTTTGAACGAAATTCTGAAAGACAAAAAGTCAGCATCCCTCAAAAACCCTAACTTCAATCTGAAAATAATTAATGAGTTAGTGCGGTCATTGTGGAGGTCGTTGGTAGTTCTTTGGAGTAAAGTTTCAAATAAAAGATTTAATCTACCCAAGTGGGCGAGATGGAGTAGGCACCGTGACCGCAATCTACTCACGTCGACAGCGATTTGGACTTCTGATAAGTCGACGGCAGGGCCATTCGTATTTCCCCAAATCTAGCGCTATATTTATGATTTCCCAGAAAAATGTTTCAAAGAGCACTTCCCATTGGGATAAAGCCACTGATGGCGGGGGCCAAAGGGAACAGGGTCGAGTGGATTATCTACAAGAATATTGTACCCTGAGATGGAAAAAGTGAAAACAAAAGTAAAATATTACAAGATACAAAATAAAAGAAAAATGAATAAAATAAATAAACAATGTAACGCGCAGTGTTCTTGAGAAGGAATCAAACTTCGCCGTTTTCCCGAAGTTAGTGCTGAAAGAATGGAATTCTAGGTTGGGTCAAGAGGATGGGGCGTGGCCAAACTTGTGACGGCCAGAATATTTATGGACCAACACGCTGCAAGTAATGGGATTTTCAAACTTTACTGTTTCAAACACTATTCAAGATTTTTATTGGCGTTAGTAGTGGATATCCTGGAAGTTAATTCTTTGTATTGTTGTTTATTTATTTATTTGTTTTTTTATTTATTCATTACTAGGTTAATATTGATTATTTGACCGATTATCTAAGATTTTACGAAAACGAACCGTTAAGGAATTGGATTTTTCTTTGTAGCGTTTGTAAATATAGTATTTATAGGATAGGCCAAATAAAAGGGGCGGGGCAAAAGTTCATTATGAACGGAACATGTTTGGAACCACCAGCCCAGCGGTAAATGAAAAAGCCAGTCTTTTTGAATCCTGCTCAGGACTTATACTGTCATTCACAGGCAAAGTTTTATAAGTTAATACATATTATTTATTATTCGAGTTTTTACTTGATCGCGAGCGCAGCAGGCATTGGAAGTCCCTCTGAAAAGCTGCGGTGGTAAGTGGTCTGCGCCGACCACTGAGTCCAATTCATCGCGATGGTCAATGGGAATGAAAGAATGAGCATCTGTGAGTCGAAAGAGACAGTTACCCCTGGTGTGGGAAGATTTGTTGTCGGCACGTAACACGGCAATTGTTAACAGGGAATGAGATGTGGGAATGCCGCAAACTCGGACAGGGAACCTGCATAGACAATGATGTGAAGAGCGGTAAGCCTGACGGGTAGCCTTGCCTTATCTCAGGAGTGGTGTAAGGTGAACCCTTGACTGGAGTATGATGAATAAAAAAAGAAACAAACAAATAAATAAATAATCAATCAAGCCATGATGTATTTTGAATAAATAGATAAACAAACAAATTTACATTATGCAAAGGTAGTTCAAGTACCGCTGTAATTTTTAGGGATGTTCAGGCGCATCTCTCGGACAGTATGATTAATCCCAAGTGCTTCAACCTTTTTACAGAAGAGCACTCGATTTGCGATGAGGTACTTTTGCACATGGTTTAGCATCTTGAAGATGGCTTAGTAGTCAAAGGCGGTGCTAGCACTCGCATGATCCGTGGATCGAATTCTGATCGACATCGTCCAAGCTTCTAATTGGTAATGGTATTGCTTATTCTTTCCGGATTGCTAATTGGTACCATTGTGCTTGTTATGGTGCCTGTTGATATGAAAAATGATACCTCAAAATGTTCTTCAGGTATGGGCCGATTCGGCGCTGGAATGCTTTTTGGATATTTATTTATTCATTTATTTACTTGTTTACCTATTGTCTTATTCATCTATTTATTTATAGATCCAACAGACCTTTGGTAAAGATAATATGTTTCGAGAGAACTGAATAAGGTGAACTGAACAGGGAGATCGGTAACCCGCATACCGTACCATGCCTACAGTACTTATGAAATCTAAAAAAGAATAAAAAAACTCATGGAAAGTAATTGAGTGAACCTACTCTCTTAAAGTCTGGAGTAAGCTGAGCAGCGCCAGCTGGGAGAAGTAGAGGGAAACTACAAGTCACAACGCCTTGCTTATTCAACCTCCTTACACCACTACCAAACAGTTAATAAATAATATAAACATTTTCAAATACCACTGCAATTTTTGAGAAAATTTGAAACAAAATGAATAAATAAGCGAATTGGATTTTAGAAAGTTCCAGGTCATAGCTATACTGTGGACCAAGATCCAGACAGAGAGTTACGGAACCGCAATACGGTTGAGGCACTGAAACCAGCGAATGCTTAACTGAGGGGGGTATCCCACCACCTTCATTTTTTCAAGTTTGAAACGATAGGTTCCATAAGTGAACTATACAACACCTGTGATGACGCCTTTGTCCCCGTTGCTTTCTGTCACCTCAGTGCGAGCATGAATAACTATGCGTAAGCATTGCGCAACAGAGAATCGGCCGTTTGAATCGTCGTCATCCCCCAGCACCGACAGACGTCTTCGTATCAGACGTTAGCATGAACGCTGAGGATATTACGAACCACGACAATCCTTTATGGAATGCGCCATGCATTCACCTTCTACCCAAGAATGCAGCTGCAATTGAATGAGTATCTTCTCCTATCGACCTCTGGAGATCACCAGAATACACAGGCCCATTACTACCTACCTATTTACATAACAAAAACTAAATTCAGCAATTATTACTATCATTCATCTTATTATTTGATAAGAATCATTGCCTGTCTATCCTTCAGACCGTAAGGATGAAGTTTTCCAAGCGAGTTTTGATCCATGGATCGTGCACATGACGGTGCTGCCAACGCCCTTCGCCTAGCCCTGCTCAGTGCACGAAAAAGTCAAATTTGTTAGATACTCACTGTACTTTTTGGCCTGTCGTCACTTCAGCTTAGGTCTGGGGACCGCCGAGGAAGGCCAGGGTCGATCCGAATCGGCTAGAAGAACCCTTTCAAGCTGGCCGATACACCTGAAAAGTGCAATTATGTCCATAACAGCTAGAAAAGCGTCAAAAAGGAAAGTAACTCCACGAAGACCACAACTGACACATGATTACTGTAAACAGTCGGCAAGAAGAGAGTTGAACATAGCACAATTTGTAGTAATAGTAGGATGGTCCTTCCGCCCAGTGGACACGTTTCTTTTCAGAAGTTAGTCCAAATTTTTCTTTCTGCATTCCAGGTAGCTGTTGATGGCAGAAAACTTTCGCGAAAAATGTCAAAAAAGTGCAAAAATAATTAATAAATAATATATGGAAATAAATAAATTCAAGCGGTGATCAACTATAAATAATAGTAAATAAATAAATTGAAAGGAATAAATAGCTCGTACGAAGGTGCGGCCATTACTCGGGGCAGGGGGGGAGGGGGAGGGGCAGGTCGTACTGACGAAAGTAGATACCTCACTCTAAGAATCTGCTTGAAATAGAAGCACATGAAAATTTCACGATTAAAAAAAAGGGTATGAAATTTGTAGATAACAATTTGTAGATGTAGATAAGTAAATATTTACTGGTAAAGAAATAGTAAACTAAATAGTAAACTGTAGAAATTTCTCCGAAGTAGACAAATATACGCACTCGAATGGGTTACATTTATGAAGAGATATCAGTAAACGGAGGAAAGCCAGGGACCCCACTAGCAGTGGCAGACGTTCCCGGAGGAAATAGGAAGAAAAAGTCGTAGGAAGCGATAAAAGTGTAGGAGTGAGGAAGAGGATGGATGCCGCTGTCGGATGGACAGGTTTTTACTTAGAATCGGCTTCGCCCCATTTGCATAAGGACCAGGCTCAAACGGTAAACTGGTTTCGCTCCTTAAACAAGTTCATAGTAATTTGAATCATTAAAGGCAATTGGGAGGAAAGTCGCGATTGGAGGGAAAGGGGGGAGGGGGCATTGCCGAAAGTCCCAAACAAATTCAAGAAATTGGCTCGACCGACCCACTTGGGATCTTTGATCATTCCTAGTGGCGTTCTTTAGGCATGTCCAAAGTGAAAACGTGTGATGTCCTTGAACGACCATGAAAAATGTACCACGGGAACCTTTTCCCGAGTTCGGATCCAGATTTGGAGGACATGCCGTTGAATGCGGAAAGGACACTGTGTACAGGAATCGGAAGACATGAAAGCAAGTGGGTTCGAATCCCCGACTACAACTAGCCACCATTTGAATTCCGGTATTGTCTGGGAGATTCTTTGGAGAAGCTGCGCACAACAGTTGGTATTCGAAAAGAGACACCTGTCAACTGGGAAACAAGCATACTGTTAATCAGGCCGAATCGGGAGAGTTTACACCTACGGGGTGGATGTTAATCGGGAGCACGACTCTTATGCTTTTGTCAAAAGCCATTCATAAGTAGTAAGTAGGAAGAGCCCTTTTATCGTCGTATGAAAAGGGAGAACCGACTTTAAGATTTGGATAGAAATTGCCGGTAATTTCCATCATTCGAGGAAGGGTGTTGAGAGGAAAAAGCTCGAAATCCCTCCATTTACTACCAGATATTTACTTATTTATTTATTTATTTTTCGAAGGTGTAGTTAAAGAATTCCGTCCCGATCTCTTTGGCATTTTTGGGAAGAAGAGGTCACATACTAAAGAGAGGTTTGTGAAAGTGAGTCACTTCATGGATAGGGCATCGCTCCTCCCCCATCTAACAATTTCTTGGGCTAAAGAAGAGGAGTGGAGGGAGGTCCCCTTCCTTTTTGAAGCTGGAAGTCGAGATAGGGCCAGCATTCAATGGAATTTTACCGTTCCGCTTCTCTTTTTGAAATATAAACCTTTTCAGCATACCTTTTTCGGGGAAAAGTCGAGGGTCAGAGGCTCGTCATAAGCTTCGAGCCCGTTCCCTTGAGTTCACAGCAAAGAGCAAAACATTTTGCCTGGAGCATCATGAAGAGCAAAATGTTATTGAAGACTTGTCTTTGCTTTCTCCCAATATACCCTCAAAGTATGCCATAAAAGGCAATGACGAAGATAATAACACTCGAAAAGAAATTGGCAAGTTAGAAAAGACTGAAGATGTCGAGAACCAGATGGGTCAAGAGGAATCGAGAACAAGCGCACTCGTCGTTGAGTGGCATGCTATTCAGTTCGACTATCCTTTAAATTGCCAGAAAACATCTGAGAAACTCATTGTTCCCTATTATTGACCTTTTCGTGTAGACAGAAAACAAAAGCTTGTAAGGCAGCTCAACCCATGTTTTGCGGATCAGCAGAAGCCCCGAAACAACACTGGGAAGAAGCTGTTAAAAGGGGAGGTGGGTAGGTCGTCGCGGTACAGTTCATACGGAGTAAGGAGCTCAGAGCGGACTTGTAGGCCTTCAGATCAGTAAATCTCTCCTTGATAGTTATGGACACCACAATATTCCCTTTCTTGCTGTCCATTTTGGTACTGAGCCTCCCTGAGACTTGCACAGCCTGCTATCAGCGTTATTAATAGATTAGCGGTGTTATCACCTGAACGTCCCTTCTGGAGCATAAACTCATACTGACCTATCGGGTCCTTCTGATTCAAAAACACCGGACCCAACTGCTTTTGTGTTTCCGGGATACTGTACGATAGAGATCTCCAGCAGTCCTGAGACCTCGAAAATAGCAGCCGAACAGTCGGATGAAAATTCATGAAGATTCCAAAACCCTTCAGTTTCAGAAAATGTTCGAACTACAGAAGACTGAGGCTTTGATTTCTTCGAAGGTTCAGGGAAAGCAATTTTCCGGTATTTTTACAGCTGAGTAACACATTTTGGACATTTAGGGAGGGAGGAGGCGGTGCCAGTGGTCAGCATCGCTGGGGCTGATTTGGCCTCTTATCTCAAATGGCGATGGTCACGTTGGTATAAACATATAAAGACACTCCGCAAAACAAAAGGATACTGATACTGGACGAGACATTCAAAAATGTCCTTAGCCATACTTGCTGTACTAGACGGGGACCTTTCGGGAGAAGGGTAGAAAGGTGAGAGATGAAGACAAGGTAGGATGTGTAGAGACCCAAAACTTCCGTTACTTCTCATTCCACTATCCTACCTTCACTGTTCCACCCCCTCCCAACCTCCTCCCCCCATCGTAAAGTTTTCTGAGAGAGGCGAGTAGAGGCTCAAACGATTCAAAAATAGGAACAAAATAGAATTGAAGTTTTTTGCAATCAGTTTTGCGTATTTTTAACTTTATTTTTTTCTACTTTTTCTGTTAATTATTGTGAAATTTTAACAGTCATTTCCCGGAGGTTATTTTTTGAACCACCACAATCGAAAATGTTGGGAAAAATTGAAAAATTTTCTGTGTTCTACATTTTCCATTACTCTCTTTTTTCATCGAAAATACTGAATTACAATTTTAATAATTCGAAAAAAAATAAACTGTTCAAGTCTGTGGACCGCCAGACTTTGTCGAAGTTGGATTAAATTGGCGGTGTCAAGGGTTGAGCTGTACAAGGACCGAAGGACACAGCAATCAAAGGACGACTCAGGGTTTACTGCCAACAATTTGGAGCAATTCTGAGAAGTATTTACGATAGAGTAGGCCAGGTAAAGGTCAGAGAACAGTTAATGTTTGAAAAAAGGACGAGTTGTAACGGATACGGAAAGATCAGAAATACCTAATCATATTTTAGTAGTTCTAATTGAAAGAAAAAAGCAGGGCATCATTATAATTTTCTAAAATATTTAGATTATTAAGCTAGTTCAATTTTGAGTTGTCATCCTCTAAAATTTGAAAAAAATTTTATTTGAAAAAAGTTTCTGGAGGCAAGATAAGCGCTGTAGTGACCACAGAAGTCGGCACACGAAACCTGGAACGTCATGGGAGTGCCCCATCGGGTGTCTGATAAGAAACCGCAAGGAACAATGACCGATAGAGAAGCAATCAGCCAAAAAATCAACTAAGCTGAAGAAACGAAGTACAGCACGAACGACTCCAGCGGTTCACTCAGAGTTTGAAAAGGTTACCGAAGCCCAAAGAAGATTATTGGGGTCCCATTCCCATTAGGCACCACATTTGTCGAATGAAATATTTATAATGGGAAACGGTCGGCGATGTCGTTGAAGGGGGGAATGATTAGGAGATGGAGCTGAATGGGGAGGGGATTCAAATCTGCCGTCGGCGACAGAGCTCCTAATGTGAAGCCAGAAGGGCAGAGGGGCGGGCACTGACCCGCACTGCAAACTCCTTACCCGGACCATTGGAAGTCCCTCCCAAGCCACATTATGGCTTTTTTGAGGCGAATCTCAGGATTTACTCCGAGAAATACTCCAACTCCAAAGGGAATGGTCTTCAGTTCCTAGATTACTGGGAAGAGAAATGGGAAAAATTCCTACGTTGAGCTCCTTCCGATGAGACGACAGAACGGAACTCAGTGCCATGTCCATACCCAAGGTGAACCGACAATTATGCGTTCGCCTAATTAGGAGGTTTGTGTGAATGGGCTGTGGCCGAGGTAGTACTATGGGGCCGTAGAGGACCGGCTGTTAAACGGCAGATGATTCAAATTTTGTGGGTGCGCACAGCCGGGTGCATATTAATTACGGCTTATGACACAACCAAGCGGAAATGGCACCCACATACTGAAATTATCATCATCGAACAGCGTGTATGGCTCATCTGTACAAATTAAACGCTTGACATCATCCCAGCCGAGGTCAAACCCCCAATGACGAATCGTCGGGGTCGGGGGAAGGAGGGGAGGGTGGAGGGAATTGGGTTGCACCCAACTGTTTCGAAGAAGAATGAAGAGTAACCTTCGATCTTAGATTACAGGTATAGGCATAGTTCCCGTACCTCCCTTCCCGTCCAACTTTTTTTTTTCTTAGGCTACCTGGAAAACTGAGAGAAGGCCCTTCAGAGAGTCATTGAGGTATTACAAGCAGAAAGGAATTCCAATCTCATCCACCCCCTACCCCTACCCCAGTCTTTCTGAGAGGGTAGTGGAACCTTCTACCCCTTGGGAATTTGCTGCGATTAGCCCATGGACCACTGGACTGGAACCAGATCCCACTGGTCAGTGTCATATGGGCTCGGCACATTCAAATGTCCGTTGCGCCAGCGCGATTGCGGAGTACTGTGTCAATAAACACGAGAGGCGGCATGTAAATAGTCGAGGACGCACGCATTAGCATAGCGAGTGATGAACCAAAAAAGACACTTCGTACTGTTCCATGAACGAACGGGGATGCGACCGGAACAGAATGCACAAAAGTTTCCCTGATCACAGGAAATGTTCTCATGAGAGTACCTATGGAAAAGCTCAACTTGAATTACTTCGGGTTTGTATATAATCATAAACATAGTAAAGGAAAGGACATGCTGTACAGGACAAATCCGAGCAACCCAAACGAGTGAGTTTTAGCAAACACTTAATTCTGCTAGCCTAGGCTGCGTAATACTCCCCGATGAACTTTGCTCTGTAAACTGAAAGAGCGTTCTAACGAACACTTCCCTGACAAAAGGGTGGGGGGAGGTGGTGTGGATGCGAGCACGAAACGAAAATTCCGAAACAATTGCCTATCAAAGTATTTCTTGAAAACGTCGGATGTTCAGCTAGAGATTCAGAAGCTCCATTTGCGGGAAATGCCAAGATTCGTTGGGGGTCGGTCTTGAACGCTGCGGGGGCACGGGAACCGTGTTGAAGTTGGAAGAATGTAAAAAGTAAAGGGAAGCAGGTCATCTATTCTTAAAAGTATTCAAGAAATGTGAAGAGGCGATCCCCTGCTGCAAGGAGATCTTATTGTTAGTAAAACAGAGACTGAAGTGGGAATCGGCAACGTCATGTACTGAGTTCAAGTTCCCCTGACGCAAAGCCGAGCAAGGTGTCATATAGGGTACCATACCGACAGAAAATCAAACATCTTCTTGTGACGCATTAATAAGAAAGAGAGGCTTCTTTGAGAGATCCTCACCCTCTCCTCAGTGAAGTCGAGCACTACCTCATAAGGTTTCACATCCTAAGGGCAAAAAGAAAAGCGCTTTATCGTTCTGCTCCCTTTTGAAAAACTACTTATGAGAGAGTGTGAGGGTGAGTGTGTAGCTAGCGCACTCCTACGGCTCAAGCGTTCAACCCCGGATCGAACTCAGCTTAGAAACTTGGCCTTTCAATCTTCAGAAGTCATAGTTTAGACACAGGAGTTCGAAGAGGATAGTAACATTGACATATAGGGCAGCTGACCATACCAAGATGGTTAGTGCTAATTTAATCTAGTCACGAGAGTGCTATTGACGTCTGTGGGCCAGGCGCTTCCCCCTTCATTGACGCCTTGACCGATGGAAATTGAGAGAACTGGACCACCTGAACTGGCTTTCAGATGCCTCGCAGATTTCCAACAGAAGTCAAATGCATGGCGTACCAGGAACCTAAATTATCCAGTCATCCAGTTCTTACTAGTGAGCGGCCAAGTGAAAACTAATGAATCTCCGAAGTACAGCTGTGAGGGAACCTATAGGGGCAGTAGGGAAGGTAACGGCAGCGAATGAGGCAGTGTACCGAGGAAGGCGTCAAATACTTAGCGTATAAAGAAGAAAGTGATCCGCCAAGTGGTCTCCCATAGATCATTAACTGTGCGAAAAGAAGTGTGTGAGTGAGAGAATGGCTTTCAAGAAGCCCATAACCAGTAGTGAAGACGGTAGCGACAGCGTGGGTGTCGGCAGTAGTCTTGTCGGCGATTCCGAGCGTGGTACGTTCCCAATGGTAACGCGCGTGCCGTATCAAATGACCATTAGCACATGCAAAACAACCAAGCAAAGAGAATATTAAATGGCCGCAGGGTGGCACTGAATGGGACCAAATATTCGCTATGGTCCGCCGCCGCCACCCACCCGACACGGGTGCCGCCGCCGCCACCGCCGGTGCCACCGCCAACATCGCCATCGCCGTTATTACCAAATGTCGTCGCACAATAATTAACGCAAGGAAATTTGAATCTGTACAGGTGTCTTGAGCATTTTCAGTTTCGCCATTGTAGGGATACCGACCTCTGAATGGGTAAATTAAAAACCGATTCACTATTCTGAACATTTGTAAAATTGAATGAAGTAGAATATTGCCTTCAAAAGAGAAGGGGTACGAAGTTTGGAAGATTCTTCGGAACCATCAAAACCGAAGTTTTGGCAGCAGAAAAGGGATACAAAGAAGACGTGGACGTGCTGGACTTTGCAGAGGAACAAGAGAAAAAAGATTACAATAATCGGTGAAAAACTGACGCTGATCGAGCCGTTCTGGGATGCGCCATGCATAGGTACGTAATTCAAAAATGTAGACACGAAGTCATGGGTGCGTTTACGCATATGATTTCTTTTCTGACTTTCAGGAGGAAGCCTAGATTTAAAAAAAACAACTATAGTGTAAATGAAGAGTGTAAAAAATGTTAAAAAAGGAAAATCGAAGTTTTAGACAATATATGTGTTGTCAATGTTGACAATGATAAGTTTAGCTGATTTGAACTTATTGTATTAATAAAGAGGGTCAAATCCGCAGTTTTAGAGATTCCGTCGGGGTAAACCGTAAATTCGGGTGCTAGGAGGGCCAATCGGCAAATTTACCAATTAAGCCAATGTTCATCAGTCAACCATAAGATTTATGTAAAGCCTTTTGACGCTGACCAAACCCGTTTTTGGATGCGCCTCGCACTCGACTTCCATTCAGAATCGTGAGGACGTTTTGATCTCGTGTATGACCAACATTTATATTATATTATTATACATTGTTTTGCGGTGGCCAACCTACGTATAAGCCAGTGCTTCTAACATCCCAGATTGGCCTGCCAATAATGAACAAACCGATCCCGGCTTGGTAAGCGAGTATCGATCCGGTATTCGAATCCTAAACCAAGCCTATGGGATAATGAGCCGCTTGTCATTACACCACTTCCCTCGCAATCGGGCTTCTTGGAGAGTTGATTTAGATTGATGTATCTGATGAGGGCTTCCACAGGTGTCCTTCTTGGGAAGACACTCAGTTTTTATCCAGCAGATGATCTGATTCGAACGCTGGATGCTAGTTTGAATCCAGTTCGTCCAGAACCTGTCAAACTTCAAAGCCATTAAAAGAAAGTGAAGGAGGGATCGTAACCCTTTCCATTTCATCGACGGCGTTGCACCCCATGGACGAATGCCCTTTCAATTGGCACGACTCCATTTTCCGTCTGCTCATTTTCGTTCGATGCCTATCGAGGACGTCGGCCAAACTTCCTTGATCGATGTAGCGATTTCAAATAGATGGGCATTGTGTGGTCCGTATGATTGCGGTAAACTGTTCCGCTAACCTCAAAATTTAATCGACTGAAAGAAGGGTTAGCAGTGCCATGGACGGGGTCGGGGTCCAAGGCCGCCCAATTACCTTAGATGGACATTAAGATGCCAGCGATTTTGAACTCCAAACAAAATCTTCTCGCATATGGCCCATTCCAGGGAAATTAGGACAACGACGTTCATTTAGGCCTAATGACCGAGAAAAAACCTGAAATTCGAAGTGGAGGTACTGTACTCGACCGGTCTCTTATGGGCTCGGCACATTCAAATATTCTGGTGAACTTCGGCACCATATAACTGAACAATCAAGTTTTTACGATCGTCAATCCCGTTCGGGATGCACCCACGCTCTACGCATTCGACCTCCACATAAACGAAGAAATATATAAATCAGCATAACCGAAGGAGGAAAGACTTTTTCGGCACTGATTAATCCCGTTCTGGGATGCGCCCGTGCCTTCGGCTTCTATTCAGAATTGTCGGGTCGTTTAAGAGGGTGTTTGGCCTTTACAATGTCTTACTAGGTCCACCAACCCTGAAAGGCAAACCTTAGCCCTTCTGAAGCGCCTGGTACCAATCGACCGACTCCAGAGGAAGGAAGGTTTAATTTTTCTCAATGCAGGTATCGATCCCTAACCATAAGATGTAGCGTAGGCGCCACTTGACACTTCACCACTCGTACCTTTCACACCATCTCGTCACCAGCTTCGGTAGACATTGATCCAGAACCCGATCCCGAACAATATGTACATGTGGTAGCGGTCAGATTGAAGCTGCACCACCTCTACCTTTTCCACCATAATTGCACCAATTTGATGTCGGAACCACCCAAGCCTGCCTGGAGAGATCCAAATAAGAGGTTTGAGTGGGTTTTTGTGATTAGGATCAGTCATAAGCATCGAGCCGCCGCTAGGGATCTGCTGTTTGGGCCATCGTGGTCGTTGCGTAAATCGATCGGAGGGATACGTCCGTTACAGCTGAGGACCATATCCCTTCGATGGCGTAATCGTCAATGCCTCCTTGGGGTCAGAGCTACAGTGGTCGATCATAACGGGCAATTGTAGGGATGTGCTAGGTTACTCGATAGAAGGCCTCTACGGGGACTTGACGAGTATGATTGGAGATTTATAATTTTTTAGACCACACTCTTCTTCAGATTTCAGACTTTATCTGAATTTCAAAAATATTTCTTTCTCGGTCTCTTAATAAATCCCATTTGATAAGGGGAGTTGAAAATGGCTGCATCCCATGAAAGGAAATGAGTCAGACATAATAGAGTTCCGAAGTACTATGAATTGTTCTAACTGAGCTCTTCAGGGAACGCCATGAAATGAGATTTGAAACGATATCGCTGACAAACTTCATTGCTCCTAAGGACAATCAGTTAGCTGCAGAGACCAAGCAAGAAAATCTCACTAGTAAACCTTTTACCGGTTCTTCGGCGCTGTAGAGCCAACACAAGAAGCCAGGGAGGGGAGAATAATTTCGAAAGGGAAATCTCTCCAATATGAAACACACGAGGACTGAACATGAAACGCATGAAGCACGGCATAATCGCAGATGTCACGCTTGACTCTTAAAGTATATCGACAAAAAAAGTAATAAGGAGTTGATAACAGCTAGGAGATGGAGCATGTAACTGTATAGAAGTTTATCATTGAAAAACTGTAATTTAGATTATTCTAGTTGCTATATTGGATTTCTAGTACTGCGGTCCACCAAATTACAAATGAATGCATGGCGCATCTCAGTAAACCGAAAAACATCTCTTGTTTTGAAGAATCTCATGTGTTGGATGTTTTTTGAAGCAACTCCTTGTATTTAAAGGCACCGTTCACTTAAATTTGGGTAATCCAGATTATGATGAAAAATGGTAGACAAGATCGAAACTAATGCGACTGAGGCGAAGAAACTACATGCATCGGTGTTTCCAAAGTGAAAAACGTTTAAAAGGGGGCTGGACGAGAATGAAACTAAAAAACTGAAGAAGAGTGGGGCCTCCGGACGAGCTAAACAGTGCGTTCCAATGCGCGCGTGTGCGTCCTGGTGCGAATAACAGACAATGGTAAGCCAAAATTCATTCACTCATAAGCATAAATAAACAAAAAAACCCTAGTAACAGTAGAAGTAGCTCACCTTTTTCAGCCTCTAGGAGTAGGAAATTAAAAAAGGGATCACGGGAGCAAAAAGAAAAACATAGGAAAAAAGAATGGGAGAAAAACGTCGCCTCATCACTCGGCGATTAGCTGGTTGTGCGTGGGTCCTAGAACGAATAATAGCAATCTCGAGTTGTCTCGACTTTCGTCTAACGTGACACCGATCGAGGGGCGGGAAAGCGAACTACGGCAGCAACGGGGCTTCCACAATGCCCTAAGCGCCGAGATTGTGGAAGCGAGAGGGTCCCTTCTACCATCCATGGGGGGCACTGAGTATTCCTAAAAGAAGAACTCAGTAACCTTTTTATCGTGAACGGTGCCTTTAAGAGGCCCTTCAAAAATTTAATGATGCCGACAGAGGCGGTTTCAATCTCCTAAATCGAAAAAAACGGAAATCGAACAGTATCACAGTAGGTACTGCCTCTCAGCAAAAAGACCGAAAAAGTTAGAGTTCATACCTTGCGGAATCAGAAAACCGGCGAAAGAGCGATAAAAAATCGATACGTATCGATCGAGGAAGCAGAGAGCGGTTGAAACTCACAAACGGTGAAATACATAAAAACATTAAAACGAAAAAAAATTATATTTGATTTTTGCGGATTTAACAGAACACGGAAAAATGCGGAAATTACTCAGCTACAGAATGGTAGCTCTGCCTATCAAAAGTAGATGAAGGCAATCAAGGGAAACGAAACAATCGGAGGAGGCCCGGTGACTGTCAGTGACTTTTAAAAAAATGTGCCAAGCAACAAGTGTGGCTTCTTATCAGTGCAGGGCGTGATTATAGCAATAAATCGGCTTGTGAAAGGTATTTGCAATAGATGTGTGTCAACAAACTGTTGTTTGAAAAGTGTTAATGATTTGATTTAGTCCCCGTCCCACGAAGATTCAGACCAGGACCGGCCCACTTCTACTAGGTTGGGCGGATGTATATGGATCCGGATTTTTCCAGGGTTTTAGGGAGCTTACATGAGGTTACTATGTAAGAACCCTACCCAACCGGATCCACATAACAAATCTTGGAAGAAATTTGTACTACGTGGAGTTTTTGGCAGACACTCCCCACCCCAACTTTTTATACGAGACAGTGAAGCAGCTTTTAAAGACGTTTCGATGGTATTTTTACCATTGGGGCAGTGTGAGAGGTGGAAAACTCGTCCGTAAAATTCACTTTCAAAATAACTTTGGACATCATTCACATTTCTTCAATCGATCGCAAGCTCCCCTATCTCACCTTGGGTCTTTCGCACTTTCAGAGGGCGAGTTGTCCAGCGTCGGAAATTCTGCTCCAATGCTAACGTCGCGTCGAGCGGCGCGTACACTCTACAAATTCTTGTAAAAAACCTTTATAACAACTGGCAAGGAGCAGTGGGTGAGAAGCGCATGAAAGAGAATTTCAGAAGCCACACAAACAAAAGAAATAGTCATGGGGAATTCTCTTCCACCTCCGGACTGACTCTAATAGCAAATTAAAATTTTATTGAAATTGTATAAAATTTCATAAAATAAATTTTTTTTTCGGAGAAAACTGGATGCAAATGCACAATACTCAGCATCCTTTTGTGAAATTGTTCTTGCAGATAAAAGAAATCATTGCTCCACTGGAAGAGTGACATCCAGGTTGCTAGGGGAGGCATCGAAATGGTTTCTTGGCTTTCTCGTTCTTGAGCCTGACGACAGTCGTCGCACCACTTTCTTCTGAAAAGATGGCACAATATGAGCCCGTATGGGTAGATACAAAAACAAAGCAATAACAGCTGAGGGCAACAAAACAAGCGACAGAAGTTCCCATCGAGAGCACTGGAAATTGACCTAGTTCTGCTCGCCGTGACCGCGATGGCACCTTCTGACCCATACCCTCAATCAAGGGATGTAATTGATTTTATCGAAATGCTGCATTCCAAATGATGTTCAAGCGTTCAAGTTCTGGTAATGGAGCAAGGTAATGGAACTCACGATCCAGCCCAGAGAGCGTGAACGACGCCTTGACTTGCGATGCGTCTGCAAATGTTGGATTTTTCCAAAAAAAAAAAAGAAATTTTTTCATCAAAAAATGCCAGAAAGTTATACTTCCTCGGAGGTTTCCTCTTGAGGAACGACATCTGGAACGAATAAAAGGAATAATACGGAAAGTAATTTACCCACCTCAGGCACATTTTCAAATTGGACATCGTCAACTAGCGGAACCTAAAATGCCGAAGACTTTTCACGGCATGGTAATAGGTTAAAGGCACTGTTCACGAAAAAAATGGTTTCGGAGATCTGCACATGGTTTGAATTCGACGCCCCCTCTGATACCATTTGTGCAGGAATGAGGTCGGAAAACGGTCTGGATAGGGCACAATAAGGGCAGGAACATTGGGGGACGGGAGGCCTCCGCCTCTCGCTAGGCTGACTACGAAATCTAATTGCCGTTCATCACTTTCGCATTGGGCAAAGTTGTCTGCTTGGGTGTGCTGTCTGCTATTGCAGACATTGCGTCGCCTAACTGCACTCGCCCGAACACTCCCTTGACCGCCGTTCTTCCAATGTGAAACTCGTCCAACTCCCCTTTCCAGCTCTTTTTTGACCCTTTCTATTTCTCTTTGTTTATCGTTTTTTGCGCTTTTTTCGTTGTTATCGCTTTATTCTAGAGTAGTTCTATGAATTCCCGTCAAAAAAGGGTACCCTAAATTTATCGTTAACGGTGCCTTTAAGGTCGCTTTCAAAATTAAAATTGTCGTAGAAATAAAATCCCTGACAAACTGATACCTCGAAAGGACCATCAACTGGTGATGGAACATTGTCGACATGGACTGATTCGGAAGGCGGACAGGGATCGCTTGGGATCAGCTGCAACAGCATGGGCTCAATCATCGTTCAACCCATCGAAACTCATGATGGACATGGGTCAAAAGGCTCCACTGCCGTCACCGCGCGCAGCACTTCCGCTATTTTGAGACCGTAGTATCTGCGCCGCGCGCGATGGCAGGAACACCTTACCCATAACCTTCGCTGGGTGTGGTGCAGTAGGATCGAATTGTCGCATGGCGGCGACAGACGCCGCGCGCGAAGGAATATAGTAAAATGCAGCAGCAAGTAAGAAATGCAGGAACAAAAGAACTAACATTAGAATCATGCCAAAAATAACAATCGCATATCGATCGGCCTGTATGAAGAATGCTGGAACTGTAATAACGAGGCAAATGGTCCGCGACTGTCGCGCGCGGCGAATCGATTACGCGAAACCGATCCTACTGCCCGTCTGCCGCCACCGCTACTCAGTCGTAACTTACTTCATTATCATTCTTGACCTTATTGATATCTTCCAATGAAGGATACAGGTCAGATCTGAAATAAATTTCAGGTGTAGTAATGAGAAACATGTATGAATGACCTCTTTTAGTGACGATCTAAAACCAAGCTTCCAACTGTTAACCTAAATTCACCATGACCTTCGTGATGACACCACTTGCTCACACCATGTGCTCAGGACGCACACAATTCTGTGTGGAAAACAGGACTTCAGAGAAAAACGGAAAAGACAGCAAAAGTTCTAATGATGAGCTAAAGCTTACATTTTCCCGATCTGAACTTTTCTGCCAATAGTCAGCAGATGTCTTTCGAGCTTCTCCATCTGAAACATTTCTTAGAACATCCTAATAGCCAACGGAATGAGTACACTCCAAAAAAAATTAAAATGAAAATTTAAATAATGCACATCTAAAGACTAGTTAATACCGGCAGTATAGCCCATCAGCTAGAAACGAGAACTTCTGAAAGACTCTCTTCCAACCCGGCAATTGAATCTTATTCAAACCAAATTATGCTAGTAGTTACCAGTCAGTTCAGTAAGTTTAATTTGCTTGCTGACGATTGAAGGCACAGTTCTCGATTGAGATGGCTCATCAGATTGCTCCCTGAATTAGCCTGTGACCCTTAAAGATGCACCAGGGAGGCTAACCGGTAGAAAAACATCTCAAATGGAATACGGTAGGAGCCCTAGCCGACATACACATCCAAAGGCGGACGAGTTCTCACGCTGTTGTAGAGGCTGTAGAAGTTGCACCATTAGCACCGGTACGCACACGTTGCACGCAGGCAGCTTACTGTAGCCAGTTATACGCAATGATACACGCATTCGGTCAGCTCGTCCGAGTACGCCTTCCGTACAACTTTTGTCGTCTTACTCTCGTCTAATCCTCAGTTTTACTTCTTTCTTGGAGCCTTATACATAAGGTCGATTTTGGTCACTTTCGCACTACTTAGGACTATCACCTACATTAATCGAGTTGAACTAGATACCCCAATATTACCGTGAACTGAACCTTTGGCTAACGAGAAGAGGAAGTGTGGCCAAACTACAGAGGTGCTATGTTTGTTGCCGACAGCAGTAGCAATCGGAAAAAACATTTCCAGAACTGAAGAAAGACTATGATGCCCCTTACAAGCATGCTGGCTTTGAAGTTTGAAATTACCTGTCGCTAATAGTGGCGTGTGGGTACCAGCGTGTGCTACGAAAGATTTGGCTCTGGAAATTCTAAAAAAGAAGGGAAAATTACAAGCAGATCTTACGTCGGATATCAGCTTCTTCAAAGTGACATTGGCGTCACATAGTGCCTTATCAATCTCGCACACCGTCCTCTCAGGGCTCTGAAAGTAAATTAATTATGCATGATCAACAACAACAACAACAACAACAAAAATCGCCAGTAAAGTCGGTACCTCACACTGATAATTTGAGCATAAGGCTGGACAAAGTGTGAGAGCCTCACTGGGGAACTAATTGGAAGCGACACAGAGATATCACTGATTAGTTGTCTGGCCTACTCGCCTGTAGTAGGTCCATCCTCTGGTTATTGGATGACCGTTGACCCTGCCTAGAAAATCGCAATACTTTCCTATCATTGGTTGGGACGAAGCATCTGGCTTGGTAAGGTAGAACGGACATCTTACACGTGATGACCCTGCGTCTCTAGCCACACTGAAGGCCTCCATCACTTTACCCTTAAAAGGATGTATGGACAATATGAAAAATGATGCTAAACTAGCAAAGGATGTGATGTGAAACATTTACGTGTGCCATTGCTATCCACAAGTGTCTCAAACAAACCCAGCTCTCCAAGAACGTCCGGCCCCCAAAAGGACGTGTTGTCAATGCGCATGTAAGGGACCTCAAACGACACTGGAAACAGCTCAATGAATCAGCATTTTTCACTGAAGATGTTTCCTATATGCCAACAGCACATCCATTCGAGAATGGAACAGCCAGAGAATTCGCTAGCAGGGAACAGTACTACTCCTACAGTACTTGGTTCACAAGGGCATCATTACATCGTCCCCTTCATCAACATGCCATGCCTACTGCCTACAGGTGTCACTGAACCAGGAGACAATGTGATTCAGTGGAAAGTAAGATGTTCACCAAAAAAAAAATGATAATGGAAAAAGTTGCAGAAAGGAAAACAATAACAAATTTTGAAAATCACCTCAGTTCTAGGTTGGTCGCTGAGGAATAAGCGAATACCATCAGTGTTGGCCTGAAGTTTTTCACTAGAAGCATTAATTGATAACAATATATTATGCAGATTTTCTCGACTTGCTCGTCCAACCATTGAGAAGCCTGAAATGCATTTAATTGAGGTACATAAAAAAATCCAAGGTAACCGACCGAATACCACGAGACGTCAAACGAACACCAAGACGACCGCCAGCGCTAAGGCTAGACCACCACGAGATCTTTGGCAAACGAGTGGTGCCCCCCAAGTTCGGAGGGTCCACCCAACCACACTGGCTATCGAAATGGACGAATGGAAACCTTACTCCGCTCTCCCAAGCAAATCGATGGCCCACGGGACGACAGGAGAAGGAGCCCAGGTGCAACAATTTAAGGGCAGGAAGTTAAGCGGCAGGAAACGTGAGCCTGACCTGGCATTTAGTGGGTCTCGGGTCCCAGATTTACCTCTCAAAACTAACTGGTCCAAACGATGGTTAGCCCTGTAAATTGTTGGCATCCTAAACATCGATGTGATTGATGGCTCAAGAAGCAGTAAAAATTCAATAGGTTTGAGGAAATGGAAAAGAAAAACAAACAAATAAACAAAAGTGAGCACTCGTAAAGTTGTTTTTCGACAATGCATTCTCCCGCGCGATCACTTCGCTCTAGATCATACTGCCATCGATGATCTAAATTTGATATTGGTGCAATTCCATTTTATGCCTAACTGGGATGCGCCATGCTTTCGACTTTCATATGATTTCATGAGACGTTCTAGTACGTATGGTCTGGGAGATTTTTTGTACCTTTAAAATAACCTAGCGAAGATGTAGATCGGGGTGCCTGGCCCTTTTGTGCTCTGAGTCTCCCCAAGTCTTACCACATCTAATCATCTCACCCATCCCGGAGCTCCTCCTCTTCTAAGAAGTTAGTGAAGGAGCTCCGGGGTAGGAGAGATGGTTATCTCGAGTAAAAAGCTGGGATGGGGTAAGAATTGACCATCCAATTGCTTCACCTACCCCGGAGCTCTTTCCCTGACTCTGAGAGGGGAAGAAAATCATCTCTGCACTCTAGCGCGGCACTCTGCCGACTAGTCTCAGAGACGCAGAGCACGAAAGGGTCCTGGCACCTCCTAACTACATTTTCACCATTGACCCATAATAAATTTAGCTTCGGTACAGAACAAGACTAAACTCTTTTTGAAAAGAAGAGTTCTAAAGGCGGAGTACTCGAACAAATTGCTGGCAGTTTGAGTTGGCAAAATGGGATTCAAGTCCTAAAAGCCAATCTCCTCCCCACGCTTTTCGGAATGAAATTTTGTTCGGAATGGGGCCATCAACCCAACTGAAGCGCACTTTTTCCTTTTCGAACGGAATCTTCTTTTCCCTTCTGCCTCTTCTCTGTGACTATCTTTTGCGGAACTATGATAGTGAGATAATGCACCCACCTCTCCCTCTCATTTTCGAGTAAAATTTGACTTCAAAATTTGACTTCTGAAATTTTTGGTCTTACAGGCCTTGGAAAAATCTTAGGAGTTTCCCTCTGCAAACATGAAATATGCAAGTTCCCAGCATTTTGAGCATGGAAGACGACGAAGAGATCGACATTGATCGGTTCTGCTCTGAGATACGCCACATAACCAAATTTTCGTCAAAGCCTTGGAGTCGTTCGTATGTGGATACGGTTCCAAACATGGACTAGAGGGCTAGCCAAAGAAAGTCTATATTAGGTGTGTGCATTAATTTCCGCCGCTGAATTCGAAGGGTCGTTGCGCGGACCATCTCAGAGGTTTACCGGTGAAACCTGTCATATTCTGTAGGATAAGGTGTTGGCTACCTACTCAGGGGCAGGCAGATCGGTTTTTCCCCAAAATCCCGTTGCTCTCAGACTGATTGATCATGGAACGTGATAAATGTTTTCCCGGGGAGCCCTTCTCCTGCTGTTTGATTTCAGGGGAACTGGCATCGAAGCCCACCGGATGCTTTTCGATGCATATGGAGGACAGGCTCCATCTGAACGAACCTGCTGAGATGGTTTCTCTTCACTCGAGAGTTTGCAACGAAAGCGGAATGTCCATTGCCAAAAAGTAATGCTGTGTGTGCATTTGGTGGTGGGATCAAATGGGTGTTGTGTACTATGAGCTGCTGAGCCCGAACGAAACTGTTACTGCTGACCGCTACGAACACCAACTTGACAGTTTGTAGGATGCTCTCACCTAAAAGCGGCCGTTAATCGCAAGAAAATATCATGAGGTGCTGTTCCACCACGAACATGCCAGACTTCATGTTGCGAAGAATGTCCTCTAAAAAAATTGCAGCTGCTGGATGGGATCAGCTTATTCAGCCCGCATACTCCCCGGATCGTGCTCTTTCTGATGTCCACCTATTCCGGTCCATGCAAGTCAGTTTAGCAGATACACGCTTCCGAAATGCTGAAGAAGTGCGGAACTGGGTGGATGACTGGATTGCCTCAAAAGATGAAGACTTTTTTAGACCCGGAGTCAACAAGATACCAGAAAGATGTCAAGAAGTTGTAGCTAACGATGGGCAATACATTGGTTAATGTACATTTGGTTTTATTTTGTAATAAATATGTTTTTGCACGCAAAAAACGGCGGAACTTAATGCACATACCTAATAGGTTTTCACCTTAAACTATAATAACATCATAATGATTGAGGACCTATGAAAGAAGCTTCAGTAAGCTGGAAATTGGTGAAGGACTCCGCTATAAATCTAAAATGTGGCAGCTACTGCAATTGCCTTTACTTCCCGACGTCTCCTTGGCTTTCACAAAGAAAGCCTAGAATTGCCAATGTTCCCAGAATTTCTTTCATAAAAACACGAAGCCCTTGCAAGTTGTCTGGGCAAATCGATGCGAAATTCAGAATCATTTCGAGTGCCGTTCCTTTTTTTGGATTACGAAAACTTCAAATTTCCGCCAGGCTTTCTGCCATTTTCCATCTTCCATGGCAACTCCTTATCTTGGCTGGAATGTGTCAATCAAGCTCCTCACCCTTCTGTAGATAATGAATCAATAACTTTTCTGCCAAAAGCCAAAGTTTTACAGCAAGTTCTTCTTCAAAAATGCTCCTTAATCAATCAATAATTGACTTTTCGATATTTCATTCATTTTCCAGATTTTACACACAGTTACTCGATTTATTCAAGCTCAGGTTTATTTTAGTTTGTGTCGTGCTCGCTACACTGTAGCCAGTGAACTTTGCCCTTCCAGTCGCGTCCATTATCTCCGAATGATTTTGAACTAACTGATTGATTTATTGATTTTTTCGGGGCTCTGGCATAAATCCACTTGGAAGAGTGCATTGCTGTTTTATCAATTAACAATACCACTTTTTATCATCCTTTATCACCTCTTACAACTTGTTCCCAATTAAGTGTTATTGTTGTTAAAAGTTAATTAATGTTCCCATCTATTAATCACTGGAGCGCCCATGAAGGCTCTCCATCCTAGAAGATTTAGAGTCCGATCTAAAGTAGGATAGGCTTCAAAGTCTATTTCCTGAAGATTTTTTCTCTGGACCTTTTTCCGCTTTCATTCTTAGACGGGGAGTCTTCATTGTGGGATTGAATGTGCCGATCAAAGTCTTTATCCCCTGTTCCTCCATCGGTTAGCGGAAGTATAAACACACCATGATATATTCTGTTTTACGAAATTTTCCATTGGAACCATCAGATTCCACCATTTTTTATGAGCTTTTGCATGACTTCAGTGGCTTATTTACTTTGCTTTGTTCATCATATGACGTCATCCTGGATAAAAGGAAATTTTGCCTTTTCATAGCGTTTTCAGTTTCATTTTTCTCTTTACATAATGAGCAAAAAATCAATATCGTGATCCTCTCCCGAGTCAATGAACTCGAGTCGAAAAAACCGCAGCCCTCTGCAAAACTTATTGTTCGCGGCGGCCTTTGCTCTATACTTGAGGGGCATGGGCGTGGGAGAAGGGAGGAATTCTGGGGAAGAGCCGCCTCATTTGGGAAAGAGCCAGCTATCCGCCTTCTGAGGACTAGAGGGCCCGGATGGAAGTGTCAAATGTCACCTAATCGGCTAGTTGGTGGGCTGGATTTCCCCTTTTTTATATAGTCTCCCCCGAATCCCATGCATTTCGGGGTTGACGTACTTCCCTCCATTCAAATTCATGAACAAGGCCAACAAAGACCCCAAAATGGTCTCTGCGGTGGTATGATGAATGGATATGGGGAGACAGGAGCGGCCATTCACTGCGTGTCGACAGCGACAACTCAAACACCATGGGGGCGGGGCGAGACCACCCATGCCTCGGAAAGAATCGAGCGACGCTCCTATGCGGGGTAGCCTGGGCTATACGCTTCTTCCCAAAACTGATTCCTAACGAGGGCTCTCGACTGACTGCTATCGAACTCTAATGAACTGACTAATAGTGTTGGCACCACTAATCGACTTCCCTAGGTAAGTTGAAGCTTCTATGAGCTTTGTTTTTGTTTATTTCATATGTGGCTTCTTCTAGTAAACAACCAGTACTGTTTGCGATTTCTGTACCTTTTTCTATTCATTTCCGTTGCATCTTCACTATTTTTAATTGAATATTTTTATTTCCATGATGTTTTTCTGTGTTGTAACTTGCATTCAACAGGTAAACAAATAATTATTTCACCACAGAAACCTTTATTTTTCGTGTTTTCTTTCAAACACCCTTTAGACCGTTCTTCTCTGATGTTTACATTTTCGAGTACTTGATAATGGCCTTTGTTTCATGAGTTTCATGAGGGTGAGTTTCAGTCTCACTCGATCGGCTCATCACGATGTTAGCCTACATTGGAGCAGCTATCATCGTTTTACCGACGTCTTTGTGGCTTTACACAAGGATTTCTTCAAAAGTTAGTTGAATGTTCCATATAAGCTTTGTACTATGCTCTATGTGGGCTTGGGGAAGGGCAGGCAGAGGTGGGAGGCTTCAGGTAGATCCTCCGGTGAGATAGGTAGTGGTTGTGGTTTACCCATCCTCTCCTTCTCTTAATGAAGGTAATTAGTGCTAGTGCTTTGGTTGTTGTCACCAGAAAAATGGGCCTAGGCCCTAACAGCTCAGTCCTTGTCTTTTCCCGTAAATTCTTTTACTCTGTTTAAAGTTGATTTATTCAAACCCCGAAAGTCGATGTGATCGTGAGTCCCTCCTACAGAATCTTCCTACCCCACCCCCCTCCGCCCTTCCCTTCCTGGAACCACATAGCCCAGTGAATTGTCTAGATACCTTGTGTTGAGCGTCAATTCTATGACTGATTTCAGAAACCACAAGTTTTTGCAAAAGCCGATAGTGCACTGTTTGTTCGGGTGAAGAACAACCTACCGGCACTGCAGAAGGTATGCAGCTACTATCATTTCCAGGCTGTTTATCATTTATTAGTTCTTCTTTACCTATTAACCCTAGACCTGTTTATACTGAGAGAACTGATTCGGTATGGGTCGTTGCCGCGAAAGCGGCAAGTCACCCTGTGTTTCGATTGCGAATCGATTAGTAATCCAGGCACCGCTTAAACCTAAGAGGGATTAGGGCAGCCATATTTCTGCCCTAATCCCTCAAGCTGAAGCCATGACTGCACTTTTGAGTGAATGACATTCGCAAAGCAAAGGACAACCGATGCCCTTCCCTTATTAGTCCCTAACAAAGTGAACAAACCCATGGGCACTTCAATCCCACACCCAGATCGTCTTACTTTCTCCAGTCTGGTACCGCCTTTACCAATGGAAAGGTATGCTACCCAATATTCAGCAATAAAACTGGCTCCCCTTACCGGGAACGCATTAGAGCCCAATTTCAGAATTAACCCTCGTACCGTAATCAAAAAAAGCCGTCAAAAAAGGCGAGAGAATGCCGGTGCATACAGCACGTCGAATTTCACGTCCTCTATTGCAACTGTTCGCTTCTTTGGGCAGGTAATCCGAGAACTACTCATGGTGTTACTTAGGTGTATCGAATTCCATGGTGGTGCCCATTTGGTGATGTACAAACGATAGTAAATGGTGCATTGAGGAGATGTCCTTTGTTGCCTTTTGTCAGGTTAGTTTCTTTGTATTTACCAAGATTCTGCCTTTCTAACTACCGTTTTCGGTCTTGTATTTTTTTTCGCTAGAATCAGGAACTGTGATACATGTTTTTCGGGATTTCCATTTGCTTTTTACCGACGTAAAGAGATTGTATCAGTTTGAGGGTCTTCACGACACAGACCCTATCCCGTGAAATATTCCTTAGTTCACGAAAACTAAGTATTGCTTTTTCCTTTTCTTGAATAGTCCCATTGCCAGATAGTCGAACTATAACCCTATCTATCTCCTCAGCAATATTTCAGGGAAGTAATTGAATTCGCCGATGGTGGTGCTTTGGGAATCGATTGGCTTTTTGCTGATGACTGCAAGGAAGATGCTCCAATAGTGCTTTTCCTACCAGGAATAACAGGTATTCAATTGGCTGGTGGCAACCATGACTTTTTGAATCCCATTGGTCATTCTAAGAAGCTCAGTGCCTCGCAGTTGCCATACTTGAAAAATCTGAGCACTGCACTGTTCACACTCAACATGTCGTGTTGACGAAATCTACGCGCATAGCCAATCATGCGCGTGTGACCAATCAATAGATATAGTGTGCTGTATGGTCATTTGTTGATGTTAAGGGTCGACCCGTGATTGTGCGTATATACTATATCCAGCTCAAGAAATTTATGCTCGTAAATGGAGAGTTGTAGTTTATAACCCTCGTGGACTTGGAGGCGTTCATCTGCGGAACAAAATGTGGGTTTTATGCACTATTTGAACAGATTCATCATTGACCGACAAATTTCTTTTTCATTTTTTCGATTGCGCTGTCTTTCATGTCCGAGCTCGTGACTCTATTCTTGGTCCACTTAAAGAACTGTTCTGCGTTTGATTTTGAATATTCCATTTGTAATTTGTTATTCATTCGAGGGGAAGGCATTGTCCTTTTAAGTTTACTGCTTCAACGGATTCACAGGCAGCAGGATGACTTTATAGGTGACGAATTCCTGGCTTTTATAGGGGACTGTGGTGCGAAAATTAGATTTTCCCATCATCCCATTGCGCATATTCTTCGGATAACGAGACATAACGAAGACGTCGTTTTTCTTCAAAAAACCTCCCTTTTATCTACTCCTTCTTTTTGTGATATTTAAGGATATTCCACATTATTATGTGTTACCACCCAGAACTCAGCAAGAAATTGCTCCCAATGGAACATTTGCAGGGGTTTAAGGAAAGAATAAGTTGCCACAACTGATTGAATCACTCGAAATCAGTTTTATAGATTTTTTGATGGGTCGACACCTTTGTTTGGTTTTTTCTGTCAAAATCTTCTCTCTTTCAAGAGCCTACAACTCTGTGCGTCATGATGATGTTGCCGAGGTCATACAACGAATTTCATCGAGATATCCAAACGCAAAGATTGTTGGTTGTGGTTTTAGTATGGGCGGGTTGGTATTGTAGCTCTTTTACTTGTTTACTATTTATAAGTATTTCACCTCTCTCCACTCAGAATGGTTCTATGGAACTATCTGGCAACATGCACCGCTGAATCTGCGGTACTATCAGGTGCTATGATTGTTTCTGCTCCTTTTGACCCGTTATCGACAACAACTTCCTTGGAGGTATACCAGTATAATCGTTTATTAGGATTCTTTCTGAGAAGGTGACCGTAATGAATCTGATACTTTCAGAGTTTCTTTGCAAAACACGTGTATAATCGCCATATTACGAAGAAACTTGTGGAGTTTGCTGAAAGGTACTTCATCTTCAGAGTCCTCGTTGTCATGATAAAGTGTCATCTTTCTTTTCCGTCTCCTCTACTCCTTTTGCAATGCATTCTAAAGAATCTGTGCTCTTGCTACACAGGCCTTAAGGGTTGTTGAGTTCGGCTGGCCGTGATTTTACTTGACGCATATGTTATGCATGTGACCATCTACTTCAAAGTGCTCTTTTAATAAAAAGGAATCAATCTTGGCGAAGCTCAGGAATTCCTTCATGGAAGAACCTTCTAAGTAATAATATGGGAAATAGTGTGCCATAGGAAGAGACTTGAAATGGCTAGAAGGCTGGTGTAATGTAATGGGGATGACATAGGTTTGAGGCTTTTCCATCCTTCCTTAGGAGCTCCTATTGGGCGAAGCAAATTAAGAACATTGTTTCAAGATCTAGTTACTTTTGGGATAGTTCACTTTCTCGGCTTCTCGAAAAATTTCATTTTTGGATGTTCCAGGTATCGAGAACACTTCGAAAATCACGAAATGATGAATTTCAACAACGTCTTAAAATCGGTGACCATTCGAGAATTCGATACTCATTTCACAGCCCCGCTTTTCGGATACGATTCCGTAGATCATTACTACAATCATGCAGCGCCCAATAAAAAAGTAAGTCTTCATTTAGAATTTTTTTTTTCTGACCCTTAACTGAATCTTGGTCCATTGTGCTAGGTGAAGAAGATTCCCGTTCCAACACTTTGCCTCAATGCTGATGACGACTGCTTTAGTCCGCGTGAAGGTAAGATTGAATACTGATCATTTATTATGATGAACGTTATCCTTACGAGAATTTTGTTGTTTTATCCTTGACGTGGAGCTATATGAATGGAAGGTTTTTGATGAGAGGGGGCTTGATGAGGCAACGGTCCAACAATTTTCTTTCCCTGTGGAAATTCTCCTCCGGGTGGATTTGTTAAGACTGGTCGAGTTGTCAGGTGCTACGCATCACTGAGAAGCAGGCGAATGGTTGAATCTGAGAGGAAGTTTAAGCCGGAGGCAAAGTGACTGGCGCTTGGTATAAATGAATAGTATGGGAAGCTTTAATTTAAATTATCACAATGATCTCGTTGTTTTTCCTTCCTTGAATATTTTAGTAGTGAACTGGCTCATTTGAAATTTTCTTCTTTCAGCAATTCCAACGGAGGAGATGAAAGAAAGCGAGATGGTTGTTGGTGTAGTGACGCGTGGCGGTGGTCATACAGCGTTTCTACAGGGCTTATGCCCAAATAATAGCAGCTTAGTTAATCAGATTTTGGTGGAATGGGCAGATATGCTCATAAACAATCTGCAGTAGGGAGGTTTTTCGTTATTCCAGTAGTTTATTGAGACTTTAGTATTTATATCACAGTTCACTCATCTTTAAATTGACGATTTCTTTTTTGTTGGGGGGTCCGCTTCGACCTCATAGATCTCTTTTTTATGCAGTATAACTAGTTGTTTGACGTCATTAGGGTGACTAATGGTTCCGCTTTTCCAATTGTTGACCCTCACACAATTTCCAAAGCAAATATTGTGCTAGGAGACGGAACAGAGAGCCTCATGCAGCCTACCATTGGGAGAAGTAACGAGCCCATGCTTGCAAGTGGCTGGTCATTGGCAATAAGTGCTACCCTTAGAATATTTGTTAGGTAGAAGCTAGGCTAGGAATCAATGTATTTGTTTAAAAAAAGTTTGTTGTTATTTTATGTGAGCAGGTGTGTTCGTGTGACGTCATTTGGGATTAGGATTAGCTATATTGTTTTTGATTTTGAAGAGTTAGATTCGCATGAGATATTGTGTTTGGTTCCCATACGTGGTCTATTAACAATGTATCAGGAATTACTTACCCGTGTAAGTACTAAATTAATCGATTGTATAGCATACCTGAAAGGGCTAGCCTGATTATAATAAAGTTTTTTTGTAAGATTGTTGTCCTCGATCGAGTGATGCTGTTCATTATAAAGTTTAAGAATATTAAGGTTTTCACTAAACAAGTCGGCCGGGTCGGTCTAGTGCTTCATCTACTCATTGTATTGGAATGCGCCACGCACTTGCGTTTCACACGGTATCCAGGTGACACGAGGGCTCCTGTTTGGGAAGGGGAAATGGGGAAACGTGTTTTTCTTTTAAGACTCAGTTAATCAAATAATTCTACTTGTTTGGTACTGATAGTCGCGTTTCATCTGATCATTCTGATCAACCCGTTTCAAAACAGCCCTAGTTTCCCTTTATATAGCATGTGTACCGTGAAAAATTCGATGAATTTGGTGTTTTTATTGCATTTTTTGATGGATTTCAAGTCATAAAACCTGTGGAACCAAAAGTGCAACAAATCTCATTTCTTATTCGAATCCCTAGAGGTTGACCGCCCGCATCGTTCGAGGTCTTTCTTCTGTCGAGGCTTTGGGCTGTTACGCCTTCGTCCTTTTTGCTCGACTTTATCCTTTTGTTTTGCTCCCTTGTATGAGCTGAACTCTTTTTTAATGAAGGGATTGTGCTCACCGCATGAACACGGGGTTCTAGAAAATATATATTGAGTTATTGCTTTGAAGTTTCTTGAATTTTCTCTTAAGGGTGACGTTTTCAAAATTCAAACGACTGATTCATTTTATGTGTCTGTGGACTGAACCTTTATTGCCTGAGATGCTTAGCAGGGGGCTAGAACGATCTATGGTTGAAGTCGAATGCATGGCGCGACCCAGGGAGAGTTGACCTTCTCCAACGCACAATCCTTCTTCTCTAAATGATCAAAAGTGTAACAGGATCTTATAAGTGGTCTAGGATCCCAGAAAAGTGTTTTACCGCAAGCTGAGTGGGCCTCTTGACGACCGCCACCTAGATCGTCAGATTTCTACAAAACTATGGGAAAGGGTTGGCAATTGCTCTCACGATGTGCCTATGGGTGAGATGTTCAGAGACGGTGAAGGAGTAAAAGCTATACTAATGTCCAATGAAGCCAATCGATCAGTAGGAACTAATTGTCTGAAGATATATTATGCTAATCTTCAGGATCTTGACAAGCAGTAAGTAGTTGTTTTCATGAAGGAACAGCAATGAGGGATTTACGTATGTAGATGACGTCAAATGTCTGAAGAAAGCTTAACACTATCCTATTTTTTGTGGATCTCTGCAGCAGATGACGTGGCAGGGATATAAGAGATCTGTTCCGATGGATGAATTCGATGAGAAGTGTTCAAGAGAGTCCAAGAGAAGGGAATGAATTTAAAGGCACAGTTCACGATAAAAATGGTTTCTAACAATAAGATTCCCCTACAGGATGAATTAGAGGTTCTCGTGTATACCATGTCTGACACTATAAGGTCGGAAAACGGCCTAGTTAGGGAGTTATAAATGCTCAAAGATTGGCCCGTGTGCATCCTCGGACGAGTTTCACCGGCGCTATAGAGACTGCACCGATCACAAGAGAACCCATTTAGGAAGTTCAAACAACTTGTCATGACCCATAGCGACAGTGAAAGACAGTTCTGTACAGTTCTGGTTTGATCTAGTCAGCTCTTTGCGCGATTGCAATAACTGAAATCTCGTCCGAGTACCCCTTCCATGTTATTTCCGTCACGGCAATCTCGTCCAATCTCTATTTTTCCTACTTTCGAGGAGCCATATTCCTTTCGAAATCGGTGAATTCTTCCGCTTTCTTCACTAATCGTGAACTGTGCCTTTGAATGCAGCAATGATGTCGAACCGTGTACTGTAATTAACTAAGAATTTCCCTTCTTTTTGCTACCTAAAATTTGTTCCAATGACTTTGACGTTACTGAATCCCGTTTTAAATGCGCCACCTCGTTCGATCCGCGGATTTGAATCGTGAGAGTTTGAATGGGCGTTTGTCCGTTACAGTGACATGTGCTGACCGGGTAACGGAACTTCTCCCCTATCGCGGCATTCTCCCTTGCGGCATGCGGCAAATGTCACTGCAATTACCGTACTCCCGCCAATCGATATTTTTCCTTGACTGGCTTGCTTTTTTAATGGCTTTTATCGATTTTTCTTCTGTTTCTTTTTGGTTTTCATGTTTATTAGACTTGTTTAATTAGAGTGACTCCTCCTATATTAGCGACGATCAATACCGCATTGGAATTGAAGGGAGCGGCCAGCCAATTCAAATAATTAAAGGACTCCCTACCTTACAAATTGCGCGCTCCAGTCTTCCATCGCAATCCTGTGATAGGCGGTGGGTGCGGCGTGTGCGACGCCGTGTTAGGGGAGAAGTTCCCGGACCCGTGCTGACCAGACGATTGTGAAGCCAATGCTTTTATCTTCCCAGGCAAACCTGCTACCAATTGGGCGACCACAGGTGACTACGAAAGATGGGAAGTCAAGCTGGCAGGGGCAGGTTTCTATCCGGAATTCGAAACACGGACCATGATATTTGATCCTGCGCCATTTGGCGCTACTTATTACTGTTACTTCTAATCCCGAAATCTCAAAGACAACCTACGTACTCGTTACTTGACGGAGATGATAATCGAGTAACAAGTACGTAGGTTGCCTTTTATATTTTGGGATTGGAAAAAAACAAATGTTAATCATTGAAAACCGCTTCACTGCCTTCAAAAATATTCCCCTGCAAGGTCTATACAACTTTGCATGCGTTCGAACAAATTGTGAAGCACTTTTACCACTCTGATTGAGGTGTCTCCAAAATATGCATTCTGGACGCATCAATCGCTTCTTCAGGTGTCGAAAAACATTGACCTCTCATTTTTGTACGTAGGCTAATAAGAAGAGATCTTTCGGTGCCAAAGCAGGGCTATGTGGCGGATTACTCATCAAATCTATGCCGAACAATTTTTTTGACAGTCAAGTATGTATGGTGGTCCCTCAATGCCTAAGGTTGTCCCAATCTAACGATAGGTCGCATGACGATTCACTTGACGGGTTTCCGGAACAACAACTGATTTTGGACGGCCTCCGAGAAAGTCGTCTTGGAGTGAACTGCAACCTCGGATGAATTTGCCATACCATCGATAAACACTTGTCCTTTATCGCCAAAAATTGAAGTAAGTTCGTCCATGCACTGTTGTTGAGACAATCCACAATTCCATATTTGGCCTAAATAAGTCTTTTAAGTTGGGTTTTTCTGGCCACATACAACTTCAAAAAGGTCAAACTTTACGATAGAGCTGTCAGTTGCCAGATTGCAACATTAGTGTTGCCCAATCCCGAAGTATAAAGGGCAACCCTAGTAAAAAGGACAATGCTGAAAAGAAGGAGATAATTTTTCGTAAACGGTATTACTCCGTTACAAAACATAACCTGAAAATTCTCACTTCAAGGAGATTAACTTGAAGGTGAGAGCTAACGCTGGAATGGTTGGTTACATGATAATTCCTTCCTTAATCCCAATCAACGTCCTCTACCCTAACGCCTAATCAACCGGGAAACATTACTTTTTTGCATCCGAAAAATTTTTTAAGGAAAGCGAGATTTCCTGGAGAGTAGGTTCCTTTCTCAAGGCTTGGCAAAAAACAGCGAATTCAGTAGAGCTTTCTGGAATCTGTCAGAGTTCGATAGCGTGTCCAAATGACCAAAGTGCATTAGGGTAATGACGAAGGGAGCTGAAAAGACGGGCAGCAGGCCGTCTCGACGACTTTGTAGTTGCTCAAGCTCAGGTGGAGCCGATATGCCAGATTGAAATAGCGCCCTAGGGCATGTACGAACCTTGAGCCCGATTAATCGTTCGTTCCTATCGAAAACGTCTGGAATCAAAAATGATTGCTATTTGACGTTGATCCATATCTTTTGAGAATGCGATCAGCACCCAACTTTCGTTTGGATCATGGTGGCGTTTCAATGGGTACGCGGCTTATACAATAAGATTTGTGGTGGCTAGACGATATACAAGTCAGCATTTTTGCTTCCTCATACGAATCTGGCACTGAATTCTCCCGGACAAAACTGGTACAACTCAAGTGGCTCTGGAAAAATGGAAGGTTGAGCTGGGTTGATAGTGATTTGGTAAAATTCAAATATCACTGTTTTGGGCTCCGCTCTTTTTGTGATCAGTTTCGTGACTCTTTCATGCACTCAAGAAGCGGTAGTACAGAAAGAAAAAGGTCTGACACGTCATATGATAAGAGCCCTCGTGGGGTCTAAAAAAGTCCATATTAGGGACAGCTTCCAGATGAGCACTTCACGATGGTAAACAATACAGGAATACATGTTTTTGACGTCTCTTGTCACTTTCCTGCTTGGTCCCGACACATTCCCTTTTGAGATGAAAATTTATCACTCCTCTGGGATGTGAGCACTATCCCTTGTACCAAGGTCGGACCTTCGCGAATATTATTTTCAGATCGTTTTCTCGTGGATAGAACCGGATAACTAGGCCAATCGCTGTGTGAGACAGAGTTAAATAAGGGCATCAGGTGCTGTCTAGAGCTAGAGGGTGAGTCGCATGGTTCCAAAAACGTTATCGTAGAGTAGATAGTTTTTGATCAAAAAAAAAAGCTATGAAGCCGTAGAAAAAAAGGAGCTAGGGGGTGATGGGGGTCCGATACAGTTGGCCGAGGGATTATGAGGGTCCACTCCGTAAATGTCGGATCCAATGAAGCGGACTCCCCTATCCCTCGATTCTTCATCTCTGAACCCTCCCATGTAACTACACTTCTTGAAGACTACCCTAGAGATTGTCGAGCTCGACGATTACCTCCTATCGAGCCACTCGATGATGGAAGTGCATTAGGGAAACTGCTTTGAATAATGACTGATTTCCGGTTTTGTTTTTGCCATGTCATCCAATTCATTGCCTAAATCCACCGCCCACAGTTTTCTCTTTTCAGGAAGTAAATTCCTTCGAAATCAACTAGTTATAGGGGAACATTCGTCTAATACCCACTGGCTCGAACTAAACTCCATCAAAATCTAACTGGTTCCGTTCGGAGCCAACCTACCTTATTGAGGAACTGTCTATGATAAATGGAACTCTGGCTTTGGAAAACTATGGGCAAGGCAAGTCAGTGCTTTTATCCCCCAGACGAGCCTGGTACTAATTAAACGTCCCGGGAATGATGAAAAGCTCGATTGGCCTAGGCGAGTATGGGTATTGGATTCGAACCACAAACTTTATAGGAAATACAGTGCGTCACCTGACCCTATACCACCCCCGCCTGGGAGACGAAATATTCACCCAGAACAGGGTGAACGCGGCAAATGGAGCGGCGAGATTCGTGGCGTTGAGGACGACTTTGGCACCTATGATTCAGGCGCAAACTTGAAGTAGAGTACATTGGTATGGTCAGATGATCGTACCTATCGACTCTGCTTCAAATTTGGGCCCCAATGATAGGCACTAAAGTCGGTTAAATCGCCAAAAATTTCGCCGCGCGATTTGCCGCGCCCAACCAGTTCTGAGTGAAGGAACCCATACTCCCCCCGCCTCTTTAAATTTTGTTATTTAACCCTCTCCCCACCTCCCCCCCCCCCTCTCCCCCTCCCTCAATGTAAGCCAAAGGATTCTCAAAGGTCGTATTCCTGAGCCTTGAGGAGGAGAGGGATTTCTTGCCAATAGCTTTGTTTATCCCAGGGCATATCGAATTTCGCTATGGTGGCCGTCATCGTTATCGTGAGAAGTAGCGGTCAGAATTTCAAGAATAGTCGTTGATCTTGGCCAGTACTCACAATGTGGGCATAAATCATCTTCGGCAAGATTTTATTGGAATCCCTCCAGGGGGAAAATGGGCTTTTTCGTATAGTCATGAAGAAACATTTGAAAATGAATAACATGGACGTAATCGAATTAATTTCTCTGTGACGTCAAAGATCGAAAAAAGCTGTCTGAGTGGTTTATTGCCCTTTTTCAGCGTCATAAACGAGGGCAAATTAGCGTATTTCATGTGTTTCCCGGTAGTTGCGATTATGGGACGATAATTAAGTTTTTCTATGTAGCAATGTCATAGAGACCAGAAGAAATTGAAAGCCCTGATGAACAGACCCTCTTCGCACCTCACTGTACCATAAATCCTGATTTATTCTCCCCTTCTTGAAAATGGAGCCAGATCCTGGCCTTAGCTGCGAGCTCATACTCGAGTCCCTTGGTCATCCGGGGCAGAGGTGTGCGAGAAGTGTGGCCTAAATCACAAAAATGAGCCTGATGATGGAACTTCTGAGAGATTTTAGCTTAGCCACCCAACACTTTTATCCTTGAAGGCTATTTTTTTCGGCTACGGGTCCATTCGGGAGGATGTCGCTTCCACAAGTCATTTTCAAGACCAATTGCCTTTTCGAGCGATAGTATAAATGTTAATGGATGGTTGTAGCATTCAAAAAAGTGACAGGCCCACCAAATAGACTTTCTTCTTTGATCTAGCTGGCCCCCGGTTGAATGAGCCCATTCATAGTCGATTCCACAGACATGTGTATTCAATGGCAATAATGCTCAACTAGATGGGTTCTGCGGCGGATTTACGAGAGCAATTTGACCTTGTTCATGGTTTTGAGCACGTATTTAAGCCTACGATGAATTGCTCCCATGAGGTTTTCCGAGCTCATCTTGGCTAGCGAGAGCAGACAAAGAACTACTGCAGTCTATGCCAAGGTCTCCCCTGTAACGTATTGGTGCCGACCTTCAGCGGTCAGCTTTTGTGGAATATTTTTCACTTTGTCTTACATGGAAGCAGTGTATCTTTGAGAAAATGGGTTCTGTAATTCTATTTCAAAATCGTAGTTTATGGAAAGATCAGTTGCTTCCGAACGAAGACTGTAGTGCTCCCTTTCAAGTAGAAAAGGCTTTCTGATTTGCCTATTACTTTGAACAAACTCCGCCTCTCCATGCTAGCTCCGCCTAAAATTAACAGCCCCAAAGCAAGACTGACTTTTTATTGAATTTCAAAAAATTTAAATAGATGTACTATCAAAAGTAAGCCTAACTTCTAGTGGTTTGCCAGTAGCGCTTCTGATCGGCTCCCAAAGAGGTGTAGTGTTGTTGTAGGTGTTGGACAAGTAGGTGTTGGACATCTTGTCCACCTCCATTTTATCTTTGCGTAACAGGTTTCTGCTGTGTTCTAGACATATCTTGGTCAGTACCTTTCAGATAACTAGAGCTTTGCCTGGATTTCTGCGTCTTCCAATAAAACCGACCTCTCTTGGATAATTTTTTCTGAACTCTCTAAAAGTAAGATGACGAGGGCTCAAGTGCCTGTTTCACTTCAGAGATCCGCTCATCACTAAGCTACAGTCACTGCCCTGGAGCTAAGTGAATTTGAACTGCATCCACCTTAGTGAGCTCGTCCTAAAAGCCCTGCTTTGATGGATCCCTTCAATTTTCGACATCGCTGAAGAATTGTTTGAGTAATTTGAGTATTAATTACCTAGTAGGTGAGGGAACTCGTTCAACCTGATGTTCTTGTCGAACAACATCATCAGGTAACATTGCCCTGTTTTCCTTCAAAGTTCTTCAAAACAATTTTTTCTACGTTTGTGTAACATTCTCCAGTTGTTTCTCAGCTAATGCCAAACATTCTTTGTTCTTTTGAACGAAATTTTCGAAGTGCTGCTGTTCACGTGCCCCCCCCCCCCCGCCCTCCCTCACGGCGGTACAGACCTGAGGCTTCTGCCATGAAAGAAGGCCCAGTTGTGTGACCGAATTCGTTCTTTCACTGAAATTCTCCAGGAGAATGTTTTTGCTCTTGCTTACCATCTATGAATGCATATTACTAGTATTTTATATCCGTTGTTCACATACAAAATACAAAAATATTATGTATGTTTGATTTTTTCGGGCTTTTCAACTCTTTCTAGACATTAATCACTATTGCTAAAGCCTCTTGCCTTGTCATCCAGGAAGGAAAAAGCCCATCTATCATGACTTGACATTGAGAACATGCAATTTTTTGGAAGATGTCTCTCTCAGATGATGATGAAGGTGCATAATTAACGAGTTTCTCAGACAATCCTACATGGTCAATGAAAAAATTATGCATTCAGGCTCCGTGGCCCAAATCGGCCGTTGGCCATACATCTTCAGATTCTCACCATATCTTCAAGACCCAAAATGAAGTGGCATTAGAATAGCAGTGTTTGGGACAGTGTTTTCATTTGCGATTTATTAAGGTTACCGTCGATGCCGATAAAGGGCGAAATTTTTGACCAATAGACTGATATGATTTGATTTCAAATTTTTCTTCACCATTCCCGCTCGTAGGATCCGCCGCGGGATCGTAGTGAGGTTTAGGATCGTAGTAACGTTTGAAAGCGTAAGGAGCCTCTACGATGTCTTGCGGTGGCCAGTTCAATTGAGCGCTTCCAACCTCTCAGATGAATCTGCTAGCAAGTATTCGATCCTGGTTTGATGAAAGCATGATGGCATTTATAGCGGAGAGAAAGAAAGGGGGAGGTGGGGAGGGGGGGGGGGGGGGGGGAGGAGGAGGTGAAGATTTTTCAACGCCGTGAAGTGGGTAGACGAAATTTTACATCCATTGTTTTTTCTTGGCACCGCTGTTGCTGTACGTTGTAAAAAATGAAGTTTAGCTCCACCAATATTCAATTGTCGCATCGGACAACCTTTCACAAATTCGCCTAAGAAGAAAAAGCTGATCTCAGTTGAGTGCGTGTCTCGTCCTGTCGACCACCTTGAATTTCGTCTTGGTAATAGAATAACCCTACTATCTTAATATGTTGGCGAGGATATAAGGTACTCACCAAGTTACGGCAAAAGCTGAGCGCCTTCCACAAGTTTTTTCCATTGTGAATGAAATTCAAGTGTATGGCGTATCCTCAAAGGTCCTGCCATCGTCGGCCACGTTACAGACTGCTCTAGATTCAATTATTAAGGGGTTAACTGTACGAAAGTCCTTTCTCAACGATCAAACAACACCAGTTTTTCCGAGTTCGAGTGGAAGTCCTACCGAGACATGTGAATTTCAAGCAACCCTAGAGTAATGTTTACGTTTTTGTCAACCATTAGACCAAACATTCATCATGTCATCCATGAGGAAGTGTTGTTTTTGGCCAATTCCGACATCAAAGTCTGGCCCATGCATTAAGATCGCGAGAATTTGAGGCTAATGGCAGTTGTTTGCCGACCCGATGGCATTACGATAAAGTTTTCCATGTTCATTGTCAAAACAACAACCTAAAGTGCAAAGAAATGCTGTGACGTTCACCCAGGCTCACTAAACTCATTCCTGAAGCTAAATTCTGACCCCAGGCCTGAGAAAGCTCCCCTTGGTGTCCTGAGAAAGCTCCCCTTGGTGTAGCGGAAAAGTGTGTAATTCCCGATGTATTGAAGCCGGGTTCGATCCGTGTCAGCGCTCGATTGTCTTGACGTTCCTATATTGAAGTGCTATGAGTAACAGCTGCCAGAACGAATTTTTTCGATATCTTAACGAGCTTTGACCGTAATCAAAGTCGTACTGGTATGTTGACGACTCTATGTCTATCAGACGAGTACCTAGTTAATAATTTGTTTTCCTATCTGATGAAATTCTTTGCATTCTGGTCTTCACAGATGATTTCTGAATCTTGAAGTCTGAGTTCTGTGGATTTTGAAAAAACAGTCATAAAGTCCTCCTGCCTTCAGAAATCGAGATTCGTCACGAATTCACTAATTCGGCCTCGGCATGAATCAGAAATTGCCTTCCTTAATAGGCCATATCGACACTTACACGACCACCTTCCCATGCACTCCCCTGCCGAGGCCAGGCGAAATGCCAGCCTCTGCAGGGTACTGAACTAAGAAGTGCTCAGAAGGTAGTGCCCGAAAAAGGTTCAATCCGAGGTTCCTCTTCATCAGTGCGGGTGGTCTCTTTTGTCTTAACCCCTCCCCTTTCCATCCATTTTGTCTTCGGCATGAATTTTATGGAAAGGAAAAACAGGGCTCAAGTTTCTGGCTTCATCAAGGTGCCCTGCTTACGTTTCTTGAAAAACATAGCCTTACTGCCGAGTACTTAGTATTTTTACCCTGTCTCAAGGAAAACTTGTATTGAAATGATTTTGTGAATTCTTGTTGAGCGAAATCGGACCAATAGACAATTAAAATTCAATTGTCGGAATACCCGTCCTTCTGGTTTTCTTTCTTCTCAGACTCTGTTCGCTCTTTGAGTCATCAATGAGACTTCCGTGTCCTTACCTTATGTTCGCTCCTGTTGCCCTGAACTGTTTGTTTGTTTAGTGTTCTTTGGACGCTCAAACATTCACGTAAACAAGTAAATATTCGATCAACGGGCCTTCAAGCAATAGAAATACATAAATACAAAAATCTGACTAAGAAACATTGAGTTGTTGTTTATTGGGCCCTTTTGTTGTTGGTTGGCTTGAACGACCAGAAGGCTGAAACAGATGCGATCTAAAGTCTATGACATCAACTCGTAAATGGCGACTTTTATTTCCCGACAATTGAGTTCGACGATGCGAAAGGGATAGAGCATCTACCTCGTTACGTGGGAGGCGATGTATCCCCCTAAAGAGTCAAAGACTGTTCAAGCAAGTCGCCGGGCCTGATGTCATTTCAATCCATTAAGACGACGTCTCTATCAAATTACTTTTTCACGTTTTTCATGATTTTGTCGGGAAACTGGTCCCTCGCTGGACTCCCAGAACCCCTTTTGGCTCTTTGCAGGCGACTATTCTCTTAGCCATTGATATGGCCACTCAAACACTGACTCTTACCCAATTTGATGGAGAATCAAACTAATTATTCTCCTAATTCTTCTCTTTGGAAGGCCATTTTAATTAGTTCATCTAATTTGCTAGAATATCAATATAAGATAAGGAATTAATCATTATCTATACTTCATACAAAAAGACAAGGTCTTCGGCTATTAGCTACCCCTGGGATTTTCGGGAGGTTCCCCGGACACGACTTCCCTCCACGATTGGCCTTCTGGGTGCGCCAACTTGAAGATATCTCAAAACTGCAGCGTTTCAGTGATTTCTGAGATGTTTGGGTCCCTTGAGTACTAGAAAGGCTTGCGAGTTTCAATTGATTCAGAGTAACCAGTATTGTCAGAGTACGCTCAGTCGGAGGCCTGGAGTCTTCCGGAGGTGCTGGAGATAGAAAACTACAGGAAAAAATAACCCCAAATGAAAATCCAGCGATAAGATTTTCCAATGGGGTGTGGTATTTATGATTTTGGCAAAAGAAAATGGTCCCTTTACGAAATGAAGGTGGATCGTATCTCGAGAAGGAAAGTTAAGTGAATGAAGAGGAGAAGCTGATTTTGGTCCTGTCTTTTTCCAAAATAGTGTAAGTAATCGGCTCCACATTGATGAATGGCTAATTATCCGTTCCAAAACGGTTATCGTGGAAATCCATTTTCCCTAAACGAATTTGTTCTTATTGCCATCAAATTTACTCTAATGGGTCCCTAGACTGATGGATTTGTAAGTGCCGAAAAATTGAGCTCTCGTTCCCTGATAACATGGAATGGGAGGAGAGGGAGGTTTCACTTGGTGAAGCTCCAACATGCACTACTGTCTGTCATCATTTTCTTACAATTAACCTAATTAGCAATGAATTCAATGGAAAGGCGAGGAGCTATGTCCTTGCAGTGTGTAAAATTGTTTGTCTAAAAAAAGAAGTCATCGATGGGATTCGAATCTTTGGTATTCATCCGAATAAAAGCGACTTCGTGGCCCTTTCCGGGAAAGGTTAGAGCAAAGTTCAACCTGCCTAGAGATCAACCGGCCCTCTCATCATTTACGGAAAGGAGCTTCGCCAAAAAAATTGAATTGCAACGCCTCTGAACCACCGACACCTTCCTTGGGCCCTTTTCAGGGCTAAACCTCAATGACACATTTTTCTGGCAAAAGTGAAAGCTACTTCACTATGGTACGGCTTGGGTTGTGTCAGGAGGGATCAGGATTGGTCGCGGTGGTATGACCCCTAGGCCTTTGCTAGGAAAACCTACCCCTTCCAGGGTCGGGTGCGGAGATGGGAAAGCTAGGAGGTGCTTAATTACTCCACACAACTCAAGGAGAGTAGGAGTTTGTAGGTAGATCCATTGCGCCGTCACTATATCCCCAAGTCGTCTCCAATCCGTCTAAAGGGGTTACAACCATATCTCAATGGGAAAGTAATTAGGAATAAAAATTTCAAGGTGGAATCATGTAGAGGTGGGGTAGGAGCTTTCGACTTCTGACTGCTGAGAATTATGTGAATGAAAAATGAGTGTGAGGGGCTCTTTCATAGCCTTCTCTGCTTTTCCCGAAGCGATTTACAAGGGAATGTGTCATCAGTAATGAGGGCTGATCTTCAGGGAAACATGCAGCTCTAGAGAGTTCCCACAATGGAAATAAATAGTAAGTGACATCATGAGTCTATATAAAACATCCATTCTAGTCTCAAAAACTCTATTTTCTCCTGTCTAGGGATGTCCAGGGCGGGGATTCAGGCGCCGCCTAAGCTTTTGCACCACATCGTCACCACTCCCACCGCCCCTCATCCATCCAACCTCGTCGCCGTCGTCTTTACTTCTGATACGCTCTTTTTTACTCAGTAATTCCTCGATCCAATTCTTTATTTCCGGGTTTCCTTGGAAAATAAGGCTCACCGTTGACTTTACCTCTGTCAACTTCAAGTTACTTATCCTCCTCTTGTTTTTTTACATCCAAGTTAAGCCATTTGTCAGGTAGTTCCAAACGAACAAAGTCCGAGTTTGAGCTCCAGAAGCATAGTTTTCAAAATCAGTTTTCTTCGCATTTTGTTGGTTTAACTTTTGAAGCTGTCAAGATTTTGATTGACAACCCTAGGGGCAAGTGTTGTTAGGAGTCTATGAAGCTGAAAATTTGTTCATGGTTAGTTGGGCAATCCCCTGAATTTTTCATAACCCCCTTCTATCCTCAATGGAATAGGTAATCCTCAGCTCGGTTAGTCAGTCAGGCGTTTTGTTCCCGAAACGTTGACTTTTGATCGGTAAATCTCAAATAGGATTACCACATATGGGTAAACAGATGAATTACCTGACTTTGGATAAGGACTCGTGAAAAGCTGCTGAGATAGATTAATCAGTTCCCAAGAAACTTCTGTGGGCAGAGGAATTTAGCGATTCCTAAGAGTTTAAACGAAATCGGTCCTGCAGAGGATTTCAAGGGAGTTGACAAGGCTTAGATGATAAAAAATGAGAATTGGTAAAGAGTTCCATTCTTTTTCTGAGTCCTACGCCTAGTCGGTTAATTACACCACGTTCCAGACAATCTCGAACGTTGCTTCTCTAATTTTGTTTTTTTTTCGCTAAAAGGCGCATCTAGTTATTTAATTTTTGTATTCTTGATATGTCTTAAATGTCGCAGTGGTAAGTGGCGCCACCAAGACATGAATTATCTTTGGGTCAAGTCTCGTCGTCTCCTAACAGGCGCCATACTCGTGCGCGATTGCCTGTTTGGTAGCAGCTCGATCCTTATGCAAATGGGAAGGAGGTGGACAAGTGGAGCATCAAGCATCTTTTAAAAACTAACTTTTTTATTTGCTCAAAAGTTAACATTTGTTATCACTGAGAAAATCCCATTACTACTTTATATCATCTAATGGAAGTCGTAGCCGCACAAATAACAAAAAAGGGAACAGTCACTGTTTTGCAGTGACGTAGTAAGTGGAGGGTGGGGAAAGCAACAAGTCTGTGTAGACTTAGCCGAATGCCCACGATAACGCAGTGCTCAAGTGCATGGCTCACATGACAGGTTCCCAAGTGGACCAATCTGATGACTTTGCAATTTTGCCTTCATTTCCTGAGCTTGTAGTCCTTTGGAAGTGTCCTTTGGGAGCGATGAGCTTCGTAGAACTTGTCCTCCCCCTCAATTGAATTCCCTCCACCTTCGTCACCAGGGAGAGGTCGCCTACGCAAATTTCGGGTTGGCGCCACCGTGCATTTCGTGCATTTCGTGCTTTTAGGTCATTCCGTGTTAAAAGTGCTCTGGGTGCGGGGCGAAAATTCTTGGAACGAGAACAGGGATGGCTGTTTCTAGGCGAATGAACATGACATTTGCTCCTATTGTGTTGGATCCCGTCGCCTGGGAATTAATATCAACAGAACAAAAGGAGTCTCAGACCATCACTGGACTTATCCCTTGCCCTAAATGTTTTTGACGTTTCCTTCTCATTATCTTTCTTGTATCCCCTATCTTCCTCTCTCTTTCGACCTCCTCTCCTACTGGTTTGGTTTCGACCTCTTTCTCTGTAAGAGTTGGGTGAAGTATGAATAGTATCCGTTCCTCTTATGATTGCTTCCAGACGATTTTGAAATCTGTCGGAATGGTTCCTTTGAAAAATACTGACATAGCCAATTCCATACTGCCCATTTCATTGATATTCTGGAGTTTACTCTTTGAACCCTATCCGTTTCTTTTCTTTTCTTCACATAATACATCATGAAAATGAATGGCTAGCCATAGATTTCCAGAACTCCCATATGATAGTCGTTAAAGGGCAGTCGTCTCTTGAGAAAACCCATTCACCATGCAAATCGTCGAGAACACTGACAGCTTTGAAGTATTGGAGAGCTTGAATGCCTCTGAATCACCTGTGCTATGACATATTTCGGAGAGTTCTTGGGGAAGGATGGAAGGATAAAGTCTTGGGGCGTTAATTAATCCCATCTGAGGGATGCGCCCACGCATTCGACCTCGATTCAGAGTCGTAGTGGCGAATTGAATGCGAATATAGCCTATACAATGACTTGCGGTGGCCAGTCGATGTATAAGTCAGTGCTTTTGTCCTCCCAGACGAGTCTGGTACCAATTAACCGATCCGGGACGGTTGTAAGGCTCGGTTGACCTAAGCGGATATCAATCCGGGATTCGAACCCGTGGCCATGCGTGTTGATGGAGCGCTACTGCCACCATACCACCTCCGCCCAGCATGAAATGGTAGTAGGATAAAGTGAAAAAGCAAAGTGGGTGCTGTAAAACAGTCCTTGTCAGAACATGTGAGAACTATGATAAAATATGATGTACAGTTGTAAATAAACACGATAATGGTCGATCATTCATGATTTCACAATATATCTTCCTCTCTTCTGCATGTTAGAAATACCCCCCCCCCATTCTTTCTTCCAACCCTACCCCCTCTCCCTCCCCCTGCCTCCTCCTTTCTTCCACCATGCCGTGAGCTAATGACCTTTCGAGATATTAAAAGAACTCTCTTAATGGAACAAAAAGGACCACTTTAGAATATTATTGGCCTTAGCCATCTTAGCACCGCTCAATTTAAAGACTTCAAAGTTCTTTCAATCCCTCTCCGGTCAGAAGAACTTGGCCATACACTGCTATTTACTAGCAATCAACGAAAACCATAATTTCCTGGATCCTTTCGAATCTGAGACCCAGGTGGTGGTGGGAAAACCCAGGTGAGCCATGCTTTGAAGATGAGGACTCGGATTTAGTCTATCGAAGCTGGAAGCGTAATGCATGGCCCGAGGGAAAACATGGCTTTTTGTTTAGAAATCCTCCTTCCATTCGCAACACGTCTTGTCCATGAGAACTTGAGTGGTATCCATGTCCTCTGAGAATAAGGTGCACAGCCATTACAAAAAATAGTCAATTTGTAAGATTCAGACCGATCGATGGGTGGGAGCAAGAGCAAGGTGTGAATCATATTGTCCTAGACTTAACATTCTCCAAGCAGGAACTAATGCAGATTAGGGGGCTTTACCCTCTTGGGGATTGGGTGAAAATGTAGTTGGGGGGGGGCCACCCATCCGAAAAGTAGGATATCAAGAAATGAACTCAGTCTAACGTGTTAGCCCTTGTTATATCAGCTCTATATCGGATGCGTAGAGGATGATGGGAACCGACCACCTTAGCTCTTTTATGCGGTTTCAGCTAGGGAAATTTAGTTTTCCAAATAAGCCTAGGTAGGTAGGGACACCTGGGTGGCTGGGATGATTACCTCCTGCAAAAAAAAAAAAGAAAAAAAGAAAACTTGCCCACCGCGGTGCTCCTTCCCTACGAAAGCCCTCATTTAAAAACTGGCATGTCCATGATATAACACGAAATAACGCGTTTCATTGACGTCATTCCTTGATATACTGACCTTCGGATGGGTGGCCCCCCCCCCAACTACATTTTCAGCTGGGGACTGAAATCCTTTCAAGTCGTTCAAAGCTCAAAACAAGGGAAAAAAGCCTCTTTTTTCCACCCATAATGGAGGCCATGCAGACCTTGGTGCAAAAATTTTCGCAGTTCACAAAAAGATCTCCTAGGGTGAATCTGTTCGCAGATATTTTGTCCGTCGACCTGTGGAGCCCATGCTCTTGAAAAAGTGTCGTCTATCCCACTTGAGGTTTTGGAGGCTACTATATTATAAAAAGATGGTGAGCTGATGGAGAGGTGCAATAGAAGTTAAAGACACTGAAGGAATGTCCTTCACTAAATGGTGACGTCAGTAGCTCACGTTTATACTTCGGTGCAGTGCGACACGGCGTAATATTGAGCCATGGTAGCATTGAGAAACCAGTAGCGGATTTTTATTTATCCATTTGTACCCGATGGTAGGCCATATAGCGCAGGAGCAAAGTTCAACTTTTATAGGCCAGGTTTCGAGGCTTTAGAGATTCTTAGAGAATGATGAAAATGGATAGGAATCGAGGTAAAAAAAATAACCCAGAAAAGAAGGGAAAAAAAGGACACCTGCTTTTTTGCAGTGATTCAATAAAATAGCTATTGATTCCCCCTTCATGGATGCGTGGGTGCGAGTATGTTGTTTCCTCGAGCCAAAAGATTGAAGAAAGTCCTTTGCCTCTCCATCCCCCCCCCCCCAACGAGTTTCTGGTCCTATGTGCGCTTTGCAAGCCACTTACCACCTTTGCACCTCAGGCGTGCCGACTCGGAGTTTTTCAGCCATGTGCTCGTTACTAGTTTTGCGATGCACCGGCAGTGCCCGACTGTGCCTGAGCCTAATTAGCGCTTTACCCGGTTCGTTTTCATGAGCTCTAATGCTCCATGTTGGGAATGTTCCCATAACGAATTTCTCGCCCGCCCTAATACAAGGCCGAGACAGAAATTTCGATGGGAAAGGCGCTGCAGGAGCGTGAAACGAGCGGGTATTATCTGAGATGTCATATTCCCAATGGAATTCCCATCTCTTAGGCGGCGATATGGTTAAATAGAATATATCTTCCAGAGCGAAATGTTATGCTTTAAAGGATTTCCCAAACGACAGCCTGCCACGTTTCCGTCCATATGATTAATTTGTTCCGGCTATACGGACATGGCTTAGGCGACTTTTTTCTCAAGCCGAATGACATCGACCCTTTTTGAGGGAGAGTTAGAGAGCCGTTCTATTGGTGCTTCAAATGATGGAAAGCCATTGTTGGTCTAGTCCATAAAGAAGTGTGCCAAGTGGGTGGTAAAGATCGATTCCCCCTGGGATGGGCTGTGCATCGACTTCTTTTCGGTATTGAGGAACCCCTCGGACACGGTACCTCAATTCCCAATAGATTTGTACTGTCTCCAACTGTGGCCTCATAGGTATAGTAGCACGTAGGGAGCAATGATTTGCCCGAATTATGGTCCAAACGCCTTTCAACCTTCTCTATGATGTGGGTGGTTAGTTGATTTCCTAGAGATATTATGAACTATTCCTTCTAGAATATTCTTTTTTACTTCTTTCATTGTTCATACACAGGATGACGTTCAACTATTATTACTATAGTAACCGCTGAAGTAATTGTCAATTGTCTCTCCTTTCCTTTTCCTTGTCTGTTCCCTTTACCTCTTCTCAGATTCGTTGTTTACCGCTTAAGTTTCAACTACTCTCATCACTTGAGCGGGACGCTTTCAAGCAGCATGAATAAATAAATAAACAAATAACAAGCAAATGAATGAAGAGTATGGGCATTTGAACATGAGAACTGCTGCATCGAATATAACAGCCTTGGTTTTTCCAAAGTTGGAACCATGGTCACTTTACACTTCAGTGGCCGAAGGAAGTTTCTGATGATCCTGATAAAGACAAATTTATGACCAAGGGACCGGTTGAACGCGTTTCTCTCAGACTCTGCGACATTTTTTACGATTTTCTGAGCTAATTCAAGACTGTTTAGGTGTTTACTCGATATTTATAGCCTTTACAAATATACTTTTGTACCTTAAGATTTTGATTATTATTTCTGTCCATGTGGAGAAGGAGGGGTTGACCAGATGAAAGAGAAAACGGCTAGGTAATGGGTAATGGGGAACTTTTCTTGTGACTGATCTTAACATCACAATCAGCTTTCCGGAAAAAAAATGTTCTGGATTTCCAGTTGGGGCTATAACGATTCGTTTCTTTCACTAATCTTCAAAATCTACTTTTCCTCAGACGCCTTCCAGGGACTTGTGCCTTAAGATGCTTCAAAGACATCACCCTCTCTAAAAAATTGAATGTTATATGATGTAAAGTGTTTGGCAGTCATTTTCCTAGTAGTTACGGTTTTTACGGGGAAAATGGGGCCCATATTGATTTGAGCAGAAGCTCCCCCGAGGATTTTTTGCCTGTCGAAAGTGATCCCAAATCGAGCCATAGCTGACAAACGTGGTCATTACACCCAGGATTTCTCTGAAATTTGATGCTCGCTAGTTTTTCCCATGGAAGCTTCGCTTTCAGCTGATCAATCAGTCTCGAGTTCAAGTTACTCCAAAAAAAGTTCCCGTTGCACTATAGATTGAATAAGGGCTTACTAAAGCTTTCAAGCGTTTTGCCCAGTCATCTATTCCCAGACGATCCGGAGAAAATAAAAAACCGGTTCCTTGGTAATTTAGCATGATACCACGTAGGGACATACGGGTAATTTGGAAACGGGACTGATTGATTACCTGTGGAATCGAACAGATTTCCGAGATTGAAGTGATTAGTCTCCAGACATTCTTGATACGGCTTTACGGATAGTACTGAACCAGACGGCCCGCTGAATGATGACCTGCGAAACTCAGCAGGAGGCTCTGTCCCCACTCTATCCCCTCTCCTACGCCATCTGAAACCCTTGCTAGCATCGATCCCAGTCTACAGTATACATACTAAAAGAGCTCTGGACGGCCTGCACGCACGATTCACTTCCCTTCCAAGCCTTTTTCATCACCCCGGACAAGTTAATTGCTCTCAAATCCTACGCACCTTTTCAGCAGCTCTTTCTTTGCGGAACCAGGATTCATTTTGGGAAAGTTCTAGTAAGGAGACTTCCCCCGGTACCCACATTATTGAATCCCGATCTTTATTGAAAAATCAGCTTTGAATATTACTTTCTGGAAGAACCCTTTCTCTGAACCCTCCTTTCACATTTTTTTTGTGATTCGGATACACTGAATTGTACATTCCACGTGCACATTTGTTTTTTATTCTCAACTCAGCTTGATTTTGGCACTCGCTCGAGCGAAACGGATGTTTTGGAATATCTAATCGAGACTTGACCTTTGGCTCTCCATGAGCTTGAACTTTTGATCCTTAGCTGCTCTAAGTCGGTTAATTGGTAACACGAATGCCGGGGAGACAAAATTGCTGACATGTACATCTGGTGGCCCGAGTAGAATTTTCGAAGCAAGGTCCCAAGAACAAAGGCCGCCGACTCAAACTTTTTGGAGGGTTTTCCGGTTTTTCTGGGTTTTTGTGAGCATATTGTGAAGTTCCAGACAGTGTATCATCCAGTTCAGATTTCATCGAAGCTATACTGTGGCGAAAAATTTTTGTCCCCCGAATTTCCGTCGTTATTTGTCATTGTCACATGTTCACGCCATGGGTATGCACTTGGAAGCTGTTTAACAAATTAACTAGCAACAACAGGATGTAAATAAGGAATTCTTCACGAACACATCGCAGAAAACCACGTGTGTGTGGGTGAGGGGGTTGGCGACGGAGGGATAAGGAAAAGTCACTGCGAGCAACATCACACTGACGTCAGATGACGCTTAGAATTCAACGAATAATAGATTCTGTTTATTGCCCTGGGCATTTAGTCTAAGTTGTCTGACTCAGAGAATGTCGAGTTAGTCAGATTTCTAGAAGAAATCAAGTTTGTACTGTTGTGCTCCAGAAGACTTTTTGCTACTTAATCCCATTCTGGAGATGTATCCTTTCAATAGAAAGTTTTTTTGCATATGCTGTGCATCTACATGTGTGTATGCATTTCGAATGCTTGGTACATGTATATTCAGTTTATATACTAAATGGTTTTTGAGATTTCTTGAAAGGATAACCTGTGACCGCCAAGGACAGCCTAAGGGACGCTATTGGATCGAAAAAGGTTCAAGAGAAGGCGTAATAAGGGCCGTCAAAACCGGCTCAGCCGACGTACACACCCAAAGTGGACGAGTTGTTAAGCGTTATGCAGCTGTAGAGGTTGCACCCATCGCACCAAGAGGCACACCATCCACACAAGCGGCGTGTTGCAGACAGTTGTAGGCAAGGGGGTGCGCGTTCGAACAGCTCGTCCAAAAACCCCTCCTGTGCAACTTTTTCCGTAACAATCTCGTCGAATCCCTAGTTTTAGTTTTTTTGAAACCTTGTATTTCTCCAAACGAGCCGATTTTTTTTTCTTTTTTGCTTCTCTTCTACGCCTCTTTTGCCAAGGATTTCTTGAAATTTCTATTGTTTGCTCTGAACCCTCATATCCTTCCATCGAATTGTGGAAATAGTGATGACATGCGATTTCCGCCCCAGTGCTTTTGATCTGTTTCTACCAAATTCGTAACTTTTAGAGACGCTGAAAATGGGCAATGCAGAATCTGCTGACTCGCTTTCAACAAAACATCGTACCCGCTCACAATCGCCAGTACGTGAACCAGGAGTAGTACGGTAAGTCGTCCTACCGCGATTGCTCTATTATGCCGTTTCTGCAGATTGTCAGGAATTTCTTAAATATGTGGACTTTATTCATGTTGGTTAGCCGTTATGCCTCGATAAGATAGTCTTTGAACTGCCATTCGCAAAGAGGCATTAGATCAAGATTTCCTTCACCGCTGCTACCACAGGCTACCGGTTAGAGCTAAATCTTAGGCATTCCTTTTTTTTGGGCCCACGCAAAACGTCGAGATCTCTCGTACCACTTCCGGGATCGCTTGACGCCAACAGGTGAGCGCTCTTTGTTACTGGAACAAAGGCAAAAGCGCTCCAACGTGCTAGCGATTCTTTGCCTTCTTCAAAGGCGATGAAGTGGAAGCACACTTGTCTAGTGGAAAAAAGTGTTGTCTCAAGAATCAGCTGATACACCAAAATCAGCAGACCCCTAGATCCGCTCAAACACTGTGGAATTTTGATAAAGTGCCGAATTCATGGCGCATCTTGGAGACATAGACGAACTCTCATTGCTTAATCATTTAATTCATAAATGTATTTGCTATAGTGCTCACGTGTGCTGAGGACAAGATGGAAGTAAAGAACTCGGATCTTGAGGTCGATCGATCCCCTTGGTATAAACCATACAAACAGCTTCCTTTCTCAATCATAGGTCCTTTTTGTTTCCGTAATGACTTCCATGAAGAGCCGATAGTCGCTTGAATTAACTGCTGACCTTTCATAGTATCGGAGATTTCCCTATCCTTGTTAGGAAACGACCCATTGCCTCCATCGGCAGTAGGATTGACGGAGTATCATCATCTCAGTTCTGTCCAAGCTCTAAAAGTATCTAGCAGACTGATGAGACGGTTGCTAGAACAACCTTGTGTCCGGCCAGTTGAAAAGGGTAATTCCTTTCATGGACAGAGTTTAAGGCCCTGAAAAAGCAAAAAAATCAACGATCACTCCTTATCTCGGGTGGCCCCAGTTACAGAACCTCAAACTTTTTCATGGTACTCTTTCCCATGTGTCATGGAAAGAAATTCGCTCAAGAAAAACAGGAAAAGCGACGTCTCTCAGTAGACATATAGGGTTGATTTCCTGTTACTGCATGGCACTTATTCGAAAAAGACTTCCTATAAGTGCAGGGCACTTAAGGGCAGTGAACTGCTGACGTTTGTTTCTTTTTTTCGAAAAGGAAAGAAGCCGTACTAGTTATTCCAGCTATGGTGCACCCGTCATATGTAATTAATTGTGCATAAATTAGAAAATGACAAATTAGAATTGTGACAAATGGGTGACAACTACAAAATGGTGTTCATTTACGTCAGACGGGTGGATGATCGGCTATCACCGAGGGATTCAGCTTATCTTGTTCTCTGACCTCGGCTGAGGACAATCGGAAATTCCATGGCAATCGAATTTGATCCAATAGCGTGCGCCACGCACTCATCTTCGCTTCCTCAAATGTGCCAGCGTTGGAAAGGTATCAGCTCTTGTAAGAGGAGTGTCTAGGGGGGATGAGAGGGATAAACCCATGGTCCAGGGTTTTTAACAACGTAGTCGAATCTTGCATTCTTACCGCAGTAGAGTAGGAAGCAAGCATTTAAGCGATACAAGGGCAGAATGGAATCAAAAGAATTCAATTCTGCTGCAGCGATGTGGGGACTACCAGCAACCTCTTCAGTGTTATCGCAATGTCGTCGAGTTGTAAGCAACACTCCGGACCTGGAGGGAGATCGAAACAGTGCCAGTCTGCCCTGCTACATCGTGTTACCCCTACACTGCGTTAAAATTCCGGGTACCTTTTCTTGCTCTGCTCATGAACAACAGTAAGTTCCGTGAGGAGAATGGAGGAGAATGAAGATTCAACGGGCGATGAGTTCGGTATTCACCCCATAGCTTCGCCCAGAGCACTGTTACTACCCAGCGAAGTGGAAACGTTGAAGTGTCCACTACCCTGAGGGTCTCAATTTGGCCTCCATCCTCTCCCAACATGATATGAATTGTTTAATGGGGCGTCAAAAGGATAAAAGGGTTTCTATCCACCATTGCAGTGACTGAACGTCGGGATTATGTGAAAAAGGAGTGCAACTGTCGAGTCACCTTTAAGTCAACACGAAATGCATAGGTATCAAAGGCCATTGAGTGAATCTACCATACAATAACGGGTAACTTGCGACATTTGCCACGGAAGGGACTTTTCATTTTACGGCCATTTGCTTTCCGATGTATTCTGCTGGGAAGAAACCATGTCATCTGTATGTCGCGCCCGAATGTCAGCACAGACATGGCAACGGTAGCCATAATAAGCACTCAGATTCAGAATCACATTATCCTTAAAATCCGAAGAGAAGGAGGAGACTAAAGCAGTCTTCCTACTGGATGCTGCTACTCCTCAAAGCCAAGGAATTACTGCCGTAGACTTTGGTGTGCTGACTGTAAACACACCTGTCATATACCGTTCTACGCGTACATTACTGTAGAAATTTTGATCTGTTTTTCGAGTTTTGGTTCTTTTTTGACGATGAAATGGCCCAGAAAATTGGAGGAAAGTTTTAGCATGCCATCTGTACCAACAGCAGGTGCCCGATGCATGACTGAACGGCCACCACGGCGGTCGAAGACATGCCGAAGCCGGTAAGTGAGTTTTTAGGTACGAGACAACTCGTCCAGCCATACCATTCGTTCAGGAATTCTCGAAAAAAGGTGGTATGCAGTGTAACTGGTCTAACGCTACATCAGAAAGCATTACTAACGCGGAAATGGAATCGAATGGAGTCTGGTGAGAAGTTGTTTAACCATTAAACCATTTCATCTTCGTCAAACTCTCAGTGGATCAGTCATCACTGTCATGGGGTTATGACGCATGAATTTGCTCCAAATGTCACTCAACAAGGCCAGCTGTCCCTTTGCACCCTTCGTCCCATCCTTTTTTTTGCCTACGTTACATCCGGGAAAACTTTTGAATAACAAGTGAGATGCACTGCTGCAAAACCGATGCCCTCTGAGCATTTCCGGGTACTTTGAACTGATTGCAATCTATCTTTTTTTGTGTAATTTTCAGTCGTAAATAATTATACCTAATTTCAGCCACAGTGTACGAACTGGGTAGACGGATGTTCGAGTCAATTTTCACAGAAAATCCTCATTATCTGGCTTATTTGGATCTCAAGGGAGAGCCTAATTGGAGAAATCATATCAACTTCAAAATTCATGTTCAGGTAGGTCGTACTTTTATTATATATCTGGAAAGTGGTTTAGAGGTCTATCTATATGACAGAGAGCAATCTTGATGGGCTGCAAAAACTGAAGTTGGAGAGATCTCTTGCTCTAACTTTTGGTGATCTTATTGTTAGATGGATATCCCTAATGGATGGCAGCATTGGTCTAGACGTGCATATCACCCAAATGGTGCCTGAAAGCGGATTTGACTTGTATAAATCAATTTTATTGGCTGAATAAACAACAGCTCCCAAAATGATGTGTGTGATGCATTAGGAACGAAATGGTCGCGTTGCGGTGAGAGGGGCGTCGCGCGCGAAGGAATGTAGCAGGATGCAGCAGTAGGTAAGAAATACAAGAACAAAAGTACTAATAGTAGAATTATGCATAAAATAATGAATGCATATCGATTGAGCCGTATGAAGAACGCTAGAGCTGTAATAACGGCGAATCAGTGGTCCGCGACAGCCGCGTGCGGCAAATCGATTACCCAAAATCGTTCCTGACGCCCGTCTCTCCAAAATAATTTCCGCAGGTCATCTAGCAAACAGGTAACCTGGCCAGAAGATAGCTTGGGAAGTTAGGAAAAAAGAAGCCATAGGCTACGAAAACCTTGAAGAGCTATCCGTTGTAGAAACCGGCCACTTATACCATCTCAGATGGCTTGAAGTTAATTGACCCCAGGTTGTGGACTCGATCCCGATCAGTACGGCCCTGTGGGAGCTTAAAGGAAAGATTCGAACATAGAGCGGTCGGTTACGGTAGTTGCCACGAAACCACTGCCACTTGCATGCTTGTGACCGTGAGAATTCACATGTGAAGTCCTCATATTCCACAAGGATGGGAGCTCCTGTTAGTATGGTCGAAAAATGGTTCGAGACCTGATTGTTGGAACACAGAGCTGCACTAATGCAACCTGGTATTTCTTCATCACTGGCTTATTCAACGCTCTTTCCCTAGTAATGGAATTTGCCGGAAATCTCCCGATTCTGGAAAAAACGAAAATCATATTTCAGGCTTTTACCTTCGGAGCTGTGTGGGCGCCAAATTTCCGCATCACATCCAATCTGCTGCATAGCACTGGGGGGAACGTTATTCATAGTCTGCCCACACACAAGCCAAGCAAAAACTCCTCCGTAGACTTCTTCCTTCAAGCTACCTTCCGAAAATAGCCAACACTCTGAGAAGCTTCTTAAAGGCACTTTTCACGACAGTGCGACGTCAGAAGCGATCCTCAGAGGGAGCGTTGAAACGTACACTGGCTTACCAGTGAAGAAAAAATGGAGAAGAACGAAAAAACGAAGTCATTTTTTGGAAATCACTTCCATTGGGTGTTCAAGGATAAGCTTTATAAGTAATCGCTTGGAGGAGTCAGCTTAGTGAAAATACTGTAACTGCGGTAATATCACGCGCTCTACCGTATCAAAGTGTCTACCGTAACACACCACTGGCTCTTATCACGCTTCCTATTGCGACTGCGGTCAGTGTAGAAGCTCTGTGGGTCAGAAGAATCTCGTGAAACAGGGGCAAATCTCCATTCTTGCTGAGAACGTTGCTGATTGACCGTACCCACATATAGACTTCAACTGTTCCAATCAGCTAGATCGGGCATGTTTTTGCGATCAGATTTAGTAGCTACTGTACTATCATGAATACGAGTGTGCAAAGAAGGTCGAGGGGAAGCAGCGGCAGGCGATAATATAGTGATATCTGCTGTCCTTCTCATACCTTCTCCAGTGTACCAATCTTCTTTCCTACTTCCTTTTGTGGATCAAGAGGCAAAACCGTCGATCGGAATATCAAATTATCTTTATTTTGTATGCCAAATACGCATTCAGGTCGAAAAGTAAGTACAGTAGAAGAAATTTTTAGGCATGACGCGTCCCTGGAGTGGACTCTGACAGCTGAGCATTTCAGCCTTTCCTAAACTCGATACTTTCAGCGATTTGTGACAGCCATGTCGGAAGCGATGAGACGTCTTCGCGATCCATCCACCTCATACGACGTCCTACGAGACTTTGGTGCTTCCTATGCCGTCTATCCAAAGCGGGTATCAGCGGTGTACTTTGAACGCTTAGCGAATGCACTTAATCAAACGGCCACTCAACTACAGGAAGGCGACCACCAAGGCATAGAAGTTCGTTCCATTCTCATTAGTAATTCTTTGCCTTTTTCTGGATAAAGGAGGAGGAGGCTAGCCAAACTCCGCTATCTGGCTCGTTTACCCTAAGGCTCGTTTACCCTAAATTCTATGCACCTTTTCCTTTACCTTTCGTCTCATCTACCTCTCTTCTCAGAACTTCTCAGAATGGGTATAGGTTTTGCCTAGAGGACTTGCACTTTTGCCCTTGGCTGCATAATATTAGTTCGATTTTCTTTTTTGTTAGAGGATTAGCACTTCAGTAGGTACTGGATTGTTGAGTGAAAAGGTCGGGAGGGAAGATTTCGCGTTTTATTGGAATGATATGACGCGATCTAAGAGATGGAGTTTCTACAAAAGAAAAAACTTAATAATAATAAAATCTGATAATCAATAATATTAAAGAATTATGAAAACAAAAACTTCCTAAAAAATTAATAATTTCACTTAATAATAACAACAAGAAGATTTTCTAAGCTCTTAAAGGAAGGGGGGGGGGGGAGGGTGGGCTAAGGTAGGCTCTAATTGAAAGGCTGAGGTGGTATATTGGCAATTAGCGCGCTATCACACACGCATGGTCCAGGGCTCGAATCCCAAGAAGATATCGATCGCTCGATGGGACCAGACTTGTCTAGGAGGATGAAAGCACTGATTTGCACATCGGCTGGTCATAGCAAGTTATTGTGTAGGCTGTGCTTTCAAACCACTACGATCCGAATGGAAGTCGAGTGCGGGACGCATCCCTCAGACAGGCTTGATCAACGCTTGCAGACTTTATCCTTTTTACTGGAGTGATGACGCCTCAAAAGTACAATTTCCATGTTTGAGTGGCTACTGCGACACATTTTATTACCCGGATATCCACTTTAATCCCCCTGGGATTTGGCGCGGAAGTCAAACATACGGCGTAGTCTCCAGGGTCCAATAAAATCCCTACAGCCAACAACTTACAGACCTATTCTATGAGTAAAAAGGAATTTAACGAGAATTGTATGAGTAATATATAATTCACATTCACCATAACAATTGATAATAAGTAATAATCAGCATGAATTGAGTATGTATTTGATCACAAAACTGCACTCCAGGGAGAATAAATTTGTTCGGAATAAGTGAGACTAGGGTTCTCGGTGGACTCAAAAACCATTCGAATTAATTTATAAGCGTCACATAAGCAGAAAACGATATCGAGATAGGCATTTCATCGGTTTTGAACTCTGGACAATTGGAAATCGGTGAAATCTACGATAGCAGGGGGCAAAGAGCCAAGCTGAGCGGGTTAGAATGCGAAAGGGCTCTCAAGACCGAAAGAGGACCCTTAGGATCAGGTCGTCGTCAGATCGACACCAACTCAACCTTGCCTTCTATCTTTACAGTTAAGGCTATCTGATACCCCAGCGGTTGGCAATTGCAACTACCCGCATTTGTTACGAAAGTAATTTCATGTTCCAATTTAAAGGATTCAAAAGGCGTGGCGTAAACAGGAAGAGTAAACAACGGCGATACCGAGTATTTTTTACGAGTTCGACTTTTTTTGATTTTCGAAGGTCGTAGGGGTCTGTGGCATCTCTTGTTATGCCCATGAGGTTGAATTCATACTGATTCAAACATTTCAGAAGGCCCCAAGCCGAAAACAGAGCTTGACCTCCAGCGACAAAGACAAGTCTTTCAAATCGCTGGTAGATTCGGAAAAATCAGTCGAAGAAGAACAGGTATGTCGATGCAATTTTTAGAAAACTATTGGGTTGTAACATAAGTTCGTAGAGTTTTGTGTTAGGGTCATTTAACAACGATTCGCTTTGTTTTTTGGCGAAGTGTATATATTCATTCGAAAGAGCTCTTTCTCCTCTATAAAATAGTTTTATTCGTTTTTTGGATAGTTTAGTTGTACGTCTTTTTTCTGTCTCGGAATTGGAATGTCCAGGAGGAGAAAATCAGCATTTTCGACATCTGCTTTTCATCGAGGTCAATAAGCAGCCGAAGCCGCTCGGGACATATGCAATGTGTACGAGGAAGGTGTCCTAGGTGTGTCTCTGGGTGGCCCCAGGGGAGGCACCGAAGCCGAGAGTCAAGCAAGACCTTCACTCAAAATAGGTCATGATTTGCGTTTGGTGAGACTGGAAAGGAACGGTGCACTGGGAAATGTCGAACGAAATGTACTGTCAGCAAGGAGGTCAACATTGCCCAGCTAAACCGTGTTAGTGTGGCTATTCTGCTGAAAAGACCCGATAGACAAGGTGAAGTCATCTTGCTCTACGACAACGCCAGGCCCCATAATGCCCAAGTCGTCAAAACAGCACTCCAAAAGATTGAATGAGAGGTTCTTCAGCATCCACCGTACTCTCCGGGTCTTGCACCTACCGACTACCACCTTTCCGCTCTCTGTCGAACCAAATGAGGAGTGTTATCTTCGATGGGGAAGAGGTTCTTGAAAACTGGCTCAACAACTTCTTCGACACCAGACCGTCCGATTTTTGGCGAAACGGAATCAACAAATTGGTCGAGAGATTGGAGGAGGACGCAAACAGTAACAGGAAGATACATCATTGATTAATTTATAATTATAATTATTGTCAGTTTTATGGACAAAACTTCAGTCTCGGACGGGTTCGAGTCCCGTCCGAGACTGAAGTTTTGTCCATAAATCGTCAACCTTGTGAGATTTATAATTATTGTTTTTCGGTAAAATAAATCTCTGTGAAAAAACTCTACGAACTTATGTTACAACCCAATAATAATCAGCAGTCTTTGAAAGCCCTAGTACTGCTAGTACAGTAGTCAGCTATCAAAGCCCTACTGCTAAGGATTAAAAGCTGCCGTAATCCGAAAATAGTTAGACAGAAGTGATGACGTTCATCAGAGGTATTCCCTCTTTGACGTTCCTCCATACTGACTGGCGTTGATGAGGGCTCGTCCTTTTATAGTTAGAGAATTAATCGATCAAAAATCGATTTGATTTTTCTCATCCCCACCATGTTGCTGAAAATGTTTCCTTCCGGCAGTTGTTTCAGAACAGTTCTTTTTTTCTGTGAAGTCCTCTGACTACCGTGTAAATTGCATTTGCAGAGCAGGATGAACGAACTTCGCTGATTTCCTTATTAAATTTACTATGCAATTATCTGAAATTTCCTAGAGAACGAACCGAGAACGTTGACGCAAAACCACTCTAATTTTTACCGTGAAAATTCTACATGCTGTGAATAGAAAATTAGTTTTGGTGACGTTTATTCCTCCCCTAGAGAAGACTTTGCAGACGTAGCAGAAGGGGAAAGCACACACAAATGTTTCTCGGACTTTGAGTAGAGGTTGAATACCTGGCGCACCGCCGACTTTATGAGAGACGACCTCTCTCCCAATTCGGACAGATTCATGTACCCATGAAACACCCTTTCATGGTAGCTGAGGCTTGAACTTCAAGTTTAACACTCCACGGTACCCCCTTGCTCTCTACTGGTGCGTAACCCACAACTAACTCGACAATTTTTCCACAGGGGTTCCTTCGAAGCTTGGAAGCTCCGTAAGAAGTGCACCACTTATATCCGCCTTTTCACTTATACACATTGTTAAAAAGTAATAGCTTCATCAAAAAAGAAGTGCATTTATTCCAGATGCCGGTATCGGCGTCGTTCTCATCATTTTCCACTCCAGCGAAGACGGCCATCCATTCCAGAGGTAGTCTAACAGGAGTGGATTCGATACGAGAACATGGCGATTGTCTAGGTCAACTTTTATCTCTTATATGGGACAGTAAGGCTGAACGTAAGCGTTCCCCGACTGCCTTAGTCTACTTGCTGTCCGTAGAAACACAAATTTCACCACCTTCAGATCATGGTCCTAATGATGTATGTCCTATTACGGCCGAGGCGTGGACGGTTCTATCAGCATTCCTTGCAAATCAGGTAAAACACTGACTGGGCGTCTTTGCTGTGGTTCTTTCTTAAAAAGGCATATGTTTTTCAGATCAAATACGGCTATGAAATGGAGCGTGTAATACGAACGGAATTGTCAAAATTGGGTTTGGACGGTTCTGGTGGGATGAAACGAGGCGCCCTCTCACTTCAGAGGCCAACACAATTTGCATAGATACCCATTGAAGCACAATAAATATTTATTCTCTAAGCGAATAAAAAAGACAAGTCCGTCATCAGATTCACTTCTGGATCGATTCTTTTTATTTTGAATCGATCGATATAATTCAGGACATTCTAGTGTTCAATGATAGCGTAGTTACAACGTGTACCAATTACTTGAGTGAAACTGGCCACAACCCTTACCTTGACCTTTACCTAGGTCGACTTACGGTGGCTTCTGAAATTTCATAAATCGGCATTTAGTGGTAATCACCGTAACCTTGAATCTCACGAATTTTGCTTAACGTCTACTGTATGGCTTATCGATTTTGTTCATCGATTGGAAGAGATCGCATGCGCATGTGGGCGGGACTACCTGGCACCTCTCACGAGTACCACATTGGTACGGTGCTGTTCTTTCCATATGAAGAAACTGAAAACTTTTTGACACCCATTGAGCAGTACAAGAAGTGCAAAGCCCCAGAGTGACTTTGTATCGCTAGAGATCGATCGGTCATTCAACTTGATCGCAAATCTTGGACCCTTCTGCAGTTTAGTAGAGAAGATGAATGATGCTTGATCAGAGAAAAAACTTTACTGAAGAGAAAAGGAAAACATTAGTAGGAATGAGAACACGTTAATCTCCCAGAAACTTCTCACGCCGTCGTAGTTCTGTTGATGCACTATCGATATGCGTCCCTCGTTCCAGCTCTCGAACGGTGAATACTTTCATATCGTGTTCCTGAAAAGGAAAGCAGATTCCACAAATTCTTCATCGATACCGGGCGAGAATGGGCTGGTAACAAAGGCACCGCTACCACGTTCATGGCCCAGAGATTGAATCTTTCCCAGGGTTTTGCTTACTTCAATTTAAGTAGTTCATTCATTACGCTGTCATTTGATATAACGGCAATGGACAGAACTATGTAGCCAGGTCTTTTCAAGTTGATGGAAAGGAGGATATCCGTATGGGAACTTGAGTGAGGGCGCACTGGAGGGGAAGCCCAAAACTATCTCTTTCACAAATCCTCTCTATATATAAACCGCTAACTTTGTGTGTCCGTTTGTGTGTCCTCGCAAAAGTCACGTAGGCACGATCAAGAGCGTGGAGATCACAAGAGCGCGGTGAGAAAATAGTTATGAAAAAGAAAGTCGACCGATGCTCTTTGTATTGGGCCGTTGATTAACATCCAATCTATTTATGAAGTTACAGACTGTAAATCACAACACGCCTCCCCACAACCAAAACTATCAAAGCCCTAGGAACTAGACGAGGTTAGAATGGAAACAATTCCACGATCACCTATTAGTGTCAAGAGATCAATAACCTTGAAGCAGATCGTTCCAGATGGGGAATATCACCTAATGGGGAAACGGTTATGAAAAGGGAACCGACACTGTTTATATTGGTCCTCTAACAAATCGTAATCAAGCAGTAGTGGGCATGGCATGGTGCACGCGTTAGTGTGCGTAGCCCAACTGGTATCCATATAAGATAAATGAAAGTGTGCGTGGGAACCTAGAGATTGGTTGTCCCTAGCCAACATCCTGGAAATGTGCCCCACCTCACGGGGGAAGGACAGCTCCTCAAATGAAAACTGGTGGGCCAAATTAAATCAAGAACTTCCACCATCGCGGCTGGTTCCTGATCAGGACTTACCCGATTCTTCTTCTTCATCAGCTGTCGCTTTTCATCCCTGACACTTTGAGCCTTTTCTTCACGTAGTCGCACTTCTTCGTCCTGCGACAAGCCATCTCCCTGAAAACTTGTCTCTTTCAAAAAAAAAAATAAAATTTCAAAAATGAAGTGAGGCACTCACAACTCCAATCTTTCGGCTGACTACGTAGCTTCTTAATCGTTTGTTTACTCCAGTTGGGCGTGAGTATTTTAGCAAATGGGTGAGTCTTTCCTTGGGAGAAAGCGATAGTTCCAACATCAAGATCACTTGAGCCCACTGAAATAGAGCTATGGGTACCTTGATATCCCAAATTATGCATGGTTCTACCCACCTGTCGATTCCATTCCTTTTTTGTCTCGAAAATAGTCTCATAGGTGCGAGTCATCATAGCAATCAACAGGTTGAATTGTAAAATCGAGACAAAAATTTCAAAAATCAAGAAGATTGCCTGAAGAAGAAAGTAAAAGTATAGGGCAGGACGGAAGGAAATTTATGTGTTGTATGTTGACGGGTACTGGCACACTCCCGGGGGATTTTTTGTTACATATAGGGGATTTTCTAGGAACTTGCCCCATTAGGGACGCATACAGAATACTTATCTTACTTTCTTTTCTTTTTAACCATAAACGGACATCAGTTTCAAGTGAATGTTGTGTAAGAATTGAGGATAACAATTTTTGGTTTTCGGGACGCGCCACCCCATTTAATTTCCACTCGAAATCATAATAACGTTGAATTAGGTTTATCTCGCACATTCAATTTAGGAGGAATGTCGACGTAGGTTTTATTACCCGTAACCTCCTAGATGGTTCTGATCTATCCAGGCGCTCACAAGAATCGAGAACCCAGTAGGTGCAATCTTGGATTGGGAATAGAGCTACACTTGTGATAGCGGCGCCTCTTCACACTATGCTACAAGTTCGTTTTTGCTCGACCCCGTCGCCAGACGCGGATCATGACCTTCTCACAATCAGAGGAGCCCCACGAGAAAGCTGTCTGGCACGCTCACCGATGGGCGTTCCTGAAGAACCTATGGGCGTTTCCGACGGAATGTTATTGCTACCATTGTGAAGACGTTTTTAATGGTAGTAGTCTACCAGATGAGTTCCACTTCATGTTCCCGTTTGAGGAGAATCAAAGCTCAATCTTTGTTCAATAAAAATCAAAGATACAAACCTTGCCGATGAAATTCATAAGTACAGAGTCGCATGATGCCATTTCTTTGTAGATTACCATGAACTCGCCAATTGTCATAATGAAAGTTCGAACAAGAGCCTCTAGAGGATTCTGAAAAAGAGATCCGGCAATATAATTAGCATTCAGAGACAAGAATGATTCATAGAGCACTCATAGGAAATGGAAATTAATATAATCAGCTCGCTCACATCGATGACATTCTGAAAATCGCTTTCCCCTCCTCGTTCTTTGATTTCCTTCGATGCACGTTCACAAGTCGTGAAAATTATGTAGAATGCTAAAATTTTTCGAAACAAATTCAATCTATGAAAATATTAGGATCGCTGACGGACTTATTTTTCCACTGACGGGTACGATAAGTTCCCAGTTCACGGGCTCATGTAGGATATGACCATTTAATCCCGTATTGGATCCACCGAGTACACATACATAGTATGAGGAAGTGTTTTCAAGTAACTATTGTTGTAATTATATCACTTTTAGCTCTGCAGAAAGGCGAACGGAGGTCTTTGCAGCGCGCGTCGTTGCGTAAAGGTGAATTCCCTTAACTCAGGGTGCCTCAATGGAACTTATGCCCCACCCTGTGCTCCCATAAAAAAAACAAGCTTTTACTTTGAATTAATTGGCCCGACAAAGTAAATAGGAAACTCACATTGGGAAAATCCAATCAGGAAAATTGAATAGATCATGAAAAATCTGGTAAGATCCGTTGCAATGATTGTATAGACCATAAGAATGAAAGGTCCGATAAATGGTACAGCTCTGCAGTATAAAATGTTGAAACCGCTTCAGGACAGGATGTTCCTATTATTTTAGATCACGCCCCCACCTTTGATATCGCTTATGGGGAAGCTGCCAGCTTGAGTGAAAAAAGAGATCAGCCCCAAACGTTAATGAGAAGTTAGTCTTAAAGGCACAGTTCCCTCACGATAGTTTTGAGGTACCCATTTTCATTCGAAAAGCGGAAGTATAGGTTGGGAATAGTTCATCGGTAGTGAGAGAAGCGAAAGAATCGTCGATGTCGAGAAAAATATGGCTCCTCAAAAGTAGGGAAAGTAGGGGTTGGACGAGATTGCTATAACGGAAATAACATGGAATGAGTATTCGGACGAGATTTCAGTTATGGCAGTTGCACAAAGAGCCGACTACATCAAGTCAGAATTTACAGAACTGTCTTTCAATGTCGCTATGGGTCATTAAAAGTTGTGTGAACTTCCTACATGGGTTACCTTGTGATCGTTGCAGTCTCTACAATGCCGGTGCAACTCGTCCGAGGATACACACGGGCCAATCTTTGAGTCTTCATAACTCCCTAACTAGGCCGTTTCCCGACCTAATAGTGCCTGACATGGTATATGCGGGGGCATCAAATTCATCCTGTGAAGGAATCTCAGAAACCGTTCTTATCGTGAACTGTGCCTTCAAAAAAGCCTGTACTTTTCTAGCCTCTAGGTGGGAAATTGGAATAAATCTGTAACATAGAATACTGGAAGGGGGAACTGAACAGCAGACTTTACCTAATCCCTTCTTCATGAACCCCAGAATAATGAGTGGGTGCATATTTTACCTGCAATAGTAGAGGTAGTGAAGCGAAGTAAGAATAACAGCGATTCCAGCAATGAAGTTATCAGCAGCCAGAAAAATATCATTCAGATGACAGGAGAATCGGATAGGAACTTCGCATAAAACCAAAATAAACGAAACTTTGTAGAGCAATTTTGCTGGAAACGCCTTCTGAAATGATTCTTTATCTTTTTGAGTAAGTTTGGAAGTCTCGTCTAGTGTGCCCACAAGTGCTGGTGTACCTCATAACAAAAAAAAACAAAACAAAGGCCCATAAAAGGCCCATTCCTTATACGGTTGGCGACTGGAAAGATGAGACATCCTACGCGGGCTACATAGCCCCATTCCCTTCCTTCACTGTTACTGAATACGGACAGCGCTTCTGACCTTCGGACGCCAGCATTGCGAAATTGGCGATGCGCTATCTGCCCTGCCTTCTTTTCAGTAAGGAGAGAGCGCAGACGGCCAGAGAACAGAGACCGTCTAAACTTACTGCCATGCGAACACTTCTTCAATCCAATAAATTCGTATTTGTAGACTTAATCACTTTTTGTCAACGTAGGGAAATAACAGATTGTGGTCTACATACTCGCTTCGGAATGGAGACTATAGCGTGAAAATGAATCCATCCTGAAGAGTACCCTCTTTTGTGACCCCACGACATCTCTGGCTACGAAGTACCTCAAGGATAGCGTAAGAGGGTCGGATTCTGAGCATCAAAATGACTTACCAGTACAGAAAACCATTTTTTTCTGCCAAGTCGACGGATGTCACGAACATCGAGAAGAACTTGGATGATCACCAGCACAACGACTGTTACTTCACAGGCGAGTCGCAGCTAGAATTGTTCAATCGTTCAACTGCGTAGAGTGAGTACATAGGAGCGGGCTTCGTTCTAAAACTTTCTACTTACCCATCCTTCGTCCCAACCCCATCGCCAGTATTGCAGTAAATGACATTTGGCGTCTTCGGCATCTGAATATTTGAAAAATTTTGAGATTAGGATATTAGATCAGGGCAAAGTAGAGCCAATGAGGAAGAATACAAAAGTTGATTGCCTTGTTTTGTCCATACGAAACGACCGTTGCTGTTGTTTACAACAGAGCCATCGGCGCGGATCAATCCGCTGGTAATTTGCTGAAACGAATGAGTTTAGTCCTGAATTGATGAAAGGCTGAATGCCAGCACATCAAGGAATCCATTTCCGAGATGGTTCAAGAATCCAAACTTTGTGGAAGTTTGTAGTAAATTTCAACGTCTTCTACAGTACTCGGTCATTGTTTTCCTCTACGGCTACGGTGAACACGAACTGAGCCTTTAATGCCGTATTCTGGTTCACAGCTATTTTAAATGGAAGCTCCCCTACCCCCCCCCCCCCCCCCCCGACTGTTGACTGGTGAACCTTTCGAATATTACTTAGAAAGAGGCACATTTCACAAAAATTACCTCGGTAGTGGCCGAAAATGGTCGCAACATATAAGCAGCGGTGAAGATCACGTAGTAAAACGTGAATGCAAGTAACGAACGAAGCCAGCTGGAACAAATTCTCGTCGTTACTTTGGTTCTTACTTGACTGTATCGGAGCGAGCAAGTATGCCTTTACTCACCATTGCTTCCCAAACGCTTTCCATTTCTCATCGAGAATTTTTTCTAGGATTCCATCCAGCAACTCAAGATGCTCCGAAGTTTTCTAAAACAGTGATGATCATTAAATTTTTTGGATGGAGAAAACATAGTGCCGGAAGACTTTTCTCTCAGAGGTTCGGTCTCAGGATCTATGTATTCGAAGTCTGTTTGCCCCAGGACGAACCAAACCATCCATCTCTTTGGGGTTGCCTGGTTGGTAGTAGTTCAGTTGGGGAAAATCGTGGGAGAAACTTGTAATCGGCCGAGTTCGAAGGTCATGTCAAGCAAGCTTTTGAACACACCCACGATTCCGTAATGAAATTCAATGCACGGAGCATCCAGCACTGAACTATGGCTTTAATTAATACGGAGTTCTAACTTTTTGTAGAAGGGTTGAGGATCACAAGGAATTCAGATGACCGTTTCCTGCAGAGTCAATGGACTGAATCTGATGCTGAAGAATTCGAGATTCCTGATAGAACACATAAGATTCTCTCAACTCCACTGGCATCTCTTCCAGCTTTCCTCGCTTTATATTTGCATATGGTTGCGTAAAATGTAACACTCACCCCATAAACAACAAGAGAAAGAGCCGACTGTTCGTTCATCTCTCCAGATACTTCATTGATTGTATCGATCTTCGTCAGAGGATAGGAGAAACAATTTGCTTCTCCGTAAACCCAAACACTTTCACCTTCCAGTTCGAGAATGATGTTGAAGAGCTGAAAATGGTAACTGTTACAGTATCACAGCAAATCCCGTCATTGCTCCGATGACCTTCTTTTTCGCCAGCTTCGCGGCTAGAGTCAGAGGCGTCAGGTTTTGTTTGTTCACAATGTTCAGCCGAGCGCCTGCCTCCAAAGCCATCTTCATCATTTCCTGAACATTGTTTAGCATTTATTTGCTTGTTTTTGTTTTCATTTCTATGAAAATTCGAAATTTATTCGTAAATATGGTTTTGAGAACTACAAAAATTCATTATAACCCACTATTTTCTCATGGATTACACATAGATGAAGCACGGTGTTGCCATTAGTATCCTGAGCGTTGAGATTCGCTTTCTTGGCAACAAGAAGACGGAACAGATCGGGCTGGTTCATACAGACCGCAAAGGAGAGCGGATACTCTCCGAAGTACATAGTACTGTAAATAGCCATGGAAGTTTCTACAGTAGTTACAGCTACCGTACAAAATCATGAAGGAATGTTCTACGACGTCTGGATCAGATATGGATGTGTGGCATTTGCCGAAAACGACCCCTTCCCTGAATTTTAGGGTCGAAATGAGAATTTGTTTCATCCGCACAGCTAGGAGTTTCACGCACAATGAGGAAGCTAAAATAAGTCTCCGGTAGGTGGCTGTAGTAGGACGTGCATGTCCCTATCCCAGTTCGGGAGCAGGAATGTAATCTAATTGGTTCGGGAACCACAGGAATCTCTCTAATATTTTTGATGCTGACCCCAAATAGAGGTAGGTCAACTTACCCGGTGTAATTGGTGTTCATAGTCAAATCGACGTATTCATGCTCCAAACTATCCGTTCGACTGCTTTTTTGGTCGTCTGCACAGAAAAATGCTCCATAGCATCTGGATTCAAAATATATGCAGTACATGTTCTTCTAACACGCTCTAAGGTTCATGAAAAGAGAATGTGTAAAGCCAGCCCCTCTCCATATAGTTCCATTCCACCCCACAGGAAGGTTGAGCTTGTAGAAGATAAAAAGTGATTAATTAGATGATTGCAGTAATTGAACGAACCTTTGATTGACATCAGCCCCTCTCTGTAGTAACTTGCTGACCATTTGCACGTCATGGTTGATGATCGCCAAATGAAGAGGTGAGAGTCCTGGAAGCTGAAGATTCGTGGGACCGCCGACATCGACTTTCTTCCACACTGACCGTAATAATCCTCTGAGGTGCAGATGTCGTTGAGCAACTTGGGATAGAAGTCGAGTATTCGAAGAGCAAGCATGTTATGAATTATGGTTCCTTGTAGTAGGCACACACCAACTATCGTTTCACCCATGGATCCTGAAAAAAGGCAGAACAAATCGAATTTATTGAGAGTATGGTTGTAAAGCAAAAGCCTCATCAGAAGCCATATGCTCCATCAGAGGCTGAAGTCACAATCTCCACTAGATTTTTTTTGGGAACAACCATTGACCCATCTCACCACGGCATTGCCACCGACTGGCTGCCCTACCACACACCTAGGCATTACGAGCCATTCGGTGGCAATGTCGTGGTAAGGCAGGCTTAAGCCCTTCACAAAAAGGGCCGCCGTCAAATCTACACGCTTTTCAGGAAAAAATCGGGGTCATTTCTTTCGGGCCTATCTATGGTTCACGGCTAAGAATTATGGGCGGCGGCGTCAATAATACAACACGTGATACAACAATTAATAACGCTCCGGGTTGAGCGCCTAGCGTGCTTCAATAAGCTTGCCTGCAACGCTCCTTTTTTCCTGTCGACTAACTAAAGTTTTTTTTTGTTTTGATCCATTTTGAGGATCTGAGGAAGGCGATATCGCCGAAACGTTAGCCTACAACCTCGTGCGAGTTCAAAGCAAAACCATATCAAGTTACAACCACGCCGAGGTTTATGGAAACCCGAACGTGAACTCAAGCCCTATACTTATTTTTAGTTAGCGCTGAGTGTAGTTTAGTTTGGGTCAGGCATCTTCTCCCAGATGGAGTCTTGCCCTCCCCGCATTCGATCGCGCGCCATGAAGGGAACTATTCGAATTCACAGTGGAAAGATGTGGCAATGGCTGTTTTCTGATGCCCTCTAGATGCCGAAAAATTAGTCATTTGGCCTGCGGTATCGACCAACATTCAGTCTATGAACAAGTGGACAGCGCCGCCTCCCGCCAACAACTTCTCCCCGAATTCCCACGGCCAGCGGCAGTGGTTCCGCGGCGACTGGCTGCTTTCAGAGTCCGGGAGCGCGGGCGGGACCGGACTCCGAAAGCTGCCAGTCGCCGCGGGACCTCTGAAGCTGGCCGTGGGAATTCGGGGAGAAATTCCGCCACCCGTTCGCTTTCCATGAAGTGCTTTTTGCTTCTTTCGAGCTTCTATTTTATAAATTTTCCATAGGGCAACATTTCAACTAGCTTTCGTTAATATCGGAATGAATGCAACAAGGCTTATTGTGATATTCATTAGAGAGAAAAACAGAAGGGACACGTTTAAGTGCCTTCAGAGCTTAGATTTCCCGCGTGAGTCGCATGGATTACTAACGTGTTGTATCGATCGACGCGCTGCCAGTCGCTCGTAAGCCATCAACTTTCGTAATGGAATATGGAAGCGCTGAGTACACTGCCCATCGGTCGTTACGGAGAAGATATGCCTATTGAAGAGGGCGCAGAGGAAACAACAAAGTCGTTAGGTCACCCCATTCGCGATCAACAATGGCCTTGTTGGAAACGTTTCAAATCCGCACAAGAATTTCCTACTAACGGTTCAGTGTGCGTTCAATGTTCCGCACTTCGTTTCTAGTTATTTTCGAATCTACGGGGAAAAGAGATCGAAAAATAGAGTGGAGAAGTACAGTGGGTGTTAACATCAGAGATGCACCTACTGGTTACCAGATTTCATAAAAATTTTTGAAGTTCCGACTGGTGACTAATAACTTATAACTTAATGACAGTGCATGCTTTCTATGGATTCTGATTGCTTCTGAATAAGTTTATGAATTAGAGCCCTCTTAACGTCTGCCTGTCAATAGGAGTGTGTAAGCAATCGGTACATGTTTTAGGTTGGCGATAACTGCATTCATTACAAATACTATAAAATCCTTGCATTTCCAATACAATATCGAAACCATGTTTACCACAAACTCGATGGTAATTCAACTACACAAGTGGGGACGAATCATCAGGGCCTACCCGTTTTTCTTTGCTCCATCTGAAGCTTTAAGTTCGCAGTACAGTAGCAAGACGCACAGCCACCCATATGGGTAGGCGAATTTACCACTTACTCAAAATGCTCAAACAGTAGCGTTAGTACTGTAAAGTGGAGTAGAAAGTCAGGTTAATCCCTGTCTATAATTAACTGCGCCTACCCATATGGGTGGTGAGGCTCCCGTTAAAGCAAACCTCTTTCTTGAAGACTCCAATTCAGCTCACGATACTTCGATTCTGATTTTCCGCCTTTTCCCCCTCCATCAAGGAGTTTCAAAGCTGGAAGTAGATGAAGTAAGTGAGAATACTGCAGAACCTATCACTTATTCAAACATGCCTTTCTTTAGATCGCCAGTCATTGCGTCATTTTGGTCGAATCCTTCAAGAACGTTCACAGCCGCTTTTCCTTTGCCCTTCTTCCTCAGGAAGGCGCCCAGCTTGGCGTTCCTCTCCTATAACACCATGGTGCTGAACAAGGTACAAGAAGAAGGAATAATCAATCTATAAGGATTCTCTAATGAAACTGGGAAGTTGGCTGAGGGCTGGGAAGGAGTAGGATTCACTGCCCACAAGAGCTACAATATTCTTGGTGGTCTGCTCGGTTCGAGCTAACCGCTAGAACATAGCGTTCTCACAAAAAGAAGTTTTCGAGGTAGGGATAGTAGAGACTGAGCAGATATCACGGGAGATTACCCAAGTTATGGACCGGTATCGATTTTTTTTCTGCCGCATCGCGAGCGGCACAACAGAGCGGCTTCAGCAGGGCCTTATGTCCGCCGAGCAAGGCCTTATGTCCGCCACCTTTCTGTATTCCTAAACTTACCTTATTACGCAGCGTAACGAGTTCTGTGACAGCAAACAGCTTGCCCTTCTCATTGTTCAACAGAAATTCAGGCATCCGCTTTTTTATGTAGTCATCAATGAATGAATAGTCTTTCGTAGCTTTAGCATGCCTGAAATCAAAGAAACTCAATCCGAAACCGTTTAGTTCGTCTTCGACAACTCACCTCATGATGGTCATCATCTCTCCTCCACCATGCAGATCAACCATGCGATAGAGCCGCATATCCTCTCGCAAACGCCCCCCATTCTCAACTTCCGCTTGCTCCATCTCGTTGGAGTCCTTCATCTTCAACTTCTTACTCTTCTGGTCTTTACCTAACCCTCTTGCTTTTCTGAAAAAAAGACCTATTTTTGTTTTATGCTGTTACAATGAGAGCAATACAAAATGAAGGCTACGCTGACGATCCTATATCTGGACGGTCGGATTTTTTCGAGTCTCAAGACTTCAGATACCGTAATCTCTTTGACGTACTATATCTAGTCAAAGACATGCCGCGTTTACTGCCGAACATTTTCTGCTCAGCTAGGCTCCCACAGCAAGAAAAATTCTTATGGTGCTTCGTTGAGGTAGGTAAAATCTTTTTGATGTTGTTTTGACACTGGACTCAGTTTTTTTTTTTCGAAAAACATATTGGTAATTAATAAAAAGTAGCAGCATACACGATAAACGCCGAACTTTTTTTCGTTACACAAAATAGCATTCCATTGTAAAATCTTCAAATAGTAGTGGAAATGTCGGTACGTTTTTTTCCAAAACTTCCCTCTGAACTTTCCTTTGCGGGAATGCCGGCTCAATAATCGCTTCTTTAACAAACAACTTGGCATGAAGGCTACAGTACCCAGGGCTTTCACGTGAGCAAGATCGTTAGTTTTCTTTTAATGGGATCATAAAATCCGTCTGAGAAGGTTGACAAACTCGTCTTCGAGTCTAAATTTTCCGGTAGGGACTTAAGGCATAAGATTATTTAGTGTTTAGTATTTGGCTGTTGATTTCCTACACTAGAAATGAGTTCTCAGCCACTCATTCCTTGCTTGAAAAAAGGGAGAGGTGCGAAAGAAAAGGGCTGAAATTTAGAGAGGGGGTGGGGGAGGGAGAGAGGGGAAGGGGGGGGGGGGGAGAGTTCCGATTCCTTACAGGGCGCAAGAGTGATGAGACGAAAAGATTCCTCCCTTTACAAATGAGATATTCAAGTCCGGGGACGAAATTATCTACTTATCGAATAATCCATAGAAAAAAGAAACTTGTCAAGTTGTTAACCAGACAAAAATCGGTTGTGAAAGCTCGGAGTAGTAATCCGAAGCAAGTTATGAGTTGTATCACCTGGCTTAGACTGATTGGATTTGATTACTCGCACGACTTTACGACATTTCTCATGCTTACCGACCATGTTTGTAGTCGCAGGGTAATCGAAATACACTGAGACAGAGATCGTTTCCTTCCCCACAACACAACTCTCCGAGGAAAAACATTCAAATAAAAAAGTCTACCACCTTGTCGAAAACTACTTCAATGAGAAGGCTTCGGAATGGAATTTTGTTAGCGATTTGTTAATTTTTTGACTAGCCAATTTTCTTTTTCAGGTTTATTTTGAATGAGTATTGCACTTATAATAGGAAAAGCCATATTTCATATTTTTATTATAGTAAACTCAGTGATTATTACTACCGATTCCGCATGATACATGTCAACTGCATTTACTGTGAAGGCTGTGCAAGTACAAGTTCTAAAATAGAAGTTTTGGAAAAAACTTTCATAACCGACCTGCGTTTCGAAAAAGAAAATAATTGGGTTCGAAAACTTCCTCATTCGTTGAACTTCCTGAATGAACCATGGCCATTTCAATGTCCTGTTCGGAATTTAAGGACACGCTGAAGATAACCCCACGAAATTTCGGGAAGGCTTTCCAGACTGCGTTGAACTACTCAAAAAATAGCTTTCCGTAGTAGCTATATCACATTGCTATAGTTCCTAATTAATTGCACACATTGAATATCACCAGACTAATAGCCGAAAGGTGGTCGCCTCGCCGAGAACAGCTTGTCCTTAGCACTAAAACCCTGATCGGTCGGGCTTTCCACCCCTACTTTGGACGATGTAGATGGGCTTTTCATGGAACCGTGCTACGAAAGGCACTGATGCCCCAAAGAGACGACCGCCATGGCGCGTCCTGACTCATTTCTGCTTCGTGAAAGCCGGCTGTGGAAAGCAGCACAAAAACTAGCATCTGAAACAGGCTCAGGAACTGGGTGGCAATTTTTTAAAATGTTAGCCAATTCCTGAGAGTAATTTTTTTATCCAAATTAATAACAACATAATTCAACGAAGAAGAATGCTCTCTGCAATCATTCGCGTTACTTGATATGGGTCGCAGTTCGATGAGGGACGACGATCCTCCAAGTAACCCTAAAAAAATGATCGAAATGAAAAAACAGTCATTTCGGTGAAGTTTACGAACCTTCTTCGCAAGAGCCACTCCTCTCGGAATGCGAACAGACACTGCACGATTGGCCACACCCCAAGAGAAGAACTCAGCCGAACTAGTTTCATGTTTCCCTGTCAACCTGAACATGTAAGACATGAGAACGATTCCATGATATGGAGCTTGCGTCAACTGAACCCACTCATACCTGTGCTTGTTGTCTTCTCCATCGTGAGGATCGTACACACGAATGCACTCTTTGTGGGTAGCTTCGAGTTTTGGCATTGCCTGAATAGTTCACAGACATTAAATAGACAAGTTGCTTTTTCAGGAAAATCGGGAAATAGTGTCTAAACTGAGGGGGGGGGGGGGGGGGGGTGCCCAAATCATTGAGATTAAACAGTTTGATCCGGGTAGTATCGATCCTAGATTTGATTTCCGCCACATATTGAGAGTGCTGACATTTGGCAGAACTCACCCCAGGAAAATAAATAGGCAACATCATATTTAACTGAGTCTCTTTTTGAAGTATGTAGGTCTTATTCTTCCGCCCAGGATAAAACAGTGTTGGGAGTACTTTGTAGACTACACATTACGTGGGCATAATCCCTATGCGCAGCCTTAAGAATAAGATGACTTCCAAAGATCCGAAAATGCACTAAACTCACAGCTTCAATGACCTTGAGTCCTCCTTCAGCACGCATATCGTCGGTTGAGAAATTGCAGTGACATCCGGCACCGTTCCAATTTCCTCTTGTTATCTATCAAGCATCAACAAATATGTAGGAAACGGACCGTGACATAGGAACACAAAAGGAAACAAGGCTCAAAATGAAGAGGTAGTATACTCTTTCGGTGAAAATCTTCCTTATCCTCTTTACAAAAGCACAAAACACCAACCGCAGGTTTGGGATGGAACGTTACAGTCACTCCGAACTGTTCGGCTACACGTTGCAAAAGGTACCGAGCCATCCATAGCTGATCACCCATATCGATACCCTTGCACTGTCCCAATTGGAATTCCCATTGTCCGGGGGTCACTTCTGGAATTCGTGATGCTGAGAATTCTTCTATTTAAAAAGCCTTTGGGAGGTGATAACATCTTATCGGGTCACACTGATGCTTTTTCGTGGCGTATGTCGCGCGTTGAGAGGGAGCAGCTTTCCTCACAGAAACCGTATATGACAGAACGCGCACAGATTGCACTGTCTATTCAAAGGTATGTTTGTTAAGGGCGGTGACTGAACTGAGAATGTTACTTTAGCGACAGCAAGTGAGTGACGATGCTGGTGATTAGGTATTTTCTGGGGGGACGTGTGATTCGTGCGATTCTGGGCGCGCGCGGCAAATTGCGCGGCGAAATTCGCGATGATTCAAACAACTCTGGCGCCTATCACTGGGGCACAAACTTGGAGTAGAGTATTTTAGTAGGCTCGGACAATCCTAATAATCTACTTTACTTCAAATTTGAGCCCTAATGATAAACGCTGAAGTCGTCCAAATCGAGCCGAATTTCGCCGCGCAATTTGCCGCGCGCACCCAGAATCGCACGAATCGCAACACACCCTGTTTTCTGATACCATTCCGCCTTCACAAAAATAGTTATAAGCCTTTATTCAGCAAAAAATAACAGTTATTATATTCTAGTTCCAGAAACCACGCCAGAAGGCTTGCTACTAATAGCCTTGGCCATAAGGAAGGGCAAAGCAGCGTCTGTACATCATGAGTTTATAGCGCGAATTTATCGAGCGCGCGCGGCGACTGACACACTTGCGCGGCAAGTGCCATAATCGATCTACCTCCGCAGCCAACTCTTCCGCGCAAACGTACTATTCGAAGCAAATTTAAAATTTGCGCTTGCGTTTGCGCCTGGATGAGCACCCGAGCACTGAAACCTTCGCTCTGATCATCTTAGTACTACTGCTAAGGGTTCCGGTATGATTCCTCAATATTGATCTAATATAAAACCTTGCTGGATAATTTATCTACTTCGCAGCTCCTGCTGAAAATATGTATGTATGTACCGAGTAACCTTACCCGCATTTGTTCCAAACAACTCGAGGCCAGCGTAAAGTGAAGCACGATAGTGTGTAGTGATTATTTCACGGCCAAACGTTCGATCAGCTCCTATCGCACAGTAGTACGGTCCTTAACAATTTCGTTTCAACAACAGTGTAGAGAGCTACAGAGGCATGTTCATATAAAGTTCCAGAACCTTGAGGACGAGGAAATCCGTGCTTCGGCCAGCCAAGAGGGTGGTCATCTCGATCTAGCAGTAGATATTCCTGCTCCATACCGAAAAGTGGGTTTGTGTGCATGATCTTGTCCATAACCGCTTTGCATGCATGACGATGGTTTGTTTCTAGAAATTTTGATAAAAAAGTATCTGATTAATCTCTACTGTCACAAAAATAAAGTGCGGGCTGTGTGAAAGATGGGCGCCATCTCTGGGATAGTTATGTAGGTGGTTTGTTCTCTAGAAAACCACCGCTTGTGAAAAAAAAACCACTGCTTATAGGTTTTCAACAGGGAAAGGCAGCATCACTCCTGGGTTATTGCCCTGTGGTTGACCACTCTCTGCACACAAATGTTTGGAAACTCTCCCGGTTGGTCCTAATAGGTCGTGCCATTAGTCAATGATGAATGAGCACTGATGAAAGCGGAAAAGTTAGGTCCCCCAAAGAACTTCAAGTCGCCCCAGACAGCAAAACGGGTGCTTGTATGGGCCAATAGCATGCTAGCATCCCATTACAAATCTTCTGTGAAACATCAAGAGACCAAGTAGGAATAGCTGTAACATTCCTGCTCGTCATACGCTAATGTCCAACTTGAAAATTTGCACTCACAGTGATCCACTGCTTTGTGAGCAACACAACTAACTCTCTGAAATGAGTAGTATAACTCGAATGTTGATGAAAATGACAACTGAGGTGCTTAAAATCTCCCAAAAACGGAAAGTGAGGAACGAATATTGTTGAAAATCCTTTCATTATAACCAATGCTTCCGAGGACTGTATGAGCTGCAAAGGTTACACCGCTATTTGCAACACGGAATCGGAGTTCAGACTCGGAGTCCCCTTATGTATTTAAGAAAGCGAAGAAAGCGCAGGTCACGAGAGAAAATGCTCAGCGGTTTTCGTGAATCTTCCATTTTGATATGGAAGGCTCTACGAAAAGTCTACGAAGGTCTATTTGATTCACTTCGCTCCACCACTTTCCATTTAGCTCCATTCTGGCAAACACATAGATCTTTTCCTCCAACACCTAGATTCCCGTTCATATTCCCATGTTCACCGGAGCTGCCTTCAAAGCCTATTGAAAGAATTAAAGTTTTACTGACTTGCAGGCTTTCTATGAGCATCGAGAACCTCGCAAAGAACGAGCTTGTGGTGACCTCCACAAAATGGATCCGGATAGAGGGCAACCGGCTGAATAACGTTTATACTAGTCTGCAATCAACAAAACCAGTCTGTACTTGTACGCTCACCACCAGGATCATATCTGAATCTTCTCCCTTTTCCGCTTGGTACGTAGATGATCCATCGAAACTCCAATGAGGATAGTCTGCAATGAGCTTCCGCTAGAACCGTACATCGGCAAAAACATCTCACTGGATCCCTACTTTCTACTGCTCCAGGATCTTTGTCGAGAGTACGTTGCTTGTCCCTCAGGTTTTCTCCAGTACCATCGATCCAGATGTATGTGGCCTGAAAACTCTTGGTATAAACACTACGTAATTAAAAAGGTCTTGCATCAGTGAAATAATGCTTGGCTTCGATTGTGCTGTTGCTAGAGCCATATGATACGGTGATATGATATGATAGAGCGGTAGAATGAAGAACTCGCCGCAATGGATTGGTTACGTATCGATTGGATGTCCTTCTCGTGTCAGTGACTACCCGCACTCTTGCAACACTATAGTCGACAACGCGGGGTCAATCGATACGTGACCAATCAATATCTATTTGATGCTGGAAGCTAAACTACCGATGATTACAGATTACAAGAATGAATTAATTGCTCTCAATAGTACCTAAACGAATAATTGTGATTGTATTGTCAAGGCAACTTCTTACCAAAAGCTTATCTTTCGGATAAGGAATATCGAATGATTGATCGATAATTGGTGTCCCGAGAGGTATTTTAGCATGGAAATCACCAACACTTCGCGTAAATGAAAGACCAAGCGATTTCCGCAAAAACGGAAGAGCCTGAAACAATCACAACCGCATATCCAGGATTACTGTAGTGAATGGGAGATTACCCACCTGGGAGAGTCTCGCAGAAGTGTTCAAAGCAAGTCGGCTCAGCATATGGACTGTTCTGGGGTCTGGACAGACCTACGAATAAAAATGAGGTAGGCGCTGTACCCGAATCGATATGTACTCGTTTTGACTTGTGAATACGGGATTGAATAGCAGAATAAACATGTTGGGACATGGCAAAGTTGACAGTATTCTGGTTCTCCGACCACAGCTGAAGGGAGGGAGTCACTTGGCCATTCGGGAAGCGCGTTGCTCCTGAGCTAGAGCTTCACAGTTGTATCCCACCAAACCCTCCTCATTCCCCATCATCATGGCTTCTTATTTCGTCACTTCGCAAGTTACCAGCTAAAGAAGCTTCCAGAGGTTACCCCATGCTTTTACTTTTCCGACTCTTCTCCGAGGAGAATTATCCCATCAGGCACTTTCACATTTGGTTTACAGGGTAAAATAGATTCAAACAAAGAGAGAACCGCAGGAGAGGAGAATAGTCGAGAAGAACTACATTTGTATGGTCGAAGCGAGCCACTGCAGTATGGCCACTGACCCGAATTCGGTACCACACCACTCGCGGATTCCGAGGTTAGACTAATAACCCAAAAGAGCTCCCAATTCAAACTCGGCGCGCGCAGCATCACCACCTTTCTGTTTGTGTCTGCGCTCTCTCGATAAAACACTTCTCTCCAAATACGGCGAATCCCCAACGACCAACCTCTCAAGCAGATTGAGCGGTTCAAACTGACAGAATCCCATATCCTAGGGGTACATCTGATCCTAGCTGTCAATCTATTGCTTTATGTTCCGCTTATGTCCTCTAATCCTTCTCCTTCTCTCTGTTTCGTGCCTGTTTTGAACTGGGAAATGGCTAGTTCGGTATATTCTTTCCAGTACGTTTGAAAGCGTTTTGGTGGCTTTTTGATTAATTAGCAAGTTGATAGGGTTAAGGTTAAAGGTTTGGAGGAGCGTGTCGTCGATACAGCTCGCCTAGGTTACACGCCCGGGATCTTGCGATTGGCCAGTTTGTTCAAAATCTCTTCATCTGGCACCCTGCCAAGTTGTGTGCTGCGCCCATTGGGGCATCAGGCTACCACAAATGGCATTAACAAAATACTCAACTTCATCCTTTCTCCGAGTTCGCGGAGCTTCGTCCTTCCTCATAATCTTTGAGCTTCTGCAGCTTCTTCTGTTCGCCAAGGTAGCGTGTTTGATCAGAACGAAAAAGGAAGAAATTTGATTTGTATATATTTCTATTTTTCATTTAAAATTGCTCACCTCAATTTCGAAAACTTAAAAATCTTTGTGAATTTTGCAATTTCTCATTCAACCAATTAGTCCACTTTGTCAATGCCATTTATGAATCGAAGACACTGAAGATTCTGAGCTTGGCTTGCTAGCCTATTGGTTCAGGTAGGTGCTTATAAGTGTCTGTGTCGGTATATGTTAGCATTGGTATGCTATAACGTAGTGCGTCGTAGGATGCGTTGTATATCCATTTGGATATGAGGTCAGTTTTGATAAGAATTGTTGTGAAGATTCTAGCATTTGACATTTTCAAGCTCAACCCTACGTACCCCGATTCAGCCCTGCCTCTAACGCCACAAAAGTGACGTTAGAGGGAGGGGTGAATCGGGGTACGTAGGGTTGAGCTTGAATTGTGAATCGCTCACGCCGATTCACCTCTGCCTCTAACGGTTGAGACCTCTCTCCCAGAAAAATCGACATGACTGGTTTTGAAAGTCATTTCGCAACCTCATACCGGAGTCAAAAAAACACTTGGCTCAATCTTTCCGAAGTGAAGTTTCAAGGTGAAAAAAAGAAGGTGAGGGAATTGGATTTTGCTTGAATTTTTTCTCAAGGTTAAGTGGTCATGTCAAAATTACTCTATCACACGGATGATTCATAACTTTCACCTCACTTTTTAACGCTGAAATGCTCTATTGTGCTATGCCGATGGGAACAATTTAAGAAGTTCTTCTCATTCGATTCGACCCTTGACTGCGGCCCTTCGCCACAAGTCAACTCAATCGAAGGCGAGGAGAGGTGCTATGGAGTCCCTCCCGGTAGAAGCGAGGTTTTTGAACGTCAAAACGCACAAAACTAACTATTGAGGTCTAGACTTCACTTATAAAAATGGAAATTATCAAAATTGGGTCTCAATTTGTTCATCCATCAGGTGCAGTTTGAGTACATGACTGAATATTTTCATCTTGATGTATTGCAGTTTTCTTAACGTTTGACTTTTCAAGCATCCTCTGAGATGCGTCTGTATCGGAAAGCGAATCCCGGGTGTATGGGGCTTTGGAACGACACCCAGCCGAGGGTACCTTACTTCTCATCGACCAGATGACCAGGTTCCTTTACATGCTCCTCCCAATTCCCATCGATTCTGTTTTTTGACTCGTGTCTGAGTGTGTGTGTGCTTTAAGATCGAGAGACACAAAAATTTATTGGAGAAAGTAAAGCGATCCCCGATCGCTCAGATTCATAGTTTCTTTCATATATTGAAAAGATGCATTCACTTGAATCTAGGTCAAAACCAGTAACAACTTTGAAGGCAGGAAATGATCGTTGCGTTACGAGATTGAATTGAATGAACTACATAGCAATTCTATTTGATTACGAGAAGCTAACCAATGTTGTAGAACCAACAACTTAGAGCTTTTTTGTTTGTCCTACAATATCGCTGTTGAAGAGCTTTCAATTACCTCGTTCGAACGAACACATTAGACTAGAAAACAGTAACAAAATGTAAACAAAACCGGTTAGTAAAACAACATCAAATCCAATCCAAACCCTGCAACGTTCTATCACATGAGAAACAAATGCTCTTCATCTGAGGAAAATGCTTTCAGCAATTATTCTAGTCACTTGATATGGGTCACAATTTGATGACGGACGCCTATCTTCCAAATAGCCCTGAAATTTTTTTGGTCAGCGGATTTGAGAAGAACTCCTGCCGAACTGAAGAAAGTTCCTTCGCTTACCTTGCCTTCCTGTGCAACACCTCTTGGAATCCTAACTGATGCGGCTCTGTTGGCAACTCCCCACGTGAACTTTTCCGCGGAGCTTGTCTCGTGTCTTCCCGTTAGCCTGGAAATCTCAGTTTTTCATCTCTATCGATTGAATCCATGAGAAAAACATTTAGATGAGCTTATCGGCGACCTGATATAATATCAGGTATAAAAAATCCCGTGAAATTTACCTATGTTTATTGTCTTCTCCTCCATGAGGATCGTAAACGCTGATGGCTTCCTTATGTGTGGCTGCGAGCTTCGGCATTGCCTGCAAGTAATCAAAGAATCGATATGTGCCATCCCCTAGCATATTGTGAAGTAAATAACAACAGTTCAAATATGAGTTCGTCATTTTGATAAGCCCAGACGAAGCGATTCGATCCTTTTTACAGTAAAAAACACCCCTGGGGTGAATTGAACGCCTCAAAACCCACACCACCACTCCACACCATAACTCTTTTACCAAGTATTGTAACTAAGCGTTGGGATTAGGTGTAAAGGTTTTCGTTTTAGTTTGTTGACGCTGGATGCCTTTCTCTTCTCTTTCCTGTAGACGCTCAATTTTTGTTGATCACTATCAGTGGCAGGTTCTTCTCCCAGTAGGAATCTCACCGAGATTTCACCCATAGGAATCGCATCCTTTACAAAACTAGTTGAGTGAGATTGTGGGCACTCACAGCTTCAATTACTTTCATTCCTCCTTCAGCACGCATTTCATCGGTTGAGAAGTTGCAGTGACAGCCAGCCCCATTCCAGTCACCCATCGTCACCTATAACCATCATTGAAAGGGCAAAACGAAAACCAACAGTGAAAAAAGTGATCACTCATTTTTTAGAAAGAATCTTAGGCATTTTTCTGCAAAAAAAAAGTATTTACCGCAGGTTTAGGATGGAACGTCACGGAAACTCCGAATTGTTCAGCAACACGATGCAAAAGGTAGCGAGCCATCCATAGTTCATCACCCATAGAGATACCTTCACACGTACCCAGTTGGAATTCCCATTGACCTGGCGTCACTTCTGAAACATACTCAAGCCTTAATTACAATTCCGTAACTACAGACATGACACGAGGTTTTTCATACTGGTCCGCCACTATAAACACCTACGTCCAAGGGAAGATCACGTACCTGCATTGATTCCGAAGATCCGTAATCCAGCATGAAGGCATGCACGATAATGAGCATTCACCACTTCCCTACCGAACACCTTGTTCGCTCCAACACCACAGTAATACGGTCCTAAAGAAGCATTTGAGAAGTGTTGGTAGGAGGGTATTGGCAAGGTGCCAAGCAAAGTTGCAGCACAAACCTTGTGGAGCTGGATAACCATGTTTTGGCCACCCAAGGGGATATCCGTCCCTATCGAGCAGTAGATATTCTTGTTCCATTCCAAACCATGGATTCATATGATCGATCTTTTTCATAACTTCTGCACATGCACTCCGATGATTTGTTTCTGAAAAATTGAAACTTCTGATTTTGAGGTGACAATTTCTAGTATGAGGGACTACTAGTAGAAATCGGGTGCCCAGCTGCTCCCACTACCCGATAGCTCAACATCTAAACGTCTCAAAACTGTGAAAATCAGATCCATTGAAATCGAGAGAAATCGAGAGTACTCCAATAACCCCCCCCCCCCTGCCCAAAAATTCCTTCAATAGGCCCCAGCAGTCTGAGATATATCTATCAAAGTTCAAAGTTCTTTATTTGGGTGAAGTTCTCATCTGTTCGACGATGCCATTCCAATCATGTGTGAACAAAGAACCAAATTGCCCCAGACAAGTTGTTTTTTTTTGCTTGACTAGTTCTTGAAGGTTGTTGAACAGTTGTTGTATGTGAAGCACTTCTCTCGCCCACACAGTCTTCCCATCAAAAAACTCCAAAGTCACGTAAGTAAATACCTTGAGCAAAGTTCTTATGGCATTTTTAGTTTCTCCACCTGACTCTTTTCCTCCGAGGCCACTTAGCTCGTTGGCAGTGGGACTCCGTCAGAGGAAAAAAACTTTTCGCGCATTCGTTCCTTTAGAGTAAAAAAAAAACGAAGGAGGCTGTGTAACGAGCAACAGGCTCGAGTTTGCAGAAAGAACTTGCAGATACATGGAATCCATCTAGGTTGCTGATTTGGCCACGGAGAAAAAAATCTCTAAGAAACTCCTAACAGAACTTAGCAGAGATGCCAAGCACGAATTCATGCAGTAGATATCCCAAATTGCTTACTCACTCACTCTATTCTTGTTAAGCCTCTCTTTTAGAGCAAATAAAACCCCACCTAGTACCTGTAAGTACTAGTAACGTGCGCACTTGCCAAGATCAAACCGTTGAGGGAACGGTTCCTGACAAGGTTCTCATTTGAGTGCATCTCGAAAGTCTCCAGCGAACTCTTCGTCACTGAAGACTATTCTCCGTTACAGATGTCAATCGTCGTTCAGAGCCCCACAGTAAACCCACTAAACTTCATAAAATGTCTGCAATCCCATCAACTGTCCAAGGTTCAGGAGAAAATCTTCCCTACAACGAAGGATGAGTTTATCTGACATTCCGTCATAGAAGTCTTCTCTCAATGTTTACGGTCGAGCAAAGCAAGAGTTGTCTCGCTTCTCATCGATCATTATCGTCTGTTATGAGAAGACATTCACCCGTTCCGTTCACCGTTCACTTTCGAGAATTCAAACACGTGACTTCTCAGTTTTTATATTGTCGTGTCCAGAGAACAGAAAGCAGTTGTCGGCATTCTGTGCAAACCAGAGATTGTAAAGGAAGACATTGCCTCATGGCGTGCAAAACGATGTCGGTAGGGATATATTGCACTCAAATAATGCTATTCAAGATCTGCTCCCTGATAATTTCGAAAGCGAAACCCTAGAAGCGTTGTCTCCCGTTTGCACACTTCTTATGAGAGATGCCTACTCTGTTGAATACAGAAGCAAGCCCTTTCGTGGATCTCGATAGATTCAAGTGAGTGTGTGGGCGCAGCCCCAGCGCAGCGCAAACTTAGCCCCAGCGCATCCCCAAAGGTAAAGCTGTTGGGTAGTGTGCCGCTCACAGCTCAATAGTTCATTATGAGAAGTGCAGAGGGTTTTGAAAAGCGCCGCTGCAAATTAGCTGTGCACACAGCCTACGCACTAGTTTTTTTGATGCGAGAAAAAATCATCATCGCATCTTTTTTTGCTCTGAAAAAAGTCCATTTTCTAATCTGGGTGCCTAGATGGGAACGTTTTGATAAGACGCACCACTAATCTTGTGGGTCATCGGTATTTGCTTTGTGTGGAGTTTTGATCCGAGCTTAAAAGTGCAGTCGAAGATGACATGTGGTGTGATTTAACTGGAGGTGTCCAATGCCCCTCCCCTTTGAGATAGATAGGTGACAATCATAGGTGTGAAGACAACATGAAAAAACCCTTGGATATTTTCGCAGCTCTCGATTTTTTTCTTTGAATGATATCCAAGAGAATTAACCTTTGAATGTTACTGAGTCGACCTGGTGGGTTTTTCTATAGCGCTAAGCTATGGCACTAGGTACTAGGTGTACTGGTAAAAACATCACCAAATAGTTATAGGTAAAGTTGACCAACTTGTTGGTTTCTTATGAGCGTCCAATGTTTCGCATAGAACGAGCTTGTGATCGCCACCGAAGAATGGATCTGGATAGCTGGCAACTGGCTGAAAGTACAATATAAGTCACTACAAGAGGTTCAATAAGTGGTTTTTTACTGCAGTTACTATCCTATATGGAATCTTGTTGACATTCTCTGTTTAAATAGCGACGATTTCAAAACAATCTCAAGAAACATGTAGTCATGAGGCAGTAATGCTCTTAGCCCACGCGAACTTCTTACAGAGAATCACAGCTGCTTTGAGAAAGAGAGTTGCTGCATGATTCTGTCCAATAAATTAATTCCAAAGGAAAATGCAGAATTTATCGCTCTTTGGGATGGATTTTTATCGCTTTGAAATGCATCTATTTTCTATTTTCAAGCTGCTTCGTAGGCAAACGTTCCCAAGTGGTCTCCTAGATGGGGTTTATTCACAAGCTTCTGGTTACGGCATCGAGCAAAGTGCTATAAAGGATACAGTCTTGTTCAAAGAATTCCTCCGAGGTTTCGCACGAATAAAGATCCCCCGCTATTGCTCAGGTACAGTAGGGAAGGGGTTACAGCTCCAGTTTCCTTTTGGCGGGAGGAATCGTTTTCTTTCAAAGCTGGATCCGATCTCCTTGCTACGTGATCCTTAACCTTGATCGAAATCCTCCCTCCTCTGGACTATGCCCGTGTACTTTTTATCACACCCAAGTACTATCACCCCATACTACTACGGTCCACTAGCGATCACTATCTCGGACGTCATCAATGGACTTTTTGACCGGTACACTGCCCATTACGGGAAGCACTCTGTCATTGTAGAATGATAGCGAACCCATAAACCGTTTATGACTATGATTCGGTGTATTCACGACTCTTTTTTGGGTCTCGTAACGGGTTTACGAATTCTTATTGGAAACACCTTACAGTTATCAAGAACCTCCCACCCTATTTCTTTCTTTATCGGGTAGACTAAAAAGTTCAGACGTAACTGTTACCGTAACTGCTTCCCTTTCCATCTGATGTTCCTATCTGAAATCTTAACAGAGCGAGGATCTCGTAGAACAACTGGAGGCCTAGATTTGGTCTCCAAGTCCATTTAAGGCATTCAAGCGCGAACACTCTCAGCCCTCTTCGCATCGAACTACTGCACAACCTGATTGCCTCGAGGATTTCGATTTTCTCTTAGGATATTGCCATCCATGAATGTGCACGTTTGACGTGCACAACGGTTTTTTCGAAGCCCACTTATGTGCACATCAGCATTTTCGGCATCCATCATGAAACCCAATGGATTCAAACGGAATGGAAGGCAAAATTATGCCGAATATTTTGCCATCCGCAGCAGGTGGCGGAGGCTTTTTGCGCCTGGCCTGCCCACGCCCGCAACTCTTTTGAGTAGGACCATGGCACTCCCGATTGAACTAAACCTCTTAGTTCATTTTTGGTTTGTGTGGGTAACTTGTGGAATAGAACTAAGGTTTAATAATCCCTAATAAAAAATGGTGCTGTTGCACACGTCAACATTGTTTCTGGGCGTCTTCTTTTGGGTTGAATCATCGAACAATAGCAAGACATTGTCTCATGCTTGTCGCTGCAACAAACCGAAGCAGTTTTTGGCAATTAGCGATATTCAGAAGGGGAAAGAACGTAGTAGAGCTTCAATTTTTGGCCATCCCTTCGGAGGGGCGTTTAAGCCTGTAGAGAGCGAAGCATGTATGCAGGAATCACTCTGTAGGGGATTCCTGATTTCTCCTGGTCCCTGGTGATTTAGAACTCTCGATATTACCCATGAAAAAAAGTTTGTCGCATGTCAGTTCTTCAGGTCTTCTTTGTGATGGGTTGTTGAATGATGGTGACCGAAACATTCTTCGGCGATTGTTTTGTATCCTCCCCGTACTCACGGAAAAAGTACAATCCTATTAAGGGAATAAATTAGTCACAGTTGTAATTTTCAGTTATTAAGGCATTCACGAGACGTAGACAAATACGAATTAGTGCCTGGGTGAGAGTTTTATGGACTACAAAGAACTACTAAATGACTGAACTTGCTCCACAGAAAAGTCTTTTTTCGACCCGAGCCAAGACTTCATCTTTCTGCTTGACTTTTCTTTGGACTACAGAATATCTGACACCACCTGCCGCGACCTAATCGTCATGGTAAATTTCCGTAAATCCCAGACCCACGCCGATTGAGACATCACTAATTGTAAGAACAGATTCAGTCTTCCTATCGTCCTACGATTCTCCCATCCACTCAGCGCTTGCCCTCCCTATTATACAGCAAGTCTCTCTGAAGCACCCCGTTACTCTTCCGACTGTTTTGTTGATGCCGAATCACTCCAACATTTGCTAATGTTGAACAAACAAAAATTAGCGGATGTTGGAATGACGTCATCTCCAACATAACCCACTACCTATAACCCATTAGGTTATTTTTTGATGTCTTCATGAAAATGATTCGAAGTCATTGTTTTGGTTGACGTGACCAATGATTTCATTACCCCCTTTAGAAGGTGCTGAGGCATCAGAAAACGATATATTTCCCCAGCGTCAGCTGATTTCAAAGCCTTTCTATGGGAACATTTTCGTATGCTACGGAAGTAGCTTTGCACGCGCAATAATGTAATGTCAGTCCTATTTGTTTCCGTTCTCCCCTTTGTAATCTGCTCAGAGCAGCTGTCTGAGCCCCCAAAAAAAGGGCGAGGGCAAAGAGAATGACGTAAAAATGAACACGACAGAGCTACACAGAAAAAAAATGCCTGAAAAAATTTTTCGTCGAAGCAAAGCACCACGATGGCGCCATTCGCAATTACGTTAAGATATGATGGATAATAATGAAAAAATTGATGGATTGGACTGAATTTTCTTTTCCCTCAAAACCTCGTATTTGCAGCAGAGCCAATGTTCAGATGGGGTTTGATACGCTTAGGGATTCTGAGTTTGGGGAAGTTCCATTTAGCGCCTGATCAAGGGCGAGTCTAAAAAGGAAGGTAAACTACTTTTTCGGATGTCGTTTTGATCAATTTGCTTGGGGTTGTTCATTGAACCGACTTCTCTATTAGGATTGCTGATAGATGACACGGCCTGGGTAGGGTGAACGATTCGACTTTTCATTCAGAGAACACATGATCGCTAGTTGAAAACCCGGCTGACTTTTACCCACGGGTAAACTAGTGACGAAGTTCACCGGCTGAATATGGGAGCCATAGGAAAAGAAGAGAAGGGGGAGTAAGCTAAACTGCGGGTGAAGCCGGTCAGTATCAACGAAATCGCCATTGGCTGGGTAGATCGTATGCAATTTAACAACCCAGCCATAGTAACCGGGTGAAACTGATACCCGTGGAGCCAGCTGATTTTTGGTTTTCTTAGAATTGCTTCCAGGTAAAACCTAGGCAGTATATCTTGAGCAGTAGGAAAATACTCACCTTTAGATGTAAATCCGAATCTTCGCCCCTTTCTGCTTGATACGTCGACGATCCATCAAATCCCCAGGTCGGGAACTCTGAATTAAGATAGAATTCGGCTTCTTTTCCCTATTCAGATTATTCAATTCAAATCAAATCTATTCAGCAGCAACTGGGTGACATTATATTTTCGCCGGTGACTTAGAACAACACCTGTTTGCCTCGTTTTCTCTCTAAGCGACAAAACAATCACTTATGAAGGATGAATCAAAAGATGATTTGCGTCTAACTCGTCATTTTATTGTTGTATTCTGATGTCAGCAAGCATGAAATAAGCGCTTTGCATCAAAAGCAGCACCCGCCATCAACGTCAATTGAAAGGTTCATTGAACGGAAAATCTATTAGGTCGTCGGAAAAGTATTTGCGCATTTTGGTTTCCATGTTGTGAAATCTTTGGGGATTGCTCTAGAGCCTTCACTGTGGAATATGTGTAAGTGCAGGTCAATGCGCTCTCCACACCATATCTGCCGTAGCATTTCGCGACGGTTATGGCTGCAAGAATCGCTCTCGACTCAAAGCCAGTCAGACCATCTTTTCTTCATAAGTTCAGAAAAAAACGTTAACCCAAATTGAGCGACAGGGGGAATATGCGATGCGATAGGACCGTTTATTGTCTCTAATAGCACATCAAGAAGTTGGTACAAGAAGTTCAAAAATGGCCACTTACACTGGACCGAAGAACCACGATTTAGGAGACTAGCTGAGCTCAATGATGACTATCTCCTGAAGCTGGTTGAAGAAGATTCTAGGTTTAGTACCCATCAGCTGAAACAGGAGCTAATAGCCATCACGACACAACAGCTGTCCATTTGCATCGCCATGGAAGGTCATGGAGATTCGGAGATATGGATACGTTTTGATCTGGGTGGTCACGACCTCCAAATGAAGAGGGATTCATGCCTAAACTTGATGACTTTCCAACGCACTTTCGCATGGCTGGAAGACTTAATCACTGGCGACAAGAAGTGTGTTCCCTACTTAAACCAGTCGAGGAAGCGCCAGTGGCTTAGATGCGTAGAGCATGGAGTCTCGACCTCCAATCCCGAATTCCTACCTCAGAAGGCAATGCCAAGCGCTTGTAGCCATTCAACAGGATCGTTCACTGGGACTTCCTACCACCAAACTCCGCTGTCAGCACTGAAGCCCAGTGTGCTCTGTGGACCGGATTGCTGCAGCTCTGAGAGAGAAACTCGGGAAAGTCTATTTTCTCCACGACAGTACTCGCCCACATTTTTCGAGAGGACCCAGAAGAAGCTTCAAAGCGTGAGATGGCATGTTATGGCCCATCCACCGTATTCACCAGACCTAACTCCAACGGATTATCATCTGCTCTTGTCGCTGTCGGACCATCCGAAAAATAAGAAGTTCGATTATGTGGATCAACTCGAGACGTAAATTGACGAGATTTCCTCCTCGAAACCTCAGAAATTCTACGCAAGCAGGAACCACAAGTTGCCTGGTGAATGGCAATACCTTGTCGATAATGATGGTGCATATATTTGTTAATTGTTAGTTATTGTGAAGGAAAAAAATAAAATCAAAAAAAAATTGCAAAAGGCGCAAATACTTTTCCGACAACCTAATACTTACTGCCTGCCAAGCCTTTTTCTTTGTCAAGTGTTCGAGTCTTTTCTCGAAGATTCTCGCCTGTTCCATCTATCCAGACGTAGGTGGCCTGAAAAACACTTATGTCAGCCATTTGCTACAGGTGGAAGACATACGGAGATAAAAATGAAATTGGTTGAATCTGTTTCTCGCGATGTAATGTGATCAAGCAAACGCTATTCCGTAAGAGAAATTCAGTCAGATAAGTCAACAATCGTTATATTTACATAGAGTAGGCCTTCCAGAATTATAAGGGCGAATACGGAATGTTCTACATTCCCCATATACTCTTGCAAAGCAGTGACAGGGACTGGAATCCTCCATGCCTAAGCTCACCAAAACGTCAATCCCTCTGGGTTCGGTCAATGGGTAGCGGACACGGCCGAGAGGATAAGAGCTCGGACTTGCAATTTGGCTGGGCACCGTAAGTCTCTGTATATGCCCCATACGCATTCAAGACGCCCCTACGATTCTGAGTGAAGGCTGAATGAGGGGCGCATAACGAAGTGGGACCGATCACATCCTTTCATAATAGAGATTACTGCAAAGCTTTACCTAAGTCATCAACCACCGTCGTTGCAAGAATGATCAAACACAAATCAGAACGAGTTTTCTCTTAAGAGTTTTTCTTTCACCGGGAATATTAAAGAGCACTGCCACAGTCTTGTTCTGTGACCTTCTCCATGATGATGAATTTTTCATCAGAAAGATCGCAGACCGCACAAGGGTTATTCACAACGAATACACGTGCCTCGCACGAATATTTTTCTAGCCTCCAGTTATGATGAATTGGGTAAGGTCTTTGAAGGTAACCAGGTGAAGATTGATGTACTCTTTAATTATTCCAGACGGAGAATGGATTCGGCCAATTTGTTTCCCCTACAACTCTGAACTGTAAGAAAACACTGGAATGTTTCCGCGTTCCTTTGGAAGAAATAATTAGAAATTGCACGAAGTTGTTTTCCTGGCATGAACCAATTCGTTCTGAGAATCGCCCAAGCATTCCAATTCCACTCAGATTCGCAATGGCGGTTGAATACGTATCTCTTGCAACAACTGGTAATCGTTTAGACGAGTTTATTAGCAGGCACCTAACACCTAGGCGATGAAGATCCAGTCGGCTTGGGGAAGCACCGGTCTTGAGTTGATCTCCAAACCACACCAGGGGTAGCGACGTCATTCAGCATCACTTCCATTCCGCCTCAAAAGGACTTTCATAGCCCTCCGATATTGCAGAACATGCATGTCATTCATTCCTCTGTCACCTTCATTTCAGTAACTTGGGAATGCCGTTATCTCGTATGGTATTCTGAGTCATCATTCCTAGACGTGTGGACATCATTCCATATAAACTAAGGTGATCGGCTTATCACTTCTTACGTATTAGCACTGATAAGCTATGATTTCTGTACCGATGAAAGCTCAGTGAGGACTCAATGGACTTCATTGGTGCACTGGACAACTGCAAGACTGGGAAACTACGGAACGTCTAAATACGAAACGAAAGCCTGTTGAGGACCTAACTTTCGGCAGTTAACCCAACTTAACTTTTCGATATAACCGAAATTCTGCTATTCGATCTAGGAAAGCTTATCACCGGCTAGTAATTCCCCTTCTTAAGTTTCAGAAATAAACGCATCAAATTGCGTTATGATTAGAGCTCATGAAGCCTTTTTCGTCGGTCTAGGCTTGGCCTTGAGAATGAACATCAGAGATGCTCTACCTCTACCGAATTTCAAGAAAAACGAACTTCAGAACAACCTCTTCCAGCTAAAAAGCCTCTCAAACGGCTTACTCGAACTCAATAGTGTTAAAGACATGAAAAACTGTTCCTGTAGGTCTATTCTTTGTAATCATTAAATGTTGAATGAGTCAGTTAGCAGAAGATGTTCAAACAAACGATGTTTCCGATGTGCAATCACCAAAAAAGGACCGATTTAGATCTATTGCGAAACATCAACTACTGGCGGCTGGATTTTTGGATACTGTAGTTTTTGGAAGATTCTTTATTACTTTTTTCAGGTCTAACCCAAAGTGGTAATAGCTGAAAAGGTTCAGGAGTGATAATTACCTGTGTAGTAGAGTACCTTTTCAATATTGAATTAGTATATTGACTAAATTGATAAGTGATCGAATCAACAGAAGAAGAAAACAAACTGAGAAAATAAAATTAGTACTGACCAACATTTTGTTGTCAGGAATTCGAATGTCTAGTGATTGATTCACCACTGGCGTACCAAGTGGAAGAGGGACTGAGAAGTTGGAAATCGCACGGGCAGCGCTGATCTTTCCGATTTGTGTGACAGCTCGAAGTGCTCCTCGAATCGGCATCATGCTCTGTAATTGCTCAGGTAATAAGAGTGAAAAACACGATCCTATCAAAGTATGACGACGATTGGCAAGATCAATTGAACGATTCTAGGCAAATCTGACAAGAATGGGAACTCTAGCACTGAAAAAGCAACACTCTGGGCTTCTCAGGCTGAAAAGAGCGAAATAAAAGTGAATAGCGAATGCGATGGATAGGCCTGAGCACCGTTCGGCAAGGATATTAGAGCTAGAATACAATATCCAGGCGAAATGAGAAGGGCTTAGACTAGGAAGGCTGAGATGGATCAGCTATCCCGACCCAAGCTTGTCTCCATCCAGTCTAGACCGGACAGGGCTACCCTTATATCCAGGAGCATGAGCACTTAGTCGGATGGGGGCCGCCAACTGGCGCCACAAGTCCGTGAAGTTCTGCCGAGCACGCGGGTAGGGCAGGTCCATGACGGAGAACCTCCCAACGATTGCACTCCAGCTGATCAAATGTCACGGAGATGCAGTCAGGGCAAATGTCAGAACAGCAGTTACACAAAGAACTCGAATGCTTTCAAAGAACGCCCACCAGAGTTTTTATGACGAGAATTCATGGCAAAGAATCAGTACAACCTTAAGAGGATCGTGGCCATAAGAGGATCGTGGGAACCTTGCTTGGGTTACTCGGAAGACGAAATAAGAAATGGACTTTTCAAGTTTTCTAACTGCGACTTTTACTCATAACCAAGCTGATGTCCAAAAATGTCTCATGGATACGGTAGAGAGGCTATACGCAAGGGTGATAGCAGAAAGTGCTCGTTCGTTAACGGAGGCGGCTTATTTAACTCTGCCATGCATGGGGCCTAGAATCATGGGGACTAGAACGCTGAAATTAGGCCCTATATTGCTACCAGTTCCACTTCCAGTCTTGTCTTCAGTTATAATGACGTAGAGATGAAGGGGCGTAAACAAAAGCCAAAAAGTGCATGCAAATTACGACAGTTCGGCAAAAAAATCGTTTTGGCTTCCCGAGAAACCCTAGCTCATTGGCGAATTTTTCTCACCATGAAAAACATGGTTATCGACTTTTCAGCTTTTTCCAGACCTCTTCATACAACACGCTTTTGCCCAGTCGTGTCCATTACTTTACAATGGCTTTCTGGAGCTTTCTGCACCAAGTCATTGTCCTTTTTTCATGTTCTTCCAAACGAGCTGGTACCAACTGTTGTGTCCTCAACACTATGATGAAAAAGAAAGTGTCAGGTGACTTGGGATGGGTTTGATCCCTCGGCCACTGAAATGGTAGCGGCGCCAGTTGTCGCTGCCGCCCACTCCCACTAAGTGAAAAACTCGTTACATAGTATTTCATCTACTTCTAGACAATATAGAAAACAAAAAAGGATTTGTTTGGGAAATCCCATCCGGTCACATGGCGAGCACGTGAAGGTCGCTCTGGGTTCCCGGCTGCCCTTTTCTTGGCCATCATTTATCTTATAGAGGAAGAGATTGAGGGCAATGAGGTTAATGTCTAGCGGAAGATTGTTGAAAATACAAAAAAGCAAAAATTGGACCAAGGTAGGAAGTCACGTGAACAGCATGGGAACCCACTTCTCGGTACTTCAGTGCAATTTCATTTACCCGCATCAAAAACGAAACACAGCGCAGCGAGACGAGATAAATTTATTCTGAAGTAAAAAGATGACTTCCTGCAGCAAGCATGTAGTTATGTAAGTGCCCAGCTGCAACTTGAAAGAGTTCCTTGGGATCAATGAAACCGTCGAAAAAGCTTAGGATTATTTGTCATTGACGCAATGTGCCATGAACTATCGATCTGACTCAGTCGAGTCCACCAGGATCCTCCGATGTAATGACTTATAATGACATTAAAAATACGTCATAGAACTGTAATCCCGTGGGCTACACCATATGTTCCGTTAGTCATGAATGGGAGAAAAAAGAAAATGTAACATTGGGAGGAATGGAATGTTGGAGGAGAAAAAGATGGGAAATATATGGAGGAAGCTTACTGAGTGCAAAGTTAGGGACAAGATAGATAGGATATAAAAGCGGTACAGCTATCTTATTGCAGGGTCAAATCCCTGTTCGACGCTCAGACGAAACAATCTTTCATCCCTACTCGATCGGTCAATTGGTCGTCGACTGGGAGGATAACAGGTCTGACTCTATACCGGCTGGTCACCGCAAGTCATTGTTTAAACAACATACACCTTCAAAACGTCGCTACGATTTTGGATGAAAGTCGACTGCTGGGCGCATCCCTCAGAGGAGATAATTAATGCCAAAAGACTGAGGGCTGAGATTGCTGTGTAGTACCGAATTTTCCCAAACCAGTTTGTGATTAACTACACGATGAGAGAAGTTTTCTATCCACACATGGGGTAAAGGTTCGGACAGATTGATGAATGTATCCCAAGTTATTCTTTGAACGGACTGAATAGCCAAATAAACAAGCAAGTAGAACTGAAGACACGATTTCAAGAAGTATAGACACAAAATGATGTTATCAAAGCTTCATGGGAAGAAAAGCAGAGCTTAACTTAGATAATCCTTCTTATCTACACCACAGATGAGAGCTCATACCCCCTGATTGATAACTCTGCACTTTCGATGTTCGATGTTCGGCATATTCAATGTGCATCTATGTGGATGTGAGCAAGTGGAACAATCATGTTGTGTTTTTGGTGGTACATTAAAGTAGTTATTTGATAGTGAATTCCAGTTTTGAGCTGGAACGGATAGCATACGTAATCGATCCGGGGAGGGGGGAGGGGTTCAAGGTTAGTGATTCACGTGGGTTATAAGTAACACCAGTTGGGCTACGCACACTAACGCGTGCACCATGCCAAGCCCACTACCGCTTGATTACGATTTGTTAGAGGACCAATATAAACAGTGTCGGTTCCCTTTTCATAACCGTTTCCCCATTAGGTGATATTCCCCATTTGGAACGATCCGCTTCAAGGGTATTGATCTCTTGACACTAATAGGTGATCGTGGAATTGTTTCCATTTTAACCTCCTCTAGTTCCTAGGGCTTTGATAGTCTGGTTGTGGGGGGGGGGGGGGGGGGGGCGTGTTGTGATTTACAGTCTGTAACTTCATAAATAGATTGGATGTTAATCAACGGCCCAATATAAAGAGCATCGGTCGACTTTCTTTTTCATAACTGTTTTCTCACCGCGCACTTGTGATCTCCACGCTCTTGATCGTGCCTACGTGACTTTTGCGAGGACACACAAACGGACACACAAAGTTAGCGGTTTATATATATACCAGTTGGGCTACGCACACTAACGCGTGCACCATGCCATGCCCACTACCGCTTGATTACGATTTGTTAGAGGACCAATATGAACAGTGTCGGTTAATATTAATTACGTTTCATAACCGTTTCCCCATTAGGTGATATTCCCCATTTGGAACGATCCGCTTTAAGGGTATTGATCTCTTGACACTAATAGGTGATCGTGGAATTGTTTCCATTTTAACCTCCTCTAGTTCCTAGGGCTTTGATAGTCTTGGTTGTGGGAAGCGTGTTGTGATTTACAGTCTGTAACTTCATAAATAGATTGGATGTTAATCAACGGCCCAATATAAAGAGCATCGGTCGACTTTCTTTTTCATAACTGTTTTCTCACCGCGCACTTGTGATCTCCACGCTCTTGATCGTGCCTACGTGACTTTTGCGAGGACACACAAACGGACACACAAAGTTAGCGGTTTATATATATAGAGGATAAGTAACATAATCACGCAAACGTTATAGACAGACAGTCAGAACAGCCGCTTCATCTGACAGAGTGGCTGTTGAGTTACTTGTCAGTCCATTTGGACTTCAATTCATGTCATAGTCCTGCCCAGATGTCCTCCAGACTATGAATGATTGATAAGTATTGAACTTTAAAACTCACCTCCTCATCAGAGTGGCTTACAACACTTTTTTTCAGTACAAAACTTCAGGAAAAGCGATTCATAAAATCGTATAAAGGTACGACTATCACTTCCTTCATAATCCCGAATGCTGAAGAAGACAGCGGATCGAATCCTGCTCCCCCTACATACCAAGCCTCCCAATATTCCGGGCTAATAGACTCGTCCGGAAGATTAAGATACGGACTGGTAATCGATTGACTCACAGAACTCCGCAGAAAGAGGCATTCAGCAGACTACGTAATAAAGTGCTTCCGCATTCCTGAGTAAAAAGTGTAGGCGTGGCGCATTCCAAGAAGGTGATCTGTTAGTGTCTCACATAGCAGTTTTATTTTATGGTTTCGAGAAACAGTTACACTTACAGGAATCTAAGAAGCTTGGCCCAGATTGGTCATTGCACATGAATCACTCAAATGTCTCTGCATTCCATTGAGGCTGGTTGACTGAGACACGGCGCATCCGAAATGGACCGAGGGCCTAGTAGGGTGGTTTAGGGTCGCTGAAGCGGAAAAACGAACCAACAATTATGAAAGGCACAATCACATCCTCTCCCTTTTATTCGCCCCACTAATCGAAATGGAGGCATGGCGCATTCTAAAAGTGCGTAGAACGCGCCCTGTTTCAGGATCAATCGACGGAAAAACGAACAACAATTTTGAAATGCGAAGTTTAAGGGGGCTGTTCAGTGCATCAAGGGTCAGGGGCAACTTTACCGGTTCCTCCTTAACTAAGTAACCCCATTAAATTGAATTGGGTCGTAGTAATTCATGGCACGTCCTCAAGGTACGTAGAAGGCAGAGCACAGTTCCTTTGAAGTCCAATAAACGGAAAAACGAATCAACAATAACGAGAAGAAAAATTACAAGAGACAATACATCAAGAGGGAAGGGCCACCTTTACCAGTTCCTCTTCTCCTTTAATTCGATAACGGCTAGACCAGAAAAAATACTCAACCCTAGGATAAAACTGGTTTTGGGCACAGTTTCCGTAAGACATCAATTAACACACCCCTGCAGAAGAATGTTTGGTACAATGCTATAAATTCAGAATGTTCAATGGTTTATGGACGATCATGATCCATTAGGCCTATTTCAAAAGTAACTGCGAGAAAAAACCAAGACGGAACTGGCAGTGGAACTGATCCGGTTTTTCCTTATAAACAAGCATTCATGGATATTTTTATTGTAAATATTGAAAAAAATTGTCTCTCTATTAAAAGAATTGGTTCAACAACGTGACTTTTTGGATGAGCGATCCTAGTCCATAGTACATGTACAGTAGGAAAAACCTTAATGATAAGTGGCTCTCCCCATCAAATGACATGAACAGTAGCTAATCAAACATGCCTTTCAAACCATAAGAAGGTTTTTCCAAAACGATTATCTGATTGCTGAACAGGAAATGTAGACGTAATATTAGTTCTACTACTGCAAAACTATTGAAAATCAAAAATGAAGGAAGATGGGGGAAAGGAACAGAGAGAAAGAAGAGAAAGTGAAAATGGCGAGTAAATTAGTAACATTATATTCACACTGCCGGCCCTCAAATATGTCCCCCAAAAAAGCTGACATAGTTACCTTCCCAAACTCCAAACAGTTCCCTACAAGGAGGAACCAACCGTCGTCTCAAGAATGGAGACCCACTGAAAGGGCTCTACCTTTCAAGCAGGTCTTCCTCAATGGTCCACCTACTGTTCTCAGATTCGATTCAAAGGTTGTAGCCCTCAAAGATGTAGCCCTCAGCCTGGCTCAACATAACCGAAATAGCTAATCGCAATTCCGAATGAAAGTCGAAAGCATGGCGTGTACCGAGGGAATCGATATACCAACAAAATGTTCACGCTTTTCTACCCATTCAGTTAGAGTTACCATAGGTTATGCAGTCAAAGGAGCATTCGCAGAAGTAGCAACCTTCTGGGTGTGGGCCATAGGCTCGGCTCCCACTCGGTTCGTAGTAACATTTGAATGGGTATTTAGCCTGCCCAGTGACTTCGGCAATATATCGAGGGAGACTGTTCCCTTCCTAGACAAAATTGAGACCCTGGATATCACAATGGCTTTCACACACGGATCTGGCTATCACAACGTAGCCTGCTTCAAAGATATGTAAGGTAAATCCTAAAGATCTCGAACTGATGGAAGGCTTCCGATAAAAGCTCCAAATGTAGCTGCCATCCGTCACATGGACAATGTGATTCAGCCTTTTTGCTTATGAATACTGTGGTTTGGCATCCATTCGGAGTCTGTACAGAATAAATTGGAGGGATTTTGTGGTATTGCAGCTTTAATGGAAGCATAATTATGTGCAATGGAAAGGAAGATTGAAAATGACGTGGGAGGCGTTTTAAAAAATGACATCAATCGATCGCGTTCCAATGCACTTTAGAAATGCAGCAACAAAAACCATTGTGACTCGGCTTCACGGTGACGTTTTTTCAGAAAATGCAAGCTGCGCATTGGAATGTATCAGTTTTCAGGGTAGTAAAATAAAAATGATGCGAAATTGCAACTATGGCTGAGTGGTACAGGCCCTGGGACTGAAATACTCGAAATTTGAGTGAGCACCAAGAAAATTGTGAAAAAAATGAGCCTGACGGAAATGAAACGACGACAATGACGACCAGATGTTGCCAGTGCCATTGACAATCGATACCACCGCTATGAACACCGTCGACATCGATCTATCACCTTGAACCATTTGATCTACACTGATCAGCTTAGATCGCGTACCAATCATACTTGTAATATTTGATAGTTGAGTGGACTTGGAAGAGCGCAACCCCACTCTATCAAAGAAAAGGAAGCTTCTGTTTCGTCCAAGCAGTAAAATCAAATAAGCAGACTAATCGATGTGCTGAAATCGATCCATACCGCCGGTCAATACGATCTATATTGATCAGTCCAGATAGTGCCTCAATCAATAACGGATGCAAGCTTCCATGAAAATTCCAACAATGAAAGAGATCCATCTCTGCTACCGAAAACAAACTTCGAAAAGATACCAAGAGCACTAACAAGTTTCTCTTGGGTAGTGATAACGAATTATCATAAACGATAACGAGTAATAACAGATTGTGAGAGTAATTGTGATGAAAATAGCAGTTATAGTAAGTAGCTAGTAAAGGTTTGATCTTTTAAGAGTTTTGGTCATCACCTTGTATTCCTATATATAGTTACGTATCAAACTTTTGAAGATGCACTCAGGAAGTAGATGAAAAAACAAATAGATGTTTTCAGAAGTCTGGCCTTCGATCTTTGTTACTTACTATTTGTTACCAATTCAAGTAACAAATACCCCTTCAAACCAGTACCTGACGCTATGAACAATCAAAAAAGTCTCTGATTTTCAGAAATCTTGTATGACTGTTTAATCAAATTGAGTGGTAGTCGGATGGAGCAGAAAAATATTCATGACTGGGATTATGCGGTGGGACATGAAAGGAAAAAATGAAATCAAATAATACGTCAAATAATAAGCTATTTAAGCCATTTCTGGATTGAAATATAAAAAAGTAGACAAGAAAATGCTCATGTGGTCGCCTAGATGGAAATTAAAATTGACGTCCCCCATGCAGCCAATTTATTCCAATAAAATGTCCCAGAGTTACTTTGCCCTAAATTAATAATTGAAAAGAGTTTTATGGTTTCATTAATGGAAGGCTGAACATTTGCTGGGTAAATATCGATTTCAAAGCGTTCCCAGACATGACATCAATACTTTTGCGGCATTGGAGCCCAACAAAGAGTGAAAAAAAAGAAGCGGTGCCCTCTTTGGATATATGGAAGCGAGGGGGTGAGGGCAGAAAAAATTCAAAGGCGGGCGCGCTACTTGATGAAATGGAATAAAAAAAAGCGAGTGATGCTAATAATTCCTTATTAAGCCATGCGCCTGACCTACATAATTTATCGAAGCTATCTTTGCAACCCTACTGGGCTATCCTCGGAGCCAGTCGATGTCCACAACAGCACTTTGATTCTCCCGGGCAAAACTGGCGCAAAAAAAAACGCCCCTCATAAGGATGAATGGCTTGATTGGTTTCAATGGGCTTTGATCCTGTACCAGATCAAGAAATCAGCGTGGAGCCCTTCCCGACCATGCCTATCCCACGGTTTTCATTAAGAAGAACCGTAGGCTTAGTCTTATCTGACGGGAAAGCAACCATAACCGACGAGTTTCCCTATTAGATATTCAGCATTTTTTTATTGACAATATGTCATTCGGTTGATGTAATCGTCTGAACGCCTCCACTTGACGCGTCTGGCGCCATCAGGTACATACAGAAAGTGCATAAACAATTAATTATTGTTTTTTGATCTTGTGATTTTTTATTATAACAACCATATTTGTTCAATCAAACAAGAAACAACTGCAATAAAGTGCTTGACATTGATTAATGCGTCATCCATTAGACTTTAATTGGAATTACAGACATGTTTGGTATTTGGACGGCAGAGGATTCGTCAAAGTATTCCTTCACCCCCTTACCCCATTTCTCGCACTCCCGTTGAATGGTTAAGTGGGAAAGGAGGGAGGATAAGGGGAAGGAAAGTTGAAGGGGGCCGCATCCCGAGAATAACATTCAAGCTGTAAGTTCTGTCTGTTTCCCCTCCCTTTCCCATATCCCTTTTCTCACTACACCATTTCGTACGGTTGAAGGCTGATATGGAACGAGGTTCTTAGCAAAGTTTTCGGAAAGGAGTAGGTTCTTGTGTCAGATATGGCCGCGGGTCCATTAGGTTGGAGGCTCCAGCACATTCCCCATTCGCTTCCGTGGGAAACTTTCGATGGACCCTATCGCCCGACAAAAACAAACCACAGTATTTCCTTCTATTATACGACCAAGAGAGAATAAAGAACGAGCTTTCAGATGAAAGTCCTACTGTCGGGTGGAGGCTGTCCTTAGAAGAAAGCCTCACTTTTGATTCCGTCGGATTATACAACCTAATGGCGCTGCCAGTCACTAAGCCATATGCGAACACAGAGAGCCTACCAATAAATTCAACGAGAAACCATAGATGGATTGACAGTTCCTATGCAGAACAGAAGTGTTGACTGGACAAGAACTGATTCGAGCATCTTATAGTTCACGTCCTGGCTGACGTTGAAAGGCGGGGCCTTCGCTCTACACGATTGGCAAATTCTTCGGCGACAAAAAAGGAAAATGTCCAAAGATTTGGACAGATGAAGAGTTCTTCAGCTAATCACGTTTGACAAATAAATCAACATAAAAGGTAGTGAATGGGCGAAACGTTAGACTACGAACAAAGGAATAGGAACCTGTTAATCTGGGAACGGATCCCTACCTTTTTCCCTGCTACTTTTATAACGGATCCATACAATCACCCCATACCCCTGTGCCCATACAATCAGCTGACTGTTGTTCGCAGGTTTTATCTAATGAAGTACTCAAGTAGGGCGCACTACCTGTACCACGGGAGTGATTACTGCAGTCATGCAAGAAAAGGAATTGATAGGTAATGACCGAAGGAGTGGGAGGGCCCCAAAATCGAGAAATCGAAAAAACTGGTCCAAAGATCACATTGATGCCAGTCTTTCCTTTTGTTACTTATTTTCAAAACAAGTAAACTAGTTTACTGTAAGTATTAGACTTCCCCAATGATCTTTGCCCTGAACTACTCGCGAGTGGGCAAACGATTAGTGACGATCAGGCGGTAGAATGCCCGTTTCTGAGTTTCAGAGCATCGAAGAACTGTGAAATCACTGCTTCTGATGGACCACTCGGTCGATACGCATCTATTGTATTCGGCGATTTTTCGGGGTTCTCCAGGGTGACGTAAAAAGTGAGCATTGGCTGAGCGGCATTAGAAAAGTCACGTACACACTTGAGCAAAGTCACGTATAGCAACGATTTTTGAAGCTGTGAACTTGAAAAAAGAAATTTGTTAAAGTTCAAGGCTCTCACTCGATCGATAATAGTCCATGTATGGCTTTTGTTGTAATCAATGATAATGTTTTCAATGGTCGTCTGACATATTCCGGCAAAATATGAATAAACACTCAGTGCATTCGGGCGTTAACAGACCAAAATGTATCCGAAAGCATCGAAATGAAAAAGAAATCAATTGAGAGGTCGAATAGGGAGAGGGCAGGAGAGGGCCCGGGCTGCCCCCACGTGGGGTCCGGTTAGAAAACCAGTATGGTCTGCGAAATTGATCGCTGCTAGGGGAGAGCTGAGCCTCAACGCCCCCACCTAGCTGGTCTGCCTTACGGAGATTGCATCATCGCGATGGAGGTTTCAAACTGCGCCCTTTGAGTAGGTGATACTAGTTCTGAGTAACTGTCCGGGCTCAGTACAACCTGAAAGCTAACTTGGATAGACCTGGGACTTGTTTATTGTTTATTCATCCGTGACACTGCATAGGGCATTTTGAGAACGTGGGTAGCGCCAGGAACTAACTCGGGTGAACTTTTTGTTGCCGTGACCTAAATTTAATTTTTCATCCTGTTGCATTCCCTATTACAGTTGCTTCCAGTACCCACATTTTATTGGTTCAATGAACTCACGTGGGAGATGAAAATGCTTGGAATGTTCCGACACGTTGAAGTGCAGAAATGAATCAGGAATCCCTCCGTAAACGAACCATGTTCAAGGACTTTGTACCTCAGGGATCAGATGGTCCGGAGACGTCATGCGATATTGTGATGACCGTTGGAACAGAACGGTTACTGACTGGATCTCTCGTGACGTCAAGCGAACAGCAGGACGGCCTCCTGCCCGGTTATTAAACTTTTTTCCAAAAGCTGTGAACGAAACGATTGATATCATCTGTCTCACTCGAGAAGGACAATCCCCTGGACTCCTCTGGGGACGACAGCACGAAAACAGGGTGTTTCTTGAATGAAATACTGCTACCCTCTTACCACCTATTAAGTAGCCTTATTTTTTATGTTAATGCCACGGCACACCGGGAAAATTCATTTGATAAACCATGTTAGTCCCGTTACATCTACCTGGCGAGGTCGTCCATCTGGAGGCGGGACTTCCTGACTGCCAGGCTTACTGTTCCATTCCTTTTTTTCTGTTTTTGAAACTCACATTTTTTGAACCCAAAGTGCCCTTCCCGTCGGGTGCAAGACCATTTCTCAACACACAGTATGTATACAAAGTCACGTCAGATCAGATCTCAGAAAGAATTTCTCATGTGTTGCCTTTGGCTTCCTGCATTCCATCGTCTTTGCAAATGTGAAGAATGTTTTAATGATTGTTCTGCAAGCTGTCTCACCCCACGTGGGAGCCATTCTGTTATCTTTTGGGGGAACCCCCTTACAAAAACCCAAATGATGATAATGCAGACTCGGGCAATTTCCATTGATTTTGAGGAGCATTAGTCACAAACGCCCTTTGTAGAAAGTGCTTTTGAAGGCGATTAGGTCTCGTTAAAATCCTATTGTTTTGCACATTGATGACCAGATAAAGGTATTATTAGGACTTGCACTGAATGCACTGAGCCGTACCATAGCGTGAAAGCTTAGTGCAGGGCCAACTTGGAGGCCATGGGATCCCGGGATACATACAAAGCAACAGTTTTAACCAAATGGACCTTTCAGGACATCGAGCCAAGGCCATGATGACTTCTTTAAACTTCTCTGTGATGAATCGGAACAAAATTAGCGGTTAGTCAGTCTTCCGGCCCTTCTCTCCTTGAACAAAGAGGGCTTTTTCATGGTCGAAAGATACTTTACCAGCTGTAGACATGCAATGGAGACCCTGACAGCACCTTTGGATGGACTGGCGATAAAACCCACGCAAAGTGTCGGGAAAACTTATCCAGCAACCTTCTAATAAGATCTCCTTCCACCTGAAAATGTGGTTTCAGGACGGTCCCTCACGACCCTTTTTCTATTCCTCCGATTGTTCGAGGAAAGAGGTGATGAAATTCCACCTTCGACGTCGAAGATTTCACAACACCGGCACACAAACATCGTAATGATGACAAACAGGAGGTAATATTTTAGTTCCAGGGTCACATGCAAGTAATCCTATCCTCACATTAAGCAGGAGAACTTGTTGTCGAAGCAGATGGACTAGGAACTGCCACACAGTACATCTATAAATAGACAGATTGGAATATTTATCTCATATTGACATCTGATATTGAAATAGAGAACTTACGATTACAATGAAGCCTTTTTTAAATATTTAAATGTGAAAATTCAATTTTGGGTGCACTTTCACAATTCGTTGCATCATCCTCTGCACTTTCACCATTCGAGGCAATTTATTCTTTTTTATGGCCACATTTTGGTACTCATTTCACAGCAGGTAGGTGACCTGGCAATGAAATTCCCCAAATTTTTTCGGGACCATCATGTAAAGCTCAAAGGGTCGAGTCCGCTGGTATTTCCACCTTGTAAAACACCTGAAGTCAACCGTACTGTTGAATCAAGGTTCTTGCCGGCGGGTGATACATGAAATTTTGGTATTGACCCTATAATGATTAGGTAACTTGGATTGATTTTAGTGTTCACAATACAGTGATGAGCTAATTGGGCATGTAAGATGAGGTAAGTAAAGGAAACAGGCGTTAGATAACTTCTATGGACTTTTACAAATCAAATTTCTTATCTAATGTTGTATCTGTAGTTTCAACCCTACTGTTGAAGTACCAAAGTCCAAAAGGTGTTTGAAATCATCAGACAGTCACAATGTTTATTGCCACGTGAGGAGAAACAACAAAGGTGACGTGCATCATGAGAACTTTACAGTGCGATGAACTCGTCACAATCACTGGCATTCAAGACGTACTTAACGCCTCACACAAGGTTATCTAAACATTTACAGTACATATGTAGTGGAACACCGCTTTCAGGATGAACTGATCTATTAGGGAGTGCTTAGCAAGGATTATGGAATAAGTAAACATTTACAAGTACACATGTACTGGAACATCACCTAAGGTATGACCTGGACTATCAGAAAATGTTCCAGGAGAAGTTGAACTTAGTGAGAGGTACGTCCAGAGAGAAGAGCTACAACATTGTCCTTGCTATTTGCAAGAGTTTGTATACAGCCTACGTCTATTCCCTATTTTTCTAATAGCTGTATGCAGCTCAGGCTTCAATGTTCCTAACGGGTTCCTTTGTTCGATATAGGGATGAGAGCAATTTCCATTACAGATTTACCATCGAACCTTGAGCTAATGTAACCCAGGAAAGCTCTATAACTCGAAAGATATGAATCAAGTCAGAAAAGGGATGAATTTTCACAACAGGCTTTTCGGTACACCTCTTCAGAGGTTGTAACGGGCCAACTCTATCATTCAGGTTAATACATATAGTAGTACATATATAGAAGCTGCTGACCAAAGCACCAATTTTGCTTGAACCCCTTTTGGCTGAGCTTGAAGCTTGGGCAGTCCGGTATCAAATGGATGCCCCATGAGCTGGGTAACCACCCTTCTCTACCAACTTACACGCTCTCACATTGACCATATTTTTTCTTATCAAACCATGCCTCAGCGAAGCTTTCAAAGCTTCATCACTGCCTTCTGGATGGAAGCCAATACAGGATTCTCGAAAACCAAATGAAAGTCGTAAAAAACCATACCCGCAACACCGTAGTCTACGCTCCTCACAATCGTTGTGATGTACAGTGAGTCTGACGTTATCAATGCGGGGACATTTTTTTCGTGAGGGGTTCCCCAAGCAATATCAGGAATGCTATCACGTGGTCCGATTGCTCGAAAGTCAAAATTCAAACCACCATCAGTCCCCAGCAGATGATGAAAAAGCAATTCAAAAACCTTTTATCAAGAATTCCATTCGAGAATCTTCTTTCATAGATTCGAAGGCAGTGACAGTTCTCGAATTGGAAATTTTCTTTAGGGATAGTTTCAGTAATACGATAAAGTAGCGCAGATGTTTGCAGGTGGGAGCATCATCAATAGAGAATGGAATTTTCTATGTGACTGACTACATAATTACTGGCTTTCTCTAGAAATGTTCTCAGCGCGGCGTTGACGATGGAAACACCATTACCATTTGGCATGCAAACTTCCTGGTTAGGCCAGGAAGTTCGCAAACCAAAAGGTGTGAGTTATCACCGTTTGGAAAGGGAGGAAAATCAAAACATAAGCTCAATCAGCCAACCAGGTTCTGATTAATCGACCAACCAAATATGTAGGCGATCAGTGAGCCACAAATTCTCATCTAGCCTTTTTTAGCGTAAAAGTGAAGATGTAGAGATAACATTGTTCCGTTTGACAATGCAAAGGGTCAAACTGAATTATGGAACTACTCCCATATTTTCATGAGTAATAAACTTTCTAATTGATTTGAATATAACATCGATGAGTTAGGTAGTATAGTGGAAGGTGCCGCATACTAACATACATACGTATGGTCCAGGTATCGAATACCGGATATTGGTACCCGGCTTACAACCTTCCGTCCCTCCAAGGTCAGCGAATTAGTACCACACTCGTCTGGGAGGATTATACAATGATTTAAACATCGGCTGGCTACCGCAAGTCATTCCACAAACCAATCATGCTGCATTCGAATCTTCACCATGATCCTAAACTCCAGAAACGGATCTTATTCCGAAAGACTTCATTATTATATCCTCCATGGTTTCTGACACTCCGTTACTGATAGAATCTCAATTGAGCGCATTCTCACGGTATCTCTTATGGTATTTGAACCATCATGGAAACTGAGCTTTTTCGTGGCTATTTACTTTTCGCCAAAAATCAAAAACAACAAAAACAAAAACAAAAAGTTTTTGCAAATTACACAGCAAAGCCATCGGATTACAGAGCTATAAGCTTTTCTGTGGAATTAGCAAGGTTCCAATGATATTAACTGGATGGTTGCCAAAGCGTAGGACCTGATTCTTTTATGACACATCAGGTGAGGTTTTCTCCAATGATTATATGAATGCTGGTGATGCAAAAGTGCCTAAAAACAGACCCTTTTATCACTCCACCTTCCTGTTCAGCACAATGAACGGGCAACCTCTCGAATGGACTAAGCCGTCAGACGACCAGAAAACGAGTGAACAAGTTAATTTAATAGTAGTGTTTTCGACGACAATGAATATGTCAGAAGGTAATTTAGGAAGACATTCCTATTCCGCCAAAAGTTGTACTTTGTTTTCGTGCACGTATTAGCTGTGGGTGTAGAGAGAACTTAATGAGTAAGTGGAGCTCCGACACGTTTCGGGGACTTGAACCCGCTGGTTCAGAACCCAATATTAAAAAATTGCATCAGCATTCACTCTCTAGTTCAACAATGTAGGCTTCAAAATAGGCTCTCCCCGCTTGCTCACTATGTCTGGTGTCGTTGAGCACCTTCAACTGCCTCTGCAGCTTGAAAAGCTAGTCAAAGGCATGTCGCAATCCAATCGGATAAGCCCTTTGTTCAGCTCTAACGCTAAGATTACCGGGTAGGAAGCAGTGCGAAGTGTTGCTTTTACTTGAATTCGTACCGGTTTCATTCAGGTGTTATTTAAGGTTGTAGAGGTAATTTCCATTGATATCAGATGTACTTCATCTGAACCCTGTTGAGACTGCCACTTTCCCGATTCGGGTAAGCTGTTCGGGACTTATTGCAGAGATGTCCTGTCCCTAGAATGACTCAATCTCGAGACTTTTCTATGAGATATGGAACTACTTCCGATACTCGATTGAATACCTTGACTATTAAGGTCAGAAGTAAAGCGTGCAGGTAAGCGGAGTAAGCTCACACCCGATCGAATTACTCGAGCGTTATCGAATTCCATTTGCAGACGATACATGGCGAAATATAGAAAAAGCTTGGTTTTTTTCGTTAGTGCGTGCATGATTGCTAGTTACACAGGGATTTTTGTTTTTCGCAACCAATATGACGAGTGATACAAAGCAGCTGCACTTGCATCATTCACCAGATGCTTTGAAATAAAACAAATACCAAATTGAATTATAAAATAAACTTTTAGAATTTTTCTTTAGAGTACAATACGCCTTCAGATATCTTTACGATTCGGGGGGACAGTTGCTTCGATCCGATTCAGCCTTATGAGAGTATCTAGAGGCAGGTCAGTGTAGAAGCTGAACTGCAGGCTGTTGATCAGCTCCTATATGAAACACTCCATGATTTCAATTTTCATTCATAAAAACCACGACGCAGAACAGTGTTTCAGTCTTGTGGAAAGAGGTTTCCTTTTCGAGACAAGAGCTTCTGCGGGGTTCAATACCACTATCGAGGAAATCATCGTCCCTTCCCATCATAAACTTGAATTTTTGGTAGAATATACGATGCATTTGAATAAACACGTGTTCTGCTCTTTTATTGGGTAAAAAAAGCCCAGAAAGGCTTGTCGCTTCGTAGATTGCAAGGGGGAAGGATTGCCTAAACGGTCTGTGCAAGTGGAATGGGAGGCGCCTACGTAAAGCTCTCTAGCATACATTTTGAAGCGAGGATGCAAAAAAGCTTTTTTATGATAGCCTGGGGCGAGTTTATTTCCAGTTCTATGGAAATGTAGTGAACGACATCTTTATATATCTAACCTCCATAGGTTTCAATCCTTTCCATGTACCAGAGACCTCTGATTCCATTTTATTTCAATTCACTGAACACTTTTACTCGTTTCTGGATGCACTTCCTGATACTGATCCAATATAGAGGAGCCGATAATTTCAGTCGACGTTGGCCGGTATCCTCCGACTCGAAGGCTACAAACTAGACAACCTAATGGTTCTATGTCTATGGCTGGGGTTGAGTCTCCCAATTTTGAATAGTTGTTCTCTCCTTTTTATGTGAATCTGAAACTTCGATAACAGTTTCAGGAGGAGTGAAGATAAAATGGAAGGGAAGGGGCCAGCGAATGGTGAATCTTATGCTTAAGCTAACAAATGCTGTAAAAGCAGTCACAGCTGGCTAACTTGTACGAAAAATGAACTCACAGATATGCAAATTGCTAAGACGACATTGAGTAGGAGCCTTCAAGAGGAGAAAGCGATAATTTGAGATGGAGTTAAACAAAAACCACCCCACCACGCTCACAATCCATTCCATCTCGATGGGCATGTCACCGCTTTGCGCATTTTCACGTGAACACCACGCTTTCCCATGAGATGCGGGCAAAGTGCACTACGAGTCGCTCAGGTATAATGAGGGTATGGGAAAGAATCCATTCCAAGGGAACGGTCTTGAATTTACGGCAGAAGTCAAAAGGTGATGAACGGCGGAAATGGGGGACAACCGAATCTAATTGTACTTTTCAAATTGTAAGTTTATTTGGGGAAAAACTTGAAGGAGGGATGGAGAAGACAGGATCTCGGCTCCCCACGGAAACGCTTGACCCAGTGGCTTTCCTTCTGACAACGAGCTTTGGGAGGACTGCTTGGAGCTATAAGATGAAAGTTGAAGTTGGAAGGTATTTTTGTTGTTCAGCTGGACTTTCAGTCGGAATGTTGTATTGCAGGCCTGCATTTGAACTATCTGGAAGGGGCACAACAGAATTGTACAAACTATCATCGGTCGGTTCAGGATGCGCCGTGCATTCAGCTTTCAGTTACACATTCGGAGTCTCGCAAAGATGCTAGTTTTCTAGAGCGAGCCTTAGTGCGCAGATAAATAAATAAATAAGTAAATGAACAAATGCAATGTTTGTGTTCTTTCTGTTTGGTAATTAGTGGATCTCCACCTTCCTGCGTGGTTCAGAATTTCACTCGATTTACAAGTTTGTGATACTCTGGGTGAGTGACGAAATCAACAAAGTGATTACAAGCTAAACAAAACATTTTACAGCTTTTCTTTGCTCTCGTGACTGATTATATTCTTTCCATCTAAATTTTACTACTTTCTACCATATGTGTAATAGTACAAATAGGGATTATATGAATTCGTTCCACAATTGCTGCATCCGTTTGTGTAGTACGTCGTGTAGGGGTAGTAATAGTTTGATGAACCTGAAAACAAGTTGCTTATTCAACAGCACCAAAAATGGACAATTTGACCGAGGAATGGACGGCCAGTGGGTTAACCAACACCAAACCCAGATGGCTTACTATTGCTGAAAAGTAATGAAAGGTTGGTTGTCTGGTTTTTGATCTTGTTCTTCTTAGCTTTCACCCCTTCGACCGACCGTCTGCCGCCTTCCTCCCCCTAGCACTGCCTCGTGGCACGCCGGCCGGTGGACTATGAAAGCAACCTAATCAACATACACAGTGAGTTGCAGGGCAAGCCGATGTATGATTCAGTGCTGTTAATACTCCAGAAGGAATCAGCTCGTCTATTTGTAAGCGACTTCCTGTCCTAGATTTGATTCCTTGGTCATATGCGCTAACCAAATCACACCCCACCTCTGTTCAATTGGAAAAATCAAACCATACTTGAACAACTTACCAATTCAATCATTCGCCAATATTACGCCGTTTGAAAATCGTCAAAAGCTCAGGAAATTGAAGGCTCAGTTTTCTTGGTCTGACGCAAAGCGGGACGAGTAAGAAGCTCTTTAGCGCTGAGACTCACGGCGGATATTTTGGTCAGCAAGGTTTTTTAGAAATTCTACGAGCAGCCTTAAGTTATATATGATAATAACTATTCACCACTAATGTAACTCTGGCATACAGTACCGGTCAGTGAAGTATGCGTTTTCAATTTTTTAAACGTAACTTCCGCAAATTTCAACCTTTCGGCGGGAAACCTTAACAGCAAGTAACTTGGACAGTTAGTAACATTATACTTGCGCAGCAGTCTAGCAGCATACTTCCAAACGAAACTGGCGCTTAATTTTCAAGCAGCCCCCCAACACACACTTTCGTTTTCGAAAAGTCGTGGGTTTTTACGTTAGGAACCTCGAGGTAATTCTTGCTCCTTTGTGTCACGTCATGCACCTAGTACATCCATAAGACTCCTCCAAGGCACTAGGGGATCTGTAAGTCACGGCAAGATCAAGTTGGCGCCGTCATTCGGGGCTTCCATTAAGCCCTAACATCCAGGCGAGTTTCCGAATTTCGAGGCGTGCCAGTTAGGTGCACACAAACCATTTAGAAGAAACACGAGTCCGCACGGTCAGCCGAAGTCAGAAGTCATTCAGAAGCAGCGAAAATGACGCTTCGTCTTGTCGACAGAAAAATTGTGCAGCATGCAACAAATGGCTCGGGTCAAAACTTCTCGCGAAATCTCGACGCCCGAGAGACCAATCCATCCGTTAACACTGTTCTACGTCTTTTGAAAGAGGTCGGTCTGTTTGGACGTCGTCCAGCAAAGAAGCCGCTGATTTCTGCCAAGAATCGCGAAGTGTTTCTCGATAGGGCACATGCTCACAAAAACTGGGTAATCCAGCAGTGGCGTAAGGCCGTCAAAAACGAGAAACTCAAGTTTTTGCTGTCCGGCAAGGATGAAATCAAGTTTGTGTGACGTCCTATCGGTACCAGATGCCATGCAAGTTACCAGCTGCCAACCGTGAAATATGGCGGGGGTACAGTGATGGTTCACAGCAGCTTCTGTGGCAAAGGAGTGTGCCCCCTCTGAAGTATCGAGGGTAAGATGGATTCCAAAATGTGCACCATTATTAAGAAGGCTGTTATCTATCCATTCATTCGCAGTATTGGCCTCGGTCAATTAATTTTCCAGCAAGACCATGACCTGAAACACAAATCGAAGCTGCTCACCACATGACTCCGTTCCTCTTCTACCGTGGCCGTTGCAATCCAAAGATCCGAGTCCTATTGAATATATGTAGGATTGTCTTTAGTGTCAAATTAAAAGCCTTTGAGCCTACAACAAGCGCTACAAGACCCTCAACTCAAGACCATATGGGAGAACATCCCTAAGGAGGGGATCGACAAACTCATCAAGTCCATGCCACGCCGACTTAAGCCATCACTGACTCTAAAGGTTATCCTACGGAGCATTGATGTCTTACTTGTTATATTTCCTCTTATGCAAGTGACTGCGCTGAGAAAGGGAAAATTAAGGCAGATTGAAGTTTCACTGGTATTATAGGGCTTAACCCTTTCTGTGACTAAAATCTTTCAAAACATTCCACAATTAACTTAGGCTACTGAAAACTCGCTGTCTGTTCCCATGCAGTGATAGGCACTCACAGTAGAAAAACCAGATGTAAAGATGCTGCTCTAAACAAGTTACGTTTTAAAAAGTGAAAACGCATACTTCACTGACCGGTACTGTAGTTGTATATGGGAGTTGGATTCGTAATGTGGATCTGTAGCATACTTTACACCCTTTTGAAACACCTCCTTCAATCATCACCCAGTCTCAGGGTTACACTTGGATACATTATTAGGGAGGGAAGTAAGTATCTGATGGACATCTACTCATTTTCTCATTCATATGTCTTTCAATATGTCTAAGCCCGCAAATTAATGTTTACTGAAACACCCTCTCTACAAAATTTTTCCTGCTTCTTCCTAGAAATGCTCACCATAGACCTTTTTCCTATGGTCGCAGAGAAGAGGGTCATGTTTCGGAGCCTACGGAATTGATATGGCCTGGGAAATTCTTGAAGCCATATCCTATCCCTATTTGAAAGGGAACTGACTCACCACTATCGTAGTAGTATCCGTTTGTGTTGTAGTTGTTGTTTCCGTTGCTGGGATAGTAATAGTATGTCGTACCAGCGTTGTTATTGGAAGGATAATAGTATGTTGTACCAGCGTTATTATTTGTAGGGTAATATAGGTAATATGTCTAAAAGGAAGATTCCTATTAAAGTAGTATCTTCACTAAGCGAATAGCTAGTTCCCAACTTACGTAATATGCTTGGGTGACTGTCGCAAGCAAAGAGATCAGGAGTAGTAAGAGGCTGAAACATTGTCGTAGGAGCATGAATAGGATTCTGGAAGAAACTGGGAGAGGTAACTTACCTAAGTGAGTTCATTCTGGCAGCTTTTCCTCACGAGTTGCGATGTTTGAACCGCTTTTATAGTCAGCACTCCGAGTGTAGCTTGGCACAAAGCGTAGAAGCATGCGGTCAAACACAAAAGAGATGAAATCCTCTTGAACCGTAAACTCAAGGGGTTTATCAGCATTGAGAGAGAATGCCATTCGAAGAGAGAGTTTTTTGCCGACGAAACTTTCCCAGACGATGCTCAACGCGAGTTCTGTTTGAGTAGGGCACTCCGCTACATATGCTGACTCAGAAGTATAACTTTGAAGAGATGATCTCCGTCCTTCTCTCCCTCTTTGAACTTGGGTGATCGCTGTCGTTAGTTCCGATTGGTTCTGATCTTTTGAATAAATATATAAAAGAGTTCTGCACCAATGATCTCGTCTGAAGTTGCTTCCAAAGAAGGAACCTTATAGGCGGTCATGGTCCCTCTAGGAGTCCCTTTTCGAAGGACTCCGTAACATAAATTCATCCAAAGAAGAACAGCCCAGTGATGGCCGATCTCCTCTCAGGTCTATTTTCTTCCGATTGAGCTTTCGATTGTCAATGAAACTTCTCGAAATGGAAGTTTAGATCAACTTGGAAGACTTCGCGGCTTCTTTGCTGATATTCATTTTAATTACAATGCCCAGCCAATACAACTCCTTACTTAGCTATGAAGTATTTCACTTTGTTCACAAAAGTCAAGTGTTGAGTTGTCGTTCTGGCAGCGGCTCACATTACTGCGTGTCTGTTTGTTGAGTGAAACAACTTGACCTCAGAACGATCACACCGGCTTCACTTGTTTGAGCGAGCTGAATCGAGCAAGCAATGAGAGGATAGTCATTTATTCTTTTTGATTACGAAGCTCAAATGTTGTATTTACATCACTCCGAATAGGAGGCCCTATACGTATACATGCACCTTAGGCGGAAATAAGGTCAAGCCGAATGGCGCGCTACTATATGCATGGTGAAGGGATCGAAATCCACATGGATAAGCTTGCTATCATTCCGCTGAATTCGGTAAGGTAGTTGTTTACCCGAAAGCGTTTGGGAGCAGGAGCACAGAGAATTTTGAGCCCAAACCCCAATACGTATCCAGAGGTCATGAAAGCACATGAATGAGCACATTAGCTATATTTTATTACCAGTATTTAATCTTTTTACAACGATGGTTGATGACTGCATTGATTCTTGTTTTTTTTTCAACATTTCGACAATTCATCTCAACCCCAAGGGAACAAGAGTTCTTGAGAATGAAGAATTTGGCCAAACAAAGGAATCGCTCTTCTAAAAGCTGAACAGCAGAAAAGTTCAATTTTCGACCCTTGCAAAATTGACGAAGCGTCACCAAATCATGTCGCACTGAACTTGTAGTAATTCATCTACAACTCCCAAGAAAGGGCATGTTTCAGCCTGGAATATTCTAAAGCCGCGCTTCGGTCTTGTTTTTTTTTTCTCGAGTTTGCTTTTTAACTTCGTGCTTAAGAAGCAGTTCCTGCCACCAAAGCAAATATAACCAGCAAAAACATAAAATAACGTTCACTTATTATACATTGCGTCAATAAGTGTGAAGAAAGGATCTTCATAATACAGCACAGAAAATCATCTCGCGAATCAGGACGTCAATTTCCAGATCAAAGTGTATAAGTACTCTTAATATGATTCCCACAAAGATGGCGCTACGAAACTGGCTTGTTTCCCGAATTACAGTTTTACAGACCTGTTACGGACGACTGGTTTTTGGGCGAACTGTGAAGAAATGAGCATGCTGCCAAAGAGCCCTGTACTTCAAATCTGTCACTGCTAATCCTGCAGTTAGAGCAACATGAGCCACTGCGTCATTTCGAAGGTCGTCACATGTCAGCGATTCGAGTGACTTGTCGCTCATCTGCATTTCGTTCTACCATCGAAGCTAATCAATTGTTGGCTGCAGTAGGTGCTGTCTGCAGATGAATACTATATGATCGTTAGCTAATGTTAGGTGTTCGCTAGATCATTGAAACGGTAGTGTTATCCAGCTATTCATGAAGCTTGCGAAACAATTCGGCTATAGAGGCTTCCCGGAAAAGTGAGGCTCACCACTACCGTTGTTGAGTTGTTCCACTCATCCACTGCTGCTTCAATAAATCATTCTGAGAAGACTGTTTTTTGCCGTCTACACTTTAATATTTTGAACTATGGTGCATACGCATTGGCACCCAACATATATCACCCAAACCTGCACAGACACTCATAGTGGTCTATGCTATATCGTTTGACTATTTATCCACTGCAGTATCCTCATGAACGGTTCCTGCTCATAATCCCAAAGAGCTCTCTTCCTGAAGCCCGGAGGTCTAATGGGGGCTTCAGATCATATTCCAGACACACTTCAGTTTGAAAGGTCGGATAGCTATAAGAGTTCCAAAGTATTAGTTCTCGTAATGAAAGGTATCTTGTAAGGCCAAAACATGTAGAACTTCTCGGCCTATACGACATACATATAGGCAACGTACTGCGCGGCGTTAACGAAGTGAGGAAGATGAGCAGGACTTGAGCTCCAGATGATGTGAGATTTTGAAGCGCTGTAAATATTCCTATTATACCCGGTCTAGCTAAGCTAAGTGGTGTGAAGAAAGCAAAATCGAAGAATTCATAGCCATGAGTTATAGTCAAGATTTCCGCTGTTTTGGCAGAATGTTGCGGAAAACGGATGGAGCAGAGGCGAGGACGGTATTAACGCTTTTACCAAATATTATTCATTATATGAAATAAACTTTGATTTTCAAAAGTAAGTGGTAAGTTATTGTGACCAACAAGAAATGCAAAACTTACTCAATAGTAGGAAGGAAAATGCGGCTGCTCCCCTGGAATAGGTATTTATTAGGTATCACTGGTAACGACAGTGTAACTTCCAAGATTTTTTTATAATAGTAATAATCCCGTGAAGCGAAAACAGCAAGTAAACAGAATAGCAAAAACATAACGAATCCCATTCAGTGTCAAATGATCTGAAAGAAGGCGGCGACATCGCACATTATAGCTCGCAATCGCTGACTTTTAGTCTAGCTAAGGCAACTAACTGATCCTTTTCTTGTTAGTTTAACCTCGCTCATTAGTCTGCGCATTGTGGTTTTGATAGAGGTTGGTGAATTTTATTTCAAAGGAATTTTTTTATCTCCGATAAATGCTCTACTGTTTGCGTCAGTGGTGATTGTCGCCAAACTAGAAGATACCCCAATTTTTATAGCAAATTTGCGGTTTGGTACCTCTCATGAGCAAAGTATCAACCCGAACATGATCCGGAACGAATAGACTCAGCGGGTAAAAAAACTTGATCAGTGAGTGCAAAAAGCACTTGCTGTGAAAAAAACTTCGAGTGCAAAAAAAACATATCAAAAAAAAATTCAGCACACACTGCTGATCAAGTTCAGGGCGACTATATTGTGCTGGAAGGTAACCTTAACCAAGTTCTGAAGTGCGGTAAATCTGTACTTCCAACGAATTTCTTCACAATTAATCTATCTTCTATCCTTTCCCTGTCTACCTGCATGGGAGTAAATGAAGAGCAGCATCCTTTCCTCTACTTGCCTCCTATCCGCCTCCTGGGGATTGCGCCTTGCTCATCATCGACTCGAGTTTATGCCAGTGAGAGGGTCCTAATTAACGAAAAAAAGCTAGATTATCTATTGGGACCGGGCATCCATCACATTCATGTCTTGTCTTTATTATTATAGAATCTTTTCAGCATACCTCGTTTGGGAAAGTGGTGCTGATCGACGCTGGCTGTATGGGACGTGTCTGTTGGTGGGCTGATCAGTTCTTTTGAAAGGCATGTCGCATGTTCTTGCCGTCTTGCTGAAAGGATTCAAACAACACCAAAAAGCAATGAGTCGTTCAACTGATTCATCAACCGAGGAGCCCTGGCCTATGAATCAATTTGAGCCTGGGTCTTGTCTCGTCTAACTGATCCCGAAGGCATGAAGAGCAGTTGTTCGCTTGAGTTCTTGGAAAATCCTCAATCAAGCTTCAAGCTGAATATGCTCTGTGAAATCCCTCCTATCATTACTAGATATGAGCAGCCAAACGATCACAACTGTTGTATTTTGAGTCAGGATGTATTTATAGTATGGTGCCCTTTATTGTCATCACATTTAGATGTCTTAGTGTTTCAGTCCCTTCCAATCGACAACTGCTCAACTTATCAACAACAGGTTCTACTGGCGCCATTCTTTGACTTTCGTTCTTCAAGATAAATTGAAGTTGTTCAGAGGTCGAAATAGTCTATTCAGATCCTCAAAATAAATCGCAATCGTTTTGGTAGAGATAGGGATGATGAAATAAGCAGTTGGAGTGCCGATCCATCCCACCCCGATTAGTTAAGTCTTTGATTCTTTGATACTTCTTTTAATAAACTCTTGCGGGATTGATCGCTTTAGGTCCGACTACATCACCACTTCTAATCTGACTTAAAGTGCGTGGGCTAGGCAAAGTATCAATCGGAAATCAGATGGGAAAGTACAAATTACTGTAATTCCTCGAGTAGGCAGTACCTGATACTCTTGTGTTAATTCACGAAAGTGGTAGGTTTTACCATTTCGAACGAAGACGAACTCCATAATAGTTGATACTAGACCAGAATTGCCTCCACAGCCGATAGATAGGACCACCTCATAGCACTAAGGCACCAGGTCCACCTCAATTTTTGACCGCGGATATGGGTGAACTCTTATTGTTCGCTTCAGAGAGTCGCAAGTCTCGACTGACTTTTTATCACCTTTCATGCAGGGATGGCACCACTCCTAGGTTCTCCACCTTTGTCTCCGTTAAAAGTTTCTAATGTGATATTGCTCTTTTCTTCCTTCTTGTTCAATTTATCACGTTCTCGGGAAAGTACTTGCGTCAGGAAGCCGCTCGTGATCTGTTTGATCCCTTTTATCATGTTCTGGGAAGGTATTTGAACTTCATTGAGAACTTTATTGTTTCTTAAAGAAAAATGATCCAGAATGAACAAGGGCTCAAACGAACTTTGCCTCAATTGCCAGTACATAGTGGGCAAAATAACTGACTCAGCACTACCAGAGCCCTTTTCCCTATGGCCACTTCTCATTCGCATCAATCCTCTGGGAGCAGAAACCCTCCCCAGTACATAATCTGCAGAGCATTCCGTTATGGAGTTTCGTCGTTCAGATTCGCCATTTTTGAAGTGAATCTTTTGGGGATTGCGCTCTGATGAGCATCGTTTCGCCCAAGCATAATCCCTTCGTTGCACTGTTTGCTCCCGCAGCCCCTTCGCTTCTTCTCAATTTGTTTGTTGTTTATTTTCCAGTTTACCAACGGCACGTTCTTTGCATTAACTCACGTAACCATGTAATTAATGATATGATAAGTTCGGGAATTGATAACGTCGTTGTCAAGAGGGTTTTTCCTTCTGTGCGATCGGTTCCATCGTTGTCACGATACGTATGTGTGTACGTGGATATGGGTAGAATACGTGTCTGTTCCCCCACTCTTTGCAATCTGATCCTTGCGCTCCCACTTCCCTACGTCATTCGCACTCGCACACACAGCACACTAACAATGCGCTTTGCTCTCTCCACACTCATCAGTGGGTGAAAAAAGCAGCCGCTCAGCAGTCGTCTCCAACAAAGTCCAGCAGCAGTCCCTCTCGGGTTCCAGCCGGGAACTCCGTCAAACGAAGCCGATTCCGTGTCATAGGCAGAGTCCGCGGGTGTCTTTTGTTGCCCTTGAAAACCACCCACGACCACATTGAAAACATCGAATTGATTCGTTTGCTATATGGAGCGAGCGCCAAGTCCATCTCTTCCCGAAGACCTTTCTTAATCGAATAACTTCTTTCGTTTACCTTCCTTGCCTGCCCCCCAGCCCTTCATTCGAATTACTTTTATCAGTCACCTTTACCAGTGCCGTTCTGTTGCGAATTCTCTACATATTTGGATGTTTGCTGAAGCAATGTCGAACCTTTCTAAATGTTCAACTAAATGAATGATTTTCGAATTCGAGTGTCTGTTCTAAACAAAATTCAAACTTTTTACGAGAAAAATTCAAATGTTCCAAGCATAGTGAAGCGGTTTTCGCAGGTGGCCACCACCTATTTCAAGATTGAGATTCCATTTATTTTTTTTATTTCTTTATATCATATTTGGCAAAAATTCTGTAATGACTGGTTTTACCTCTCTGTCAGGATTGTGTGTGATATATTTTATTATTTGCGTTACTACTGTCGCATAGTTTTTTTACTGGTATCGGAGCCCAATTTGCTTTTTTTCAATTTCTAACTTTCTAGTTATATTTCATTCTAATTTTCTAATACTAATTTTTTACTTTCTGGTTTTTCTATTGTTTGTACTGCCTTTCTTGCTATTGCAGTGGTTTGAGTACAACATCGCCTTGTATCTTGGTGAGAAAGGCAGCAATTGCTGGGTGAACAAATGGACTTCAGAAGAATTGAATAACAGAAATTCCCTAACTTGCCTAAATCCAATAGTGGTTTACAAAAGTTAGGGAATTCCTTATTATTCAATTTTGTGGAGTACAGGGATGTAACCAGGTGCTACTGTCGAATGTTTGCGTTTTAGTGCATATTCCGAGGTGAAAACAGGACGATGAAACGAAGATTGCCCTTGTCTCCCCGTTAAGTAAATAGTAGCCCCTTGCCTTTGACATTAGTTCGTTCGGATCAATGCATTCTATTGGAATTCTGTCGAACCTCCTTTTTATCATATAAATGACTCTTTTTGAGAAATATTGCCTACAATTTCCTATTTGGGAATTTACTACGGATCGACTAGAGTTATCCCAGCCGATTACGGATGAAATGGGGATGAAGCACTCAGCGTTGTTCATTCCCTCTTGCTGTCAACATCCACTATACAGAATCCGTTTTGGCATTCGAATGCATCTTTGGCCTCCACTGTGTCTTGTGGAGGCCAGCCCATTTTGAGCTTTGCCTTTTGGCTAGCCAGTCCAGCCTGTACCGGTGCCTTGAGACCTTTAATAAAGTTCGGGCTCAAAAATCATGGTTTTTGAAATTCCTAGGCACCATCATAAAGAGCTCGATGAGCTGAATTCGATCCTGTAATTACCCTCTATAAAAGTAAAAATGAACCCATTTACCGAAGAAAATAAAAAATGTGAATTCGCTATTTTACAAGACGGCTGGCGTAAATATAGTATGTACGTGTTCCTTACCTTCCAGCACAATTTCTACCATAAAAAGACACTGGTTAGGACGACCCAGTTGGTCTGGGTAGGGTTTGGGTGGTCCGAATGAACTAGCCTAGCTAATTGTGCAGTGTAGTGGTACTATTTATCATTGTCCCTACACCGCCAGCTCTTATCATCACTGATTTATAGTGCTTGATGACTAGACAAATTCCTGGCGCGATTTCTATTCCCTTGAGATTCTCTAGTGGAAAAGAATCTGAGATAAATCATACTCTAGAGTTTCCAAATTTAAAAGGTTTTCAAAAAGGTTTTCTATCATTCAGGTTGTTTGAGAAGGTAGTTTGAATTTTTTAGAAAACTTTTATAGCTAGAAATCACAAAATTCTGTGGATGTAGGTAATTTTATTTAGGGTATTTGATTTTTTTATAATTTTTTTGTCTAATTCGGAGATGCACCACCACGGCAACAAATTAAAGCGTCCTGAAAATTTGTTGATTAAATTCTATGGATTTGATCAAAGTCCGAAATCAGATTAATTTTTTGGTGGCTTGCAGAATCAACAGAAAGTACGGATCAATAATTTTTAAAGTATATTTGGTATGCTATAGATTCCAGTAATCCAAGCTTTTGGTATGAACGGAATGCCCGATTATCCCGATTGACGTCGTAAGTGTAAAAACGATGAAAGCTCAAAATCGAAGTGTTTATGCAAAAACTGCTTCGCATGACGTAATCAGAAATGCAGATTCTGCCTCGTGCAAAGCCTTTTCGCATTGATTTACTTCTGAAGAGAAACTAGAGCGCCGCTGAATCAGAATCACCAAAAAGCGGCAGTTGCAAGATGCAGGTGTTTGGAAAATTTGTCACCATCGTGCCCCATTGACATTCATATAACAACATTCAGGACAAGGCTATTGAAATTCTCATTCTTCTAGTAAAAGTTAGGTCTTCGCCACCAATTAGGCTTTCCCATCAAAAGTCTGAGCGCTCTTTTCGTCGGAATAAATAAGTGAACAAATAATTAGTTGGTTGACTTATACACTTTGTGAAGACCGAATACGATTCAAACGCAAAGTCGATTTCGAATCGGAATGGGTGCACGGCCCAACCCTCAAAAAATTATTATATAAGCTTACTTTTTCCTAGTTTTTTTTTAACATTCCCGACATGTTAAAAAAAAGGGGTGGGCAGGGTGGAAGTCCAAAGTGCTTACTGATTTCCGGTACAAACTGTAAAACTGCTTATCGTTGCGATGAGTAAACCAACTAGTTCATACCAACGATTGGCCATCTTTCCTTGTACTTTTGAGATTCAACCCCTCTACGTTTTCTCAAATTTCTATCGATTGGCAGTCATTCAATACTTTTAAACCGGAACGTCTTTTTCAAGAACTCCTGGGAAATCGGTTTTCTTCCGTGGTTTGGAAAGGATGCTATGCTTTACATATGCAAATGCACGAGTTGCTAAGGCAACATGTTTTGCAAACGAAAATGCCAAAGACGCTAACCAGTAGAAATCGCTTCCATCGCTTGTTGGACCTTCAGATCAAGCCCAAATCTTTCCGTCCATCTTTCAGAACTCGTCGAAAATTTTTGGATTCTGATTCATACCTGTTTACTTCTTGGAAGATATCAAGATGCTCTTAAGGGCTGATATCAATACCTTCAATTGTTCCTACACCTCCAATATAGATTCCTCTCCTTGAGGCAGCGGATTTTGAAGCATCAGCTCATAGCCGACTATTTTATCCTTTACTGCTCTATTATAAAAAGTCATAAAGCTTTTCTGTATGGTATGAGTCAGTGGCTAGAGACCAAAGCCGCTTATCGACTAACGATAAGCTCCTTCTCTCTGCAGCCGTCATCGTAAGAGTCCCCTCACTTGGCTAAGATGATACAACGTTGGCAGGTGCACCCGTTTTAATACTTATGGCTCGGATTTCATCCCATTGATCAAATCTCGCTCGGGCCGACCAAATCTTCCATCAACTGGGTTGCTTTATAGATATCTAACTCCTCCAGGCAAGCAAGAACAACGTCTACATCGGCTGGAGTTTAGCTTTTTGTATACACCAATGATGTGCTCAAAAAGTGCTACATACAATTAGGATTGGAAGACGAATACATGGCGCAAACCCTGAGAATATTAGAATATCCATTGTTTGGGTCAGAATTCATTACTTTTTCAAATCATTTGCTTTTTTTACCCTTCACCTCGATTTTTCTTCCAGATTCCTCCCACTCCTCGCTCCCCTCCTCAATCATGAGGTAGCTTCCAGGTCACTTCTTGAAGGCTAAATGACAGTTTATCATTTCGCCACTGACAAAACATCAGATTTGTCATCAGTTTCACATTTGTTTACTGATAACAACCAATCAATAAATAAATTTTGAAGATAACATGATTTTGCTGCAACCTTTGCATACTCTATGGCTGCTCATTATTTACTGTACTGTTATTTGCTGCTTTGTTTACTGTATTGTTTGTACTGCTTACCCATGTTGAGCAATGATCTTTGATCTTATGTTGGACCACCCAAAGGTCATGAGATTTTACTTTTTTTCGCTCCCCTACAAGGTCGTCAGCTTAGATTCTTTGACCCAACTTTGGCAATCGGTTTTATATTTGGGTGATCGATGGGAAAAATCGATACTGTAGGACGTTTACAAAGGAATTGTCTGCAAATGAATGTCCTGCTGGTATGCCCTTTTCTTTGCTATGAATTTTTTCAGCATGGGAATTTGTCGGCCTATCTCCTTCATCGATTTCTATCTTTCGTCGCTCATTCTCTGCCAATACCTCGAGCACACAGCTCTTGCCTGAAACTTTTAAGCTCTCCCGAGCCGTCCTCCTAGAGCACCTATTTTTTTGAGCCTTATTCTTCAAATTTTTCTACATTTTTGTTCTATCGATTGACCGTGTGGTGAAAAAGGACGAGTTCTCAAGTGATGATTGGGAACTTCCACAACTTCCATCCCTTGGAACCCTCCAGACCTGCTAAGTAGCTGGAGTTTTCGTAAATGACTATAAATTTGTATCTTTCAGAATTGCTACCAAAAATTTTGCTACTTTTGCAGAATGAAACTTATCGTTGAAGTTTAGCGTAGGGCGATAATTCTGCTGTGAAAAGTGGCGCCATAATCGTGTGGAGGACCCTTCCTCCTATACGAATTGGGTAATTCAATCTCATCTTCATCTGGGGTGTGGTTCCCTGGCGATTGGCTTTCAGGAAGAGCTTCATCCATGAACTTTTCCTCAATCGACTCCGTGTTGAAGAATCGTAAGCTATCTAGTAAGCCTTCTGGAACTAATTTCGTACTGAATTTTCTTCTTCTTTTCATCTTCCGACATTCGGTCTGCTTCCGGGTGGCATCTCTTAATCTGCGGGCCAAGCAGGCTCTCAAATGCAGCTGTGATGCCTAACCAAGGACGAATATGTGGCCCATCCCAAAAACTCAGTGATCTACGTAGTTCTCGATGACTGTAGGTCTATTTTCGTTCCTTTTCGCGATACTTTGTGGAAAAAACTTGGTCCGATCCAATAGCCTAGGCTGCTCCAAAGGACAAGGTCTGACCTCGAATGGCCACACAAACAGACACAGGTCTTGCCGATCAGAGCCCCCACACAGACCGCAACGGCCTTTCCCTCAGCCGGCGCTCCGACCACCGACCCTTAGCGAAGAGTGTGGGCGCTGTGATCAATAATATCAGTTCTCCAGCAGCAATCGCTATGCTCTCCGTCAAGCCGCTTTCACCGCCTTCCCACGGAGTCCTCCCTCTTAAACTAACACTCGATTATTGCCATCATGGTTATTTATATAAATAACTACATGTAAACGCCATAACCAAAATGACTAATCGCTTTGCCCGCCACGTCCGCGTCGATCTTATCGAAATTTCCCGCTGTCGTTGGTGACAAAAACCAGAGATCAACGGCCTCAAGTTCAGGGGCACAGTCTGCAACGGCCATTAGCCGCACTTCCCTTGGTCTTTACTATCGGTTTGCCCGAAAAACTGTTACTTTTTCTACATTTCCAGTTAAATTCGAGTTGTCTGAGCTATTGGCTGAGTACTGAACTTTCTCTTTACTTCGTAGCATTTATACTTTTTTCCTCTCTGCCCCATTTATTCTCCCAATATTCTCCCAATCTTGAGAATCCGTCACGGTAGTGAAAGTTCCTTTCGATCACATCCAGTGTGGCGACGGGGGGTCCCCGTCTTATATTTACCTAGGTTAGTTGTCAACCAACCAACGTCAACGCTTTTTCGCTACGTCAAAAATGCTTCTCAATGGTAGGACAAACTTACAAAAACTGTACCGTATCCCTCAAATATTCAACACTAATCAATGCATTTTTTGTAATCACATACACAATCCCATGGGACTGCTTTTTCATTGAAATATCCTGAAAAAAACTTTTAGACACCCGTCTGCCTTACGGTTGCCCTAGTGGGCTTTTGGGCGGTCTTGAAGCTTTTGTTGTTTATTTTTTGTTTATTTAAGAGTGCGAGGCAGAATGTTGACTTCCGAGGTATAGAAGCCTCGGTTGACCGAGGTAGGATGCGATCCACCGATCACACGGTTGCTAGACGGCCCATTTGCCCCGAACAGGATCCGATCTAGCGATCATAGGCCTGTTATCAGCACCACTTATCACCGCCCCACCTTCGTTGTAACTTTTTCATGCTTCTATCGGTTTCATGAAGCGTAAAAGCTGATTAAGTCTTTTTCTGAAAAGCAGAGAGGCAACATGGTGTCCGATATCGTCCTGCAAGGGCAAATAGAGGGCTTTGGTGATTCCAGTCAGCTTTCCATCATTAAACAAAAAACTAGTCCAATTCGGGGGATCCTTCCCTTTCCTAAAGTCTGAGGGAATTCTCTACAAGGGTGTTTTTGGTGGGGATCCTTAAGGGACGTTTGCAATTAACTTTAATTTTGTAAATCGATTCGAATAAGTTTAGTATGCCTTCTAGAGAGGAACGGGAGGGGAGTGGGATTTCTCCAGCGGTGCTTGAGCTCTATTGAACAAATGATTAATTTTGTTAAAAAAAACTCCGGTCAAATCTGGTGCAAGGGGAATAGGACAATTAAATACGTACTTTGACTGATGTTGGAGGAATTCTTTGACTGGCAGGCAAAGGTACTTGAATGTTGCTATTCCGGACTCTGTTCAAACAAAACGAATTGTCTATTGAGTTACCATGTACTTCAGATACCGTAATTTGCTGATTTATTCCATACTAGTTGGTAATTTTATTACTCCACCACGGACTGATGCAAAATGATTCAATCGATGAGTCTTAATCAATCGAACTGGTTGATACGCTCGACAGAATGACGCACCTTCTTCGGCAAATGTTATAAATCTCTTTCATTATGGAACCCACAGGTTCCACGAATTTGCATGTCTCAATTCCCTTCATTTATACAACCATTTTCTTATTATTACTTCTTTATTACTAGTAATTTCTCACGTTTAAAGAGATGATATTCAAAAGGCAAAGGTCTATCGAAGTAAAAACTCTCTCAGTCATCTTTTCACTGATAACCATTCATCCCATCAGCCCCAGAATTAAAATTCGATAGCGCTTTTCTTCTCCATACTCTCATGCACATCGCAACAAGTAATCCTACTGAAAATTATTGAAATTGCTTCTGAAATTATTTGATTACCTGATACAATGCAGTAGATACTAAGTAGGTAACTTTGGCAACACTTTGACAATGCTGGACATCGCTGTACTCCCGAAAATATTCTTGATTGTAGCTTCTCAAAAATCCTATACATATGGAGAGTCAAGAAAATATCTTCTGCTATATGAGTATTTGAATATTAATTTATCTCATTTTACGATATAATTATTGGTAACATTATTATTTTATATTATATTTTATGGGGAGGAGGTGGTGTAGTGGCAAGTGGCGCACTATAACACACGCACGGTCAAGGGTTCGAATCCCGGACCGATGCCCGCCCGGGCCATCCAAGCCTTCCCTCCCCCCGGGGTCGATAATTCATACCGGAATCGTCTGGGAGGATAAAAGCGCTGACTTGTGGCCACCGCAAGTCATTGTATAGGCCACATACACACTCATTACGCTACTACGATTCCGAATGGAAATCGAGTGCGGTGGCGCATCCCTCAGACGGGATTGATTAACGCCGAAAACTTTATCTTTTTACCCTTTTATTGTATTTTGTGAACTTGTTACTATTACTATTGTCACTATTATTATTACCCTCACAAAAAAAAAACAAATAAAAAAATAAAATAAAATAAATTCTTGATGCTAAAATTGTTGTTGTTATTTTTATTCTTCATTTTGAATAATATTTAATAATTCCATTGTTTATATCTTTAACTTTACTAATGAATGATAAAGGACAAGGTCTGTGGGTGTTCATCAATCCTTTATGAAGAGTGCGCCCCGCATTCTGCTTCCATTTAGAACGTTATTGGAGTATTGAATGCGTATTTGGCATATAGAATGACTTGCTGTGGCCAGCCAGCGCTTTTATGCTACCGAACGGGTCCAGCACCAGTTAACCGACACAGGAAGAATGGAAGGCTTTGTTAGCCTAGGTGGTTATCGACTGGGGATTCGAACCCTTGACCATGTGTAAGAGATAGTGCGCTACTTGCCACTACACCAACCCCGTCACTATTAAATTATTGATGCACTGTATTTATATCATTATTCATTATCGCATTAGCAGCAAATGTTTGCTCCGCATCCAACCAGCTGCAAGCGGATTTTCCCGCTGTGCAAGCGGGAGCCATAAGTCGGCTTCCAGATTGAAGTTCCTTCGGCTCAAGCAGACCTTTCATCCTTTCAAGGGTGGATAATCAAATTACCAGATTTGTCTGGTGAATTGCAAACTACGGCTTAGCCGTTGGAACCTCCCACGTTGTAAGCCTTAGTAAAGCCATGTGAACTAGCTTTGTTACAAAGGGGTTTTAAGGAAGTATTGTGCATGACTAATTTAAAGAAGTCGACTACTTAATTCTCCCATCCCTTGCCTCCGTATTAATATACTTACAAGTTATACTAGGCATATGGCATAGGTTATACAACTGGTCTGCATCGATCAACTTGACGCCAGGGCGTAAGTTTGCACCAACTCTTGCATACCTGACATATCCCGACAGTCAACCTGAGTTTTATTTATTTATTTATTTATTTGGGCGGAGGTGGTGTAGTGGCAAGAGGCGCACTATATCACATGCACGGTCAGGGGTTCGAATCCCGGATCGATGCCCATTTAGGCTAACCAAGCCTTCCATCCCTACGGGGTTGGTTGATTGGTAGCAGGCTTGTCTGGGAGGATAAAAGCACTGACAGCACGGATTAATGTCAAGATTTTGATCCTTTTTTATCCTTTATTGACTCATTTATTTGTCTACTTTTTCGCTCATTTACATGTTTATATGCAATCTCGAAGCTAAGCTGTAAATTTCAAGAATGAGAGCCCCGCGCCTGAAGGCTGATAAAAGTAGAACTGTTTGCCTCCCAAACGCTACGCTCAGCGGGTTCCTGTACTCGAACAAATCCACTTTTGTAACAAATTGTATAGGAGATATCTCATGAAGCACTTGTCGAACATCAATCAATCCCCTTTGTTCCCGACGGGGTTTTTTGGACATTTCGTTGCCCTCTCATCCACGTGATGCACTCGATGAACGCCACACTGTTGAACTCCCAGTCGGACCCTCCTGAGCGTACAGTCGTATCTCATTCTTGAGCTGTCACTAAAAGTTTCCTGTGGACCTTCTCTTTTCGTGATAAGCGACGCCGTTTCCGCAAGTATTTGCCTGGTCGTAAAAATTGTCTGCATGGCTTATCAACCTTCCCTAAGTTCTCGATACGTGCTGCTCTTCAGAGTAGCAACAGCACTCGGAAATACGCCAGATAACTACTAGGCAGTAAAATAAATGTTTAAAGGTAGGGGAAGGGAATGGGGGGGGGGGGAAGGAAGGGGGGGGGGGGAGGTTCGGACAACAGAAATGTTATTTCATACTTGCTCCAATGTTTCCATTTGATAAGTTTTGGTCAATGTAAAACGCACAAATGTGCTTGTGTGGGTGTTCCTCGATGTGTATTCTAGGTAATCTTTCTGTCGTCCAAAAAATCTTCGAGTGCTCACTGATCTTCATCCATTCTACTAACGTCGGAAGGAATTCTAGTAATGTTAAGTGATAACTTTATCTGCGGAGGTTATGTCGGGCATCTGAAAATCCCTTTGAAGTCTCAAAAATTGTGCTCAAAAAGCAATGCCACTCGATCTCCGCTATGTTTACTGGTTGTTTTGATTTTCGAAGGTCATGGGCATGCTAATTTGGAAGTGCATATTAGGAAAAATAGGCATAGATGGATGGAAAACTACATGCCGAAGGAACTGATCTATGTCGTTCACATGTGTAACACGAAAGGCGTTTTAGAAGTACGCCTCAGATTAGGCTCTAGGCCTAAACACCTGAAGGTCCTGCTTGTGCCGCTGCGTATTAATATATGGGCTTGTGAGCAGGACAGTAAATTTTACAATCGATGAGAACCTCGACTAAACGAAATGACGTCGTTAGAAGGGACCTATTAGTAAAAGTAGAAGCAGAAAATCAATTGAACAGGTAAAAGGAAAATTGATTCTTTTATTTTATTTATTTTAACTTATATAAGCAATTTTTGATTGAACAGTGAGTAAGTAGAAGTAATGGTGCCGTGGTAAAGGGGAAAGTGCCGCACTTTGAAATCTGCATGGTTCGTGTCGATAAATTGGTATCAGACTTGTCTGGGAGCATGGATGTACAGGCTTGTTCTCAGCTGGCCCCTGCAAGTCTTTGTACAGGTGAAATACGCATTCAAAGTGCCATTATGTTTCTCTAAGGAAGTCGAGTGCAGGTCACATCCCAAAACAAGGTTGATTGGGGTCGAGGTATCTTTCTTTATTTATTATTATTGTTAGTATTATTACTATTCAATTATTTGAACGCAGTTCTTCGACAATAAGTTTGTAGTGGTAGTCAATGTCGTTCAAGGTAATAAATTAAAAATAACAAGGTGTTCGGTGGGACAATTTCTCTGCATATGATGGGAAAGCGTGATAAATCTATCCGTACACTTTTCACCGTACACTTTTTCATTTTCCGTCAAATACCACTTTTTTCTGATCAGCCTTCGTTAGCCGTCTTTTTTCCTGCCTTCGATACGTACATATCTCGCCTTCTTCCTATCAGCCTGCTATTACAGTCGTGGGTGCATTCCGGCAGACACATGGGGGTGTGATGGTTTCGCTGTACTAATGACATCTAGAAATCAATGCGTAGGCTTTGGAAAAAATAGAAATCGATCTCGTTTCTTCATGATTTCGGTCTTTCATCTCGGATCTCAAATCCATGAGCGTATGGCGAACACCTGTTGCGATTTCTCACTGATCTCGATGTCGTTATCCGTGATAAATCTTATGATCCCGATTTTTTAGTTATCGATACTTACAGCTGTTTTACCGTAATGGCCAATAATACTATTCTTGATTTCCAGGGTACCCAAATGGACGATGTGGCTGTCAGTTCGTCATACGAAGGTGGTCTGTCGGTATTGCTGTCAGCATGCGCTCCTCCGCTAAGCCTCGATGACGACTTTGGTCTCGGATGGGATTGCTTTGATCGGAAAAAGGACGTGAAAAGCGGTATGCATTAGGACAGTTTCGTAATATTTTCTGGAGGCCCTACTTGAGCTCATTACCCTTACCTGTTTTCTTGAGGCAGGAGAGGTGTTTCTCATAAATTATAATGTCATCAAGTTCCAATACTATTGCTTGCTTTGCGCTCGGTTGGCTCGTAGAGATGCCGCCGGATGACTTTATTACCCCTTCCAGAGCGGATCAACAAAGTGGTTAAACGTTTGTTCAATTTGTAATTCATGGCCAATTTGGATTCCTTGTTTTCCCCTTTATTCCGTTTCGAACAAAACAAATGTTGGCGAAATACAAAGAATGATTGCTTGAAACCAACGAAGTCCCAAGAGTCGCGCCATGTATTCGACTCTCGTTGGCGTCTGGCTAGCTTGAACTGAACCTGATCGGAAATTCGGGTTTCGAATAATCTGTGCGGTCGCCGTCCCCCCTGCCAATGCTCCATATAGGCCTCATAGGAAATTGCAAAGAATTTCGGCTCAAAATTGATTCCAACTGCTCAATTTTTTTTGTTTAGATTCATTCGATGATTTCGATTCGACAACAAATTCGCCATTATCACATCTTGGCGTTGAATCTGAATCTTCTTCACCGTCATCATTAACCTGTAGCTTGTCTCCTTTGGATTTGGACTGTGGTCAGTTTTGATAGCGAATTGATTCTTGCAATGTGGTATTCATGATATGATTCGATTAGGGAAATTACCTGCGAAAGGGGTCATGTTTCGAGCCTAATATATGGGGTGGTAGGGGTGGGGAGGGGTCGGGGATAGGAGAAATGGGAAGGGAGAAGACATGGACTCGGATCAGAGAGAAAATCATCTTTGTGCCGCATATTTCAGGGAAGAAAAATGGGATATGGTATCAAGGTTTCACATAAAGAAGACTCGGGGAGGTGGGTGAATGGGGGAGGGAGGGGGGGGATGGGGAAAGGGCGGGAGCGGGAGGAATTTATCCTAATTGTAAAACCCCAAACTGTACTGCCACCCGCGTAAATATTCGAGACTGTTCATTTTTTAATGACATTCCTATCTATTGACTAGTTTAGACACCTCTCTTCCGTCTTTTTCCTATGATGAATCGCCTTCACCACTTCTCGGTATGCCCGATCCGATTGTACCAGCGATGGTTATGGATGACACATTCGCTGTTACTTCAGTACCGACACGGAGACCCATTATGGGTAAGCGACCTGATTCGAGAAGAACCTTCATAAAGGCGTGCGCTTGGAGCTCCCAACCTTTTTTTTTGACTTTTTTGATGAGTCTCTGCTTCAGTTCGGAAGCGTATGCATGAATGCTCAATGGTATGCTGGCTTTTCCGGACCTTACTCACTTCCGAATATCGTGCTCTACCATTGAATGCGATCTTTGAAATTTTCGAGGATACTGTAAGTCTCCAGTCTGCATGGGACCGTGACCAACCGGTTCTGCTGCTTTCTTACAATTCTTACTGTATTTTCTTTGCAGAACCCATCATCTGCCCATGGCCGTCATTGGCGTCAGTCCATTCGGCATTGTCTAATGTCATCTGCGGTTTTCGTACGCGTCCTAACACCAAATGTTCGTTGGCACCTTCGTGAAAATTCTATTTTTATTAGTTAATTGATAAAATTAATTAAATGTTAGAAAAGTCTAGTTAATTGATTAATGTCTATTTAATTCTACAGTAATTATAAAAGAACTGATTAATAAAAAATTAATAATAACAAAAGTTAATAATTAATCTAATTCATAAAAAAAAGCTATTTAATTTAATTACAACATTGATTCGTTACTTTCAGCCTCGAAAAGACTTTTTGGTAATGAACGAAGCTGGCTCGTGGTGGACGGTTCATCCAGATTGTGAAGCCGCCTGTGCTGATGAGGTATTCCGTCCGGGTCTTGCTCATCGATGCCCTCCAAATGGTGGAGGTATAGCATCAAGGTAATCATCTTTTCGAACTATACCCTGTGATGGCAAAAAGTTCCAGTAGGCGTGGCTCTCTGGTACCGCCCACATTGCCCATTGGTGCGCTCATTTGAGCTGCATACTTCTCGTCTGTCCAGGTAGGGGAGTGCGCGATTTTGGGAAGTGTGGGCAGTGTGGGCGGTCTCAGGTAGTTCCGCCTTTACACCAACCTCGACCTATGTGTATAGCATTGTAACGGGTATCACACGGATAGGGAGTGAAGGGCAGGTTAAGGTTTGGACCTGACATGAAGCCTGAGCTTTCTCACATGGATATCAGCCTTCAGTGACGCAGTGCTTACCTTTATATACATAGAAACTTTTTTAAAAGTGACTACCATATACCGCATCTACTCCTTTTGACGTCTATCATAAGGTCTCTTTAGAAACCATAAGGTCTGCTGTAAGCGGTCCTTCCGAATCATCATTCCTGAGATTCTTCACTCCGATGAACTTTTTCGTAGCTCTGACCCAGCCAAACCTCGTTTTCTGCTTGGAGCTGTTGTCTTATTCCAATCGGAAGCGAAATAACTCTCAGAGTGATCGGAACTGGTATGAGGCAACTGCTATATCAATAAAATCCAATGTGTAAGCAAAGGAATGCCATAGGGTGTTTGACTGATGTGTTATTTGCTGAGTTAGCTTGCTGTGGCGAAACGAGGGATCATGTTGACTTATTACAACTTGGAGAGTTGCTGCAGTGATCGGCAAAGGATCTGCAGCTCCAATTTCCAATCGAAACTCCCAAAACCTGGGATTTTACTCAATCCAATACTACTTGGGAAAGGGATAACACTGCGTGGGCAGTGTCTGTTCAAGGAAAACTGATAGGAAAAATTGCAAGTTCAAGTTCAATAAGGCTCAAGTTAGAGAAAGGGCCCGGATTAGCCAAAACTACTCCATGCACGGAGCTTCAAAGCTATCTATTTTAACCGTATCCATTTCCAGGCTCAAAATGTATCAAGTCGATGACACCAGTGAAATCATCTACAGGGACAACCCCCGAAATCAAGGATGGGCTAACGAGAGGATCTATGCGAGGCGGCGGCCTCAAGAGAGGCGTGTACTGTGAGTTTTCTTTGGAACATTCAGGAAATAGACGCAGTAGGGCGAACCTAGACCTCTTCTATAGGATGTGCCATGCATACTAGATCCACTCGAAGTCACCAAAGCGTTGGGAGGCAGTTTTTATTAATTTACGTAAGAGCCTGTTTGTACCAATCTATGACAATCGGTTCACGGATTCTGCCCTCCCAATAGGCCCTTATTGGTAAGAGCCTTAAAAGTTGGCCGGACTCCAAAGGGCGTCCTGTCACCTTGAACGGTCACACAGAGAGAGAAAACATGTCACAGAAAGTGTTCTCTGTATCCTAGACGTTTCCTCTAACTGTACTTTTACTACGTTTACCTGATTTGTCGATTTACAAAGTTCACAGAATAAAGTCTTGGGGCATTGATTAATCCCCTATTAGAGATGCGCCTACGCATTCGACCTCCATTTAGGCGTATTCAATGTGTATGTGGCCAAACAATGAATTGTGATGACCAGCCTAGTACAAGTCAGTGCATTTTTCTCTCAATACGAGTTTGGTACCATTCACCCAACTCCGAAGGGATGAAACGATTGGTCGGCCTGATCGGGTATCGGTCCGGGATTCGATCCCTTGCCCGAATGCGTGTAATAATGAGCCACTTGTCACTACACCAGCTTTGTCCAAATCATTCAATGCAATGACTCATTTATTCTTATTTACTTGTTGTAATCTATGGATAATTTAGGCCGAAAAAACAGTCGATACCATTGAGACCGTCGTCGATTTCGTTGTTCTCCGCAAAACCGGCAACTCAATTTTCGTCCAAACACACTACTAATGTGAATCCACAGCGAGGAGATCATCTCGTCGTCGACCACGAAGAAGAGGTAAGAGATAGAGTAAAGGGGCAATAGAGTAGAGGACGAAAAATCACTCTTGGGATCGTATTTGGTCATTTCAAACAGGGGAGAGTCTCTTTTGAAAGTTGTGTGGGCTCCCAATCATAGTAGCTCCTTCTTTTCGGTCCCCCATGAGGATCATTTTAGAAACTTCCTACCTGTTTTTATGAGTACCGAGGCTACAGAGAGAGGGCTGTGGAATCGTGAAAGTGTGCAGAGGGATTTTCTCGCTATGCCTGTTTTTCACCCGATAGTTTGAAAGCATTTTTTAAAGAGTTACCCCATTTTTGTTCTGTTTATTCATTTATTTATTGCTTGTACTTTAGGTATCTTGATGGGCACTTTTCACCGTGATCGAAGGCCCAATCAAGTCGACGGCAGATGTTGCAAGAGTGGAATTGTATTTTGTCGATGTTTATTCGTAAACTCCTTGTTGTGTCTCAGAAAGTGCTTCAAGATTTGCTCCATACAAAGACGATATATACGACAACTTTTGTAAATGAAAAATGGAAATGGGGATGGCAAGAGGTTCATCAGAAAAGCTCAATCCAAAAAATTCATTCCCTGAACAGCTATAAGAAATACATAGAAGCCTTGTTATTGCAGATGTTTGTGAAAGGGGCGGAGCTAGCAGGATTAGGCGTTCCGCAGCACACCTGATTAAGCTGGTAACGAATAGCCTTTTAGGCGAAGCATTTGCAGATTGCCTTCTGTGCCACCTCACTACCCTATTCTTACTGTGCCGCCACCATTTCCACGCATACTATTTACCGTATACATCACTACCGTACTGTCGTATACTTTGCCTTTTAATCTCCCGCATGTGTATATGTAATTGATCCCCATCTGTTTGATATTTCTGTCGTCGACCTCGTTTATAGTAAGCGTCTTGCTTCCGTTATTGAATACCTCGCATTTTCTTCACCTAAATTGAGCATTGGTTGTTTATTGCTCAATTTCATTGTTGTTCTTTTTTCTCTCACAGCTCCAAGAATTTGACGACCACAAATGGCTTTAGTTGTGTCCTGTATTTTGTGTAGCTCTTTCAGTCATGACTGCCATTAGGGCGTTTAGTGGACGTGTGAGCTTTCACGATTTGATTTCGCTGTACGGGAGTGTTTGTGTTCATAGATTGTTTCATATGTTAACACTAAGTCAGTGTACATGCTAACGGTGTGTGGGCGGTCTTCCCAGACCATTGCTGACTCTCTATTGGTGCCCTTGTTATCTTGAGCAAGGTGGAGCCAATAGTAGGGGCGCAATGCTCTCAGCTGCCACGCCCACATGCCGCTTAACGTGCCCACTGTCTTTTTTAGATTAGATTTCACTAAAGTTGTCTTAGTTTTCAATGCTGGTTGTCCTCTTTCATCGCCCTGACCTGCTCAAAACTTACACCAATCCATTTATCCGTTGATTACATACAGAACTTTTTTTAGCAGCCTTTTTGCATCTTCTTCTACGACCCTTCCTTACACTGTCTATGGCCATTACTGGCCGGCCCAAATATGAGAAACAACAGGACTTCCGGTTGTATTTTATTTTTCCTTTAAATAAATATATAAAACGGTTGTTCAAGTAGTTCAACGCAGATCAGGACAGACCGGTTTTGCCGGTAGTGGATATTGGGATATCGTAACCTTTTCCGGTAAAAACAAAGAAGCTGACCAAGCACACTGAAAGAGGTTATCAGATGGGCACTTGGGACCAAAGGCCAGGTATTCGAGCCAGGACCTGCAGCAATATTTACTGTATCAGGGCATCCACGGACTTCTGAGATCTGAGTATTTGAATGCAACAATTATGACAGAGTTCCTTAATAAATTTGTTGACTAGCAACAGTAATCCGTTCCCTGAGTAAGCAAAGCAGTGGCTACAGAGCAACCGTAAAGGAGGAACTGTTCAGGGTGATGGGCTTTATTCTCGTGAGCAATTTCATCGAAAGAGCTCGAATCTAGCTGAATAAGCTTAGGATTCGGCTCATTCAGTGACTGTCGTCTCTGCTAAGTAATGACAGCATGAAAATCAAGAAATTTTTGAGAAAATGCCCAAGGAACACTTTACTTTGTGTTATTCACGTTTAGGCTTAACAGCAATGAAGATATGTATAGAAACTAATATGAGATGTATCGGAGTAGCAGCAAGTACGATAACTGAGCCCGTATCAAAGTCATTATCGAATGCCATAATAGTGATGTTGGCACATAATAGACAGGCTCGTGCTATATGCGCTTCGCATATCTGAAATCTGAAAACTAAACAGATAGTACAATATTTGACTTGATTCCCATGTTATCTCAATCCGACTATAAACGGTACATCATGTATAGTCGCGTCGGCACGCCCGCCTGTCTGGCACAAAATCTGTGCCCCAAGCCCCAAGGAAGAAACCCAAACTGGCAAGGGGTGCCCATCGACCAGTCACGGAAGATGTTTCTTTGAATGCTCCTCAGATTACTGTACTTCTATACCGTGCTTGCTGGGGAACCCCAAACGGGACTTTTCTACCCCTTCTACAATGTTCGTTATATGATACAGATTCCGGGAGCTAGAAAATGTTATTTGATAAAGGACGATAACTTATGCAGATTCTGAAGGGTAGGGATTATCAAATTTCTGTTGCCTGTTTGTAAACAAGTAGATAAACAACAGGTTCGATCCAACTTCCAACGTACCGAGTACCTCCACGAGTAAGGCACAAAAAATCTTGTCTCCCATTTACTATCTTCTCGTCGTACTTGTATTCGGAAGAACTGGAATGGAACGCTCAGCAGCCTCGTGACCCCATAGGGTCATCATATTCCAACTGACCTCTACACTAAGGCATGCTAGTATAAGTAAAAATATAACGAGCATGTTGACAATAGCGAGAAATAGCGGTAGCATAGGATTATCGGCGGCAGTAGACCAAACCATTATACAAACGACAGACCAGATCTTAATGAACCAACTATCTTAGGGAGTTTAGTAGAATCTGAAAGCTTTTGGATGAAGGCCAACAAGATTCATAAGCTTGCCGCAGGACGGAAGGGCGTCTGTGATTGGTTAACCACCATGATCTCCAATCACAGGCGTGCCCTGTCGATGGTACAACAACTCTGATAAGGTTAATGATAAGGACTGACTCAGGACCTACCAGTTCGAATACCAGCAATGTAATGATGAATTTAGGTTTTTCATTGAGATATTGCCCTTTGACAGATACTATCTGCCTGGATTCTCCGATCAATTGTGATTCTTTAGGCTGGTTTTCATCCGCTTCTGGTCCTATAATACGTAATTGCAGACATTCCTCTTACGGCGATCAACCCCACGGGTATGGGTACATTCACCCAGAACTGGATGGACGCGGCATTGGGGCCCAAATTTGGAGTAGAGTCGATAGGTACGATCATTTGACCATACTGATGTACTCTACATCAAGTTTGTGCCAAAATGATAGGTGCCAAAGTCGTCCTATACGCCATGAATCTCGCCGCGCCACTTGCCGCGTTCACCCGTTCTGGGTGAATGTTCCGTCCCCCAACCCCACGGCTCACCTTTCTCGTCCACGCCTTCTCCAGATTTTTTCGAATCCTGTGCTTCTTTAGCGAATCTTGTCCGTTCCCATTGTGTTTTGTCGAATATTCCACCCCAATCAGACTGCTCCTAAACATCGACTGGGCTCAAAAGCTGGACTGTGAAGTAGGAAATGTTTACTGGGCTCTCAAATCCAGCTTAGGATTTGGGCGAGAATTTTACCTTGGGGCTACTTGAGCGGGCGCCTTCCTCATTATTCGAATCTTTTCTATTACTTCCCGCTTTATCTCTTTTCGGTTCCTCTTTCTTTTCAGCTAATGCGTCACCATTTTCCGGAGGTTTCAGCTCTGAAAGTTGCCATCTCATAAACCTTATGACAAATAGAAAGGTCGGTAGAACTACTTGCCTTCACCATCGACCGCTTGTGGGGGAGCCATTTAACGTCCTGAGACTGACTGACCTACCGTTCAGTAAATTACCTTCTATTCGGACTGATAACCTTCAATGTGATAAAGCGTTCATGAAAACCCACTGAAAGAGCGGTCAGTTAGGCTAAGGAGAATAAACTTCCGATCAACTTCGTACTCCCACGGATGCCACGGTTACTGCTGGGAGCTTTATGACTTCGGAGTGCTCCTATGAGCTAACCAAACTCTCCAAGCGATATGGAAGCCAGTCCTGTTTGAGGCCGCTTGCCGCTTCAGAACCGAATTGGCCGCAGCTTCTTCAACGGGGCTTTTTCCTCAATAAGAGCTGCCTTGAGTGGAGTTCCTCAAGGGAGTGTTCTGTCGCCAATTCTTTTCCTTATTTACACATTTGACTTGCCTTTTACTATTGAAAGTCAGGGAATTCGTGTCAAAATGTTTGTTGACGTTTTGAAAATCTATAGAATTTTGGAGAATGCTCTTCCCTCCTCTCTTTAGAATGCAATTAATGTTTTTACCCAATGGTCAGCGCTCAATAAGCTGCCATTTTCAGTTGACAAAACTGAAGTGCTTCATATGGGAGTATCGGACCCAAAGGTACAGCACCGCATAAACGGTTCAGTTCTTGATTCAGCTGAATCTGTCACTGATCTGGGATTTATAATTAATCAAAAGCTTAGCTTTGAGGAACACTTGAAAACCTAGCGATGAAGGCAGAGCAAAGGGTATATCTCCTTTTCAAGTCACTTGAATCGAAAGATCCATCACTGTTTATAAAGGCTTATAGAATTTACGTTCGCTCAGTACTGGAGTATGGCACATGTATTTATTTCCCTCATACAAAGGCGGCTGTAGATAGACTGGAGAGGATACAAAACATTTTCACCAGAAGGTTGATCATTAGGTCGTTAGGGTTTACTTATAGCAGTATACCCAGAGGTGTCATCAGGAATAAAATGCTCAATTTAGACTCACTTTTTTCAAGGTGAAGGATTAATGACGTTTTGATGGTGTACAACATCATCAACAATCGAATCAATCTGAATAGTCATCCCTTCTTCCAAATGATCCTGACTAGAATATAAGTGGCTGGTCCGGCTTTCCTTTCGGCTTCCCAGGTCGTCGGTGGGTCGTAAGTTTTTCACTTTTCGAGCTGGGATGGAGTACACAAGGATGAGCAGGGTTGCTCAGTTTTCGACCTCATTCAGAAAATTCCAAGGCGCTGTTTTCAGCTACCTCCATTTATCTCGCTGAGTTTGTACCTTCTACTGTTATCAGTTTCATTTTGTAACGTTGTGTTGTTGTTCTTTTTGTTGTCTTTTTTGTTTGGCTATCTGTTACCATATGTTGCTCAACATGTAATAAATCAAATCAAATCTTACGCTTTTACGTAAATCGCTAGCTTTCGGTCTCTACGACATTATCTAGGTCTACTTGCACCAGTAACCCTGTCTGTCCGCACTTGGTGGTTGTTAAAGAAAAGCAGGTTCCTATGAAACGTTGGACTGACGATCGTGAAAGGGGCAGTACAAGTCCTTCATCGAGCCTCTCACACCATTCATGCAAGTAATACTAATAGCAACAGGGCTAGAAGAAAGGTAACTATGTGCACATCTCTAACTTTCCACCTAAAGTCATCCGAAAGCTTCCATCACGCCGCAAAAGGTGAGACAAAGTGAGAGGAGCCAGTTTTCTGATCCTCCCTCCCCCCCCCCTCCCCCACCTTTCTCGATTCAGAAGCTCGGCATATTGATTGGGAGTCTTTCTACTACCACTTGGGTATCATCTGTTTCACCTGTCGTCCCGTTTTGTCGACCGGTTCCTCGAGCGAGCGCCAGTAACGTCTTGATTCGTCCCTGTCGCGACCCAGGGTGGTCCAGTGAATCGTCCTCGCTTCAGGTACACGAGGCTCGAAATTCCTTTCGTTTAGGGCTCTCATGAAGAAGTCTGCCCAACCTGGATATGAAATCAGTTATTGAATCGGCCGTCGGACCATACCGCCTATGGGACGTTCATGCTCAAATTGAAGTCTAGGAAAAACTGGAAGGGGAAGGGTGCGAATTCCCGCAAGGGAGCTCACGCTAAATGTATGAGAAGATGATACATCTGCTTAAGAAAAGCCGATATGTATAGGAAGGAAACAGAAAGATTCGGGGCTCTAAGTGTGCACTCCAACTATTGTACATAAATCATAAGATTTAATAACTTCAAGCAACATTTCTCATAATATAATAAAATCTTTTAATAACTGTAGACTTTTGTTTGGTTTAGTGGATGATTGTTTGTTGCTGAAGTTGGTAGATAATTGATGTAGTTATCGTTTGGATTATATCTAGTTTTCTGCCGATTGTGTACATCTTCAGCACGCCTTTTACGCATGTTCTCAGTTACTTTGAGCTGAAAGTGGCCGTTTTCAATTGATAGGTTACTCCAGTAAAATAGCAGTTCAACTCGAACCTGTTTCACGACAAGATTTCCATTGACAGGGATTTCAATACATGCTCCCAAATTCACTGTGTCTTCCGTGTATCCTTTATAAGCTGGAGCCGAAAATAGCGTAATAAGAAGACCATTTGCCCAACGAGCATAACCATGTAGGGGAGCCTGAACAAAGGAATCATATTACTGCATAAATGCTACAGCCTACCAGCCAAAGAACTTGTTTCAGGTAGGATTCGAACCTGAGGCCTCAGTGATTAGGCCCCGTGTTGTAACCTACAATACTCTACGATACCCCGAGCGGAAGAGCTGACCCAAGATGTGAACGATTTTTTGACCTGGGCGAGTATCGATCGGCTATCCGCACTGCGCGTTTGTGATAGTGAGCCACTTTCCACTACCCCACGTCCTCTACCCTTACTTTACCACATTTTAAGTAAGCTTGTTGAAGCACCATGAATGACTAGTTATTACTGTCATTGTAAATGTATGGTGTCTATCACGTACCTGATGTCCTCGGATAATCATCTTCACGTTCAGTCTCTTACATGCAGCTTTCACAGCTGACTGTGAAAAAAGTTGGCCTATGCCTTCTGTTGATTCTCTAAATGACAGGTACTTATGAAGTATCTGACTTTTTGGGTGCTCTTCCACTACTTGCAGCTATCGACGCTTGCCCCGATCTTGTTGTTATGCAAGCAATCTTCCAGAAAAAAGTGCATCTAACAAGAACAAACCGAACCTACTCGGGAGTATTACCCTCTTTCCCATATTATCCCAAGTGGTATTCTGGGTCTCCAGCTCTACTGTCATTTCTCCAGTTAATAACCGAGGAAAGCAAAGTATTTCTAAGTCCCCCCTCTTCAGCCGCTGATTAATGGCGTCAAACGGAGCAGAATAATGATTCAAGGGACGAAGTGGGAATCCCGGGTGTGGTGCAATAGGAACGAAATTACCGCGTCGCGGCAGAGAGGACGTTCGCGCCGAAGGGAATGTAGCAGAATGGCAGCAGCAAGTAAGAAATACAGCGAACAAAAAAAGACTAACAGGTAGGATATACCAGAAGTAATAATCGCATAGCCATTGAGCTGTTATTGAAGAACGCTAGAACGTTACAGCGGACAAATTGATCCGCAGCAGCCGCGTGCGGCCAATCGGACCCCACAAAACCGTTCCTACTGCCCGTCTCCCAAAGAATCCCAATCAGCACTCATAACATGCGTCGATTCTTTGCTAGTTGTCTCATTGCGCTTCAAGCAAATCCGGACCCCTCATTGCTTACCCGGTGAATTTTGCCATCAACCAGTGCGTCATCTACGAATAAATAAATGTAAGAATAATTCCGAGGATTTAAGATACACCATAATACCGGACAACCCACTAGTACCGTACCTTTCCAGATTAGGTTCGAACTCAACTACGTTGTTCAATGTGTCAGGATCCGACCAAACCAAATCGCATGCAAGGGTTCCTTTCATGAACTCTTCAATGGGACGTCGGATCTCACGTATGTCCTGAAACAGGCTTTGGATCTGAGGACTGCTTTCATAGTCCGGCCTGCCACGAGGCAGTGCTAGGAGGAGGAGGACGGCAGACTGCCGGTCAGCCCCTCGAAGGGCTGTAAACAAAGAGAGACAAGTTCAATAACCATTTGCACAAGCCCCTGTTTGTTTGGTTTTTGATCTTTTTCTTCTTTGTTTTCATCCCTTCGACCGACCGTCTGCCGGCCTCCCCCGTAGCACTGCTCGGCCGGCCGGCCGGCGGACTATCAAAGCAGCCAGTATGTTTTTCATGCGCTGGTAACTTTACGTACTTGCAAGGATGTCAGTTTCGGACTAATCCCTCCGTGCATCGCCAGAATATCGCCTCCAATTACACAAGCAAGAGGTAGGTTCATGAAAACGTTCTTGAAATAGTCATACATAGGCTCTTTATATAACTTGGAGTTATGCATCTTGGCTGGAAATCATCCGAGTGTTAATTGATGGCTGGTTAAGCCTTCCTCAGAACTGCTCACATTCGAATTTGGCATGAACTTCGCTGGCAAACGAGTACAACTGGTTCAGGCTTTCTTCTTCATGATTTCCACGTATAACGAAGATGTTATCGGGAAAACAAACCTAAAAGCCTCAACTTACTCCTATCACAGAACTACCAGGGGTAAGAGAAGTCTCGAGTTAGACATTCATTGGCATTGGAGGCTATTCTACAACCAAATGCATTTGGGTGTAGAGGTGATGAAGTGGCAAGCAGCGCACTAGTCAACCAAGCCTTCCATCACTCTGAGTTTGGTTAACAGGTACCAGAACCGTTGGGAGGATAGGAACCTTGACTTGTGCATCGGCTGGTCAGCCACTGAATAGGCCACATACTCATTCAGACCGCCAGCACGATTACGAATGGAAGTTGAATGCCTGGCGCATCTCAGAAACAGGACTGATTTAGGCCGGAGACCTTGTCCCTTACCCTTCAAGGTGGGTGCTTTACACATTAAGGTTATGGTACTTCAGTCCTCAGGTTACGTTACTTAAGTCCTCAGTAACTCACCTTTAGGCATGTAAGCAGGGTGAACAGCTCGACACCGTGTGATCCTCGGTCAACGAAATCACCCAGAAAGACGCACCTAAAGCAAATCAGTTCTTTAAGCCCTGCGTCTTTCATAGTAACGAATTATCAGTAAACCCCTAGCCAAAAATGAGGTGCAGTACCGAGTTTCGTGTGGCCAACCGTTCAGATTGAACCAACGGAGAAGATCCGAGTATTGGCCATGTGTGTCCCCATATACCATGGTAGGTAGTGGAACCTAAGCGTAAAGTCAAGTACTGGGGAGCAGAAAAGTACCCCACCGTTTGTCGCCCCTACCTCCAACAGCGTAGATTCTTCGATAAATATCTTGGCAGCCATACGTAAAACTCTTTGAAGCTGTGTTCGATCAAATGCGAATTCTCGAGGACCGTTTTCAATCATTTTCATCAGTAAATCCTCAGCACATTCTTTACCACTTGAGAACTCCCTCGAAGTGCCTATAATGTCTTACGATGGTTTACAGTGACTATTACATTGCAAATTGACCAGCAATGGGTTTTCAAGTTAAGCCTGTATGTAGCTTCTTTCCAAACATAATTCCTTTTAAAGAATACCCTTCACCCTATTGGGCCCTCATTAATGGCCTTTCTATTTTGCCACTACAGCACCTCCGCCCTATTATTCGGTGAAAATCAGGGTAGGCAAGGGCCATAGTCGGATGGGTCCACTTATTTTCTGAGAAGGAAGGAAACTTACGACTAGAGGGTGGTGATTCAACCAGAGTTATATGCTCTGATGCTCCATACGTCATAACCTTCACGATTTTTGGTGAACGTTCGAAGTACTTGACCGCATCCAATGATGGTGCTCCACTCAAGATGTACCTAGAGTGTGACCGTTTGTGTGATTGCCAAGACATTTTTCTGTCGAACTTTTCCATCCGCAGAACCCAGCTAATCTTTGCAACTGGATAAGGGTGATCGAAGTATCTGGGAGAAGTTTGTGGATAAACCGAGGTCATGCCACTTGAACCTGAGTACTACCTCTCCCTATGTGCTCATCTATTATTGGGTTGACAGTAGGACTTCTGGATGTATGGACATTGGTTTCCGCTCTAGGAACTTCTAACCTTCGCTTCCTAGTAATAGCAAAGTTCCCAGTTAAGTGCATAAGTAAAAATAGCAATTTCTTAACTCGGACGAAGCTAGGGTGGGGGTGTTTGGACGAGATTCCCGCCGCTGCAACATGTGTTAGCTATTAGCGTGTGCCAGCTGGATGCATTTACTAAAAACATGCTCCATAATGAATCGTCTTTGATCTACAAGGCCGTGGAAGACGTCCTTTCCTGGGAAGGAGTGACGAGAGACATATGAGACCGTCTTTTAGCCTTTATTGTACCGTATCCAGGGCACCTTCCACCTTATAATTTCGTTTTTATCTTCACAGGAGCCGAAGCTCTAAGCAGTGGCATTTCTATGGGAGCTTTACTACTAGCTGTCCCTGCTACTATCATTCTCTTGAAAAGTACTTACTCGTTGATGTCACGCCTCGTTCTCGGTGGTATCACTGCTTCGACTTTTACGTGAGTCATGTCCACATGATCAATCAGTTCGTCCTTTTCCCATCCTGATTCAGAGCTTCCAACTGAATCACGATAGGTATCGGTTCTTTCGCTACTACTTCGCCGTCTTCTTCTTCTTTCCCATCTTCTTTCTTTCTCGCTATCCGGGCTCGAGGAATCTCGGTGCTTGCTAAACATATGAGATTTTACGGGATCTTCTGGAGCCAGAGGAGGGGAGTGAATCTTTTCGTTAGTCTGGCAAAATTTGCTGATGAGTACTTCTTCATGGTCTCTGGTAGGTTGAGCTTTGTCGTAGTTAAATGGATTATCAAACCTTTTAGTTTCTCCTTTTCCAAGTCTACGACGTAGTGTGAGGAAGCCCACGAAGACAAAGAAAGCTACGCGTGCCAGAACAAGGAGGAGAATGTACTTCCAGTATTTGGTGATGGTATCTGAACTACTTCCAGTAGCATTCTTTCCGCATAATCGCAATAGTAAACAAAAACAAATAGATTTGTTCGTAGTAGTCAAAAAAGGTAAACGAACCAGGCTCTGAGGTGGTGTCGTCGTCTGCGAATTCCACTCTATTACACCAGTTTCTATTACAACAGCACGGTAGCCTTCCAGTATTGCAATGCTCCGTTATTGTGGCAGTGAGGGATTCACAACTAGCTGCATCCTGAGTAATAACGGTTAAGTTTAGGCTTAGATTTCCACGAATTTCAAGTTGCTTGTGGTGTCACTGCTCTGAAAATTCGACGACTTCCTTTTTTCTACCCCTCTTTGGTAACATAAGCCTAAGGCACAGTTCACTTCAAAACTGATTTTGAAACTTCTCCCTAGGATGAACCTACAACCCCGACGGATGGTCTAAGAGACGCTGCCGGGTCGCAAAACAGTCAAGACAGGGCGTAATAAGGGCCCCGAAAACCGGCTTTGCCGACATACACACCCGAGATGCATGAATTGTAAGCATTGTAAAAGCTGCACTGGTTGCATTATTCGCACCGGGACCCACACCCTGGACCCAGGCTTCCCACACGAGTAGTCCCCGTCGCTCGCTCGCGGGCCAAATCGCGGACTATGAAAGCAGCCAGCTGTATGCAGAGGTGCGTGCACTAGCACAGCTTGTCCGATGACCCTATCTATGAAGCCTTTTCCGTAACATTCTCGTCCATTCCTTCATTCCGCTTCTTTTTCAAAGCTCTGTCTTCTTCTAACTACGCCAATTTTCGCATTTTCTTCGCCACTTTTGCACTAATCTGTATTGTCACTTTCATTACTCGCCCAAAGCCACATGACCTAAAATTATCGTGAACTGTGCCTTTGAAGTTGCAGTTTAGTTGCTTGTATGGAAATTTGCGGATGTCTTCCGTTCTACTCCAAAGAACTAAGTACCCTTATTTTTCTTCTAATTTTGAACCTTTTTTTTTCAATTTCTATCCCATCAGTTTCAACTGCAGTCATGATTAGGGATCTGAGATTAGCTCTCGTTTGGACACAAACATTTTGTCCATTATACATTCCCGTTAATTCTGCATCCCTTTTAGAAGGCTTGGAGTTGTCTTACCATGCATCCAAAAGATGTCTTGTTTCTGTAGCAGAGTTCCCCTCGACACATATCTGAATGTAATAGTAAATACATAGAGATTACGTGCGATTACATGTATTTCTCATATTCGTAACACGACGGAATTCTTTCCCAGTGGGATTTATCTAGTGATTCTGACTATCAACGATGACGATTGTGATAAAAAGGGACAATCTTGTATCCCTTTTTATTACAACCGTCATCCCTCTGCGCACACTATCACGTGATGGACTGGGGAGACGGACAGTAGGTACGGTTTAGTGTAATCGGTCCGCCGCACGCGGCTGTCGCGGACTATTTGCCTCGTTATAACAGTTCTAGCGTTCTTCATACAGCTCAATCGCTATGCGATTATTACTCATGGAATGATTCTACTGTTAGTTCTTCTGTTCCTGAATTTCTTACTTGATGCTGCATACTACTGCATTCCTTTCGCGCGCGGCGTCTCTCTCGCCGTGTCGCGACAATTTCTTTCCTACTGCACCACAACCGCACGCTTATACTTTTCTTTAGCGCGATGGGATCAAGCTATTGTCTGTCGTTGGGATTACTCAAATGATACAGGTGCTTCTTTCATGACAGCCTCCGCCTTTGCTCTCAAAACTTAAATTTTCTCGACTTGACCCATTTTTGCTATCCCCCAGCATGGGCTCCTCATGGACATTTCTGTGAGTCATTCGGGTGCACTCTAAAGTACGTACACGTACAGTCTTCATAATATTTCGCAAGCGGCGAGCTAACACGGATTACGAAAGTGTCGCAAGAACAGCGCGAGGGCCTACGAACTACTTGAACTCGGCTCCTTTAAATTTGCCCCAACCAATACAGTTACAAGTAGTGGTTGGTGTTCCCTCGGACGAATGTGGTACCACCTTTACCTCGCACGATTAGATTCTGGTTGGTTTGGGCAGATCCGGGTTGAATTCCCTGGGCAGCGCCTTTTTCAGAGGTGCCGACTAACGTTATCTTTCTCGCAGCTCACAGCGATAAACGTAGTAAAACTTTTAAGCGTGTATCTAGTTTTGTCGGCTTTTATCACTCTGTATCACTTCTACTTACTTATCAATGCTTGTGGCCAATCTCTACCATTTGCTACAATGAAGGACTGGTGGTAATTTTCAAACAAGTGTTTTCGGTCATTCACGCAAGCACGCCGACTATCGCGTACCTGTGTTTTAGATAGAAAACTACAGCAACACGCCGTGCCTACAACCCTTAAGTACCATCACGCTTTTCGCTTGCTACGATAGGTAGCAAATGACCTGCGAAAAATCAGGTGGGTTTCAGTATTGTTACAGAACTTTTCAAGATCAGATTTATTCCGGGTTCTAGGACTTAGAACTGTCCATAGGCACCAAGGAACAAAGGTTCCGGTCTATTCTACTTTGAAATCCAGAGTTCTGTGGGACTCCCATAAAAGAAAATCCATCATAACTACGCCAAATTGAACATACACATGGTACCTTTTGCTGTATTTTCCTGACTGGTATAGCAACTCAGCTGTAAGGATGAGCTTCCACGGAACAATGTAGAGAGCACGAGAACAAAGCACATTTTGGCTCGCTGTACAAGGCGAATAAACTAGCAAAATGAGTCTTACCCCAAGTTTTCAATCTTACTTCAAATATCATATCTGTCTGATTTCTCGCTTTAGCCTGGTTGAACTTCAGTATCAGCCTAGAATCCCTGCTTTCCCATGTTGTACTGCTTCTAATGGCACCGAGCTGCTTTTGGTCCACCCTCTGCAGCCAGCCAAGATCGACTCGCTCCTAGGGCTCCTTCATGCGGGTTTTAGACGGGATAGGTGCTGGGCATCGTGGCTTTGAGCGAAAAGAGTTCGATGGGTACATTGTTAGCGATGAGGATGACTGTAGACTTAACGGCGTTGCTCTTGCAAATTGATCAACAACAGGAGACAGGTAAAGAGGATAAAGAAAATGTCCCGTGTTGATCGATCCCTTTTTCGGGAAGTGTCGGCATCGAAAACTTTCAAATATTTAATTTTTATAAACCCTTAATGGCAAAGTCATGTACAATAATGTATACCATAACAAACCTCGAAACCATGAATACACATTGCACGAGTACAGATCACAGAAAAACAGATTTCGAAGTCATCGGATTCACTGATACAGTAACCACATGCTCTAAGGAAACGGAAACACCCTATACCACCAAGGTCGGTTTGTCTTATATTAGGGAAGACGGTAACAGCAGGTACCCAATTGGCAGGTTACAAAAGTGGGGTTAACTGAGAATACAGCATGAAATAGCAATGCTAGGCACCCATAATCAGTGGCGTTGGGCTACTGTATCGTTGTATCCGCTTTCTTCGGAATCTGGCTTATCATTAAAATGAAAGAGGGCTGAAAGGCAAAACGACAACCCAAAAAAAAAACTCCCAAAATGGAACAAAACCGTCATGAACTTTGAGCAAAATCTATATTAAAACTGGCAACTGATAATCGAATACTATAAAATCGTAGTAGAAGATTTGAGTAACTCGAGTAAGTAGTGTCAAATTGCTCATCAACATATGTTCAGCTCTGCGCCGTTGCTCTGTCCCAAAGGTTGCATGTTTATTTCGATCAACTGAAAAAAAACTTGAATAAAGTTACAAAGTGAATCTCAAAAAGTCAAATTACTGGGAAAGAAGGTAATAACTCGTAATCACTGAAGAAACCCGGCAGTGTCTCAGCGCTCTGATATTTTCACTCATTTTCATTCATTTTTGCAGTTCTTGTTTTTGTTTTTATTTATTTTTCAACCATGTTCTTTCTTTGTCTACCGTAGGACCATTGATCTGCGATTTTCAAGAAATGAGTAGTGCCTACTAAGGGGCCATAGGCCCTGTTTTGTCATAGCCTAGCAGAACGGTACTCCTTTGCAGTTGATTCTGCTGCAGTGAACTCACCTAGTAGTTCTTTGCGAATTTCTCTCCGGATTTTGCTAGGAACTCCAGCTCTGCGAAAAACGAAATCGAATTGATTAGCCATATTGAGGGCACCGTGAGGTCCACTTTCATACTTGACAATGGTATATTTATCTAGATGACTCGTGAAATCACAGTACCTAAAAAGAGAGAATCATTCTCCAGGGTTCCTTTTATGATACGCGAAAGAGTGGGATGTTTCTACCTGTAAGCCCGATTTCCAGCACGATCGCCGGTTTTGAGATGGAGTTGAAAAGAATAGAACAAGCGGTAACTCCAACCCAAGCTAACGCTGACTTTTCGATGGGAGCGAACGAAGGATTCTTCTCACAAGGTTGGCGATTTGTGGGCGAAACTCCAGCTCGGACGGGGCTCGAACCCGTACTTGTCCTTTCCGGGGTCCGTGCTCTTATCTCGTACACTACCGAGACCCCGCTTGCCCTCGCCTTCTTAATGGCTTATATGCCATAGCTTGTACTAGGATACTTCGCTCTCTTTTTCTATAAGAAATAAAATCTAGCAATTGTGGGAGCCTTCAAAACAATGGGAAGCAGGAATGACCTTAGTAACCCAGCCCTTCCCTTCTCCTAGGGGCAGCTCGTAATCCGACCGGTTCTAAAATTTGCTTATTGTTTTGAATGAGTTTCGGCTTTTGATGTGAAGGCGCCTACGTAGCGGCCCCCTAAGGCCGAATTTTTCTTAGCTGCAAAAAGCTTCCTGGGTAAAGCGCTGCGAGACCCTAAAATCCACCAACTCCTTCCCCTTCCTCCCCTTCATATTTGTAGGCGGGGTTGTCGTACACGAAGCCTTTATTTATTCCATCATGTGCAGACTCCTATTTCGTTGTGATGTCGCCATATTTCCATTCTCTAGGGCCTAATTTCCCTCGGCAGTGTTAGAATGTGATTGATTGAATCCGATTGCAAACTATGTCATTAGGTTCGAGAATGCTATTAGCAATCGTGAAAAGCTACCATGTTTGTGGAGCGAAGTGATGAAGTTCGTACGAGTACTCATAAGCATTTTTGTTGAACACGTCATCCATATCTTTAACCAAAGCAGTCAGGAAGCAGTCCATGTCACCATTACATGCATAGCAACGTTCTGGTTGACGTAGTGCTTCCCTAAAAGAAATTTTTGTTTCGAACTTTTCTGGCATCAGAGCTTCGGGTACAGGCCGTGAAAGATCGAGTCCAAACCCACCGAAGACACTTATCTGCGAAACCACTCAGGAATCTGTCGATCGGATGACGAACCACGACAAGTTCGGTTCTCCGAGGTCCAATAGCCTCATAAACCCCCTCCAAATCGAGAAATAAGTTTCTATCAGCACAAAACCTGTAACCGACGGCCAAAACTCATTCAGTCGACTGAAACTCGTTGAAGTGGGCCTTTCCAGTAAATGTACCCACCTGGTTTGATAAAGCTCTGTGCTGATCCTCCTGTTATGCACTTCAAATTCAACTGGGTTATTGATATAGCACATAATGGCGTCAAAAATTGTGGTCATCACCTTTTCAATTCGACAGAATGACAGATTGTAAGCTGGAGCTACCTGAAAACCGTGTTGGGACACTTTTTGGAGCATTTTCGCCTTGTATTTGGAATCGTAATGGCAATTGAGTCGGTGTTTGGGCTGGTAAATAACTTGTAGGGTCCATACGATGAGCAAGTCCGACTTTTATCCTCCTGGATTAGTTTAGCACCTATTAGGAGCAGCTCCAGTGGAGTAGAAGGTTCTTGTGAGCTACGGATCTGATCCCAGGTTTAAGCGCCGAATTCTAGAGATCAGGTCCTGTGCTGTCCCCACGGTTCGCTCTAAAGTTCTAGCAACAAGAGCCTATCCTAAGGTATTCTCCCAGAGGTGCTCTTACGGGAAAAGAGGAGTATAAGAGAAGGTTGAGTTGATAAAAAAAACTCACCTGGTACTCTGCCCTGTACCGGAAGAAGGGAGGCGACAATTTGTCTCGATTAAATGGACTGGTATCGTATATACCATTTCTAATTTGGTCCACATTCTGTCCATGTGGCCCTAAATAATTAATACTTTCTATGGTAACGAAAGAAAAACTAACACAAAAGTAGCAAGACTCCTAATTATTCGGCGAGTTATGGACAAAACTTTGGCCTCGAACGGGACTCGAACCCCTACTTCTGCTATCAAGCATCGGGCTCTTGTTCATTACACTACCGAGACCCCGTTTGCTTGTAGTGTAATGGATAACAGCACGGTGCCCGGCCAGCACAAATTCGGGTTCGAGTGCCGCTCGAGGCCGAAGTTTCGTCCATAACTTGCCAACCTTAAGAGACTTTCGCATCGCGTACTCCGGCGAAAAATCAGCAATTAGAAAACATCAAGTATAAACAATATTATTAATATTAGATTTTTAATGTTTTAAAAATCATGAACTCACCTTTGCAACGAGCATGTCCTCCTCCGAAAGATAATGAATGGGAAGGTAGGTAGACACCATTCCATAAACATAGCAGAACGATAGATGCGAGCAGAAGAAATGAAAGTGAAATTACAACATAGGCCATAGTCGGTGGATTTGAAGGGGCCTGTAGTACCTGGAAATTTCCATCCTCACAAAAAAAAATCCGTAGTTCAATTTCGAAATGTTCTACACAATTTTATGGCAGATCTGTGAGGAATATGGGAGCCACTATTCTGAGAGAGCGAGAAATACTTACGACTGAGGAAGTTTTTGATTTTGAAGCTTCTTTTTCTCTTGTTTAGCAGTTACACAGTGACAGTGAACTCTTACCCTACGGACTACATTGACTGTCGTTCTATTTTGGGACCTCCCTCCCCCTTCAGGACTCAGGAATAACTTTCCATACGGGTTTGGTGTGGAATTTTTGGAATTTTCCCACTCAAGCTTTCGAAGCGAATAAGAAGTAAGGATTTTACGAGCGGTTTTTCTGGACTGTCTGGTCCTGAAGCGCCATTAAGGCCCTGTATGGGGAGAATCGAAAAGAAGTCGTTTTCTGAGGGCTCTTCACCTTCGAAATGTCTGTCGAAAAGGACCAAGACATCTTCCATAACACCCATCTATCATATTTTTAATAACAAACGGGTAGTTACCCAATTGGGATAAGCGGGAGATTTCCAAAGAATTGGAGGGGATTTCATGAAAATTCAAAGCAGGAAGAGAGGTGTTGAATAGACCGTTTGCAGCGACGTTCGAGGAACTCCGAAGATGGATGTTCTGTCTGTCTGACCAGCAAACGTTATGAAGCGGAGTTCAGTAATCTGCGCTCGTATCTCCTCTTTCGATCTCCAAAAATGGGAATGCACTTCACGAACGAACCTTTGCTTTTCGTTCATTGTTTACGAAGAAAATCTCGAGAAATACGGATAATGGAGGGGTGGGTGTGACCGATGACAATGGCTTCTTTAGATCCCTCCTGTTTTTATGTAAATCGGATTCAGTCTATATCCAGCCACTACACTTTTGCCAGAAACAGAGGAGATGATGAGTACCTTCCCAAATTTCTCAAGATTTCCACAAAAATTCTAATTCAAGAAGAACCAGTTCTTTTGTTCCCAACTGTAGCACCTCATTGTAAGTCGAGATTCTGTAGCCCTGATTCAGGGCTCTCTGGCATGAGGACACTTTTGTCTTCGTTTGAGTGAAAGTGCAAAAAAACAGCTGGGAAACCTAATTAGATCAAGAAACTGGGTCTTTTGTTCATGTGTCGACTAATAGAGGCTTCTCCAATTGAAAACGAATCTATCCACTAAACTCAATTGCATTGTACCAATACTCGAGCTATGAACTCATCAAATTAATCGTTTATCCGGACTTAATTTTCATATTTATGAGGTTTTTGTGGTCTTTCGTAGTTTGAGTACTTATTTAGTCTCAATGGGCGGTTCAGGATAGGTTAGTGGTGCAGAAAAACTGCAATACCAATAAACATGCCTGCTTGGTCTCACTTTGCCCCAGTTGCCCGTCCTGTTGATTGAAGGCATTAAACGGTACTCTGGTTGTGTTTGAAACATAAAAGTTAGGGTGAGCAGAACTTGTACAAAGAAGGAAAAATGAGAGATAGGAAAGAAAAATGGGGAAATTGATGAGGAAAAGTTCGAGTTTAAAAACCAATTGAAGGTTAAATATTAGTCTCAGCGCTGTAGCAGTACTATCTTCCAAAAGTTTCCTCTCCCGTACTTCATGGGGAATGACTCCAACGGGAATGAAAAATTTGCTTAAACCCTTTTTCAATCTATCATTTCTATTCTTTGTAGACATGTCGCTCTCACCGAATTCTTCCGCTCCCTGAAAACCCCCCTGAAAATTCTGTGAGCGGTATATGTAGGTATTGTAATACTGTTTCATATCGAATACTATTCAGATTTTCATTGTAGCAATCCCTCCTGAGCTATCCCATAGAACGTTGGTACTGACTGTATCCCCTGGAAGCTCAAATGAGCACTAATATGACCGCCAGCATGATGATCATATGTACTTCTTGATGTGAACGAAAGGAATGGTATGGCCTGTGTCCCTCGAGCGAGAACGATCCACTGGACTAATCTGGCTCGCGATAGAGACGAATCGGGGCGGTATTGCTCTCAATCGAAGAAATCGATGATCAGCGAGACAACAGGGGTGATACAGTATCCGAGTCTTGTAGTAGGCGTTGGCAAATTTATTCGTAAACACAACGCAACTTCTACATGTAAATTATAATACTTTGCGCAAGACTTAAAATGATAATTGCCGCACATCAGTAATCAGTATCTGGTACGAGATCTTCGTCCTCGGCTGACCAGAGATGCTTGCGGTCTGGTCATTGTCTCACGGGTTGGTGTTGCTGGTGCATTACTGGCTGCTGCAGCAGCCTGTGAAGCAGCAGCTATCTGTAAGAAAATCAGTTATTATAAATAAAGAATAGTCTTGTGTTATCAATTCCGTTTCTGGATTGCGCCCCGCACTCGTCTCCCATACCGAATCGTAATGGTGCTTGAATGGGTAAGTGCCCTGTACAGTGACTTGTGGTGGCCAATTGTGTACAAGTCACTGGTTCCACCTCCCAGAAGGATTGTTACCTCGGAACCGACCCCGAAGGGAAGGAAAGCTCTGTTGATCCGTGTGGGTGTGGAGCCTGGGTATCATCCCTCAGCCGTCAAGTCAAAATAAAAAGAAAAGATAAAACCCTGACACATACTGCCGGCAGCCGTTGGTGAGTGATTACCGGAGAACAGCTCTCAAACTAGGCCGCAGGCGCTATGTGTCAGCGAAATCTTTTCTCGTTCTGCTGACTATGCGCACTTAAAGCTATTCCAAGGAACATACCCAAGGTATGTTCCCTTCACCATTAGTGTCGGCAGCATGCGCAGGGTGCTATGTTACCATACGCATTACCGGTTTTGGAGTTTTCTTTCGAGATCTTCCCCTCAGCACCTTTCCCATGAACCTTCTGTCGCCACTGCCAGTACCGGTTCCGGTTCCGGTTCCGGTTCCGGTTCCGGTTGATTCGTCACTGTTGTCTGCTTTTTCTGTGGAACGTGGTGGTCGATTGGATGTCTCGGCAGCCATTCTAGCCGCTTGAATCTGAGAACTTATAATGCTTCTTCATTTATTTAGATCTTATTACCAAAGGCTGTGCTGCTTTGATTACCTGGGTGTCATGGACAAACTTGCCCCCCAATCAATTCGCGACAGTAATGGGGTTGTACTGAGTACAGGCATGATTTCTGTTAGGTTTTCATGATCTTTAGTGCAAGACCAGTAGCTGTGGCCCTATATTTACCCCTTTCCCCTTTAGAGAACTCAGGTTTGGAACCGACGCCCTCCCCAGTGATCGTCTATTGCAGCTGAACTGTTTCGTTTGTAGCATACGGAACCCTTTGTTCTGCACAGGACTCCACTTTTTCTGTTCTGCACAGGACCTAACTGTTCACCCTCAGTAACAGAAATCCTTCGAGAAATGAACACTTTTCGATGCTCTCTTCTTTTGGCCTACGGTACCCCATTTTCAGGCGATCTCAGTTTTATTCAAATGTCACACCATGCTGTCACATCGGTTCAGCTTCATCGTGAAATGAATGACTTCAATTTGAACCGACTTAGGAGGACGATAGAATCGTCTGCATATGACGCTGGCCCTCTTTTTAGGTGTCTCGCTTTCATCTAGATCCATCTACCTTTTTTCTACAAAATCTTTTCTACACAGGATTCTCTGGATGTCTAGACGGTACTAATCCGAACTCATCCATTGAGGATAAATTGAATCCTTAAAAATGTTCCCCTGTCGAAATTGATTTGGAAATCGTATACTATGATTTGCCTTCTAGAGGTCTAGCCAATTCCCTTGATAGATGTTTCGGATCAATCCGATGAGGTCGTCACTAAAACGAAAATTCAGTCCGGCACTCGGCTCCTACAGTAACCCCCTGGCTTACCACACAACCCACCCCGTGTCCTTGCCCGGAGCCTCTTTTCGACGCGTCGTATTCGTGACGGGTAAAAATTTACGTGTTAACACGTGCCGGATTACTGTAAGAGCCGAGTGCCGGACTGAATTTTCGTTCCAGTGAGGTCGTCGAGTTACCGATTGGAAATCAAGTACAAATATGGGACCATTCCCTATCTGTGATAAAAAGTCTGCGGTACTCCTAGCTTTCCATCACTTTTCAAGGCTCTTTGCAGCACTCCGTGTTGAACTATCGGTGTGGGCATTTCCACTTCCTCCGCATTTCCACGATTTGCTTAAAATACTGTCTTGTGGTTTAGGAGGACCTAAGAACCCGGCAAGACCCTTGTTTGTTTTTGTCATAATCAATTGAACACTCACAGCTGCAAAATCGGGTCGTGGAATTTGTAGGATACGCTGAAGATGTTTTGAAATCTCTGGCATCGTATAGCGATCATTCGGGTTTTCTGACCAGCACCGGACCTAAACAACATTTTCAGTAACTACTACTAGTACTCGTGAAAACTGGATGGTTTGAGTTGAGCGAGTCCAAGGACGATTCGGCACACCGGGAAGGTGGAGGGTGTAGGGTGTAGAATGGATGTAGGATACCCACTTTAATGATTGTTTGAACATCGGGTGGAACAAAGAATGGCAATGGCATGCGATATCCTTCTTTCACCTGAAAAACACGGAAGAAATACTAGATCGAGATAGGTAATGGTTAAAATAAATGTGACCGACGTTTTGGTTGACCTCTGCAACTGTCATGCCTGGATAAGGTTCAATACCATTGTTATATATTTCCCAGCACATTATACCTAGACAAAGCATTTTCGTATAGAGCCTACCCAAAGTAAGACGAGCATGAACACTTACCATAACTGAACACATCGGTTTTTTGAGTATAAATGGCCATTTTAAGCGTTTCGGGAGCGAGCCAACGTATTGGTACTCGCTTATGCGGATCCATCTGATAGACTGTACCTTCTCGAGTCAAACCAAAATCGGAAATTTTAACCTGCAAATATGAATCTGACCTTTCTCTCTAGGACCTGATGGAAAGTGATGGTTGCTTAGAAGTCTCCTAATCTGGCATGACTCTCGCAAGGTATATGATCGTCTGCTCCCGAAGTTGTAGTCCCAGACCGAGAGGGGCAGAACGAAGTTGGGACTTTGCTTAGGACAAGCGCCGAGATCGCCGTTAAAATGGTTTGACGAATGTAGGGAATAACTTACCTTGTTATCACCGTAGAGACAGTTCCTTGCAGCAATATCTCTGTGTAAGACGTTCTTGCCATGAAGATATTCTAGACCCCAAGCTGCCTAAATGAAACTTGTGTTAGAAGGATACACCAGCATTAGCAGATGATACGATATCGCCCATCATGCTGCGCTACGAAATGAAAACTTCAGTACTTTCGGTTGAGGAATAATAGCAGAAACAGGTAGAACCTGAAGAATCATCTCATTCTTCTTTTCGACCGGTTGTTCCTGTTTCTGAAGGTATGAGTCTAGAGCACCGCAGTTGACCTGTAATGTTTTCATCAGATAAATAAGCTCGCAGAAAGTGAAGATTGAGCCGAGATTGAGTCTACTGAGCCGGTTAGCTGGCAGGAAGTATTTTTATAAGTGTAGACATCCAGCCTGGTTCCCATAATGGTCGGGATAGAAACTAGCAACGTTGCCCCGAATAGCTCCTCATAACGCCGTCTAGCGCCTACCCTTGTAGCAATGGATTTATACTATTCTGCCTCAGGTTCCTGGAAAGCTACAGCTTGATCGACGCAGGATGACTGTCAAGAGGACTTCCATCTCTCCAGGGCCGGTATAGTGGTAACAGACTTCTATGGGAGGTAGGCAGCTCTACATGGTCTGGCCACCGCAACCCATTGCATGATCCACATACCCATCTGAAAACGTCATTGCGATTTCGAAGGGAAGTCAACCCGGGGCGAATCCCACAAATCTGTGGGATAGGTCCGTGCCAAAAGACAGTACAGCCTTAGTGGTGTGAGGAGAGAAGACAGCAGCTAATAGCGTTGTGAGCGTTATTCACTCTTCTTTGCGCTACTCACAGCCTCCCTCGGCTTCCTATATCTTGTACAATGGGTGTTCGACCTTGACACGCTTATAGACATCCTGTGGGGCTTTAGTTTTCAGTTCTCCTCTATCCTCATCCCGAATCATTTGCTATTTGTCGCCTCAGTGTGTACCTGTTGTTCCCATGCGTGTTTGTTCATTGGATTTCTACAGTTTGACATTGACCCTATTAGAACAATTAAACGAGTAGTGTTGGGCGTATGATTTAACTGCGCGGATGTCCAGGGTGAAGGCTATTTCTTTCTGTTTTCTTCGATCCTGTTTTCTTCGATCTTAAGCTGTGTGCAGTGCAATCTCCATAAGGGTGGAAGCGATAAGAACTCCCATTAGCATTTGTTGAAGTGAGTTTACTCCCCTTCTCTGAGGTAGGGTTCAAATGCTGAATCGCTGCTGCCCAAGTCAGCTAGAGGTCCTTCCCTTTAAAGTCTTCATCTCCTCGAGGTCGATCAGTTGGTTCTAGACCCACATGAGAAGTGAAATGCTTTGACGTTAACACTGACTGGCATCTTTTATATAATACAATTCATTGTATAGGCCATGTCGCATTCGAAATGCCGCTACTACTCTGTGTGGAAGTCGAATGCGGTTCACATCCCAAAAATGGGTTGAGTATAGTGGAAGATTTTGTCTCCCATGCTTAATATCTGATATACAAGTATAGTCCGCTTACCAATTCCATAAGAACCATAAGGGGCTCTTGCCCAGCAGCCACACCATAGAATTTAACAACATTTGGATGATCAAAATTTCTCATTAGACGGGCTTCATGCATGATTTCTTTAATCTGTTCCTTCGTTAATACTTCAAGTTTCGCCTGTATGTGATATTACCAGTCATTGAGAGATTTGTCTGCTTGAAGGTGATGTCATTGGGCTCTTACCAGTTTAACTGCTACATCTACTTTCCTTCCATTTCTTAGCTTTAATTTACCCATATGGACTTCACCGAATGCACCTTCACCTGAACAACAAATCTTGTTGACATTCATTGGGGCTATCATTAACGTCATCACTACAGCGGAGGAAAAAGTCATACTCATTTTCAGGTTTCCGAGCTAAGGCCAGGTCAGAAAGTAAGCCGGGTACCTAATTTCTTTGTTAGTTCCACATCTTCATGCGAGTGTTCCCAGTTTTGTCGCAATATCGGAGTTCGGAGAATGACCTCGTTCGCCTAAAGTATCTATAGCATATTAGCGTGGAATACCTGAGCCCAAAACCGCTTATTGACTAGTAGCAAGAAGCACTAAAGAACTAGAAGTTATGCTTCAAGCGAAAAATCGATACGAACGACGAGTTCCGCGGCAAGTAGCGCCTTTGTGAAAAGTATGAACTGTAACAGTTCGGGCACTTACCCTCGAAATCGATTCCTTCTTGTGCAAATGGTGTTCGATCATCTGAGATACGGAATCAAAAGCATATTTCTCTATTGAAAATTTCCCGTTGGGTAAATTTGTGATGACGAAATGCTTTATCTGAAAAGGTCTCGTATACGTACAGTATCGATTCCTTTGACATATGTTTCAGAGACCCGGCGCTACGAAAGTAGGATGAACATGCCGTCAGCTTTACCCAATTCTCTTCAGAAAAGACTATGCTCGGAATTTCCCTATAACCGCAAATGCAGAAGGGAATCCGAAATTCCAAACTCTATCAGTGGACCAAGGTTAGGGATGCCGTTGCTGATGCCTGGGAATCGAAGAACAGGTGGGCCGGGCACGTCATGCGAAACAGCGATGACCGTAGTGGATCAGGGCGGTCACTGAATAAATCCCTCTGGGCGTCAAACGAACACTACGACGGCTGCCAGCGCCATAAACAGACTCCATCACAACAGCTCTGGACGAAAGGAATGCTATGCTTCGTGTCCCTCGGGCATGAGCGGTATTCTAGACTCTTCTAGCTCGGGACAGGGACAAATAGAAACGTTAGTGATGCCCGCTCGACCAAATGGATAATCAGCGACACGGTGGGTGATCAAGGTGATATCTGCAGTTCAACTGTATGGACAGATTGGTATCGTTAGGTTTAGAGGAAGTTCAACGTGCGAGTCTTCCGCCTGTCACTAGCCTCCAGCATGTTTCGAGGAATGAATAGCACACCACCACTCACTCTCCTAGAAAAGGTCTTGAAACTTTGCCTGTAATCTTATTTCCACCCTTCGATGTTCTTCCAGCTTTTTCGTGATTTTCCGTCACAAGCGGTTAAGGGTGGATAATGAGCTACCGTTCCCGTTTCAGCCCCTCCCCCCCCCCTCCCCCTTCAATGGAAAGAACTCGGCCTCTGCGCTCACTCTCCTGAAGTGCAGGCTCTACGGAGGAACTCGCGCCCGTGTGGCTTAACATGGCAGGTTGGCAAGTACATTTTCGAAGAAACGCTACACGCCATGACTTCATTGTATTTGAGTCCGTTCAGCCAAAGGAAGAGAGAAAAGTCGTGCATGGTTCTGTCCTAGCATATTGGGCTTCCTCCAAGAAAGTAAAACTGATTCAAAGAGGGCGGTTCCGAATGTCCAGAAGTCCTGGACAAATGAGATATCTTGAGATGGTAAGGAGGGGCAAACACTGAAGTGAAAAGAGCGGGTTGACGGTGAGGAGGCTTTTGGAACTTGATTAAAATGAAGGACGAGCTCGTGAACCGGTCGAGGTGAAAAGAATACAGCTGATACGTGACATGTAAACCTGTTTCATGGCAGCTGATACTGATTTATTGAAATGAGTGGTAGAAAGAAGCGCTTTAACTTCATGACGCTGAGAGCGTCTAAGAAACAGAAGTGATCAGAGGCAGGAAATTATCAAATCGACTTCATTTTCGAGATGATCCCATGGGAGCGGTTATCACACGATCTGCTCTCATGCATGATAAGAGTAGAGATGTTCTAACTGGTATGTATTCATGATTTGGAATCATATCCATCCTGCACTGGCAATAGTGGTTCAGTGGCAATGACGCCCTATTCACGAACATGGTTCGGAGATTGAATCCCAGAGCGATATCCTCCAAAGGCTCCTACCTCACCGGGGTCGGACGATTGGCACCAAACTCCTCTGAGAGAGTAAAAGCATCGATCTGTTCATCGAGTGGTCACCGCAAGTCGTTTTATAGGCTACATACGCTTGAAAACGATCTCGAGTGGAAGCGAAGTGGAGGGCACATCCCATATGGGAATGATTACCGTCAAAGGCGGTATCACAATTCCTTATGCTCCTCTATCAGATCTGCATCACTTTTAAGAGTAACCTCACAAGAGCGGTCGTAACTTCTGTTACTGAGCCACTATCACAATCCCACTGTGAGCTAGTGATTAGTCGGTTAGAAAGCTCTGAAGGCAGTCTGATGTCGGAGATAAGGATGAGGCTTGGTTCGAGACCAGCACAGCTTCTCCTTCTTGCTATCCAGAGTCCAGTTTGTGGCAGCGAAGACACGTTTTTGTACACCTAGAGTGCTTTCTTTGTTTTCAGAATGAATGTATCATCTCACTCCTTGATCTTCCAATTCTTGCCGGAACATCACCGAAAGCACAAATGCTCTGGGTTGGCCCGCTACTGGTTCAGTAGTTCGAACGAGGAAATCTCCATTATTGCGCAGCATCATCTGAAACTTTACAGTATAGAACAGAAGTAGCTTATCGGAGTGCCCATACGAGAGGATGTTAAGGGCACGTAGACCCAGGTACAGACCAACGAACCTTGATGTCTTCTCGTGGGAGTAAGCCATGATACCATTGCTCTGCTGCGAGTTGCCTATCTACCATACTATAGAGGCAACCGTCTGGTGATGTTGAGCAGTCCTTTGAAATGAACAACCTCACTACAATGTCGCTTATATACGGGAGAGATTTACCCGAAAGGCTATCATTAAAGGATTGTTTTCTGTGATTTCCGACCGAATTCCTGTTAGTAAAACTTCGGACGAGTCACACTTCCTATGAAGGCAAGCTGGATGGTGGTGGTACAGCTCACGACGCTTTTGTGGTAGACTCAACCAGGGACGATGCTGGTCTTGCACACTACTCTTTTAGACTTACCTTTGGTTAAAGAGTAAGTTGTATGTGGCGCTGTTGCGTCCAAAAGCGACCGGAAACCATCACTATGGAGTCTCTTCTGGAACCATCACCTGCATCACTCGTTGTCCAGTTGGTTCTAGATTTGCTCGATCTAGCGAAGTGACGTCTCCATTCGTCCCTGTAGCGGGCCAGATTGATCCAAAGGATCGTCTTTACCTCAGGGACATATGGCGCGGTATTCCATCCACACACAGCTTCCGTAAAGAAGTCTGACCATCGCCGTGGCGATCGTCCTGGTGTTTGCCTGACGTCTCGAAGAACCCCGCCCAGGTCTTACGGTCAACACAAAACCATATGACGTGTTTGGCCCACTTGATCTTTGATTCCTCTACATGAAGGGTCTGGGATTAAGTCTTGGGGAGCAATCAGTTTTGTTAAAGGGATGCTACCACACATTAGACTTCTATTACGAATCGTATAGACGTTTGTATACCCATTGATCTTTGGAGTGAAATCAGCTGATATACAATTCAGTGCTTTCATCCTCCCAGTCTGGAACCAATAGACTGACCCCGAAGAGGTTGGAAGTCTTCGTCGGCATAGGCGGATATCGATAAGTGATCCGAACCCGTGACCATGTGTGTGAGATGGTGTGCCATTTGTCAATACACTACTTCCGCACTTTCACTAGCCTTTTTTACTCTTCATCTGGTTGCAAACTAGTGTTCAACTTTTCCTTTACTTAGTTGGAAGCAAAACAACCGCAGGTGCAGTGGTGGTTTGAAATCTGGTCTATCTCAGAGTTCAAAGAATAAATTACGTGCCTTTCAAAACATATGAAAACCTTGACAGAGCGGTTCTTTTGCAGTAGATTACCTGTCATTTTGTAAGCGAAACACTTTTTGCTAAGTAATTTTAAGACATGGTAAATGAGCAAATGAAATGAACAAGCTCAAATCCTGTCTCATTCAGTACCAACATTTTACGTAGTTCTTCTAGCTCATTCAACTGGTTGACCTAGATTGAGGTATATAAAGCGAAACATGCGTTTGTCAGTCAGCATCTAGTTATGTTGCTTTCACTACGAGTATTCATTCTTGGGCTTAGTCTTGCTGCTTGCTCAGCTTTACCTAGCTTTAAAGGATCGTAAGTATTTACTGACCAATAATGGATAAAATGATAAAGACTCAGACATTAATTCCTGGGATGCGCCCCGCATTCGACTTCCACTTGGATGTAGCATTTGCGGGGATCGCTAATATTTGGTGATAAATAGTGATAATGAATGATACCAGCTGATAGGGAACCATAGAAGACATGCAATGCTTATATGCTAACCATTAGCCTATTCTTGATGTTTCCTTACCACCACTGTATGTTTCTTACGGTAAGGCGGATGGAAGAACACGGATGATGAAGTCTGGGTTTAATCCATCTCGTCTGAGGGATACGCCCCGCGTTCGACTTCCATTCAGAATCGAAGCGGCGTTTCGAGTGTGTGTGTGTGGCCTACATAGGATAGCGGAATTCGGTCGGTGTAGGAGTCAGTGGCCCTACTCTTTCAGAGGAGCCTGTTACCGGTTACCCGACCTGGAAAGAATTGAAGTCCGGGTTGAGTGGGCGCGTATCGGTCTCGGATCCGAGCATGTGCGCTAGTGCGCCTTTTACTCCCACCCTACCTGCGCCCACAACTTAATATCCTACATAGTGATTCAAAATAAAAAAATAAGCTCAAGAAAAGTTGGAGCGTTTCTTACAAATCAAATTTAGACATGGCAGCACCTACGACAAAGCCAGCGATGGGCACGATGGGTCATATCAACACAATGGACACTACGATAGCGCCAATCACGCTCATGCTCATGAAGGTGGAGGACATTTTGAAGAGGATAAGCATTTGAAAGCAGGAAAATATGCCAACGCTGATGCTGTGGGTGCACACAAATCAGGTAGCCATCACGACAATGATGTCAAAAAGCATTCCGAATCTTCAAGTAAACATGGAAAAGGTAATTTCACAGCGGAGTTTACACCTTAGAGCAACAACCATCTGTTTATATTGTGAATAACCGTTGTTTTCAGATACAAAAACAAAGTCGTATGGCTTTTTCGACTACCAGTATGTACAGCCTCAATATCACGTCGAAAAATTCCACACTGATGAAAAACATGCGAGAAAATACGATTCCGATACTCATTCAGCTGGAGCTGCAGAACGTTCCAATGGCGGTTACTACAGTAAAGGGCATGACAAGTATCAGAAGAGCCATGGGGCTCATGGCTCTCATCATGGTGGCTTCAAAGAACATGATGGCAGCCATGGATACTCTAAGAATGGACACGAATCCGGTTATGGTAGGTTCCCATTGTAGCTTTTTCTATAGATGCCCCCGTAGGCACTATCCTCCCAAATCTTGCTCTGTCACATCGGACACTTTTTTACGGTGGCTGATCTTCCTGGGTGGAATCGGGGTTGAAACTGTAGTTACTGAGCGGATTATCAATGAAGATAGGTGTAAAAGAAGCTACAAAAGCTATGATGTGGGCGCTTCCCCGATTGAATCTGTGCTTAGCTGGGAGGACGGCCCAACTCGAGCCCTTCAGCTTCACAGGAAGGGATTCTTGTCAGAACCATGTCGGAAAACCTCTGGGGCTACGTGGTGACCGTAAGGACGCATCCTGGCCCATGTTTCCTACAGGGAGGATACATCCTTGTGTAGATAGCTCGATAGCTAACTATTTTCTCATTTCAGATGACGACAAAGGTGATTACTACGGTTATCATCGCAAAGGGCACGAAGACGAGTACAGCCAGCACCATCATGCTCCTCATGATGATTCATATGAACACGACCACCATGGACATGCAAATCATCATGAATATGACCATAGGCATCATGATAGCCATCCTGACGATGTCTATGGATACGGTTATTATTACTGATGAGATTGCAATGTAGTATACATTATTTACTGTGCAGTATGATTGTTCCATGATCTGCAGAAATCTGTGTTGGTTTCGAAAAGAGTTCTGAATGAACTCTACGTTTAGTGATTCGATCGTTCTCCTCTTCAGAGTCCCGAGTGTGGATTGAAGCAGTAATAAAAGTTTGAAACTGCAGATTTTGTTGAGGTGTTCAGCGAGTATCTGCCAAAAACTCCACAAAAATCCAAATTTTTCTGAAATGATTTCGAAATTCCCATTTTATGGGAAGACTTTGAAAGAAGGCTACTCTTTTGATGCGCATAACATGTCAGGAGGTTCCATGGTAGCGCAGTTGTTGGACTGGATTGAAATTCATTATCGATCTCTTTATCTCACATTGGGAAGCGTTGGAACGAACGTACATAAGATCGTTCAAAAAGGGCTACAGTCTCGAAGGTTTGCTAGAGTTTTTATGGGTTTTGGCAGCGGACTGACTAGATCCGAGCCCGTGAAGTTGTACCGTTGAAAATGGGTGGCTCACTTACTATAGGGTATAAGTAACGTCGAGGGAGCTTAACATATATGGGTTCCCTTTGGGCTTTCAGAAAATCCTGGAAGGGATCTGGACTACTGCGGAATTTTCAGCAAAAACTTTCCTCATTGTCTAATAGAGTAAACAAGTGGAAGGACGTCAAGCTCTCCGTAATGGCCGTTTCAGACGAGCTTTGGAATCAGAGCGCTGCGTAAGGGTACAGTTCTGAAAATGGATTTGCTTCCTCCTTCATCTGCTGACTCCTACATCGACTGAATTCCGCTAACCTATGTAGGCCATACACACACTCGAAACGCCGCTTCGATTTTGAATGGACTGGCCTTTATAGCTTCCATTCCTTAACACTTTAATTGTACGTCATGTCATTGTTAGCCGTGAATACGAAGAGTGTGGTGCTGGCAGGTGATGACATATCAACGAGACCTTTGATATGCACAGTTCACATCATATGAATCATATGGAGGCGAGTTAAGAGAAAACATTGGTATGCAACTTTTTTTGTGAATCCTAGGATCCTTTGACTGTCGTTGATTTATAATCAATACTGTCTGTAAGTACATAGCAGCCGTAGCTCTCATAGAGCTGAGAACGCGACGTTCCCTTTTGCTCCAATACCAATTTTTCCCATTATTCATATACCTTAAACAGAAGGGTGAGGGGAAGTGATGGCTGGAAGGGTTGCCGCGTTCTTTTACCAGTGGCGTGAATGATCGGGGTGGGCATCGTGTAGGTTAGATTCGATTCTAGGTAGCGCAGTTTCGGTTTGCGAATACGATTCGCGAGACCACTATGAAATATTAGCTGTGTCTGTGGGAGCCTTGACCTATCACCAAATGCAACACCTTTCCCTTTGTCGTGCCGTTCGGACGAATTGAAGGTCGGCCTGGCGTGGCGCGCCCTCGGTCCCGTAGAAAGGCACTGTATGCTGCAGAGTGCTGGAGTTTGCCACGTGGCTACGCTTAGCCACGGATTCTAGCCGCTCTCTCTGCCATGCGACGATTGCCTCATCCATTGTCGTCGCCGTCATCGTCGCAAGCGCCTGCCCGTCTCTGTCTTCTGGTGCCAATCGACCTCAACGCCAACGACGCAGCCCCCAATGGTTCCCGCAGCACGCACAGTTGCCATCTACCAGTGGTGCCAATGTTGCCAAGTAAGTCGCAAGCAGATAGCATCAAGAGGAATGGTCTGCAGCCGTGGAAGGACCATGGAGCAGCAATGCCAGAAGGAGGATGGGATGACTTGGACGGCCCTGGATGTGGACTAAGCAGGATTGTACCTAGTTGGTGGGTTGAGTGTAGGGTTTCTATGTTTACATGTATTTTCCACGTCTTTTCCCATAGTACTATTCGTATCGTAATATCCATATTTACACGCATTTAATCCCTTTCTCTTTTCCTACCTATTTTTTATAAAACAGTTTTTTTATAGTGTGTGCTGTTAGTATGTGAAGTGGGGCAATATCCATGTATTGCAACCATCCTGGTGCGCAGAGATGGGCTCGTAGGCCATGGTAGAACCGTGCGCCCAGCTCCTCGAGAGAACTCGGCGCTGGGCCACCATCCCCTCAGCGAACTGTGCAGGCAGTACCAGCCCGTGGGAGCTCACAAGGGAGACTGAGGCAGCTCAGGCCTACCAAGTCCGTGCGACAGTTGAATACGAGCATAGCAAGTGGACAGAAAACCCAGGTCACCCAACTCACGCTGTTGGGATCGCCCTGCCGAGCAACCACCGATGCAGATTGGCCTCGATGGGGCGGTCCCGACGGCGCGACATCGTTGCTCCAGAGATTGAATCATGCGTCGATAGTCGCATCGACCTCGAAGTCACTATCCCTCCGGTGTTGTCTAACGGGATCCAGCCTCAATGGAGAGGATAAAAGGGTCACTTGCATAGTTTCCAAGCATCGCAAGTCATTGTATAGCTCGCATATGCCTTCAGTACACCATTATGACCTTGAGAGGAAGTCGAATACGAGCGAACCTCAAAAACCGGCAAGTTATTCTGCAACGAAGAAAAGCAGACGCAAAGATTGGAGATGAGGTATGTTTTCTTTCTGGCCAGTACATAGTAGTACGATCTCATTAATGTCTTTTACTTGATTCAGGATTAATCCTGGTAAGTCACATGAAATGAATAGGTAATACGGGAATAACATCGGACAAGCGCTGGGAAATGAACGCAAAAGGAAACAGCGAAGTGTTTATAAAGTCATATTCGACTACATTACGAGAATGACGAGCAGTGAAAAAGGAACAGTACTCCACCACTTCCTGAAAGTTATAGTCAATTATAGCAGATTCTTAATAGTACTACAGAATAAACAATGAAGAACTAGGGTAACAAACTTCGGATGCTTACTTTTAGATCACCATTAAAAACGATTGTGTGGGTTTTCTACAAATTTCGGTCTAGGAATCTGTAACGTTCTTTGAAGATGCTTAGCAAGTTCTGCCATTGTAAAGCGGTCATTAGGATTTTCGGACCAGCATCGTACCTGAAATTGTTTGAGCTTGTTTTAAAAACTAGATTTAGTTGTGCCTAGTTTCTCTTTGGAACTGGCCCAGAATAGTGTTGGAATAAGATGCCTGGGTGGCATTTCTTCGAAAGGTGACGGCCACACTCAGTGGACGTTTAGCAAGTTTGCAATGGTCAGACGTGCTGCACCCATAGTAAGGGTTTCTTGGTCTGATTGGGGCATAGGTTGCTGAGTGGTTAGTCAGTTAGTTATAACAACAAAGTTATGACACGACGCACTCCTCTACATCTCATACGTTCCCGAAGATTTGCTCACATCAGTAGGCGAGGCAAGGTCCGTTCCGTCGAAACTAGGTCACCCCGCCCACTTCGCGCGCGCCCAGCTCACTGTGATCTCGAGACGACATTACAGTACCACTCAGTGTCAGTGGAGCGAATGTGTTTGCATGGTCTTTTCTTTAGGCTGAATGCCGATTTCCAAACGCCAATCGTATGCCCCAGTGACAACTGCCCGTAGGGCACAGGTACGACATCTGCCAAAAATCGCTGGGCGTGCGACGGTTGCGGCGCAACCCTCGACGGACTCGCGGAACGAAGCGCACCCCAAGAACTCTGATATCTGAAGAGTTTCCGATTGTATCGTGTCTCTCTATCTCACTGTTGTGAATGCTGTTCCAAAGAATCCGTCAGCTGCCAATTCTGATTGTTTTGGTGAATAATCCTGCAATGTGAGGCCAATATCGGTGGTTGTTACCTTTACATAAGTTTGTATATCGGGATGAACATTAGGAGGCAACTCCATGCGATAGCCTTCTTTCACCTGAACTTCAAGATTCTCTTTTTTTATGCTTACTCTTTGAGAAAACCTGTTTTTTGTCTTTTAAGGAGGTCAAGATTCGAATATTGCTTCTAGACTTACATTTTGATTAACCTCTGCTACAGTCATTCCAGGATATGGTTCTATACCATTATTGTATATCTCCCAACACATGATCCCTACAAGCAAATCATTAATAGAATAGGTATGTTCAAATACTAAGAAGAATGAAAGGGAACTTCACCAAAGCTGAAAACGTCGGTTTTCTGCGTGTAAATGGCCATCTTTAATGTTTCTGGTGCGAGCCATCTGATAGGAACCCTTTTGTGTGGATCCATTTGATATACTGTACCTTCACGGGTTAGACCGAAATCGGAGATTTTTACCTACAAGCACTCAGCTAGACCAATGTGTTCGGATAATCCCTTTCTCTTGCTCTCTCTAGAATCACTTGCCTTATTATCACCATACAAACAGTTCCTGGCAGCGATGTCCCTGTGAAGGACGTTCTTTGCATGTAAGTATTCCAGGCCCCAAGCTGCCTTAAATGGGGCACTGTTTTGTTTACAGAAAAGAATGCTTCTGAAATCCACCTGCAAGCACATCTCGTTTTTCCTATCCATTGGTTGCTCTGCTTTTTGAAGATAAGAGTCCAGAGCTCCGCAGTTTGCCTAAAATGTGGCTGAATGTTCCCGCATAGAATAAGGAGACTGGCTAGAAATTTCGAATTTCAGTATCGTGGGAGTTACGTGCCCGAGGAGCTTACGTATTCCTACGTTTACAGCAGTGTCAAGAACTCACCAGTTCCATAATAACCATGAGAGGTTCTTGACCGGCAGCAACTCCATAGAATTTGACAACATTGGGATGATCGAAATGTCTCATGAGGCGTGCTTCATGCATAATTTCTTTGATTTGTTCTTTTGTGAGGACTTCTAGCTTTGCCTTAAGCATGGAATAATTGTGGAAAATAAGAACTTAAGTCTATGCACAAGTTTGCCCAAATCTGACGAAGTTCGCCCACGAATTATCACGAAGGTGCGGTTGTATGTATGGTGTATGTATGGTCGCCATCAAAAACGCTGGCTAAGCGCACGCCGGAGTCTCGCCTGGAAAGCATCGTTGTTGGCAGGTTTGAGGACGCCACGTGGCAATGATCAGCCGACGACTCTGGTGCCTCTAACATTCAGTCGTCTACGCCGTCTCCTTCATTCGTCGGTTTTCGTCACCATCGCTGATTGCATCATTATCAGGCGAACTCCAAAATGCTTTTCGTTGCAATTCTTCTGCTTCCATCTGACGGCTCCACACTTACGCCCTCGCAGCCAATCTGCTCTGCACATGAAACTTCATAGAGTGTGATTCGCAGCTATCAGGGAATGGAGGAAGGGTGACAAGGTGTCGCAGGAATTGGACCTTCGGATGACCTTCGGATAAGCTCGGAGAGGGATCGCGAACATCTCGTAGGGTTTGTATATTATTGTTTTATCAAAATATTTTCTCAGCTATTCATTCCTCTATTTGCATATACTCCTGCATATTTACTTCCTTTGGTTTGCACCGTAATAGAGCCCATAAACCTTGATACACATTTGTGTGTTAAAAGCAATGGTTATTTGGTGGGCATTCCATTTATTTGGAAAGCAAGTACTGTCGTTCACTGGCTTTGCTTCGAGATTCTGCTGGGTAAGTTTGTGGAAGTACCTTCTGTTAGATAATTTGAGTAATATGCTTACTAGTTTTATTGCCACAAGGGCTTTGCCTCCAGATTTCAACTTCAATTTTCCCGCATGGACTTCTCCGAACGCGCCTTCCCCTGCAAAAGTGAGCAATAACAGAATGTCTGTTCTTTCTCCGAAGCCTAATTAGACCAACAGACCATTCTATTTTTCCGCGTTCGCTCTGTTGGTGACAAAGTTGTATGGGGGATAAACAACGATTTGTAATCAGTCGCACCCCGCTAGTTGTTGCATAAGTCACATACATATGTTTTCAGGTGCTCTGCGATTCAAATTGAGAATCAAGAAGAGCGGAGAAGGCAATGGCTTGTTTCATATTGTGTTCCATTCAGCATTTTTCAACGAGTTGAAAGCTCCGCTTCCGTTCACGCACGTAGAACTTTCCCTCCCAACACTTATGTTGTTGTGCAAACTTCACCTTCGGTACTCAATGAGTTGTATTTCACTGTCGTGAGGACACTGTCACCTATTTAGTTTCTCACATGTGCACTATCGAAGTAGCCTTAGATAAGCTGCATGTTTTTGAAAATCATCTTATGACACCCTGATCCTAACTTCTGTTTGCATAAGAATTGGGCATTTGATTTCAGGAACCCTCTGAAAAGACTGAAAGAGAACTCTCTTGCCGTAAAATCACGGAGAGATCACGTTTTGTTTCGCTGCCATATGAGGTGACTCAGTGCCACTGAATGCTGTCGCTTCACCGGTGGTTGAGAAACCAATTACTGAATGGAGACTCTGGGCTCCCCATAACTTTCATCCCACTCCTGGAACTTGAGGTGTGCAGAAATCGCGGCTGTGGACTTGGGGCCGAAAGCGCTGAAGCATGCCAGCGGAAAATGAGCAACGACGAAAGACTTCGTCGCGAAAACTTCATCATCCTAGTTATTTATTTTATTTTATTTAGCAATACGTTGTAAAAGACAACGTTAGAAACAACATAACAACTACTAACACAAAACAATACCAGCAACACGAGGGACTTAGCAAATAACACCTTGATAAGGAATAGGAAGATGGTACCAGCTATGCCTTCTTTACGAGTTTTGTATGAGTTTTGCTATTGAGCGTTTGAAGGACGCCCGAGAACCCGAGAAGCAGTTGGATTTACTGAAATGCAAGTAAAAAAGACCTGCTCTGACAGTGAAAAAATTGCGCCTGATGGATGTTTTAGGTCTGGGAAAAGATAATTTGAACTGGCCACCCCTGGTGATAGATGGAATAAGGCTGAAGAACTGGGAAATATCAACGGCGGAATTCTCACTAAGCAGATAATGAATCATACATAAGTCAAAGAAAGTTCGTCTGGACTGAAGAGAGGGAAGATCATAGTACTTGTTCCGTATTTCTGCCTTTGGTATTCTTGAATAAAGAAATCCACCGCGACGAATCAGGATTTTTCTGGTGAAATTATTTTGGACTTTCTCGATCGAAGCAATATGTTTCTTTTTATGCGGGCAGAATACCACGGTCCCATTCTCCACTAATGGACGGATGTACGTTTTGTAAGCCGAGATAAGTGTTCGAGTGTGCTTGGTTGTCAAAGCTTTGAAGATATGGTAGGTCCTATGGTACGCCTTTTTGCAGATTAGTTCCCTCTATGTTTGATCAGTTGCTATGAATAGTCTCCTCGTCTATCACGACTTTTTGAATTTTCTACAACTACATGAAGTAGTTGGACGTTTCCTCTCTTCCGTTCATATGTTAGACATCTACTTACCTAGTTTTTTAGTTAACTCAACATCATCATGTGAAAGTTCCCAACTCTGTCGAAGGATCGGATTTCGTAAGATTACTTCATGAGCCTAAAAATACCGCTAGATTTCGAAAGAAGGTGCTAGACGTGCTGCACAAAGTTGACCAAATCGTATGCGGAACTACACGGACTACTAATATTGACAAATCCAGTTCTTTACTGGAGGTTCCAAATTTGATCTTTTGTAGTAATTGTTTCTTTGCTTCTCTACATTCAGTAATATCCTTCAAGAATGCCTTTGCAAATGTTCATATTGACTAGCCTTAGTTATAGAGTCCTTTTTGTTGACATGGTATTCAACCATTGCGGTGACCGATTCAAATGCGTACTTCTCGATCATGACTTTGCCGGATGGTAAGACCGTGATGACGAAATGTTTGATCTGGAAGCCATGGCAATGACATTCTCGAAAGAGTAATGTAAGGTAATGACATGCCCTGAGAGCTGTAAGCTTCAATCAAACTGGATACAGAGCATGGGTCGACCAGATTCCAGCATGCTTATTTCCATCTGGGTACGGATGTGGCTGTACTAGTCACTTCCTAGTCCCTGTGCCTTCGGACTGCATCGTCGGCGGATTTTTTCTCCCTTCCGCCCCGGGCTCCACTCACGTGAAAATGAGGTGAGGAACCTGATTTCGCACTCACGTATCACCGATAGGATTTGGCGGTTAACATCAATCCATTCTAATCTTTCATTTATACCAACCCCTGCCCACTTTCGGTTGCACCCACTCCCCAAATTAGGACAGATACGGTTGGCGTTGTGAAGACAAGCTGGAATGTTTGGATTTGCATTCTGTGTCAAAGTACAGCGTTTCTGGCCAACATTTCGCTGCAAAAACATTATGTATCTTCTCCACAAGCGGGTGAAACCCTCTCCTTATCCCTAACCTTACTGCTTGCTCGTTACCGGCCCGAGGTTTCCTTGAGACATGCTGCATAGTGAATCATGTAGGTACCCCACGTGTTTTATTGTACTGTTGTAGTGAAATTTTGATCTTCTCTAGACGGGAGAACTCAGATGGTGTTTTTCCTATCAAGGCTCACATACTCCTTGATCTTCAAGCTCCTGCCTGACCATGACTGAGAGAACAAGGGCACGCGGTTTCCCTGCCACAGGCTCAGTAGTCCGCACCAAGAAATCGCCATTCGAGCGAAGCATCATCTATAAAACTAGTTGACTTAAATTACTGCTAGAAGTGGACCCACTATTTACTAAGGATTCGCTGCAAACTGGTCCACCAAACCTTGATGTCTTCTCGGGGAAGCAGCCCATGATACCATTGTTCATTGGCAAGCGTTTTCTCCATATTAGCTTCCTTGACCGCTCGAGATATGAACTAAGAATGAACCATACTCATCACTCTGGTGTTGTTCACTTTGCAGCACATTTATCTCAATCGGTTACTGATAAAATAAGGATAAGAATTTTTTTGTGCTAATCAGTCTTGTATCCTGGATGCACAACCATATTCGACCGCTCGTTACTACAACGCCTACACCATCAACGATCCAAGGCCATGTAGAAATGGCTACGGTTAAAGAGCCAAAAGTTCTGGCCGACGACCTATTATAGAAAGGAAGATCCTGAGCCCGTCCTGGTGTAACTCGGATCCCTTATCGACTCATCAGTATTAATCGGATTCATGTAGCGTGATGTTCCATTCCACCAACCGCCACTTCTATACCTCACTGACTAGAAAGCTCCGCGATGAATCAAGGCAAGCGACAAGCATTCTATAAGCTGATGCAGCTGTGAGAGGAAGATACTTAACACAATGACGTGGAGGTAATTGTTAAAATATATCTGGTACAACGGAATCATAATCACTGTCGTTAAAGGTCATGTGCAGTCCAGGTGAGTTCTGTCGTTCCGCTATTCAGCCGTGAACAATTGCACCACTTCGAATGGGGCATATCTCAAAAGGATTTCGAAGGTCGTCATCACGGTGATGTATTCAAATATTCTGCCTATCTATGCAATTTTGTTTGCCGTTAATTGCGCCAAGAAATCAGTCGGATGGGCCGGGCACGTCATGCGATATCAAACGAACACCAGGGCAGCCGCCGGCCCGATAGTCAGACTTCTTCACGGAAGCTCTGAACGGAATGGACTACTCTGGCTCGTGATAGGGACGAATGGGGACGTTACTGGTGCACGCTCGACGAAATCGATGACCAGAGGGACGACAGATGATATAAGTGATGCAGTTTTGTGAATTCAGAGATTGAATCTTGCATTTCAATTCTTTACTACTAATAGTGAATTGAAGAAGCATGACCGTCCACATTTCACTTTTTTGTGGAGAACTTAGAGCATCATGAACCTCAGTAACTTTACGAAGTGAATGCCACGCCGAACGGAATATTGAGTGGTCGTCTAATGAGACGTTGACCATTGACCAAAAAAGGATTGTTGACAACTTAGTGCATGTTGCAAGTAGGGCTTACCCATTTTCCTATCACTACTACTACTAATACCATCACTACAACTACCGGTGAAAAGGTAGTCGGGGGTGCCAGGCACTTTTGTGCTCTGCGTCTCTTCATTTCTTACCCCATCTAATCATCTCACCCATCCCGGAGCTCCTCCCTTTCTAGAAGTTAGGGAAGGAGCTCCGGAGTGGTCGAACCACTTAAATGTTTAATTCTTACCCCATCCCAGCTTTTTGCACTAGATAATCATCTCTCCCACCCCGGAGCTCCTCCCCTAACTTTTAGAAGGGGAGGAATCCTTCTCTGCGATCTCTATGCACTCTGCCGCCGGTGTCAGAGAAGCGGAGCACAAAAGTGGCTGGCACCCCCAACTACATTTTCACCCAACTACCTACTACTTTGCAAATGGGGAGACAACTAGGGTAGAAAAAGTGTTTGTTCTACCCCACCAAGTCAATAGATCACCACTAGTTGATGCCTCGATCGTGGTTCCACCACTTATTGCTACATTTCTGACTATTACTGTCTCTTCTTGAGTTCGTATTCGGGACACTATGTATTCCTACATATTTTGCATTTTCCCACGCTTTCTGCCAGTCTTACTTCCTGATGAATCCCTATCGAATGCGATATGTTTTATCACACTTTCCAACTCCTCTCTCGTTTCGGGTTCGAATCATCTGAGTTGATTTCAGGTGAAAATGTAGTTGGGGGGTGTCAGCGCCCTTTTGTGCTCTGCGTCTCTGACACCGGCGGCAGAGTGCAGTAGAGATCGCAGAGATGGATTCCTCCCCTTCTAAAAGTTAGGGGAGAAGCTCCGGGGTGGGAGAGATTATTATTTCGTGTAAAAACCTGGGATGGGGAAAGAATTGAACATCCAATTGGTTCACCCCCCCCCCCCCCCCGGAGCTCCTTCCCTAACTTTCAAAAGGGGAGGAGCTCCGGGATGGGTGAGATGATTAGATAGTGTGAGAACTGGCGAGACGCAGAGCACAAAAAGGCGCTGGCACCCCCCAACTACATTTTCACCTGATTTCAACAGTAATGGGCTTCACCACTAAGCTTCAGTTTTAAAAGACGTCTACAGATCTCGCAAAACAGGTCCCTTTTTTCTGGCTTCATAATGTGTTCGTTTCTTGTCGATGATAAGGTGTTCGTTTCTTGTCGATGTTGGTAGTGTAGCGACAAGTGGCGCTCTATCGCACTCCCATGGTCACGGGCTGGGATCTCGGAACGATATACGCCGAGGTCAACAAAACCTTCCATTCCTCTATGGTGATGGAAGGTTTAGTTGACCAGATCTTCTTGATTAGTTCCAGACTCGTCTGGATGGATAAAAGCATTGACTTGTGCATTGACTGGCCACTGTAAATCATTGGTATAGGTCAAGTACGCATTCAGAACGCCACTACGATTCTGAATTAAAGACGAATGCGGGGCGCATCACAAAACGGGAGTTATTGACGCCAAAAAACTCTGGGGCTTCTATGCTTTCTCCTGTATGATGGTGTGCTATGTGTAGTCGATTGTGTCGTTTGGCTTTGGAATAAGCCTTGGAATTTGAATGGTACACTGATGAACAGATTCAAATGTACGTTCATTAAACGTTCCCGATCGAAAACTTCATTGAAACGAAAAACATGCGGGAATAGCCATTTTATGCCCCATCCTTTGATCACTTTGATGCTTCGTTTAACATCAATGCTGCCATGGTCATTGCAGTTGCGAGACTTGCTAGAGACAAAAGTGAGAATACGATGCAGAGAACTTTGTAACATGGGTGTCCTCGTTTCCTGTAAATATGCTAGTAACTCTTCAGGCCCATACTCTCATTCCTGTCTTCATTCCACATTTTTCAGTCAGATCACTCACTTGAAATGGGCTGTTTTCTTTTTCTTTCCTTTTTTACCTTTTTTCTTCTTCTTTCCGGACGTCGTTCCTGCTTCTGAAATGATTAGAACTTGTTTTTGAAGAAAAGCTGATTTAGTAGGTGTCGAAGATCTAGCGGTCGTAACACGCAAAAGTGACCGATTCCCCTAACCTGTACCAGTAGCACCAGTAGTTCCTGTAGCACCACCAGTAGTTCCTTCACCACCTGTAGTTCCTGCCCCAGTTCCATCGAGTTCCTTCTTCTCGTCCTTATCATCAGCTCCCTCCTGGTTCTGAATAATCGTCGGACCTATATGTTGACCCCGTAAACACCTACTTATGTCCTTCATATATGGAAGTCAAGAATCAGTATGAAAACGAAAAACTTACACCAGTTGGAGCAGCTCCACTTTCTCCACCAGGAGGTGCATCACCTTGTCCACTGGGGGCACCGGTCCCTGACTTCGGTGCATCCGCCATTCCTGAGGACTGCTTTCTTGGACTGTACTTAGTTAACTGAATCACACCATACCTCTTTATTTCTTCCTGTTCTCCCATCAACCTCTATCATTATCGGTATCTGTTAAGATGAAAACACTTTTTGGCTGTGGATATCTGTCTGTTCATAAAAGGATTGGCGCTGAAGTCCCTCGACAAACCCGTTTCGAGATGCACCACCCGACTTCCATTCAGAATCATAGGAGCGTATGGAAAGCGTGTGTGGCCTATACAGTGACTTGCATTATCCAGCCGATGTCCAACTTCGTGCTTTTCAACTCACAGATGAGTCTAGTACCAATTAACCGACGAAGGCCTGGTTTCACTTCAGGAATACCGACCGGATTCGATCCCCGGGCTTTGCTTGTGTGATCATGCGCCACTTGCCACTACACATATGGAAAAATCTCGTTACTTTACTCGTCGTTTCCTTAATTTCTACCTTCTGCGGTCTGTGATCTTCCTGTTGTCTGCTACCTTTATGCAGGGAAAATCAGGAATCAAACGGTGTCTCCCGTTTTCGACAGAAATAATCGCTAATGCCGTTATCGCTCTGTCGGTTGCTTCTGGAATTTCAGAACGCCGAGAATCTCGTACGTCATTTTTAACAAAACACCAATAAATACGAAATTTTCAATGGACATTTTGAATGTTTATTTTATCTGATATATAACGACAATAGAGATTCTTGGAGAAGTGAAACAACAGCTTGCATGTCATACATGTTGCATAATCATGACAGGAAAAGGTTTTCAGTAAATGAAATAGGAACATAATAAGTGAAAACTGATAGAAATCGAGGGAAACAAGGACGACAACTACACAATAATACTCGAACTCTTTCGAGGACAAGCCTATACGTACAATTCCTTCCGGCACATCACATGGAGTTTGGGTAAAGCGAGAAGACTATTGCCCGGAACCGGTTCATTTTGATAACATTCAAGGAATAGCGAACAGTATAAACAGAAAGCCTCCAATAAAATCTCAACATCCACTTGTACAAGCCCTAAAAAGGTAAATGACGTGCAAAGGTAGTTTCAGGAGGTGTGATCAATCGAAGAGAAGCGAGAAGTTTTTCAATATCGATAACTGTGAACCCTTTATAGAGGTTTTCGCCACAATCGATAACCACATGGTAGTGTGTAGGACCGGAGGATGAATGGCAGTTCCTGGAACAGATGTGAATCTTAGTATGATTCAGGATCCAGGTACCTACTGTTCCATTTGCTCAGAACTTAACGCTGCCTTAACACTTACTTTTTACTTTGACATCCGCTGTGACAATAGACAAATAAATAAACAAATAAATAAATAAACCTTCAAGCATCGAGAACAGACAGAGGGAGCGCACTAAGCACTTCAACAATTCAATCCCAAAAGGGGGTCACGATAAAAGTCAATTAAGGGAAGAGAAACAAAATTTTTTCAAGAAAAAAATACAAATAAAAACAAAGTTTGATGGCTTATTTGAGAGGCTCTGAGGAAAAGCCTCGATCACTTTTGCGAGCGCTGAAATCCTGCTTCATCTTTTTTTTTACTGCCCACTAAAAATTAAAGAAAATCTGAAGTGTAATTTATGACGGAGAAGAAAGCAGCATGATCCTAACAGTTGAAAAACAGACTAACCTAAAATATTAGAAAAGTAAAAAATATAAAATTTAAAAAATGAAGTTGCAAACAGAAAAAAAGCTGAGTAGCACAAGGAATCCTTATTGACTTTTACATTCAATGACTTCCCTGTTTATTGCAGCATTACTCAGTTAAAAGCAACAACAGCATACCTCCTGATATCACACGCCCACCAACACGGACTGAGTGACATTCCCCAGCCCTTCACTTTGAAGGCTTGATCAGATCCACCTTGTTCTTCGAAGTAGACGGCTCTGATTGAAGTGCCTTTGATGTCCTTCAAAAAAGCGCATAAAGGATATGAAAAAAAAGAATTTTTGGCGTCAATCAGTCCCGTTTTGGAATGCGCCCTGCAATGGTCTACCATCAAGAATCGTAGTGACGTAATGAATGCGTATGTGGCCTATACAATGGCTTGCGGTGGCCAGCCGATGTACAAACAAGTGTTTTTTTTTTCACCCAAACGAATCTGTTACCATTAACCGATCCCAGGGGGATGGAAGGCCTGATTAGCTACTGAAGTATCGATTCAGGACTCGATCTCCCAACCTTTGCTTATGAGTGGTGCGCCACTTGTCAATACATCACCTTCGCAGTCATTCTGCACTTTTGTCTTCTTCAAGTGCTCGCCTCCAGTTGTAATCGAGTAACTCGAGAAGAAATAGGGTAGTCACTGAAGTCACTGGTAGTGCAATCACTATCAGTGAAACCGCAAGACCCAGGTGCCCCACCCAATTAGCAGTCAATTTTTCGAACTCCTTATCGCAGCCACGTTTCTTCTTTTTCTCAAGATAAGTCGCAGTTCGCCTGACCTAATGGCATCTGGTCTCCCTTGCTTGAATATATCGTGCACGAAAAATGGGATTTGTAAGATCAGATCACGACAGAGGTGGTGTAGTGGCAAGTGGCGCACTATCACACGCGCATGGTTACGGTTCGAATCCCGGATCGACATCTGCCTCGGCCCACCAAGCCCTCAATCCCTCCAGGGTCGGCTAATTGGTACCAGACTCGTTTGGGAGGATAAAATAATTAACTTGTTCATCGACTAGCCACCGCAATTCATTGTATAGGCCACATACGCAATCACTACGCCAGGACGATTCTGAATGGGAATCGAAAGCGGGGCGCATTCCTCAGATGAGATTGATTAATGCCCAAAGTCTTTTAAAGGCTTTAGGTGAGCACTTTCGTCTTTATATGAAGATTTTTGATAAGATCTTCACCTAATCCGGCTGCTATACCAGAATTCAAAACCCGAATCAATCTATTATAACTACTTGGGCGGCGCATAAATTACTCCTTAATACTTACCGGATGATTCTAGAGACTTCATCAAAACAAGAAAAGGGTCTATCAATGATGAATGGGCAGGAAGAACAAACATGAAAAGAAGAGAAAAGATAAAATCTTTGGAATTTTCTTATTTTTTGTGAAATAATCCAGGCATTCAGGATACTGACTAAAACTGACCTTACTTGTACCCAAAGGAAAATAGTAGCATTTGATGGATAGCTGATCTGTCGTTATTTTGCTCCACTTGTCTTCATAGATCAACTTTGCCATTGGAATATTTGAATCCTTTCGCAGCTGCAAAGAAATGATTACTGCTTAGGAATTACTGGAACCGTAAGGGCAGCTGTTAATGACATAATTGTCCTTATTCAAGGTCAGAGATCGAACCTTTCAATTCATGAGGAACTCGGTCTTTGGACTCAAAGAATTGGTTAAAAGGGTCGGAAGGGGAGACGGCGAAACGATTTTTGCTTAGCTTTGTTTGCTTAGTGTGAAAGCTGCCACCAGTGCACTTATATATAGCGATAATTGGAACGATACTCCCCTAGAAGACCAAAGCCCTCCACTGAATATCGATCACACTGCGCACAGCTAGGCAAGAGATTCGATCCCCGGACTACTGCGTGGCGTACCCGCACACTTTCCATTGCACTGCCTTCGTCTTTTTGTTACTCTCGTGGACTATATAAAGCCATTTTCTCAGCGATGAATCTGTACCTGAGTAAAGTTCTAGAACGACAGTACTAATGGCACCCAGAAATCCTACATATATTGTGAAAAAAACCGGCACAAATGTCATAAGAATTAACCCGTGTAGTGGAATTTTGAGGGTTTTTCTTGAAATTTACCCTCAAATTCGATATATTTATGCATTTTTTTCAATGTTTCCTCCTCATGATGCACAGATATACAGGAATTTCTAAGCGTATTCTCGGACGGAGCCTAATTGATTACAAGTACCCAATATTAAAATCATAAATATCTAGTACCTAACTTAATAGTTGATAAGTTTTATTATTCTAATTATACTATGCTATACTCGTAAATTCTCTGATATTCAAAAAGCGAGTAGAAATCAAAGACAGTTTTCAGAGACAGAAAAACATACCTAATTAAAGGACGGAGTGGGACCGGCGAGAAAAGTAAACTCACGTGTGTGTGCACAGCCACCTATTTATCAATACTCCATATCGATAACACCAGTAACATGTGTTAGGAACCTCACTCTCCTTATCATATGGGAAAAAGGAGAACTCCAAAGTCCTTTTAAGCTCATGTATATTATAAATTTATGGCTAAGTTTTTGGCGTTAATCAATCCCGTCTGAGGGATGCGCCACGCACTCAGCTTCCATTCAGATTCGACGTGTTGTTTGAATGCGCATGCGGCCTATACAACTGTAGTGACCAACCGATGCTTAAATCAGTGCTTTTATCCATTCGAAACGAATCTGGTACCAATCAACCGACCACGTAAGGACAGAAGGGTTGGCTAGTCTAGGCAAGTAACAAGCCAGGATTCGGTCCTCGGGCCAAGCATGTGTGATAGTGCACCATTTGCCACTACACTACCTCTGCCATACTGCTTATTTTGTAAATACCAAACGATTATATTGTAACAGATGAGGTAGGGTGTAAGGCGTGCTGGTGGAAAGACGCTGCACCACCATAGTCACGATCTGTACATCGAATCCTTCCGTATTTCCAGCCCTACATTAGTCTTGTGACCTATATGGGTCGACAAATTTCATATTTATAAATAAATATCTTGAGCCACCATGATCCCGTGCAGTTCACGCATGTGCCAACGCTTGAAATTCGAAAGTCGAATACGTTGCGTGCACAAAAAGGGTTGGTAGCTGTCCAATAGTTTCTACATAGCTCATATTCTTCGAGACGGTGCTTCGTAAAAGACCCACGTGTAAAAATATGCATACACACAAAGCCTCTCGTTATTTTTATTATTTATTTTATCAACTTTAGATTCAAAGACATTGATAAGTAGTTGCTACATTTCGAAGCAGTTCACAATTTCAAGATAAAAAGCTTTATGAAATTAACTGTGATGATTAAACTTAAAACGCACCGGCACAGAAACTTCGCAAAACTCTACAAAACAAAATACTCTCTTAAAGATCAACAAGTTTTACCGGAAAGAAATGAAATAACGAAAAACAACCACTCAGAGGTCGCCAAATGACGGTGGATCAACCGTGTTTTTCTTGTTCTGTCCTTCATGCCAAGCCTTCCGAATCGTACGCTTCATTTCATCATCACCTTCCTCATACATCTGCTTCATCATGTTCATTAAAGACGCTTGTGGGTCATCATCGATTTTGTCGTCAAATTTCGGTTTCCTGGTAGAAAGTATTCAGTTATTATCGAGTGGTTCAAAGGAGAAAAGGGCTCAAAAAAAGATAAGAAAGTCCACGTGGCATACCTCTTTTGCACCTGATCATATTCTAGCTTTGTAAGTTGCTCCCATTTCTTTCCTTCGTTTTTCTTTTTCATCATAACAAGAAGCATGTCAGTTTTCACCTGAAAAGTCGACCACAACCATGAGTGAATTTCCGTCTGATGACAAAAAAATAGGACCAAACATAGGACTGATTATGATCAATACTAAGATTTCAAGAATGATCGAAAAGGCGCGAGTTATTTGAATATCTGAACAACCGCTTCCTACCATGAGTCGTCTAAACTAAGAAAAAATAACAAACAAGACGATAACGTAATGATCCAATACTTACCTTGAGCTGACTACTCTCCGGGATGATTTCGTCCCGTAGACCTTTCATGGTCATCACGTAATTTTTACCACCATGATCAGAAACGGCAATATCATATCCACTGAAACAAGGATTCATCTAATCCATCCAATCTACTACAAATAAGGATAATTCGTCAATGACCTACGTGCTGGTAAAGCTATGTTGAATGCTGGACGGATTGGCATTCTGCACCCCTTGCAATGTTATGTACACCTTGACAAATTTGTCTGACTCGTCCCACCCTACAAAATAAAAGTTCAGGTGAAATAATTTACACGCGTTCAAATTTCGCTCGAGGACCCCTCTTTTGGGAAAAACCGAATGAAATATAAGGCAACGCTTTTGAAAAAGATATGCTTTTTCAGTATTTTTACTTCGTAATGATAAAATCCGAGGGTCAAATGAAAGTCAGAAGTCACCTCCCAATTCTTCACTTAAAAAAATGATATTCAATCTGACGAGTACTAAAACTTTGAAACCCATTCAAACCTACCATAATTCGTGACTTTCACAGTTGGGAGACTTGAAGGAGTTGTTGATTTCTCTTTGTTGACAGAAACTGTAGGACTACTAGTTTCGGAAATTTTTGCCTGAAAGTAAATCGTATCAACAAACGGTGAATCATAGCCAATCCCTTCGATTTAAAAGATCAATTTTCAAAAAATCTTTACAAACTGTTACTCTTATTGGGATCCTGACGCTTTGGGAGCAACTCCCTGCATACCTGATCACAACAGCTTGCTACGGACTTCGTGCTCTTTCTCTAGGCTAAGCTGAGGTACCCGTCAATTTTCCAGGGGCCGTACCTTATACAATGTGAAGGGTTCGATAAAATTATCTTACAGTTCATACCGAGAAAGACAAATATTTTTCCAAACTTGATCCTCTTATTACTGGATCCAGTCAAACCTCGACTTGATATGAATTCGATTTATGATTAACCTACAGGTTGTTCAGCTACAAGTGTACTGATTTTGCGATCGATCCATTCTTGAATCCTAGGCCTTTTTGCCAGATTACGCAGAGAACGTAGTTCTTCTAAGTCAAGAGCAATCTGAAAACATCAACTTTGCACCTTTGACAATTCTGATTCGGTGGAGTTCAAATATTGAAATAATTTTCTAGGGAGAGGAAGGGAAGGCAGTGAGGAAGCGCGTGTTTTCATGCTCGGTAAAGATATGAACACAACGTTTCCACGAAGTTTGGTCGACTGACTTAAACACAAAACTATGAATGGCACAACTGGTAAATGAACCAAATAAACTAAACTAGAGCTACTTAAATTACCATTCGAATGATGGTTACGATCAGAATTACCCTACAAACAAACACGCTTCCTCCTAGGAGGCAGTCATGCCACGGACTGAGAGTGATGGTATGAGCTGGGATTGAATTTAAGTTAAATTACTTATCTCTTCATTGTTAACTTCCTTTTCAAATATTCGAGCCGTTCAGCAACGGCATTCTAGAAGGATCATCCTTCCATGAGCTGGTTTGTGACATAGCATGATATTCTATTACTACTTTGATACTTGCGACTATACCTACGTTGCGGAACTACTTCAGTGGTACTGATTTTACGAGGAACGCATTGTGATGGCAAAAATGTAGAAGACCATTGGTATTTGTCTTTGAAAGCAGCAACACTCCCTCAGAAAATGTTTACCTACAGTGAAAAAATCATTCATCACTTACCTCCTCAGCAGTCATTGACGATCGCTATGAATATAAGCGAACTATAATAATCAGGCTTTAGGTATTATTTGGTGAAAGTAAAGGCATCATAAGGGATACATGACCGCTCAAAGAACATTCTCGCTATAAAATAAATAGATAACAAAGAACATAAGAATGCCTCACAATCGTACTATATCAGAGTATCTTCAACGGTAATGGTGGAGGTACAATAACACAGTTAGGAATATAAGAAGAACGACAACCTGCTGTCACCCTAGCTGTTTCGAAGGCTAGGTGTTTTTTCGCATCAATTTGGTAGGGGCCGAAAATCATATCATGTCCCGACTCTTTCTGTGCTCTCGCAATGGATCTATCCGCTTCAACACCAGAGGCTGGTTTAGACTAGCGATAGGGACTGTATTTGGGAAGCGATGAGAGTTCTTCAGTTAGTATTTTTGCTTATTCAACAACAGAAAAGCATATGAAAGGAAAGGAGCTGGTCAGGACTAAAGAAACATGAAATAAATAACTATTACATCCATACGTAGGTGACAAGAAAAGCAAGATTCGAATTCCATGCAAAAAATGAAAGATCAAAGATTGTTCGTGACGATAATACTGAAAATAGTGATGACAAAATCTCACACCTACAGTGCTTTCGGTGGGGATTCCGAAAGAATTCAGCACTGATTTGATTGAAAAGATCATTAGCTGGGCAGGAAACAAAGAAAAGATAATAGTTAGGGAAACCCAGTTCTAGAAGAGCGCACTTTTTACGAGAACCTTCGAGCACTATCGAGCACTAGAGAATGTCTGCTGTCTAACTCTAGCTGTTAGAGATGCAGCGCACTGCTAGCTAGAAGACTTGGTCTCAATTAAGTGCAAGCGGCTGCGAGGCGGCCTTAGTAATGGAGCGCTTTTTCCCATGATCACCTACTCGGGGCAGGGAGTTTTTTAGAGTTGAAAAAAATGAGCACATCAGTTTCACCTCGATAAACTCTCCACGAGGAAATTCCTTTGGCGACTGGTTTAGCAAAGCATTCAGGATTCGGGCGTCGTAATTTAGAAATTGGTGAGTGGTTATTGTTCCAAGCTTCCGGCCTTAAGTTTTTCATTACCCACATATTTCTGATAGTTCCTATTCAATGTGAAAAACAATACCCGCGGAATGTTCGAATTTTAAGTGGGAAACCGAGCATAATTGGATCTAACATCAATGAGTGAATCAACCTAGGGAGAAACTAAATAAAAATGGGAAAAGGTGGAGGAAGTAAAAACAATTCAATTGTGACGGAATTAAGAGAAGCATAGAGGACGTCCGACTCTGGGAGCTGTGCACAGCTGCTCCATTAAGAGACGTGGGCCTCAAGTACGCGAGCCCATTACGAGTGGTGTTGCCCACTTCACAAATAGATACTATTTCAGTTGATCGCAATGAGAAGACGAAACCGCTAGTTTCAATTGTTTTTCCTTGGTACTTGGATGGTGGACCACCCAAACAATCAGAGTTTCCACCCAAGCTCAAGAGGAAAGCCTCATTCCAAAGACTTCGAAACCGGCAGGTAGCTCCCATAGACGCTTTACCCCCTCTAGACCCACTGTTAAATACAACTGCTTGGAAATAAAAAACAGCTTAGTTAAATCTTTTATTATGCATTCACGTGCATTCCTAAGGACATAGAAAGCATAGGCAAAACAACGACAAAGTGAATTCATCATAGCAATGGTTTCAAGGATAACACTTAGCAATGATGTGAACAACCCGGAGACATAAGCCTGAACGTCGTGATGAGCAGATGGCATTTCTAACAGCTCTTCTCATCACTCGTAAAATGGCTATGAGTACTGTTGAACAGATAGCCGACAACTAAAAACTACACAAATTTCAAATATATGAGAGAAAATAATAAGAATCTTATTGACACGGTATATTAGGAGCATCAACGGGTTTAGTGGACTGATTATAGGCAACATATCAACAAGGCAGAGACCAAGGAGAGTAGAAATTGAATGATTCATCTAAAACTGGCACCATAACTTATTGAAGGAGATAGATGGCATTGTGAACGTTTTCAAATGACCAAATACAATTATGAGGGGAATAACAAAACAAAATATCGTAAACACCGTTAGGAGGTCTTCGAAGCTCTATAGGGCACCAGACCTCTCAAATGCAACATATATCTATTGTAAGCTTAAAAATCTGAACATTCAGGGAAGAATGTATTCAGTGCACATCGGAAAAACTTCTTTTCAGGGTTTATGAGAAAAAACGTATCTACATGAAAGCAATATAAGCAGAAGTTGTCATGATTTCACATGATCGAGCAACAACCTTTATTTTCTCGAGCCTTATTTTGTACATAGTTCATTTCGCGGACGATTTCGGCGAAGGTCACATTCACATTGTGATTATTCTTTGCGGAACATTCCGTAAAAGGACATGACCAGTACTCAGCTGAAAGTACAAATGCATTACCGGGAAATCCCTTAATAGTTGTAAGTAAAATTGACCCAAGTAACGGGTTTCGCAGACGACCTGCTTTCAACTTTCCCACATAGTCAAAACAGCTGAACAGCTATTCATTACAGATAAGTGAACATGACAAAGTCCAAAAGCCTCAGAAACACAGTAGCACAAAAGAGCTTAGACTATGTTGATATCGAAGGGATATAAGAAATATTGACCAGCTGGGGAGAGAAATTGACAAGAAGGCTCACCTGAGCAAACTTTTGACACACAATGTGTGAAGTTAAGGAATCAATACTCACATGCAAAAGAGAGTACAAGAATATTATGTAATGAACATAAATAAGTTTCTTTTCTTTCGCAGGTTCTTTTCCACATGAGGATCGAGTGTTATTTAGTAAAATGCTCGCGTTGCTATTAAAGAAGAATGGTAAAATGAAAACTGCCAGAAAACGCCACTACTCGTGGTGATAAAAAAGAAGTAGGCAATAGAGTGCTTAAATTCACGAGAAATTCAGATTTACAGAGTAGGATCAGAAGGGATAGCAAACAAGTACTTTTCAGTCTCAGGCTATAATATTAGGTTGGCAAATAAGTCCTGCGACAAAATTGAGACCTTTTTTAAATCATTTCTAAATTTTTTCATATCAGTCAATTTTCGGGAAAATATTTACCGAAGAAGTCAACAATCTTCCCTTATCCTTTGAGCCAATCACTGATGCCATCCCTTCAGGAGTGAGGGAGCGGTGACTCAAAGAAGTAATTGACTGCCGTTTTTGGATCACATTAAGTTACGAATTTCTTTTCCACAACGGGATGCTCAAAAAGGCGGAGCACATGGTAGTTAAAAGAGGGAACACTCCGGGAGTACGACTGATGAGTAACCTGGAACCAAGCGGGATCGGTGAACTTCTGACGTGGGTCCGAAGCGAATTTTCGACGTGCGTTGTACCTCTGTAGGGAACTGATTTACGGTGTGATCCTCCTTCTCTAACCCCGTTGGCCAAATAAAGGGGATCATAGGAGCAAGCGATAGCTATGTCCATCTAGTCTGCGTTTAGCAACTCATAGTGGATGGATTCCTTCAACCTCCATTAAATTAAGGGTCGATGCCTGCGTTACTCCGAAGGCTAGTATCTCCTGCAACGAGACGATCCGACCGATTGTTGACCGTTGATCGGTGAGCAGTGCCAGCATTGAATAGTATGCTGATATTACGAGCCGCTACACCCGCCTTTTTCCCTTGGCGTGCTTAGTAGAAGGTGATACTACGAAATGGGTGTTGTCAATTCATTGACCGTAATGCTGCAAAAGCCCACACGCGTGCCCTTATTTACTCATGTGTTGATTACCCGGGGAACGTCCTACAAGTTTATCACCCTTGCTACCGTGTTCACTCTGTTGATACAAATTTTCAACGCTTCAAATTTTTTGTCGCAGGACTTATTTGCCAACCTAATAAATTGGTACTGTATAAATAAAAGGGTTCAAGTGACAGGGAAATGCAAGTTCCTCAGCATAAAAGGGAATAAATAAAGAAAAGACTCTCGGAAGAGAGAAGAATGGAAGGGGAGGAAGTACGAACTTGTGTAGTCATACTAGATCAAAACTTTAACGCTCTAGAAATAAGGTGCGGGCATTCTTGAGAAGAAAAAGCTCGCCTCTGTGATAATAGCATCATGACCGTACAATTATTTGTGAAATCAATGAAGAAGATGATAAAACCCACCAAGCGCAATGCCTTCATCTGTCCTTACTTGCCGTTGATGTTGTAGATCGCATTTATTTCCAACGAGGAGGATGGGTACTTGTTCTGTTCCCTAAGAACCGACTTTGAAACCATTAATATATGCAGCCAAATTTTCAACAAGGTAAAGAACACACCTTGACCCGTACGATTTGTTCCCGCATCGTCTTAATATCGTGGAAAGTTTGTTGACTCGTAATGGAATATACAACCACAAAACCCTGCAAAGGGATAAAATTTTGTTCCGTCGGCATAATTATTGGAATGAAATGGGACTTTTGAAATGAAAAACTCAAACGAAACAAGTAATAAAAATATTCAGCAATAATAGAGCGTGTATCAAAATCCGAGGTTAACATTCTTTCTTTTCAGCCCCTGTTCTAAGTAGTAGCAGTAAGCTTTCTTGCCCATGAGAGCCACCTAATTTCAAATTCCGGCAATTTTGTGAGAGTCTCAATAGGGTAACATATAGGATCTTCACAGTTTTCACAGAGGTGCTTTATATCGCATTAGTAAGGCGAGATAAACTGTCCCCCCTCCCCTCCTAAAGTTAGAACGAAATCACGCTTAATTCTGTCCCATATCTTTGCTACGGTAGAATTCGGTCCAGTGAATCGCAAAATCTCTTTAGTTAAGAAACGATAGAGGCTGAATCGAATTATTTGCTCTGGGCTGCATCCTTTCCTTGAAATGTACGAAACACAGAGACGGAAGTGAATTTGTTGATGAGCATGTCTTTCACGTGGTTTGGTTAAAAGTAGGGTTGAGCTAATATATTCAACATCATTGGCATCTCATCGTCGGAGCTGATTTATTCATACTGATGACGGTATTACTACAAAAGCAGAGGTGCCATATTAATGATTTGATTCAGATTTAATACGAATATGCAACGAATGGAATAAATCGCCCGGGGTTTCATATTAGGGGTTTCAGCAGTTTGGGACCGAAGTGGGGATACGGATTAGTTGAATCAAAATTTAACCACCTAATCAGCAATCATTAAACGACATCAGATAAGGAACGATAGGAAAGGTATTCGAATCTAACTCTTGAAAAAAACGATTTGCTCTCACTTTTCCACTTCAAGGTAGGCAGTTAGTAAGCTGATGTTTAAAAGGGTAATCGTTATTCAATATTATGTATAAACGACAGCACACTGACCTGTCCATTCTTGATGTACAAATCACGCATAGATGAAAATTGCTCTGTTCCGGCAGTATCAAGAATTTCTAGTACACATGGTTGGCCATCAACCTTAAGAAAAGCAGTATATCGAACAATTAATGAGTAACATTGGAAAAATCAGAAAGGAAATAAAAATATTTGAAAGTAATCGATTATTGATTGAGTGATACTTACCTCTATTTCCTTTCTGTAAAAATCTTCTATAGTAGGGTCGTACTTTTCGATAAAAGTACTGCTAACAAACTGAACAGTTAGAGCTGATTTACCCACACCTCCGCTACCCAACACAACCACCTTGAATTCACGCATCTGCAAAGGAAAGTCGTTGGAATAAGTCCGTAATGAATGTCAGAGACAACGACGATAAATGCACCGATAAATATGCACAACAACAAAATGGCGGAGAAAGAGAAAAAGAAAAGAGGAAAAAGGAAAAGGATAGCTGACATTAAAGAATAACATACCATCATCAAAAAAGAGGAAAAGGAAGGGTCGAAATATTTTTGTTGCGAGAACACTGATCGATAATTATTTGCACAGCCAGTGTGCTCCGTTGTTACAACGATGTTGAACAGAAAATAGTTAACAGACATATATCATCAAATATTATCACATATGATTAGAAATCTTCCGGGATCTCTTTGCATATGCAAGCGCTGACCAGTTTTTCTCGAAAATTCCAGTGGTAGCTCGCTCAATGACAACCTAGTGTAATACGAGGGCGGTAATAATTCAGAGATATCCAAGACCTCCACTACTACGTACCCAAAATAACACACACATTCAATATGAGTACGTCAATCAATGAAAAACACAAATCGAAAAGAAAAAGGGAGTGAAGGGAGAATGATTTGGTGAGAACATCATCTTCCCGAAAGCGCCAACTCAAGTGGTGGTGTTTGCTTTCGAAACGATCGACGTGCGAAACTTTTCAAGAGGACTTGTTGCCACAAAGATTTTCTTTAGGTGAACCGCATCAGGAAAAAAGTCAAGAGATAGAAAGAAACAGTCGGTGGTACGCTGAAATGACGGTGTCACATTCCACCACCAGCCCAAGCTGGCAGACAAAAGGGCAATACGCAGATGCCGCTCGCGATCGCCGCGCACGGCGGCGCGGCAGGGCACTTCGCTGCTAACCGCTGTTTCCAGACAGTAATGAAGGCTGGAATCAAAACTGTAGCAATGTAAGGGGATCTCTAAGGGCGAAGGGTCCAACTTAGGCTTTGGAGCCCGGATATTGGGACCCACATGCAACATAGTGAGGTTGAACCACGTGAAGGCGGAACTTGACTTGAAATTAAGGACCAGGGCTTGGAACAGGACTGTTACTGGTAAAGTAACATTTCTATGCGAGTTCGATACAAAAAAAAGCCGAAAATTGGGAAATGGAAAGCATTTTGGTATAAGTTACTTGAGAGTGGGACGAGTAGCACTGCAGCGACTGAGGGCTTGGACGAGATTTCGTGGTAGCAATGGTAAGCCAAAGTGGGATGGGCTTATTTCGATCTCATTCTAGCAGTATCGATTGCAACCTCTCCCACCTGTTCGTGATATTGGTGGGCGTGGCTTGCGTTATAGGCGGGAATGGAAGTTGCAGGAGTGCAAAGGGTGACGTGGTCGTCTCAGATTCTTTGAAATAAATGAATTGTAAGCAAGTAAATGGAGTATTTGGTTATTTCTCTTTATTTTTATTGCCAGAGTCGAGCCGATTTCTCATTCGTTGTAACACTTTCGCTTCGGTTTATCGATAATTAGCGCTCATCAGACCAAAGGTGGCGTAGAAGGTCTCATGACTTATGCAGCAACATCATTTGGCTACAAATTTGAGATCACCTGGGCTCTACAACGTTATAAGACCTGAAAGGCCCTGAGCAAGGGCAGCGAAAGAGGAACTACTTTTGAGTGTACTAATATACCTATAAATATCTGCTTCAATGATCGTCAGCGCCATTTCCTGCCATGTTTAGTGCATGTGGGCGAATACGCTTTATGAGCCCCATGGAGCATTATGTCTCCCATTCCGACAAGCCACTCCTCAGAAAATTCTAGTGGCTAAATTTACAACTTAGAAGCATTTTCTATTGAAAGCGATCGTCTTCCGGTGCTCGCTGGTGTAGAAAAGTGGTTCCCTCTAAAGATAATAAGTAGGGATAGTTTGTCCAAATCAATCTCAGATGTAAATAGTAAACAAGTAGGAATAACTGAGACAGATAATCGAGCGTCTGAAGAGGGTAAAACAGTAGTCGGCCATGGGAAACTTGTAATTGTTAGGGAGTAACGTACAAAAGACAAATCCAACTGGTCTGTAGGGACCTCCTGCGGGAAGCTTATGACCCGTAACGAGGTGGCTGCGACACGAAGACGGAATGACGTCATAAAAGAGCAATTACTGTATTAGTGTCGCTACGCAGACAGAAAACCAGCCTCTATTTGGCTGATCAGCTCCTTACGGGCTTCTGTCTCCCTTAATTCTATCATGGGCGGCCTCTGATGATAGATTCGGCACCGGGTGGAATGACTTGTACCTAAGCGTTGGTAACCTTTGACCTCGGGAAAAGGGCTCGCAACTAAAGAAGCCGAATCTAGGAGGGCAAAGTGTTGTCAAGAGCAGTCTTAGGAGAACTGAGATTCAAACGAGGCGCAGGAGGTGTTCTCGTGAAAGTTGCTCAGACTGGACAAACCTGAATAGGATACGTTCGTAATGACAGAGAGTATTCAACAATAATTTGTTCCCAGTCGATGGATACGGCCGAAAATGGATGACGCCGACTGAGCGGAAAGTGCGAATAATCCCATTGCTATAGTAGCCTACCCTCGCTCATTTAGGTCCTACGCAGAAACATCCAGCTGGCTGAGTCTGAATTAACTGTAAGATATCGACTCAGCATTATCCAAGCACAAAAGGGCATATTATTCATTTGTTTAATTATTTACATTTACTTATCCTTAGTGTATTCGAGTTTATCTAGGCCTATTTGTGGCAGAATAGGGCACAGGTCAGAAGTTCAGAATCAACGTACGGTAGTTGGTGAAGATCCCTTCGAGCCGAATAAAAATAAATCGTAACAAACATTACAGCACATCAATACAACGATTATATTAATGATAAGCTATTTATCGATAACTCTTCGATCAGGAAGGAGGTGGTGAAGTGGCAAGTGGCGCGTTAACACACGCGTGTGGTCACGGGTTCGAATCCCTCCCGATCGATACTTGACCCAGAACAACAATTTTCCATCCTTCCAGGGTCGCTGTTGGTACTGGATCTCTCTGGGAAGATAAAAGCACTGAATTATACATTGGTTGGCCACTGCGAGTCAGTGTATAGGCCACACACCCATTCAAACCACAACTACGATTCTGTATGGAAGTTGAATGCGAGGCGCATCCTCCAGACGGGATTGATCAAAGGCTTTATCCTTTATCCTTTAACGCATTTGAATACTGCCGCAAATTCAATGCAAGTCAAGTACGTGGCTCATCTCGAGATATCTAATCGGCATTCGTAATCATTTTGTCGATTCAGGAGAAACTGGGGGGGGGGGGGGGGGGGGGAAGAGGTACTCGGAGGAACCCTGGGGAACCCTACTATGGAACATTAACCGACGGCAACAGAACTCTCAAAACCAGTCTACATCAGAACTTGAACGACCGGTTATGAACGCATTAACAGAGGTTATAACAAAGTAACAATAACCATAAAATAGGGGCCTTAATTAGTTCCTGATATTGCGATGCGATACGGAAAATCAGGTATTTCAAGATAGTTGAATGGGAAGCAAAAAGGAAGAGCTCAAAGATACTGTAGAACGGACATACGCAGTAAAATGGGTTGGCATGCTCTAGAATGAACAGGGTGGTTTATAGGGAAGTCTGGTACACCCTACTACTCTTTAAGCTACCAATTCTCCCATGATACTTCTTTACTCCCACTTTGACACCCTCGTTACCCCAAGCTGTTCGGATGCCACTATCATAGTAGTACAATATGCGTTACATCGTAGTATGGCGTTCATAATGAGGTCGTAAAACCGGAACCGAACCTTCAGGTTATATGCTTTTACTTCGGCATGGACCGGTCTGGGTTACGAGGAGCTCGTATGGAGCCGTTTATCCTGAATAAATGATTCCCGATGGTTACCCTGGTGAGGTGGTTTTCTTGAATACTCAGTATTCAGCCGTTAATCAAAGCGTTCATTACATATCTGCTTCGTTTTTGAATTTTGAAATTATCGACAAAATTCCAAGAATTGGGCCTTCAAAAATATGAAATTTCATCCCATAAACCATCCAAGAAAAGATTCCCATGGTAAAAAGGTTCAATATACTCCAAGCTCGAATGGGCAGTAATTACTAGGAGTTATACAGGTAATTATGTAGGACTTCTGCTTTTTTTATTTCTTCAGCTTTCATAGGAGTTGCGCTCGCACTCGTGCGCTAAGTGCGCTTATTACAGAATTTTCTTATATAGGATACCCAAATTAAACGATAAAGTGCTCTATGGCCAGTCAAGCACCTGGGAGTGCGCCATGCGCTCAACTTACTCCCGATTACTGAGGACTTCGAAATACAAATACCCGATTGTACAAAAACAATATTACCTCAATGAACTATCCATAGGATGATTAGTGGAAGTTAAGGTAATTGTAAGTTGTTTTCCCTAGATCAGGAAAGTCCTTGGCTGATCAGGGTCGACCCACAATTAACGATTTTTCGCTTGCCAGGTGTTTCGGTTGTTTCTTGATGGTAATTGCATTCTGGGAAAGAGTTGTCTGGGAGTGAACTCAACGGCAACTGGGTACTTTATCAAATTTCAGGAAATTTATGTTTCCAAGAGCGTCATTTTATCTCCTACCCCTCCCCCTTCACCTAGTGTTCAACGTTTCTCGAAAGTTGTGAGCTCGATATAGCAGGAAAGGAGGAGGGCTTACGCATTCGGGAAGGGGAGTTGACGGGATCGAACTAAAAAAGCCAATTTCTCAGTGTAGCCCAATTATTGGATGGAAGTAAGTTCGGTTGGGGTCCGATCCCAACAAATATAGCCCATTTGGTTTGCGGCGAACAATAGAATTCCAGAAATACGAGTGAGGATGGAGAAGTGGATCGGAATCAAATAGGTCGAGCACATTTTTGGATAGAAAAACACGAAGAAAAAGCTCGATTTGTTGAGGATTCGTAAAGATCCTGTTGTCACGGAGAGAGTTACATGACGATAGCTAAAGAAAAGCTCACGTCATTCTTTGCATTCACTTGCACTTTTCGTTTGTTTCGTCGCCGAAGTAGGGAAAACCCCTCGGGTAACTGACGCGTCGCTTCAAGCGACTCTCCTTCAATTCTTCAAAGCGATAGGGCTACTTTTTCAAATCTTCAGCCCGATTGTGAGACTTAGCCGCCTCAAAATCCAGCCCGAGATATTGCAGCGTTTGCGGAACTACGGATCGGATTCAGCGTGAGTCTGGGATTTGTTGACTTTAAAGATGAGTCAGGGAAAGAAATGAAAAGTTCGGTAAATAGTGGGATCAAACACAGCTATTTAGATTTTCCACTATAATTAGTAATAGTGAGGATTTAGATAAACAAGTAAAGGACCAGAATTAGGTCTTTGAGACTGATGATAATCCAAGCAAGACTGTTAAAATAGTAGTGGGCAAGTCTTTCAATCACCCGAATCGAATCCCCGGAGGTTTATAGGGGCATGGGCTTCCTTTTCTTTAGTATCCCAATCCTTCACTGAAGGAAAGGGAGTGTTCCGCCACCAGATGATATTAGAGGATCTTTCTAAAGCGAAACCAACCCGGATCTTCCAAGCCTACCAGTCCTCTGACTGTAAGTAAACAGTGGAGTATTTTTTTTTTGTAAAAGTAAAAATTTTATTTCCACATCAAGTGCCAGCTCAGTGAAACACCCGAAGTGTGTTGATCGAAAGCACTGACAAATGCTGACACGTGTTTAAATGGGGAACGGCTGCGTGGCGTATACCAAAAAACCGATAATTTTCATGCACTCGATTTCTAAGCTCAAAAATGAAGAATTTCAGCATTGGAGCTGTGCCAAACGACGCTTCGGCTTCAATCAATAAATTTGAAAGTAAACAAACATGTGATAAACACTTGTCTACTGCTTATCAAGCGCTCGTAAACTCGTAGGTAAATAGTTTCTGACGCCATAGAGAAACTGTTTAAGGGAGAACATTGTAAAAATATCCCATTTGAAATGCCAAAAATTTTAAGGTGGTCACCACAGAATAGCACCTTCTCTTATATTATAACTCGCCATTTTGGGTCATTTGGGTTCAGTCAAAATATGGTTATAACTTAATTTATTTTTTTATTATTTAATTTACTTTATTTTATTTATGATTCAATTTATTATGCAATTCGATTGAAGTCACAGCATTTTTTACAAAATTTTAAAATGAAGTGAAATTCGGGAGACATGAGCAATAATTTCGAAAGTAAATACCCTCTGCCTATTCGATGCATGGATACAATTCCTTCTTAATAGGGAATACCAGTATGAGTTAGTTACTCCTTGAGGCATGCCATTTACCTAGAACTTTGGAACTCCAAGAGAACAAGGGATTTGTGGGTAGTTTCCCGAATTTCAGATCGATCAATAAATGAAGAACCTCTAGGGAGATGGAAGAATTTCAACCAGAAGTCCCGAAGACGGAGAAGGATCGTAAATTCCAGAGAAAGGCGGTTCAGCAGCGAACGGCGGCGATGGAAAGAGTGGCACGCAGGGAGCGATTGCTTGGATCGCATTTCACGCACACGCCCAGACCAGTCCGAACGTTAGCAAACATCACACTTGGACTGGCATCCCCCAGAAGTGATCCAGCTGAAGTTGAACGAGAAACTCCCCCTCCGACTGGCCAACTATAACTGACAGAAGCTACTGAACAGGCAAGATCTGAGACTTGAGAGAGAATGGAGCTTGTCCGTCTGGGATGGATCCTCTCGTCGCTCAAGGAAGATGAATTTCCTGAAGAAGCCCTGCACAGACAGAGCTGTAGACCACCTGGTGAGTTGCAGCTGCCTCTCGCTTCGTCATCATTTTATTAGCTCCCTCTACAGCAGATGTGAATGCCAAGGGCTGAAAGAGACCTTTCTTATAGCAATTTATCTTCGCTTCTGATAGGACATTATGAAGAGTCATCAAATAACTGGTCTGGGAAGCACATAAATAAAAGCGTCCTTAGGTTCGATGAATCGTAGGAAAACAAAACAGTCGCAGTTTGTTAGCAAAACAAACGACATTAGAGAGAAACCGAACCTGAAGGGTTTCAGGCACCGTACCCTTTTAACCCCATTACTTGAGAATCTCCCCCTTAGTTTTCGATAGAAAAAAGAACTGAAGAAAGGAAAAGGGTTGTTATTTTCGGATAGGCTTGGCCACTTATCCATCAAGGTCCATATTCACAAGTACGGGTTTATACAACCGGCCCGGGGCAGCGAGCTTCATCTTGGATGCCCCTTACAACCACCGTAATATACACCGTTCAGACCTATACAACCGGCAGTAACAAGGAAAAAATGTAAAAAAGACTACTGGTAGTGAGGTTATATATAGGGGCAAGCCATACTCGAGTAATGGCCTAGCCATAACATTGACGTCTACTGCCCTCGTAAAGAGAGCACTATTATTCATTGACTATGATGTGCATAATGCATTACTTTTTCTTGGGAGTAGAATCGAATTCATATTGGATTGTTCGGGGGAAAGGGAAGGTATCCACCTCCATAGCGGAGCAGTCATAGCAGTTAAATCGGAATCATTTCCCGAACTAGCTACGAATATTCGTTCGGATAAGAGGATATGGAGATGAATAGCTCTAGAGCTGGCAGGAAATTGGTGAAATGTGATCGTATCAAGAAAAAGGCGAGTTCCCAGTATAATACTGCATTTGACGGTAATAGCGTAATGGTAGGAGGCGCCACTATCAGTTGGGCTGAATATCGTATTGAACCTTTCAGAGCCAGACCTCGCACCCCTTTGGCGCCAGTCTTTAGCTGCCAGACAGGTACAGGAAGCTGAAACCCAAACAGAACTTGGCCACAGTTGTATACAGTTCTCTATCAATCGGTAGAACTCCCATACTGGAGAGTATGGATCCATAAAGTCTCGGATCTCCTAGATCAGCCCACGTTTAACGAGTAGTTTACCCTCTTGGATCAACCCATTACAACCCGAGACTTCATGGACCCATACTTCGAGGAAGGAAGGTGATGTAGCAGCAAGTGACGCATTACCATACAGGCATGGTCCGGGTTCGAATTCCTGATCGATCTCGCCCACACCAACCAAGTCTTCCATCCCTCCCCCCCCCCCCCGAGCCCCCGAGTCTAGTAAATGGTGCTAAACTCTCCTGGGAGGATATAAGCATTGACTCGTGCGCCAACCGTCCACAGCAAGCCACTGAATGGGCCGCATTCGCATTTTCGAACAACCACTACGATTTTGAATGGAAGTGGAATGCGTGGTGTATCCCAAAAGAAGGACTATATCCTCTGACCTCCTATACGGTACTTTAGCGATACCACCAAATCATCTGATGAGGCAGTAACTGTACGTGACCTCATAGGCTTACAGTTACACGCGGTCCTCGGTGCTGTAATTCTGTGGGTTACGTGACTATCGTTCAGCAATTTCGTCCTCTTCCTCATTATTACGCTGTACCGTGCAGCGACGGGGCAATAAATACGGCCTATAAAACATCTGTTGATTCAATCAATACTATTATTAAGGACATTACTACTACCGTAGTCATTACTCCGTGAAGCAATAACCACAAGAAGACTATGAGGAAGTTTTGATGGGTTGGATCCTACATTGGTCGACTCCATTAAGTCTCCGGAGTCGCGAAAAAGTGGGAGAACGAAAATGAGTCAGAAGCAGGAAGCGTCATTTCCACCCTCATCGTTGATCGATCAAATTCCGCCCGGGACAATTGTGATTCCTCCATCCCTTTGGGGCCGACAAATTGGTGCGAAATCCATGCGACAGAAGAAAACGCTCATCAGAAAACCGATTCCAAACGAAAACTCATTAGAAAAGTCATTTGAAGGCAGTTACGCTCGGTAGAATATTATAAAACGACGTAGTACTTCAGAATATAGTATAATTTTATATAATAAATATAGCATAATATTAGCATAGATGTGGTGCAGTGGTAATGGCGCACTTCACACACGCATGGTCACTGGTTCGACTCCCAAATCCATATTCGCCTAGGCAAACCAAGCCTTCCATCCCTCCGGAGTCGGTATCAATTGGGAAGATAGAACTGACTGTACATTGGTTGGCCACCGCAAGTCATTGTACAGGGCACATACTACTCAATACTCCACTACGATGCTGAATGGAAGTCGGAGGCAGGGCACATCATTCAGACGGGGCTGATTAACTCCCCAAGACAAGACTTTATCCTTTTTTAGACTTTAATATATTATAGTATAATGTAATATAATACAACATAACATAGTAAAGTAAAATTCAATATCACTGTGAAATAACTGCAACAGGAATAAAGCCAGGAATGGAAGAAAACAAATTTTGATAAGAAGAATAGTACAAGGTGGCTATTTTTCGTGGCAATGGGCAATGGGGGCGGAATTGCATAGAATTGAGTTTGCGTCTTTCAGAAATTCGAAGTAGAAAGTACTGAGGTGACGTGACAAATTCACGAAAATCGAATTTCGTTGGCTATGTCGCTGAGGGCAGGGCTGGCTCAATGCAGCGACAGCAGCAATCCTTTGAAATAGCTTTGTGACCGATTCAGCAGAAGAAAAACATCTATTGCCCATTGGCTTGGCAAGCATGATGTGTCGACTTGTGTTCATAGCTTGAGGCTAGTTAACTGCCTGAATTACACTTTACTTGACCACATAAACACAGCTCAGACTTCTGCGAAGCTGTTATTTTGGCTTTACCCATCAACAAGGTGCATAACGCACCACAGACCACTAGAAACTCGAGAATGGGGATTTCACAGCCTTATTGTCAGCTATAGCAGTAGATGATCGTGATGTTTCCACCACCGATTTATGAGATCGATTTTGTATAAAATCATGTAAATTGATGCCGAAATCAAAGAAAAATCGTAGTGAGAACACTGCGGTAGAAGAGAGTTTGATTATAAATTATGAAGCAACTGACAATAGGAAAAACAAAGAAAAAGTTAGACTGGAGGCATACTGTTTAATTGATTCAGGTATATTGAGCCGAAGCCCTTGCAAAGTCGCTCTAAGGCGGTTTTATGGCGCGTCAACTATCAACCACATGCTTCAACTCGTCCATTACCAAAATTTGTTGAGGCGTGTACGGCCATTTTTGTTGTCGATGAGGATCCTACCGTGGCCATAAACTGGAGGACTTTCTTAACTCATTTTTAGTTATTTTTTTCACTAACTATCCGCAGCCATCTCAATCTTTTTTTCATTTCTATTCGTACCGGCCGTCAGATGATTTCGGTTATTCATATAAGTTGTTTATTTTGGCTCCTTCGCTGCATGTCCATAATGGTAAATTATACTAAATGAGGCTCATTTAGAGGACCTCGACGGCTTCTGCCTTATAATTTTTCTATCGGCAGACGGATAGCAGCCGAGTTTCCTATAATAGCAAAAATCCCAAACGAGATTTCTTCCCATTCAGTGGCTCTACAGTGTCAGGATAAAATGCAATAGGCGTAGAACTTTACGGATAACATGTTTCATTTTACGGCATGACTTTGTTCGGAAGCGTATGACCCGATCCCGTCACATATACGACGCAGCAAGCTGGCAATGTCACATGGCTAGCAGGCGCTCGTGCAAGGACCGACATCAGCATTACTGTAGGAAACAGGTTCCCACATTATTTTTTCTGTTGGTGTAATTATTGTAGATTTATGGGGTTTGGGTACATTTGGTTAGCACTAGCTATGGGTTTCATTTTACAGCATAGTGAAAGCAACACGAAACAACCCACAGATGTTTCCCGTAAAATCAGTATTTATTTTGTAAAAAAACTTTTTATTATGAGATAGTATCGAAAGAAATTAGCTTCGGTCAAATCACAGCAACACGAACAGCAACAAACGATGGAATGGAATTAAAAAGTGGCGATGGTTTTGTATGTGTGGCAACGACCTTCTCACAATACCAATTTGCCCTTAGCCACACACACAAATCAATCACCAATTCGGAAATCCTTTTGGAGCACTTTCTTTGTAAGGTTTTCCCCATCGCCGATCACCCACTCGAATGACCTCTCTTTATGGCCCTATTCCTATTTCATTACTTCGAGAGAAGGTATGAGAGAGCCTGGGATACGCCACGTTTCTGACGTGTCCTCGTGGGACAATGAGCTATTGAAATGCAATTAGGCCTCTGCAATGGAAGGGTAGAGTAGTTCCCGCAGCCCATTACCCCACTGTCCCACAGATAACTAACAGAAACTTTTAAGATCCTTATCCGGGAAGTACTACGATTCCGTATTTGGGTGACCCAGATCAGTTCATGGGCAAAGCAAACGCCCTTGTGTAGTCCTTTTTGATGAATAGCATGGCAGATGCCCGTCTGAAGACGACCTCTATGTGGTATTTACGGTAGTTATGACGGGAAGAATGGCATGGGGTTCCACTTTCACCTGCACTGTCTGGGAACTGAATCGCTCTCGGGACAATCAAGTCTGTCCAGACCCCTCCAAGTCGACTAGACGGCGCAAAAGTTGTCTGGGTAGGTAAGAAGTCGATATATACAAAAACAAACAATAAGATAGGGGCGCTCGGGCTTGGGAGGGAGGGATGCAGTAATGTATGGGAACGGAAGACTCTATAGGGGTCCTATGTAAGGCTCAGAACAAAACAATACCCCACTCGATATCAGCCAGTTAGAAGGGAATTCCGAATATGAATGGGAAGACGCCAGTATTTCGACAACAACAGAACAATAACGGTATTGAAAAGGAATCTTGGTGGCGAAAACAAGGCCGGGGAATGAGCTCAAAGTCGCTTCGGGTAGGGAAGAATTGATGATTCACGATGATACATTACATACTTGATGGAAACTTCATTAGCAGCTATAAGTTTGCGTTAAAGGTCTTGACCTCATTCCATGGGAAGCAAATGGAGATAATGTCGTTAAGTTTGTAGCGAGATAAGAGTCTCTCCCAAGGTTAACGCAGGTATTCTCTCACACCCCCCAAAGCATGAGCAATGCAAACATCAAGAGATACGTACTCATTAGCTTTCGAATCAAGCACCCAGTCGGGTGAAAAAATTAAATCTGTGCTGGGGAATTTTTTGGAATTAGTGAAAATATCCGAGGAGATCATGCTCCTCGTCCTATCACAGATTACTCTTATGTTGTCATTTTTTGAAAACGATAGATGATATAATATCGTCTGATTATCACAGAAACACAATGATATACTAATTCGCTGGAATAATAAAGTAATGGTAATATATGATAATGAATGGTAGTCGAGTGTAATTTGATAGCACAAGATGATTCACCGCAGTACGTATTCGCACATGGAAGTGCACATCGAGGTTACAATAAAAATCACGAAGTGGCTCTAATAAATTAGGAATCCTATTGGTTTCAAATCACCGCCACCACTTTCGGGAACAGTTTGCATCAAATCTGTCAAAAAAAAAACAGAGATAGTATCCAAAAGCAGAGCCCACATGAAATCGTAAGTGCGGGTCCCAGTCGTGTCGGAGGCCAAAGTTTTACCTATACTTAGTTCCCCAATTCGTGAGACAAAAACATACTACTCCGAGTGGGAGAAAAGCGAGTAAAGGGGGACGCTGAACCAACATGTTAGGTAGTGCTTCATGCGGGTAGGCTACTGAAGACTCTCTGCGAATTTTGTTTGATATTTGGTTTTTGACCAAGCCCAGAAGTTGAATCACTCAGTTTTAAGCTTCACATGCCATTCGCAGCCATCACATCAAATCATCTATGAATAAGCGGGAAGCCTACTTTTTCTGGGTGAAATGAATGAGATTGCGCTAATTTTACATACTTGTGGCAAACATACAGTTTAAACAAAAAATACTAATAAATATACGTGTGAATGGTTTCTTAAAATCGTAGTTGTGCAAGAGCATCGGTGAAAAGCAGTGGTACCACTGGAAACTTTGTAAACTAAGTAGGGTAAGTCGGAATCCAATTGTGTAGCAACTGAACATAATTGAAGGCGTTGGAGTCGTTGACCCGATAGATAAGCACTCATATGCAAGTGGGTGGACGGCAATGAATCGAGTGTTGGAAAGGGGGCCCGAAAAGGCGTGGTGTGTTGGAGGGTGTATGAGGAGTTCCGTCATCGTCGGCGAGTCAATAGTCTCGTGTTTGCCCTCTGGTCAGAATGCGATTAAAGCCGTTGGTTGGTCGATTTTCGCCCTGTCGATAGCATTTCACTTATGCCATTGAATAAACAGAAGAGAAATCCAACGAATACATCGGAAAAAAAACCGGTCTCCCCTACTGATACGCCGCTCCCCGAACAGACGAGCGGATTCCGCAAGAAATACATACGACACGTGAACGTGGTTTGAGCTTGGGGAAAACTTTCCCCCGAACCAGAAAGGGAGATTGGTTGGGGGAACAATACATCTCCCCAGCAATTACGAGAGGGTCCCTCTCAGCGGGCGAAGAGGATTATGCAAATGTACGGGGGCGTTAAGGTCGCACGTTCGCTCCGATTGCCCTTCGGCCCCTCGCCAGCGAAATGAACAGGGTCCGAAGGGATGTACGACGATCAAAAGTGGGGAGAAGGATTTCTTGGTTAATGGGAAAGGGCCGGCGGCGAAGCGTGATGGGCTACATTCCACAAGAAGGATGAACGAGAGAGGAGCGGACGATTAATCACCGATTGTCCCCTGCAGTGAAGAGGAGCTCTGACCACGCAGTGGACGGGAATCTTCATAGAGCCTCCTTCTACCATTTCCCCTGGGGAAAACGAGGGATATAAGTGAATTGCTCGGGTATGGCAACCATTTAAGGAGAGGGGTTTGATTGGAATGGCTACAGATTGGAAAATGGGATAAATGAGAATGGAATGCATAAATGATTGGGAGAAATATAATCGTCGGTAGAACCAGAATCGTTCATGCATGAAAATCAAATGCGAAATCAGAAAGGTAGATCGGGCCGTCACGCTAGTCGTCATGAAACCATTTGAATCATCGAAATTGCTGGAATTCATAAGAAAATTCTCGTAAAAGATGATGAATTGTTCAGAAAACTGACCCATGACTGCCTTGAAATCATTGTTCACACCCAATTAGGCGCCCATATAGCTCCCATAAAATATTTATTTGACATTTCCCCTCCTCAAAAAAGATGCACCAAATCCGGGAAAAAACCGAAAAAGGAAATAAAAATCATGTACCATCCGAAGTCAGCGTAGCAGCGAGGTGAAATAGCCAGCAAAGCGGAGAAAATTCTTAGGGTGGTACAAAGACACTCTGTCCGAAGTGAAATTTGGCCACGCCCTAGTGCCCTTAACTTGTCCCAGAGACGGAAACAGTCCTTTTAAGAAAACTCTCAGCGTTTGTGTAGATGTTCCCATTTGATCAGTGACCTTTACAGTCAATGCATTCAAATGGACGACCCAAAATATTCCCGAGTGCAACTCCATTAGATGCGTACTCCATTTTCTTCCCACCTCTGAACAAGACAAAGGTCATAAAGTGCTGATTGATGGGGTAGATTTGTTATAAAAAGAATTGAAAAGTAGGGCAAACGGGTACGTAAACATAGAGGGCAAAAAGGTTGGAAATGCGATGTTGGAACTATCAGCCCACACCTAAGAAAACGGCTTACTTGCAGCTAGTGTAGGAGGTTTTTTCGCTATTATTCCTGGGATTACACTAATCTGTATGAATATTCTCTATCTCCACTCGCACTAGCAAGCAAACATGGAAAACACTTGAATTGTAAAAAAATGTGCCCATTGATAGTTTTACCCTTTCTGAACAAAGGGATTTTAGCCACGTCTCCTGGTCTCAATCAAGGGGATTTTGAATGTAATTAAAAGTTGAAACAAGGCGTCTCATAATTATTCTTTTAAAATAGGAAAAATAAAGACCTAACGTCACACCAATCGCACCTGCACCAAAGCTGTTCATGCAGTTGACTTCGACTATCCAAATAGGTTCCATTTAAGTTTTGTGTCGTATACTATCTATACCTATCACGATGCACCCAAACAAATGCGTAAACAAATAAATAACGGGATAAACAAGCGGGCTCTCAGGTTACTGTAGCTCGAGGAAGGTGTAAAAAAGTCGATCGGCGTACCAGAAGTGTAGCCAGACGACGCCACAATGACGCATACTATTGACAAATATGGGAAGTTTTGATGGCCGGTATTGTTGTCGTGCTACCTAGAGACTCCTACATGCTCTACCCAAAACGACTTCAGGCCACGCCCTCGGGTCCTACTCAACACGAGCGAATTTTGAAATCGGGGCTTTTTTTTAACGAGAGGAAAGGTATTGTGGACGTTTGTCAGTGTCAGTGGTATTTGCTTTTTGGCTTTATTTTTTTTTAGTTTTTGCTGAGTGGCCTCATTAGGAGGGCTTGCTATGAGCAAAACATTCAGCATCGGATGGACTCGAACCCTTACCTGCGCTTTCCGAGCATCGTCTTTTACTATTACACTACCACAGCTCTAGCGGGACATTCAGTGGTGCCTCCATCGAGCATTCAAATTGAATAAACAAACAAACCGATAAACAAGTAGCAAACAGATCTGCAGGTTCCGATAGCGCCAAGATGGCGACAAATACGGTCGGCCACAACTAGCTCATACTATTGACAAAGGGCAATGAAGATGAGTCGATAAGGGCAAGAAGAAGAAGAGGAAGAATAATGACTCGACGGTAGGAGACCGGGGAGCCCGCCAGCCGTCGACGGGAAGCCGCTGGCCAATTCATACACCAATGCCCATTCCGTTTCGGAATGCCGAACGATTTGTCGTTTTTAGGACGGTTAGTGGGCGGGTCGCGAGGGGTGGGGGTGATGTGGTTCGATGGATGGATGGTAATGTGTCCGATTTGGACAGTTCCTATGCACCTGTGTCGTTTCCGAATGATAAATGAGATCCGTGACGAAGCGCAGTCAATGCAAGACATATTCACAAAACACTTCTAACAGGTTCACCGATCGGATCTGTTTCTTCTCATCCATGACACAATTAGGTTTTAAGAGTTCATGGGTTAGGAACACTTGACGAAGCCAGCCAGTACTAGCCAGTAAAGAAGATGAGTTGTTTGGTTGACTTTCTCCGATTCTTTCCCTCCTTTTGTGGATAGAGACAAGGTAGAGCTGAGGATAGGTTTGACGCTGTGTACTTCCTTCAAAATGCGCCGTGAATTTCCCGTTTATTCCAAAAGAAGTCCATAATTGAAGGTGAATGTATTTGATCAACATGTTCATAAACGACGTCTTGACTGAAGTGAATGGCTGGTTTGCCAAAATAAGCGACTGAACTACTCACTCAGGGGCTGAACTCAGTGATTTCTAAGGCCGATTTGGAGGCCCATCATGAAATAGAAATGATTCCGGAGACTTTTAGTGGCCAGGAATCTACGACCCACGGGAAGACACGGAGGTCTTTGGGTCTTGAAGCTTGCTAGACCGGATGTGATAGGGGCTCAAGAACGGTCCCGACTCCCGTTGCTGCTCAATACTCCCAGAAAAGTACGTGTTCAGCGGCCTCATAGATTGATACCATTCAAAATGAAGCACGTTTGTTGTAAATGCAGTCAGTTGATACACGGAAATAGCCTACCATACGTTGTTCTCCAGCGACCAAAATCTCGTTCAAATATCCCTTTCTTTGCCATGATCTCGTCCGCGATCTTGGAAGTAATCAATTCAGAGAAACCTTATCTTCAGGGGTTGTTGAGTATTTTCGTCTTCTCTGTCACGAACTTTTCGGCATGAACTCTTTCGCCCTGTTTGTCAGTAATGGCTCGTGGTATTATAGCGAGCTGTGTCATCAGATCTAAGTACGGGGCTTTTCCGAATCAGATGAGGTCCGCTACGTTTGGCTAATGTCTAGCAAAGCATATAGTGCAAAATATTCCCCCTCCCCACACCACAGAAAGTTGTTTTAGTGATGACCTTTTGCCGGTGCTACATTGTACCAGACATGGCTGCACCCTAACAATCAATATGCGAAGTTTTTCTATTTGAAGTCGATCGGAATGAAAATTTTCTGCTTTGATCGGAGCTACCTTAAAAGTTAGATTGGCAAATTTCGGGGAATCGGACCATAGCGGAGCAGATTACTCCTTCAATTCTCCAGAGGCGGACTATCCCTTCGTGAAAGATGGACGGGCCGGAACTTCCTGCGTCTTCTCCCACAAGGACTTTCCCACGAAAACTTTTTCAACCGGTTTTTACTTTCCGACTTACGGCACCGACAACATTTTATTTTCAGCCAATTGAACATAAATCTTTTGACGTAACCGGGCATTGATCCGGGGCCTCGAATGTTTTTGTCGAAATGCGCCATGCGTTCAATTTCCATCCAGGCACGCATTTGATTGTTTCTCGGGCTAGCACCATGATTTTCAGAAATTAAACGGTGAGCAACGCTTTACGTCTATACTCTCAGAGGATTTTACTTAAAAAAGGGGCCTACTGACTCTAGCTGTCAAGTGATTCCGCTTGGGATAACTTTTTGTACTACTTCAGCTAACTGCCCCACTTGCCAGTGCGCTACTGCCACTGTTCCAGATCAGTGGGTCATCAAGGGTCCTTAGGACTAGATGATGGAACAAAAAAAGAACTGCGAACTGCAGATTCCTTTCAAAATCGACGGAATGCGATGGTGTGCGTGGATGTTTTTGTTTGGGTGTTGAACGGCGCCAGCTGGTGAGCGCCTCCGACTGACCTCGAAGTGCACAATTCGAACCGATGTAATGAAGTGATAAAATGACACCAAAATGTCGTCCAGAAAAAAAGGAAGTACCCGAAGTTCGAAGAGCGAAAAAACGGCGAATTCTTCTCGCTCTGCGAATTTGTTCAAAAGACTACTGCCTTTTTCTTCTTCAAAAAAGACCCCAGATCATTCTCGACCTCCCTTACCCCTCACTCGTTTTCATTAGTAAACAAGATACAGACCGAGGAATTCGAAAAAATTTGAAAAGTGACCTCGAAAAGTAGAGTACGACCACTTTCTTCTGGTATGCGAACATGAAACGATCCCTGATTACCACTGCGGCACATTCCTGTGAGCAGGTGCCGACCAAGGACTTCTCACATTCCTTTCGCTCTAACCTAGACCCTTATCTTCGACTCGAATCTTTTCAAGCCCAAATCTTTTCAATAACGATTCTTCTCAATTAGGGACCAGACTTTAAGCGCCGAAAGTCTTCAGGGTTGTTTCCTCTTCAGGATGAGCTCACGCACTTGACTTCTTCTCAGAATCGTAGAGCCGTTTGAAAGCGCATTCGGTCATGTATTAACTAAAAGAGCCAGCAGACGTATTTTAATAAGCGTTCTTACCTTCCCAGGCCATACCTGATTTACCAACGTCATTAAGATCGACTCCACCTCTGCTTAGTATCAAGTAAGCTCAGACAAAACAGGACATCTCAGCATGCCAACATCTGGATTCTTTGCTCATAATTGGAGTCAGGACCACTGGAGAAGTATAACCCCTGCCCTCCCCAAACTGCTGAACCTTGAGAAACACTGATTCACAGAGTAGGAAAGCCTCCTTTAATTGAAATTCCTCGAACTTCGATACTTAGTCACTTACAACGCCATAACTGCAAACGCAAACTCGTACAAAAATATCTGAATTGAGCCGAGTTTACTGGACTGCTCAATTGGCGAGAATGCCGCTTCTAAACTTTACTATATCTGCCATTAGTCATGAGGCGCTCAGATTGCTCACTGCAGTCGATGGCATCCGTCATAATTAAAGGATTCGTGCGGTTCTAGCTTCCATAATGATTCTGCTAGTGAAAGGGCCTAAATAGACTGCAAGCCGGCAGTGCCTCTTCCTACAAACCACGCCCACCCATAAATCCCGCCTACTAACGATAATAACAAGAATGCTTGGTACAATTACATAAACAGTGTTATGAACAAAGAACATTTTGAACAGAACATAGCATTCTATAATAACAGTATTACAAAGTATTACAATAGAAACAAAAGTTCATCTTCTTAAGAGGAGTGTAAATTTCCATATGTCGACAATAAATTTCATCGACAAGACAAAAAAACAACCCATATTGATGAGACGGGAAACTCGCTCGCCAACGATTCCCCACGGACCAACAAAGTCTCCCTAGTTCACACGTTTCAGACTTTCTCCACCAGTTTTTCCGAGGGGTGTAAGCAGTGTGCCAGGTAACGATGGCTGTGGCACACTGCTCACACCCACCGCTACCTGGAAGACCTACCAGCTTTTATAGTATCAGTATCAAGTGATTCCAATGATGTAAACAAAAACGTCAACAAATAATGTCAAGGAATTGATTTTGTGCGATTTGACTTTTAAAGGAGAGAAAAATACATCCAAGTTCAGCTGCTTTCATGAGAAAGAGGTGGTTAAGATTATCCCAAAGAACACCAAGTAATGGGAAGAACCTCTGCTTACGAGTGGGACTTGATCTCACTCAACTGAGCCTCCATTGCCCTGTATCTATCCACCACACTTTCGGGAAAACCATAAATTTCTCTGATTGAATGATCTTTTGAACCTTCGCAAGTTTAAGGCGGTGCTAAGTCCCAGCGAATGTGAAGGCACGCTGAAGCATTTCGCTTTCATAACAATGGGTGAGTAATACGCCATGCGTTCGACATGTGATCTGAGTCATGGCAGTATTGGAATGCGCAGCAGGTAGGTACAATAGTTAGCCAAGCCCAGTATGCCGGCGGGTAAAAAGCTAAAATAGCCTTGATGGGTTATGAGTCCAGTTTCAACCTGATTAGGATAACTGCGTTCCTTGCCACTGCACCATCCATATCCCCGCCCGGTTTGGTCAGTACGAGAAGCAGTGGAAAAGAACGGCAACTAAAGAGGCATAGGAATAAAATGAGACAAAAGTCTACTGCAGAAATTTAACGAAAAATACTTTTCATTCGCAGAATTCCCATTTAGAGTAATGTTACTGTAGACCGTAATTTCTCGACGAAAAAGCTCGAACATAAATGGAATCCCACAAAAACCATCCAACGAGATGGCTGAACCAGTTGAACAACGGACGGAGTAATTACGTTTGAGAATTTTTTACCCAATTACTTCTAAGAATTCATGATTACAGACAAAAAGTTGGTCTTAAATTACTGGCGAAATAGGGTTTCCTCCCGATTGAAGGCCATTCAAAACTGTTCCCGGTTGAAATGTGATACATAGCGGTGGTGAGAATAATGGAAGTGGACTGTTTCAAGGAGAGATTTATTTCGAGATAAAACTGGGTGACTCAGTGTTTTGCTGTGACCATATGGCATTAACGGAGTGAAGACGAAAAAAATACTTTCGAAAAAAAATTGATAGCAGACACCGGGAAAAAAGTGCAGGGACAGAGACATAGTGCTGTAGGAAAGGGATAAATATTTATTCGATTGCTTTTTGTGACCTCTATTTTCTCTCGTGCGTCTCGTATGGGGACTTTGCTGAAAAAGCACTGAATGAGGGCAAAACATATAGTTTCAGCTAGGACTTGAACTCGAGCTTATGCCTAGTGTATATTGCGTCTACACACTGCGCCACAAAGACCCCGATCGGGATACGTCATGGGTTTCAAGCAGGGTAACAGCTTTTGCCTGCCGAAGATGATTGAGCTAGTTACAGTTCAAATTTTTCTGACTATATTCATAGATCTACTTTTCAGATCTCTCCATTCTTCAAACTCTTCACAGGAGGAAAATTGCTGCGAAAACCTTTCAGTACAGTGTTCTATCTGCAAAATCCCTTTTCATTTATTTTTTCAATTTGATTTGATACAAATCATTTGACTTGTTTCCTTTCTTGACAGAATTCGGTACTTATTTCTACAATTTTCTAGGGAGCAGTCAGCTGAGCTACGGCAGCTATGTAGGCACTTACAATCTACTCAAGTTAAGCAACTAATTTATTTCCCAATACGTCGGATGCTTGATAAGGGATCTTTGTGGAGAATAGATAAAAGTATCAAAAGACATCGGCTAATTTGTCTTTGTTCAACAAATCCGTGTTCAGACTGAGTGAGTACCCAATCAAATGGAATTACGATTCGAACACACGATAGATTCGTGACGCATACTGAGAGGAATTGATTGACACGACGGCCTCGATTTTTACTATGTTTGTTTCCCGTTCCCCTACTTTCCCTTAATTGGCACATTATCCTCCTTCTTCGGAAACTATGCCTCCTACTTTTCTACCCTTTTTTCCGAAAATCTTTCAAATTGACTTCTACCGTACCTCACATCCTTCACCTTTTTCTCAAAAACTCATACTATACTGTTCATTGACCAAATTCGCTAATGAAGGAGTCAGAAGAGAAGAAAGAGGAAGAAAAAGAAAAAGGACCTGATCAGAATTGGAAACGGATGAATGGAAGGAACATCGTCTATCGACAGATATCGCCGGTGAAAGTGCATTTGAGCGATTCGACACGACAGCAGAAAGAATGGAAGATACGCAGGGAAGTGATAAACTACGAATTCCATAGGGACGACTGACAGGCTCGGATGGTTCCCTATCATGAAATAACTTACTCCAACGCAGCTCGTTGTAGCAGTGACTATTCTTAGGCATAGAACTAGTAAGACTTACTGGGCCGGAGCCTCTATGAAGACCACAAATCAATAAAAATGTAAATAACTTAAATATACAAATATTCGTCATGAACCGGCAACGTAGGTCGCCTTCTTCGGAGCCATTTATTTAATTCTCCATAACAACTGGCTGCTACACCATAACTAAAGGAGCCAATCATGAACCTTCCTTTGAGATTTTTGGAATTTACCACTTTTTCTGCCAATTCTAGCCCCCTGCCCTGGATTTTTCACTCCTTTTCACCCCATTTCGGTTTAGCCACTTTGTGGATGCACCATGAATGAATAAACAAAATCATATAGTATTCCGAGATAAGTAAATAAACAAGACCACTGAATATATTGATTGATTCGATGGTTGTAACCGGAAACAGTTAACACCAATGGATGCAATAAATTGACCGCGGTTGAAAAGCGAAAGTGTAGATGTCAAGTGGCCCGTGAATAACTGGATGACCCGATGGAATCGTAGCGATTTCAAAAAATTGGCCTACTATCCTAACCATCTATATGAGGGAGTTGGACGAGTTGCAACGCAAGCGTACATCTGGGGCTCTCGCGGTTTGGAGCGTGAGAGCCTGGAGGGTTAGAAGGCACTGCCGGTTCATACAAGTATCCATTCTAGACCCGATCTTTGGACTATGACTTTGGTTGTGCACCCTTCAGCCCTTACTCGGTCTTTACCGAGGTCGAATGACAAATTGGCTCAAATTACTCATTTCTACAGCAATAACAGGCGGTAGTAGGGGAAAGACTGCAATCGACGGAGTCGTTCCTTGCAATAAAAAATATTTGCGTTTTTTTTTTGAGGCCCAAAAAACTTGACCCTCAGCACAGTTCGCTGACAGGGGTATCTCAACCCTTTTTATCCCCAATACGATCTCATAAATTGCAAAAGTAGGAAGAGAACAAAGTAGTAAAATGATGTGATGGCTGTAAGTGAGAGCGGTGTTCGATGAAAGTTTGACGCGCGTCGACAACGACGACGACGATGATGGCCTTGGCTGACGAAAATCGAAGACGAAAAAGACGTTGGCGCTAGCTGGCACATTGGCTCCGTTAAGAACTGAGGACGATTCACCACATACAGTAACCGCCCACCCACCCAAGAGACTAGTCATTGCCCGGGAACCTGCATGAAGCGCTCTTGATGAGAGACCGCTTCATCAAGTGGGAGGGAGTCGCGGGAGAAAAGAGAAATAGGAAGATAATTCACGATATACTTATATTAACTTAAAAGTTTTCGATTACAGGCATGGAGACAATTTTGTTTTTCTAAAATTTTATGTTTCACTTCCCATACATAAACATCATTCGTTGTGAACGACCAGTTTACTGCTCCTAGTCAGATTATCAGCATTATTTGATGTTAAGAGCATAATTGGAAGTGGTGTGGTGGCAAGTGGCGTACTATCATATACGCATGGCCAGTGGATCGAATCCCGGATCGATACTCGCTCAGACCCACCAACCCTATCATCTCTCCAGGGCAAGTGAGCTGTTTCCAGATCCATTTGAGGGTTAAAAGCACAGACTTCTGAATACTCTGCTCACCTAAGCCATTGTTTAGACCGTATACGCGTTCAAAATGCCACCATGATGTTGAATAGAAGTCAAGAGAGGGGCACATTCAAAAAAGTGATCGATTGACTCCAAAAGACTTTTAGACTCAGGTCCTACTACGAATCGACTTACATACAGAGCAGAGCCTGTGAGGGCTTAATTTTGGGCCATATGGTTTCGGTAGAGCAGTCCGAGATGGAATGCCGGAGGTGTCGTATGAAACTTCTGACGAAATAAAGGCACCTCCTGGGACAACAAATGGAAGGGCCAGCTAATTTTGAATTCTTCAATCAATGTGGGGTTTATCAAATTTTCCATATTGGCGCGTTTATGATGAGAATCGAACTACAAAACAAACCTACAATTCTGGACTAATTTCGCTCACAGCACCTGAACAAGGCTGCAGGAAGAAGTGAGTGCACCCTTCGAAATGTCATGATTTCTTTAGCCAACTTGTATTAGCGGTCACAGTTTACGATGGGAATGTTATCATAGAAAAGTTGAATTGGGGGCGAGGACGAACGTATTGACCCACAACGCAAATCCCTGTTCGCCGACGTGCACGTGGGGGCGCCCACAACGGCTAGTGGTAAGTAATCTCTGGTATTTAGCAGACTCTTCTGCGTTCCCTCTACCTAGTACCGTGAGAGTGTTTAAAGGGGTAGAAACGACTCGTTGCATTCATTCAGGGTAATTCATTTAGGCAACTCAATGAAGGATTGAAAAACGGATTCATCAAAAATCAACTCCTGCTAACAGAAGAGAACGATTATGAATTTTTGGCGTTTATCAATCCAGTTTTTGGGATGCGCCACAGCGTCTGACCTTCATTCGGAATCTTGATAAATGTGGCCTACACAATGATCTCTGGTGGTGAGCCGTTCTACAAGTTATTGAGTTTATACTCTTAGACGAGTCTGGTAATCATTACCCTACCGCGGAGGCTTGATTGGCCGGGCGAATATCGACCAGGGATTCGATCGTTGAACTATGTGTGCGTTATAGCGTCCACTCGTCACTACTCCACATTTCATTAATAAGAAATAAAAAAAAGGACAGCTAGGGTACAGTGTTGAGCCAGTTCATTGTTTTATTCGCCATCACAAGTCTCTATGGCGCTACATCTGTAATAGCCCAAAAATATTATTTTGAGCTGCGCAGTAAATAGACTAGAAGTTCTTTAACAACATCTTTAAGACCATCTATCACGGACAACGCATTTCTAAATTACCACAATCAGAAAGCAAATAATTTATGTTGAAGGACTTGATGAACACAAGAAAGTGCTGCTTATGCTATGAAAGATACTCTCACATCCAAATTTAAAGATATTCTATGTTAAAGGTAATACTTATCAAAGACTGATGATAAACCATTATGACGAATCAAAATGCAAGGCTCTTAGAATTCGATGAACATTTACGTACATTCAATTTTACCTGCGATAAACTAAATCATAATGACCAGGCCGATAGAGCAGAGTTATCCGAGGTGTTTCTGTACGGTCAGGAGGGAAGTCGTAATATAAACCGCCGTTTGGAGCAGCATTCTGGTCCATGTACTGTACACGAATGCTCTGATCTATAACAAAAAAATCAAGAACATGTTGTAAATAGCAGATAGTCCACGACTATAAAAGTGAAGAATAAAGAGTTAGTCAAAAAAAAGAATGTTTACATAATGACTACTCGTAGTCTGACACAAAAATTTCTTTCTTGAAAAAAAAAAATCAGTTGAGTTGACTGCGTCAAACAAGCACAAGTATGAAGAATCTAAAAAATTTCGAAAAAATTCTTTTCGCTCCTTCATTTTCAAAACGCGGCAGAAATACATGATCCCAAGTAAAAGAGACCACTGTAAGTTTGTGCAGAATGAAGCACTGACAGGTGTTCTACAATTTCAAATCCTTATCCGACGACTACCTTTAAAAGTGTGATTCATCCTGCAACCCAGCTCTTTAGGAAATTCTTTCTCCATGAATTCAATTATTTAACAATATTTTAACAATACAGCAGGAAGGGGTGTTCGAACCAATAACACTTAATGATGTCAATTATTGCTGACCAGAAGAACATTAGGAGCGCTTCGGTGCTCTCCGGAGGAGAGATAATATAATATCAAGATAAGATATAATATCCAAGCATGCCTTCTACGAATACATTTAAGTCAGTCCACTTTTTAAAATTTATCTTATATTTGATTTGCCCCTTATATCATACCTAATACACCATCCCGTGCCACGCAGCTACTATCTAAATTATAACTATAAGATGAAGAAAATAGTGGCTTAATAGTGGCTCCAGGTAATCTAAGAACATACTTTGAATAAACACCGCACCGTTGTTAAAAAAGAATGGAATAAGTGTTTTGAAAAAGCACCAAAATATACGCAGTCAAAGATACCCGGAATAACTAAATTAAACTGACCTATGGCGTTTACGAGTCCTGTGACAGCAAGGTGATCGGCATCCTTCCACATTGATTCAATTTCTGTTGTACAATAATCAGAAAGGCTACTATCTTCTATGAATGGAGCATACTCCTCCGAGTGCTCTTTCAAGAATCCCGCAGTTATCAATCTAAAAACTTTTCCGTACTTAGTACGCATAATGAAATTGCATAAAAAAGTAGAAAATATTTACGCATGCTGGTCAACCTCAGAATTTTTTTGCTAATTTCAATTCGAAAAAAGTGATACAAAAAACAGAATGTGTGTCGATGAAAATCCGCTTTTCATCTCAGGGCCACTTTCAGCTATTCTGGTTATCCTTTTATAGGGCAGCAAATCATTACTACGTGCCATTTGTATCGGACTTGATGAAGGACAGAGGTAGGAGGGGCTACATTATAGAGAAAGTGATGTGGAATGAATGGGATAAAGCTCAAATTTCGAAATTAGCCCCAAATTAGACAATAAAAAAGTCTTGGAGATGCTCAAATCGTACGAATTTACATCATGAATAATTAATCTTAATAGCTAGTCGGAATCCCTTTGCCAAAGTATGAAGTGACGGTTCCAGTCAATCACTTTTGAATCGGAAGAAAAAAACCCTTTTGTTTAAAGAGTGAACTCCATTTCCTTATCACCACTTTTCGAATGGAAATTGAAAAGTAAAAATGTAAACAGTATGACTAAGTGTTTCAAGTGCTCCGATAGATAGGGCTGAGTGGAACCGTGAAAAAAAAATACCTCAAAAATATTATGAGGTAGTTAGCTTCGCCATCATCGTTTAAATCTTCAAAAACCTTTTTTCTGTCCGCCTGATGGGTCCATATTGGGGTCATCCATTTGTAAAACTGAAAATTAACGCTATAGGAATACAGAAGTAAACGAAAAGAACGTCAGTCAAATACAACGCTAGTAAATCCACTTACCACTTCGCAAAAATCAGTAGTTGTAAAGTCAGGGTATCCAAGCTTGATGAGTCGCTCTTGCCATCCACGGCATATCCTTTCAAACCTAAACTTCCACACAGATGTCAAGGAGTTCCCCCAAACTCAGAACTTATTTAGAACATCAACAGGACTGAAACTCTCACCTCGCACACTCCTCCCGATCATTGAGCATTAGTTCGATTTGTGCAACAAGAACTGCTCGATAAAAGCAATTTCCATCCCGCCGTATGAGACGGATGTCAGAGTAGGTTCCCAACAGATCCTAAAGTCATTGCTAATGGTAATGTTGCAGTATACCTATTGGAAAAAGAAACATTACCAGTAGGTCGTATAATCTTTTCATTTAAATTAATAAAAACTGCATGGGTTTTTGAGAGGTTTCTTCTTGATCTTCTATGAGTGGGTAGGTAGTCCACGGGTAACTTGAAATTTCGAAGAGAGTGGAGTACCTTACGGCATAAACCCATGTCAATTCATTTTGGGTGTCGGCATATGCGACCCCGAGTAAGTGCAATCAATCAAAAATTAAAAACTTCTCCTATGAACTAAGAGATGCGCTTTTCAACAAATTACAAAATTATATTACCTTAGCTTTTGTATAGTACTCAGCACTTTCAACCGGATCGTACTCCATAACCACCACTTCGAATGGTACTCGATCTCCAACTAATGGTGATTGCTTTTGCTATAAAAAACAAGAATCATATAAAAAAAGTGGACATGCCTCGAATAGACTACCTCTTGCTCGATTTGATTGAGCTGTGCCTCTGTTAATTCATTCTGTCTCTGGACGTCATCCACCGTTTTATTCATAGGATCTGAAATAAGAAATCAAAATTGTAACTTTCTGACCCCAATAGTACAGTAAAACGGCTTATGACTATTAACTATTTTTCTTGACATTGGAAAACATCGTGCTGATAAAAATGAAAAATTATGAGGTACAAAAAACTCAGTATGCCTAGCGAAGGCAAGGAAATTGCCCCTGAGCACCTCTAAAGACTGCAATTAAGGATCTGTTAGCTTTTACTATAGTGAGGCTTCGAACAGACACACCTGCAAACCTTCATACCTCCAACATGAACTATCAATCGACTTTTTATGTGATAGATTGAGGAGATTATATGGCAAACTGCCTTATTACACTCACTATGCTAATAGTTCGAAAGCGCTAGCGGTTGTTATAATTTTAAGAACCGGTTCATGGACGTCTCCCTTTTACAAAGTTGAAGAAGGCCTTCGTACTTGCCTTAGCAAAGAAAAATCTCGAGCTTCAACAAAGAAATACCTGAAACCTGAACGAACGAGTCCTTTACTTTTGGATCAGCCACTTCAGCAGGTTCTGAATTGGATACAGCCTCAACGCCAGTCATAGTCTTGTGAGATTTCCGATTCCTTTAATAGTAGCGATTGTCTGGAGAACATATGCGTTTTACAAAAGAGACAATGAACGGAATAAGAATCTAACTAAGTAGACCCCCAGAAACTTCTCGGAAACGTGGTTCTAAGTAATAGTGCAGGAAACAGATTAAAAGTACAATTGGGTAACAGGTGCGACGTGCCAGCATCTTTCAGGTCATTCCAGGTCCAGAAATAAACATAAAACCAATTAAGCCCATTTTTACGTACTCATTCTGACTCGAAAAAAGTTCAGCTGGGCCGCAACCAACTACACCGGATCGCCGCAACATAGGAAAAGAAATTCGAGCAAAACTCAGCGTATAATACTCAAAAAAAAGTTTAAGGACCGCACTGCCATGCAAAAGGATGGAACAAAAAATAGAAGCCTGCTAGTTTACAACGTGTTTACCTACTCAAGAGCAACTAGCACTTGACAACTTAAATTGGTCTTACGACATGACTTTCGAAATTAAACCCAACCAAACCCGTTCGCAGCTTATCCCTTCATCCTATCGGAGTAGTGGGGAAGCAGTCAGAGCTTTTTCGATAATGTCCCTTCAAGCATTTCCAAAACAATGTGAAAAATGAATTTCGACATCACCATTGAATGATTAGAGACGAGCAAATAATTTCTGGAGTCGTCGAATAAGTGATGTTTGGGGCACCACGTCTCAACCTTTACACTTGACGCCACTTATTGGGGTATGGGTACATTCACCCAGAACTGGATGGACGCGGCAAACCGCGCGGCGAAATTGGGGGCGATTCAAACGGCTTTAGCGCCTATTATTGGGGTCCAAATTTGAAGTAGAGCCAATCAGTACGATTACCTGAACATACTAATGTACTCCTCTTCAAGTTTGCGCCCCAATGATAGGTGCCAAAGTCGTCCTGGACGCTACGAATCTCGCCGCGCCATTTGCCGCGTCCATCCAGTTTGGGTGAATGTTCCGTCCCCCCACTTATTGCCCATGCTTCTCATTTGTTAGACGAGGCTGTTCAGTGCATGGCCGTGGGATGATTTATCATTGTATTTATTTGATAATCAGTGCTAATAATAGCTGAACCATTACCAGACTGCGGGATGCTTTGCCGTTTTCCGTATCAACTCTAAGCGGGAGCAATCTTATGACCAGCATAAGGTTCACCCACAGCTTGGGCGCCAAACTCTGACTCGCCTAGACGAAACCTTAGTGGAGGTCATACGTTAGAAATGCAGCGGCTGACTCAATTTCTGAAAAAACCTCTTGAAGCGGGGGGGGGGGGGGGGCGTGAGGGGGGGGGGCCGTTAGTCATAAATAAAACCCATGAGAAAAGCTGTTTGAGGAGATGTGATATAGAACGCCTAGAACTGAACCTATTTCGTCCGACTGCGCTTGAGATGATGGTGTAGTGTATCATATGGTTCGCGATTGACGTTAGGGCTGACTGTGATTCCTCTTCCGGATACTAATTACTATGAAGTAGGGAAGGAGCGAAACGTCAGCTCGTCTAGGGAAACGTATTCCACATATTGGTGTGAGCTGCCGAGGAAAAAGTAGTGGGAGCAGCTACATATCTGAAAGCATAACAATCAGACGAGTTGCTTTGTGTAAAAAATACGGATCCTAGGCAAATAAGCACTCCAGTTGCTAGTTGACTCGTGAGGGAACCATACACATCTCTATTAGAGCATGTTTTTTCATTGCAGGGCTATCCGACAGCATGATTTCGCCTGGATTACTTTCAGCTGCAATTCGTTGTGAGATGTCAGGCGTCAGCCTAAAGTGAACGAGTTGTGCGGCGCCATCTAGGGTCAAGTGCACAAATCCAGCATTTCGCTCCCTAGCAGATAAGTTCCAAGAGCTGTGCCATTTCGCATGGAGCAGGTCCACTCTTTTCGTGATGCAGGGACTCTGGCACAGTGAAATAGAACGAAAATCGCATCAACAATGAAAAGATGCACACCAGCGGAAGTCTGGGCTCGCTTTGTATCCCGTAAGACAACGAAATCTAACCGACGTGGGTTATCGTTGCTTCCGGTTCATGGTTTCTCTATAATTGGTATGTACATAAGTTCTTGCTCATGTGGGAGATGCGGGCAGCTGTGTAAGCATGACGATCACTGCAGGGTAAATCCAAACAAATTCGGGAATTCCAAATCAGATGGGAAGTTTTATAAAGCGGGAGCGGACGCCTGAAACTTCCAATTCGTGCCTGCATCAGGGCGCTGTTCACACTTCACCCAACGAAGTAATCGAGAACTCGACAATCTGCAAGCGTGCCCCGCTGGCTCCTTAATCCCATTCTCCTCCAATTCCTCTCCTTGCTGAGAATCTAAATTATTATTGGGACTTCTCGAAGTATGAACACCTACACATTGAAGACGAATTGCGTTCCTTCCTCGCGTGGTATGGTATGGGGGACGGTACGAACGTGCGTCCGAGGACGAACGCGGCAACTTGCGCGGCGAAGGTCGTGACGATTTGTGGGACTCTGACGCAAGTTTTCGGGGCAGAAACTCTGAGTAGAGTAGTTTATTAGGGGCAGATGACCCTTCTAATCTATTCTACTTCGAATTTGAGCCCCGGTGATGAGCGCTAAAGTCGTTCAAACAGTCACGAACTTCGCCGCGCAATTTGTCGCGCGCATCCTCGGACGCACGTTCGTACACATACCCGGTATGGTATACATTTAGACTGTGATACGGTATCGGTGCTGGTCCGTGATTACAGACAGTAACGGTGATGCCTGTTTTGGCAATTAAAAAACAGTTCCCGTTCTTGTTCACATTTTTGCTCCTGATAAGGTCCATTTGAACCTCGTTCAATAAAATTTTACGATAGAGACCTTTCATAGTTGTGATCTCAAGCGTCAAGAACATTGTTTCTCCAAATATTTTTTTAATTTTCCCTCTATTTCTTGTACAAATAGTGGCTATTGGTCAATTGTTGTTTCATCGGCGAATCATCTGAGGGGGTAGAGGGGGACTGGTCAGTTGTTTTCGCTGAAACACATGTAAGAGGACTACAGTTTCCAGTGAAAGGGGGTTCAAACTGGTTCGGCAATGCGGCTACTGTCTGTGGGTGGCTTCCATTGCGCAGCTGTGTTTATTCCTTAGCCGCGAGAGAAATCGATTATGTTCCGGTTCGTTTTCTTCTCCGAATGGACGTCTGATGCAATCAGTCGTGTTCCTTTTTATTCGTCTTTAGATTCCATCTATTTTCATCTACTGTTGTATTATCAGTTGGCTAATGAAGTTCATTGTTTATATAAGCTATATCCTGGTACGGAAATTCAGAGCGTAATTTGATTCCTACCGTATTCTCTCCATGCTCAGTAGTACGCATTTAGTACACGTGTAAAATTACGAGTTTTTCCGACAAGTGGTTATGTAATTACGTTATGGGTTTAAGGTGTGCCATAAATATCGAGTAAAAGCGCTACTGCGGAGGGGTAAGGTACTCCATCACTTCACCTATCAGTCATCAAAGTTTGCTTCCCGCTTCAGTATCAACGGCAACTCTTTTGATGTCAGTGACAATGGATCACTTTTACACTCCATTGATAAGAACCTGTGGTTTGTAGTCTCGTGACCGTACAGCTATTTCTTGTTTTTAATCACTTAGATTTCAGTATTTTCTTCAATATTACTCAAATCGGTTACTGTAACAGTATTAGGTTGATTCTAAGTAACTGCGTATTTTTCTAATATTTCAAACGGATAACTTGAAGATCAACTAGCACCTTTTCAGAGTGGATCTTATTTATAGACTAGGTAACTGAGTATTTGATGGTTAATATGATAATGAACAAAAATTTCTTTTCCATAAAAAAAATACATTTCCCTAAAATACATCTATGGAGCATAAGGCTGTTATAAATTTAGTTATTATGCATTTTGTTTTCGATTTAATTTTTTGAGCTTATTTTAGTGGATTTTTATATTCCACATTTGTGGTTTTTCTGATTTTGCATGAATTTATTCGATGTTTTAAGTTTTAAGGCTTATTCATTTATCACAGGACCTTCTCGAGTGAGGCCTGCACTTTGAACCATTTTGTGTTCAGTTGATGTTTACTCTTTGTTTTCATGCCTTTCAAAGTCTGAGGTTGCATTGAAAGGAAAAAAGAAGAGAATGATTTAAAACTCAAAAAGTACCCCGGTTTTCCCTGACATCTTCCAAAAGGTAGTACATTCAGACTTCTCACTATGAAATTTTGGTTCACTATGCTCTGATATTTACTCTCAGTACTCATGTACTAAGTAGCTGATGTCAGGTTGTAAACAGTGTTTGTTTTGATACGGTCACGGTTAAAATCTTTGACTGTGTTATCACATGGAATTGCTCGTGATATGGCAATCAGCCATGTATCTACACCCCCACCAACATTCTATCGTTACCAGTCTTTGACCTAATCAAAAGAATTTATAATTAAATTTATTTTGTTATACCTCACAAAAGTTGAATTTTTACCGTCAGATTTCCATGGTTCATAAGAATAGCTTTGTATTTGGTAAATATTTACTCAATTTCGAAATTGTTTTGGCATAGTTTGTTTTGGTTTTGCTTTTCCTCATCACCGGCTTTGTAGCACTGAGACAATATCCATTATTATTCACCATTATCACCATTATTGCTGTAAGCGTTGTTTAAAGCGTCGCTGCTGAATTAGCAAATAGTGTGTAGGCTTTTAGCAGAAATGTATTCAATTGTTCGTTACGAAATCATTCGATTCGATGTTCTGCTCGCTGTGTAGTTGTATATGAAACCTGTTCACTAAAAGGAACTCTATTTAGATCGTAAATCGGCGATCAATGCGAACTGCATGATGCTTTAGCTGGCTTCAACATACTGCTATAACAGTTGACAACTATAACGACTTACGGGTCTTTTTCATCGGCATTGTAAAGATGATTCGCTGCTCATTTATATTTATTTCTTTCTGTATTTCTATCATAATTTCGACCAAATCACGATTGGAGGAGTATTATTGCTATAACAGCGGCATTCTCCAGGTATTTTTGTTTCTTTTTATCTTATTCTGATTTTTCACTTGTGTTTTTGCCTTGTAAAATAACTGTATTATGAGGAAAACAGTGAAGGTGAGGACGAAGTTTTTGGAGTTGGACAAGCCCTTTTCTTGGGACGCGCCCCGCAGTCATTTCCATTCGAGATCGCATTGGGGTTTTGAATGCGTATGTGCTCTGAAAAATTACTTGCGGTGATCAACCCCCGTACAAGTCAGTACACATACTCCCCTAAACAAGTTTAATACCGATTGACCTCTCTAGAAGTTTTGTGCGGGTACTATTTCATCTAAGGGGAGGGGGGAGCGATTTAGTGTCATCATGAGTTTCTTCTATTTTCTCTGCCACTATGTTTACCCTAAGTTTACCTTTCGGTAGAGCAATTCGGCGAGTATTGGAACTTTTTGCACTTAAAACAAACTTACAAGTTTGAAGTGCTGTTGTAATGTTTGTTGCGGCAGCATCGTTAATCCACTGGTTTGTACGGTGTTATCACTCGACGGGGCTGATGTTTACATTTTCAAATGGAAACAACAGAACAGAATACTTCCTCGTGTCTATCGCTTGATTTGAAACTGTCTTGTATTCAGAGTGCCCCGTGCAGATTGTTCGCTATAGTTTTCGATGCTGGATCAACGGGTACGAGATTGCATTTATACAGATTCCTTCACAATACAGATCGTAATGGAATACCGTTCAAAGTCGAGGAAGAGATATTCCGAGAGGTAAGGGTGAATAGTTTTGTATTGATTGTTGTAATTATTTCAATAATTTGTCTGTATCGTCCTGGGAAATTGAATCTCAAGCTAGTTAGTCCTTGATATTCAGATATACTAGCGTTTTACCTTGAGATGGGCCAGGTATTTGAAGATGAGCTAATCGAGTTTGTAATTATTGCTCGCTCTGGTGGAGCTTCTGTTTACGCTCACTGTTGGTGTGTCACCTGGTCGAGTTTGTTGAATTAGAGTATTACGGTCTAAATCAAATTGTCGGGCAAAGAAGTGTGACGCCATCGAACGACAGTCTCAACTGTCGAAGTTTTTCTCCGTTTGAGATGCCACGAGAAGTGATCTTTCCCCTCGTAAACCTTATCGAACTGAAATAAATTGTCATTATGAAAGACAAAGGGGTGCTGTACTTTGAAAGTGATGCTACATCAATGGGTAGCATCACTTCTGGTTCTACAGCTCCTGATCATTTTCCAAATAGGTTAGGGAACGCTACATTTGATTTCTACTGGCATGACATGAAGGTAGTTGAGTTGAAATTTGCTCGAAAAGATCAGGATAGAATTGCAGTTTTTCTTACGGACGATTTGAAATATGGTTGACCGTAAGATTCACCCAAAATAAGGATTATATGGTTATGCGTATTGTGTCCGTCATGTTAGGAATAGGACCGTATACCATGCAAGTATATTTAGCAAGGGAATGTTGGTACGGTAGTTTCAGTAGTCCTTTACGTACTTTGATTCATGCCTGCTGACAATGGCACTTATGCTTTGCCGTGATGTTTTTTTTTAAAGAAATTGAATTTTAAAAAAGGCAAACGGTAGAATCCTTGAGAATTCTTTAGAATAGATTCCTTTTTTGGAACTTTTTTATACGTTTACCAACCCGATCTTGGCTGTTTCAGGTAAAACCTGGGCTGTCATCGTTTAGCGGTAATCCAACTGCAGCTGCTGCATCTATTCGAAGCCTTCTCGACACAGCTCAAAAACATGTTCCTATTTTTATGTGGGACAAAACGCCAATAACGTTGAAAGCAACAGCTGGTCTCCGTTTACTTCCTGGTGACCTGGCTGATGATATTTTGGATGCAGTAAGTTCATAGCACATTTTGAAACCCACCCATAACTTGGGTTTTTTTCTGAAAAGCTTTTTGTTCCCAAAATCGGGTGTTTCGTGAGTTTAAAGCTAATCATATTTGTCTAAGGTGGAGAACGTAATCGCTAACAGTGGATTCTTTGTTGTGCCTGATGCCGTTGGCATTATGAGTGGATCAGATGAAGGAATGTACAGCTGGTTCACGTTGAATATTCTTTTGAATAAGCTCTACTCAGGTATGAGAATTGTCAGTAGGAACTCGTTATGATACTAATTTTCTCTACTAGATATTCTTAGCAGATGATGCAGTTCACCCATATCATCCCGAGCCTTCCCGGAGCGTTGCTGCGTTCGATTTGGGAGGTGGCTCAACGCAGCTTACATTTTGGCCGGAAGACAGGCACATGTTCGATTTCTATCCGGAATATGAGAGGGACATAGATTTCTTTGGCTATCGCATGCGATTGTTTACACACAGGTATGTTCAATCGCTTTCTGTAGATTTGGACCTTTTAGATATTATCTTCTATTTTTAAAAATGTTTTGTAGTCCTGCTCCCTTAATACTTTTACCTGTTCCTTTTCAGTTTCCTAGGAAACGGCTTGGTTGCTGCACGTTTGAATGTGCTGGTCGAGGATTCTGGGAGTGATCCCAGTGTTGTATCGCAGCTGGATTCACCCTGTATGCCTGCCTCATTCGAGATTCGAGAATGGGAATACGGGCTTAAGAAGTGGGCGATCAGGTATGCCCGGATTCTTTTGAATCAAGCAAAATGTACTAAGAATTTTTATCTATTTTTACCATTTATGTTTTACTTTGCACCAGTTTAAAGCTGCAGTCAAGCTCTATGATCATAGTTTTAACTCTCTTTTGATTTGCTTTCGTTGTATCAAAAAGTTGTCCCTACGGTTACCATCCAAAATGGTCTTCTTGATACGAAAACATTTCATGGTTCCGCTCAAGAGGTTCTATGCTCAGTTTACCAAGGAAAGGAATCTGTTTCAGCACGCAATTTCAATTTTCAATTTGACGAAATGTAAATATTTTTTATTTCCCAAACAACTTAAAAATACTATTTCAGAGGATCACCAACGTACTCATTTGCCTCTTGCTATACTTCTGTTCGTAACTTTATTGACCAAAGTGGAATTATGAAGCTCAAAGGTATTCCAGTCCAACTTAAATAATCTTCGAAAGGACTTGATAAAACCATGACCTTTTGTACATGTTCCGTGATGAGTACTACTTCTTCAGCACTTCGCGGAAAGGTCATCTATCTATTCTCATACTTTTACGACCGAGGTTTGAATGCAGGTCTTGTCAAAGAGAACCACGGAGGTGAAGTAAAATTGAAAGACTTCAAAGCTGCTGCACAGAAAGGTTAGTTCTGTGTGTGCTCGCTTTTGTAGTTTTTTTTTTGAAGTTTGTGCTTTTTACCTTGTAATAATTGCCGATAAAATTTAATCAGCCGATATTTTTATTTTTATATTATTGATTCAGCTTGTTTACGAAAAGCAGAAGAGTTGGGAGGCTTCCATTGGATGCCATGGCAATGTCATGATTTAACATATATTTATAGTCTTCTCCATGATGGTTATGGATTTGATGATACGCAGCCGCTATTTGTGAGTTTCTTGCCATCCGTTTCAGTACTTACTTTTTATTTTTTTTTTGTATTGCGCAGGTGGTTTCTGATTTCTTCTCCTATTTCTATATATAGGGATTAAAGGTTCTTTTCACATTAATTGGGTTTTCATAGCATTGCTCTCTGCAATTGACATTAGGATTCCTTCTAGAAATTGGGTTGTGTATTGCTGGGGAGTTAGTATGGGGTCCCCGGAAAAGGCCGAGGGGAATTTAGCATAGAAGACATGGAGAATCTATTTTGCTTTGAAGTCTAATTGTACGCTCTAATTGGACACGCTATAGCAACCGATTGCGAGTCAGATTACATTTTATCAAAAAATTCTGTAATTTCATTGCTTACTGTAAACAATTTCAGCTCGCAAAGAAGCTGAAAGGAATGGAAGTGGCTTGGGGTCTGGGATTGTCTCACAGTCTCGTTCATGAATTCCATAAAACGCAAAAGCTGTCAACAGCGGCAGAGCGCGGAAATGTTACGGTTGTGGACCAAATAATGTCATTTATTTATTCTGGCACTAATAATGTCTTGTCGTACTTGAATATCATCTCATAATATTAGTTATCGGTACTACTTTGATTGTTTACTGTTATTAACCATTTTTAGTTATCTTGCCATATCTAGTCCCCCGGTAGTAATAGTAGGCCTTATAATGTTCTATTAGAAGTTAGTGTTAGTATTGGTGGGGCAGCCTTATAGACATATCATCGACTGGAATCTGTGATCTTCACGAATTCCTTTAACTTGTGATTAATTTCACTTAGTCAATTGAATTCCATTACTGAGATACTCGACGGGATTGTTTGTATTACTTTATCAGAATGAGGTAATAAAAAAGCTGCATTATTCAATCGGATAGCTAGTTCGTTCAGACAAAAAGAGGAAAAAAGAAGAAGAAACAACAAATAGCACTGCATTCCATTATGGGGATATTGGTCCTTCCTCTGGGAAAAATTCTACAAAAATTCAAAAAAAGTCAAGGAAGGAAGGGGAGTTTTGCCATCTCGTTCTACTACCCGTATAGTAATTTTCTATGGTAAATGGTTTTTTCTTTATTTCTTAACGAGTCTATCGGCTACCCGAAACGAGATGAGTTTCATGCAGTATACATACGGTAAAGGGTGTTCGTAAATAATATGACGAGATAATTCAAAATATTGGAAAAAAATCGTAGTGGTTCTTCAAATTTCTTACAGTTGTTACTTGATTTCTGTGAAGATCCTTGGAATTGACGACTCCCTTTGGTAGGCAACTGGGAATTTCAAACAGTACACACATACGCACGAGTGTAAATGCATCCTTGGGGCTTACGGTTTACGGCTTCTGGAAGGCGTATAGTGTTTCGTAGAGATTCAGATTATCACCATAAGTGCTCATCAGTTTTGAGGCGTTCGGCCATTTGCTGTAGTCAGCACAGTACTTGATACGCATCAATTGATAATTGTGCACTTTCTTTTCGTTCCTCCAGATTGGGCACAACCTGCAAAGTAATTTTTCTCGACTAAATTGGAAAATAGAAGAGAATATCGATCAAATAGGAAAGTAAAAAAAATAATTGTAAAGTTCTGGACCGAACAAGTAATTATATGTATCTGTTTAATTATACAATGAAACGATTTCCCTCCCTGTGTCAGGTGGATTCGATCTCGTGAAACTAGAGTCCTGATCTGTTTAGAGCAGTGGATTAGATAAAGCGATCAACGGGAGTCTGCTGCACAAAGTGAGGCAGTTGATAAATGTGGCAGTACTATTGAGAAAGCGAGTGAAGGAAAATGGAAATGGGTATGATGCCCAGTTCTGGGCAAAGAGGAATTCAAATGAACGAGCTTTCCGGATTCCCGCTACAGTATCTCCTCTTATTTCTGGGATTTCTGGATGAATTGTCCAAGTTCCACGGATTACGGTATGAACTGAAATAATTCTTTGATTCCCGTGATTCTCCCTTTCATTTCTCATAACGAGAAATGTTCCATTTGGAGGCGTGACCGGATCCGAATGAGGCCGAGTCTGTATTACCTTAGACCAATTACGTCACATATAGCATTCTCAAGGTTAGGTGAGAGTTGAATTTTCAAGTGGGAGTTAAAAAAGAAGTGCTCAGCAATCTGTTCCACACGATAGCGTTGATAAGGTGATCACACGTGGTATGTGAAGCTACAGTACAAAAAGCACAAGCGAGCTTTGTGTTGCACTAGGAAATCGATTCATCGTTTTCTCGAGGAGTTTAGGCATTCTACTTTTTCCCAAGGAATTTTAAATGGCTATTCCACCTTCAAATGATTATACAATTTTTGTTACCGTAATGCTGCTTTTTTATGCAAATTCAATAAACACCCACACATTCTCATAGAAAAGGCTTGGGGCTTTTGAAACCGTAAAAATTCCTCCTAGCTGAAAGGAATACATCGTACCTGAACTCATCGTTAAGTTGTGGTTGTTCGCGATTGATGCAGTATTGTTGCTGCAACCTATTTCTGGTGCGAATGAGTTTGCCAAGCTTCCGTGCCTGTTCGGTAAGCTTCTGGACAGTCTTCAACGGGAGCTCAGCTCGATTTAGTAGACATTCTTCTACAGGCTCGTACTCATCGTCCTGAAATTCAGTATTCAAAGCTATTATTTAATTCTTTACTCTGTGATCTAATCACACTACCTTCCTCAGGTGGACTTCAGAACAAGTTTGCTTCTTCCGATCTTATGCCCGAAAGGGGATGGATTTGGGTAACACTCTTTTCTTATGACTAAAGCTTTGAGGAATCCCATATTTTCCCAAAATGGTAGTTCTCTGGTTCAGCTGGAGCCGTTTGCACAGTAGCGCTCAAAAGTCCTTCGGTCAAATGGTTCTTCAGCAAACTTTTCAGCCGTAACTCCTTTCCTACTGGATCTAATAAGGCGAAATTTCGATATGTGTAGCACGGGTGTATTGTGAATATTTACCACTATCAACCTGCAATCTGATCATGTTCCAGATATTCCAGAGAGCATGAACTCAAAATCGACTGAAAATGTAGATGATGGTCCTTCTAGAGTGTCCTTCTAAAGTGTACGAGCGGTAATGCCGAACACAATAGATGAAAAAAAACGCTCATACGGTGCGAATAAGTGGAGAGTCAACAACGTTAGTTTTGGCAAAATCTGCTACCGCAACAAACACCCTGCTCTATCTGTGAATATTGCAGCCTTGCAGTCAAATAGTGTTGGGTAGGGTGAAATATGCTCTAGTTAAACATATCTAAACTTTGTGCGATTTCTTCTACTAAGAAAAAAGTTATGAACGGAAAACGTCAAAGCATTTCACCAAAGACTTTTGAGCGCTACTGTATGTGCGAGTATCACGTAAATTTGTTGACGAATTTGCTTGGGGGTTTTCTTTGAAAAGAAAGATTTCAGTTGTGATGAAGGGGAAAAACCAAAGAGACAAATCACCAAGAAGTCACGTTCATCCTCAAATTGTCACAAGCTCCAACTTGCACTCTGACTACTCAAAAACTTTTGGCTGATATATTTGATTTCGGTATGGGCGGGGTAATCAGTCTACTGGCAATAGGCGCCACGCTGTACTCAGGTTCCTTCCACTTTGAAGCATTTCTCCATGTAGGACTGACCTTCGTTGTGATAAGAAGTACAGGGCCATGGGTGCAGCTGACCTCTATCAGTCTCGTTAAAGACAATAACCCTTCCAAACACTTCCTCAATGCAAAATAGTGGAAGGCACGGCGCATCCGCACGGATCAATAACTCTGACAAATCTATCTAAAATTGGCCTTGGTCGTCCGAAATTTTTAGCATTCGAAATTCCAGCGAACCCCTTTCATTACACTGCGACTCGATAAAAGAGTAAACAATAAACAAAAACGAAACAGTCTGCTAAAAATTTTGTAAGAAATGTTTCCGGGCCTAATCGATTTCTAGACTCGATTTTTTCGCAAGTTATCAGATAGAATATGAATAGCTTCGTATTGATCGAGCTCTTCCCAGAATGCGCCACATTCTTGCCTTCTAACCAGAATCAGGATGACATTTGATTGTGTATATTTGATACACTTCTCCAGTATCACACCTGCCTAGCAGGTGCCCCGATATCTGTCGGTCACCCGCTTGGAATTCCCATACGTCCGTCCGGTGACGGCTATCGGCACCGGTCATAAAGCGAGTACAAGCCCTCACATTACAACGGAAGTATCAGCATAGTCGCGCGTTGGAGCAGCAGCAGGTGACAACGGGACATCCCACAGCCGACGGCATTTCTTACCACGGCACGATGTTTTCATCGCTTCGCTTTTTTGTTTGCCGTTTGTCAAAGGCATGTTGATGAAGATCAAAATCAAATCGAAATGTTCAATCGATAAACAAATACCCATTGGAATTTGTCCCAAACGTCTGTTCAGGTGCTTACTATGGGATGAAACGGGATTCCCAAAAAGAGAGGTGCGGACGGCATGGTAAAAGGAATATCTGGCGCCATCCCGTTGGTTTACGCCAAGCATTCGCGTAGCGGTTTTTTACTGGGTCCACAGTAGCTAGCTGAAGCTTGGATGGACCCACTCATCTAGATTGATTCCGTGAGTTGATCTGGCCTAATATGGGAAACATCACTCTTCAAGTGGTTCTCTAATACCTATCCTCGACCCCATCCCCTTCCCACTCCCCTACCGTGTGCAGATCTCCTAGGGGGTGGCGAAACCTATTTCCCTAGGAGTGTCCAGCTGTACGTGCTGTTGGAAACGATAAAATCAGATTGGGATTCCTACTCCCAAGAAAAAGGAGATCTCGAGGCTGCCCAGAGTCTCATGATGTGATTTGTGACTAGCGAGGTGGATCGACCATGAATCCCTCTTCCCTACTTTCATTGGAATGAGAAAATTAAATCGTAAATCTCCCTACCGAGCTGCTTTCCTCGACTTCTGGAGCGAGTACATCGATATCGTCGTTATCAGATGGTGTCCCATTTGAAAACGATAGCCAAGCCCTTGCCTGTAAATTCCTAGCTTCCTTGAATCTGAATCCCAAACTGTTCATCCTATCCCCTAAATCGAACACACACACCTTGGTTCTGGGTGTATTTTCGTCAGTTGCCTCATCGCCATGCGTAGGCGATTCACCTGTTGCTGTGGAGGCAGTATTTTCATTAGTGTCTGGTGAACGAGCTGCAACCAACTCAGTTGGAGAATTATCTTGACGAGTCAGCATTACATCACTCACGTATTCGACCTGGAATAGTGTTTAGAGAGAAAAGTTGGGAAAAATTCTGGCTGTCAGCCACTCTGTTCATCAGTTGTCAGCAGGTGCAAGTGTTGGGTGAATAAGCTCGGTTGTCAACAGGCGCTGGGAAATTGGCAAACGGGCGAAATTCTAGAAAGCGATCAGCAGGATAGCAGCAAAGCGAGGCGACATTCTTTACAGACGAGCTACAGCTGAAGCTTGAGTAACGGCTGACATGACCAGGCCTCTGATGAGGTCTCATGCTGATAGAGGTAAAAGACACGGCGCATTCGCCGCAGTTCCGCGGTTAGCCAGGAAGTTAGGAAGCAGGAGCACAGTTGGATGGGAAAGACGCCTCTAGTGTGCTCTATTTCTGGGAGCTCACGGTTCAATTCAAGTGAGATATAGGCTCAAATACGCCTTCAGGAACGACTGATTACGGTAAGGCAGAAAGTTAGGTTGGACCAGTGCTAATTCCTGCTCCAGTAACAATTTTTTCCAAATAAAGCGTAGTTAAGAGGCAAATGCTAGGCATGCCTGAGCGGTGCGTTAGCCAATCTATCGTACATGTGTTAGTCGGGAAGGGAAAATGTAAAAGGCTACTTTCAGACTCCGACAACCGTCTGTCCCTCCGTCTTGCGCGTTGCGTGCGTGCGACGGCGGCCATAGCCACTTGTTTGCACGTGATCCAGTCGTCCAGTGTTGTCAACAAGTGGTTAGGGCCGCCGTCGCAAGCACGCAACGATACCGAAGCGCTCCGGACGGATTTATGGACGGACGTCGAAGTCTAAAAGCAGCCAAAGAAGCGAGCGAGGGAGCAGTACGGGCGAGCCACTGAAATGACTAGTTGTGCTAGATACCTTTTTGTACCTCACATCGTACTGATCATCTGATCCAGTATTTGTGTCGATTGCATTTGCTGTGTTATCACCTCCAACGGCCGAGGGTTGAAGTGGTTGAGGCCGTGCTGCAGCCGATTCCAAAACGGCATTGGACGTGGAATTTTCATCAATCAAGCGAATTTCGATCCTTTCAATCGGTGCATCTAGACGTTCCACTGAAAAATTCGGTTCTCATTCAATTAGATATGTTTCTTGGCTTGGTTCGGGAATTTTGCATTAGGGAGGGGATCATTGGTGAAAGACGCTATGATGGGAAGGGGGCAGGTAGCTGTGCAAAGGTCTCACTTCCGGCACTCTCATCAGAGTGTTAGAGCAAATCAGTTACTCGGAACTTGCGAACAACCACAGCAGTTTGCTGATTTACGAGGATCGCTGAAGTTAGTCGTGGGTGCGATGTGGGAGTTATTTCTCGCTGCTTTAGGCCTCATTTCAGTACTGCAAAGGACGGGGATTGTGGAAAAAGTGCAGCTGTTTAATATGACGCACAAAGTGGAACATTTTTTGAAGGGTTGTGATGGAATCGGAACTCTTTGACGTCGTGGTGCCGTAGGTATGATGATGGATTGGGTGAGTCGGATCAGGTCCCACGACGTGACGCTGAGGGTAGCTCTGTAATTCCGGTCACGACTCACGTCATTTTGGTGGGACCGTCGAAAATAAGGAATTAAAAAGGCCACCATTACATATGAAAAGAAATTATTTATAAGAACGGCTTGTCAAGAAATGGTACTGGGCCTTACACCCTCTTAGTCCTCACACGAAAGCCTTATGTCCTTCCCAAAAAAGCCAAGTATGCTGCTAGTCAAATAAACTTCGTCGAATCGGAATTGGACGACTTACCTGTAAACGTTGCCATAGTGGACGAGTTCTCATTGTCTCGTTTTGCTCTATATGGTAGTACATCGTAATGAATGGGTGAAGGAATAACGTAGGCCACCGTTGTCAGTAACACGAGGCCCACACGATAACACATCAGACACTGAAGCCACATGATATTAAGCCAATGAAAACTCGTCCAACGATATTAATATCACGATAAGTTGGTTACTACAATGAGAAAAAGTCCGGGAAAGTTCCGGTGGGGATATCAAATGTTCTCTGAGATACGAATCAATATCGGAGCGGACCAACGATAGAATTTTTTTCAAAGAAACTCAAATTCTGGTTCACCCGGAAGCATTTCCAGTCATACCAACCATTTGAGAGCTACCTAGTACTTGGAGCACCTCCTTGAGAGACAAATTAGGCTGAGATTCATAGGCTCGAATGTGGGATGAGGCCATCTTTAAATCATTGAATCTTCACGACTAGAAAAGTTGCTTGTTCGGAGAAAAGCAAAATCACGGTAATACCAAAAATAGATTTTAAATAGCTTGAATATAAGAAAAAACCGATAAATTATGACGAGTGTTTCAGGTTCTCGAACTACTGTTAGTGTTGATTAGCTGGGATAGATGACAAGCGAAGATGAAACAGCTGACATCTCAGGGCGGGCAAGAAGATGAAGAAGAAGAAGACAGAGAGAGGGAGAGAGCCGACGAGAGCGTAGTGAAGCAGAGATAAAGAGGGAGTTTATTTACTGATTACAAAACGTCATTCAAACGAATCGCTTTGGTACTGGTTTATTTAACTGGGATGTAATCCAAAAATGTGATTGCTGCTCCTGTTTGGCAAAATTTTGCGACTTCTCCAATTTTTTTCCCGACAGCAAAGAACAAAATATTTCCGGAAAAATCAACATTGGAATCGCTGGCATCCATGGTATGATGATGGGAAAGCGAAGCCCCAGAGATACTTGTAGAAACCTCGTGATTTCCTCTGCAGGCGACAGAGCCGTGAACCTATCTGAGTTCAGATCTGCTAAGAATCGCCCTGACCGAGTTAATCTTGTCGTAGAGTTCTTCACTACGGATCAAACCCGGCTTCTGCGCTTGACCACCCTTAGAGCCCACGAAAAATTGAAATTTTTATTTGATAGAGGTGGGATAGGCGTGCTCAAAGAAGTTTTTATCATCGCAAGCCGCTGGCCGTTTGCCGTTTATCTGTACCCTTAGACAGGAGGGTATGTCCAGCACGCGGTGGTTACGTTGGCCGAGTGCGGTGAATTACCTTCGCAACTTTCGGAAGCAAAAAATGTCCTGGTCCATAATAAGCCTTATAGTACCTGCCGCCCTCTCCCCGGTCCGCTCCCCATTCACCGGTCCCAATTCCATTTTCAAAGTAGGCGTACTAGACTTCTACCTTAGTAATTTTCAGGGCAGTTTCAGGTTTATAGCAATTGTAAGTGAGTGTATCTAAACTGAAATTATCTACTTATTAAGTAAACAAACAAGTAAACAAGAAAACATTCATGTCGTCGAAGTGTGAATATCAGAAAGAATGCTTCCGGTGGTAGGTCTTTTGTGATTGCCTTACTCGACCTTTAAGGTGTAAAAGTCAGAAAATACAGCAGCAACAGTAGAGGGCAGCTCGAAAGTGTTGGCCGGTCAATGAGCACTTCCTAATGGCTTTGAATAGGGCTTCTTTCTCGGTGCTTTTTCTGAACGGCATTCCTGATGAATTTATTACCAAAGAAAAACGTTCCGAACGGCTGACCACGTATTCTTCCTGATACTTATCAGAAGGGTGAAAGTGGTTCGTGCTCGTTCTGAACTGAGAAGGCCTATGGGAAAGTTTTTGTAAGCGATGGGCGACGTTCACCCTGAGCTCCATATAACATAACCGATTTTACCAATTTGGAGCTCTACTCACTCCTTGGTTGGTTTTCAGCTGGTTTTTACTCGAGCCGTCGTTGATTAGTTCCTACTACGGAGACAAGCAAATCCAAGAGTGAAAACTCAGCCGTAGTGTAGTGCCAGTTGGCGCATTATCGCGTGCATGGTCTCGAGATCGGATTCCGAACTGATAACCGGTGAAGCAACCGAGCCTTGCACCTCCCGGGTTGGTTGTTTGGTATCGATGGATTCGTCTGGGAGAGTAAAAACAATACTTGAACATTAGCAGACCACCGCAACTATTGTATGGGCCACATACGTGTTCAAAATGCCATCACGGTTTTGAATGGAATTCGAATGTGGAGCGCATCCTGGGATTGATCAACAATGGTCAGAAGACTCAAGACCTGAGACTCGTCACTGGAACCGATAGCCGAATTCAGAATGGTTCAGGCTTGAGTAATTCCCGATTCAAATCTCGGTCATTGTATTCATCGCTCAACCCAGTGCCACCTTGATCACCTTCCACATCACCCTTAATCAGGCTATTTATTTGTTTATTCGTCGATGACGTCATCTAGGAGGCATGCCGCTACTTGTGATTAAGACTTTAAGCTGAGAAGGGACCGCATGGAAAAACAAACAAATAAACAAACAGACAAAAACGCATAGCACTATGACAGAGAACTTGAAAACCAATTAATTCCTAATTTATTCTGCATCACAGTATAAAGCTTATATACATATATTGTACAGAACGATGACAATGGCATGGTAAAAAGGCCGGCGGAGGTTGGTTGTAACCCCTGATCACAGATAAGCTCATCAAAAAAGTAATTTAGCTCTAGAACAAAATGATAACTGTGCGGAGATTTCAAAAAGGAGTCGCTATGAAAGTACTTTACAGTATTTCGAGACCAGTCGGGCACCTCGTATCAGTGGATTACTCAGTTCGCCTTTCTATAATCAGTGGGATACCATTACTTGGCCTAAGGATCATTTCTGGCAGACCACGATTCTCCTTGAAAGTCATAGTGGCACGGAAACGATATTGACGTACAAGTCGTGCTAAGAGTACCTTTTCTTCCATCACAGCGAACCTCTGGCCTGAAATATGTATACTTTGGTCAAATAAGTAAGCAAAGAAATAAAATTATGTAGTAATTTTTGGTACTTAACAATTAGAACTACCATTATTCCGATTATGACGAAGTACGGAGAAACAAAGGGTTAAAAGGATGGAGTTTTGGAGCGTTAATCAAATCCATCGGGAGGATGCGCCACGCATTCGATTTCTATTCAGAGTCGTAGTTCGTAATGAATGCGTATGTGGCCTATACAGCGATTTGCGGTGGCCACCCGATGTACAAGTCAGGGCTCTTATTCTCCCAGGCAGGTCTGTTTCCAATTATCCTACCTACGAGGTAGAAGGCTCGATCGGCTTTGGCGAATATCGATCCAGGATTCGAACCCGTGACAATACGTGTCTGATAGTGCGCCACTTGCCGCTACACCACCTTTGTCAAGTACAAACAACTGAATAAGCCGATGATTGGGTAAATATTAGGTTGGCAAATAAGTCCTGCGACAAAAAGTTTGAAGCGTTGAAAATTTGTATCAACAGAGTGAACACGGTAGCAAGGGTGATAAACTTGTAGGACGTTCCTCGGGCAACCGACACATGAGTAAGTAATGGCACGCGTGTGGGCTTTCGCAGCATTACGGTCAATGAATGGACAACACCCGATTCGTATCATCACCTTCTATTAAGTACGCCAAGGAAAAAACGCGGCTGTAGCGGCTCGAAATATCAGCAATCTATTCGATGCTAGCACTGCTCACCGATCAACGGTCAACAATCGGTTGGATCGCTTACCTGCAGGAGATACTAGCCTTCGGAGTAACGCACGCTTCATCCCTTAATTTAGTGGAGGTTGAAGGAATCCATCCACTATGAGTTGCTAAACGCAGACTAGATGGATGTAGCTATCGCTTGCTCCTATGATCCCCTTTATTTGGCCAACGGGGTTAGAGAAGGACGATCACACTGTAAATCAGGTCCCCACAGAGGGACAACGCACGTCGAAAATTCGCTTTAGACCCAAGTCAGAAGTTCACCGATCCCGCTTGGTTCCAGGTTACTCATCAGCCGTACTCCCGGAGTGTTCCCTCTTTTAACTACCATGTGCTCCGGCTTTTTGAGCATCCCGTTGTGGAAAAGAAATTCGTAACTTAAAGTGATGCAAAAACGGCACTCAATTACTTCTTTGAGTCACAGCTCCTTAACTCCAGAAGAGTTGGCATCAGTGATTGGCTTAAAGGATGAAAGAAGGTTGTTGACTTCTTCAGTAAATATTTTTACGAAAACTGATTGATATGAAAAAATTTAGAAATGATTTAGAAAAGGTCTCTATTTTGTCGCAGGACTTATTTGCCAACCTAATAAATAAGTCATCAAGGAAACAGCGAACTGGAGCAAAACAAAATGCTTCCATTATGATTTGACGAATCGGTTTCTAGACACCAAGTGCCGCCGTCTTCGAGGGGTCCGTTGGAACGCGAATGGCTGCGTAGTCAATAGTTTAGATCAGCACTGAGATTCCTAGCTAGTTGTCTTGCAACTCTAATCTTCACTTTTTAGTACTGCAAAAAAGTTCTGTCTTACCGATGCAGTTTCTTGGACCTGCAGACCATGGAATGAATGCGTAAGCACTGCGATTGGAACAGCTGTCAACATCAAAGTGATCGGGCCAGAAATCTCGTGGACGTTCGAAGTACTGTAAATAACATCATGCAGCACTCTCGTGACAGTATCGGCCTTCAGAAGGCAACTCCGAACCAGAGTAACTAAGCAGTAAAGTACGAAACACCAGAATTTTCTTCAAGCTGAATAATAAAATCAGTCAAAAAGTGTAACCTTAGGGTCCCTGTGTGTACCGAACGGTACGACCAACGCCGTGACACCAGCTGGAATCGTAATGTCTCCTGAAAATCACAGTGATTGGGACTTATTCTTGTGTGCCTCTATTGTGCCCCACAAACATGCAGTGAGCGGCACCGCCCTGTCTTTTTCCTCTCCTCTTTAGGAATTTCTTGGCCAGTCTTGTTATGGACTGAACTCACCAATGTCGACGTCGTCATGGAGTCGTCGAGCAATCATCGGTACCGGTGGGAACACTCGAAGAGCTTCCTTCAGTACTTTCTCGGTTTGCTTCAACTGGATCAGGTCGTCCTGTGTGAGCTCGCGGTCTTCTGGACCTGAACTAGTGAACTCTAGGGCTGCTTTCATGGTTCCATAAAGCGGCTCTCTCTTCTGCGGGCTCAAGGGGTTAGTCGATGTATGTGCAGGTACCACTTAAATAAGGAACTTCTTATCACCCTATGGAGAATTCAACTCACCGATTACTTCCTTGACCTCTTGGAAGAGTTTTTCCTGTTCCTCAGGATAGTTACCTAGGCAAAACAGTGCATACCCAAGGGCACTGGCAACAGTGTCGTGGCCTGAAAAATGTACGATCCTTTATAAAATCGCCAGATAGTCGGTAAATGCTTGTCAAATATAAAATAGCGGTAAGATAGTATTTGGAACGAACCTTCGAACATGAATGTGTCCACTTCTTCTCGGATATCGTCATCTGTAAGACGATTTGCTTGCTGCATTTCAAGGAGCAGGTCGAGGAACGCTGGCTTCCTGTGCGGGTCCCGTTCTTCGAGCTCGAAGACCTTCTTCCTTTTTGCAATCACCTATAAGTGATTTTATTATTAGAATATTGGACGGGGACAACATAAGGACCGAGAAGCAATGAAGGCTTATTTAGCCCGGGCGGGTGTTGATCAGGGATTCTGGACTATGAGAGGGATAGCGCTCAAGAAATTGGAAACTAACCGCTCGAGTGAAGCCTTGGACAGTGGTGAGAGCTGTCTGAAGCCGTGCTGCTTTTCCGGAAAGAATCCACAAAGGCGTTGGCCACAACCATGGAAGTCGCTCACGATCCCACAGTAATTCACAGACTTCTTTCACTGACTTCACGTAGTTTTTGTTCTGGCCAGACTGGGCTCGAATATTTACGCCCATAGCAGATTCTGAATGATTGGTAAGATACACGGTGGAAACATATCTCCACGAAAGTCACCAAGAGAGAGTGTCAAGACCGTATCATGCCGAAAAAACTCGAGAAATTTGTCAGCGGTATCGATATACCGATTAAAAAACGGAGATTATGAAGAAAACAAAGTTAAGAAATAGTAAAAGATAGAATTACCGCAAATAACGTCTAAGGTGCAGAGCTTGATAAGGGGAAAGACGTCTGCCGTACATCCCGTATCTGATAGACGACCAAATTGTTCAAGAAGGATCGCTGCTTCCTGAAAATATCGTTTTTTTTAATCAAAGAGCAGGGTGAAGGAGTGCAATTGAAATGCTTCTCCCTTAGAAACTGTTCGATTGCTAAATTTGATAAAAACGAGGTTAAAACAATGTCTGGCAACAGATCTGATACAGACGAGTTTGGACTATCCCTCCTCTCTCCCGTGCCCATCCACCCCACCCTCTTTCCTCTCCATCGGTTCGTTTCCCTCTTATTCGATCTCCACAAGATCGTTTAGCTGATGAAGGGCTTTGAAGTTGAATAGGGCGAATCTTACTCAATCGTCTACGGAAAAAAGCGGTACCTTATTGAAAATGGGCATAAAATCCTTGAGAATCGAAAAATGAAAGGCAGGAGTCAGCATTTTCCTTTTCGCTCGCCAACGTTCTCCATTACTGCAAGACCTTTCAAGGTTTATCGCAACAAATGAAAACATTCCCTGAAGAAAACTTTTTTGAAGATGATCGTTACCTAGTGAGGAGCCCCCGGCCGAGCCACTCTTGTAGACGAGTATAGCCTTCTTGTGGTTTTGAGATCTCTTTGCTACTTTCCAGAATCACCTAAAAAACGATTTTACTCAAAGTTCGAGCGAACCTCCTATTTCTCCCTTTTCAATAAGTAAAAATGATGCCTTTTTCACATCTTCATCTTCAGTCCACAGAGGTTATTTCGATTGAATACACTTTTTAATTTTTTGCGATTCTTTTAAGGTTTTTTCGTAATGGATCATTTAAAATAAAAACGGATAGGTCTGTAAACTCGAGGAAATCCGTATTGACCTTAGCTGCATCCGCTCTACAAATACAGACAACTGGAAATGGACCGATCCACATTCGAAACATTCCGTTACCGTTGAGACCGTCAGAAAACTTCTCAAAAATATCCTCCATGAAGTAGGTAAACTCTGAAGATGACTGAATAAAAAATAAATCTAATCTAAGCAAAATATTAGGGTGTCCCAAACGTTTTGAAAAAATTTTGGTCATGCATTTCGCAACCATGTTGCGCAAGAAAGCGATGAAGCAGATTCGCGGGGAAAAGGGCAGAAAAGGGGCATTCTTGGCAGATCGTCAAAACAAGAGGACAGTACTGCACTTCATCTTTGGTAGTGAGTTATCATCATCTGAATTATATCCAACCGACATGACTACCGGCGCCTTCCGCTTCATTACTACCGATCTGGTCACTCCGCCACTCATGATCTGAATGGATTGCAGTCATCAATGGGCAGTACTGCACCTTCTCTCCCTACCTGCTATAGGTGGTACGGTCGCTTCTCTAGAGGAGAGGTTCACTTCGACGAAGCGCCACGGAGAGGCGTCCACGTTCACCAAGACCGACATTGTCTTAGCCTCGGTCTAAAGCAATCCTTCTCGAAGCTTGAGAGGAATGGAGAGGATGACTTCTGCTCCCCGTTCCACAATCCACGACATCCTACGCAGACGTCGCTTTCGTGCAGCACCTCCTGCAGTTATCCCATACACCTTGACGGAGAGCGAGCGTCAGGTGCGAGTCGATGTGTGTCGGGAGCTACTCGACCGCAAGCGAACGGTGGCTTGGACGAGCTTCATCGTCGCTCAGGATGAGAAGTGGATTCCTTATGAAAATCCACACAGGAAGTTGCAGTGGCTACCAATCGACACAAAGCCAGAAGCCGTTGCAAAGCGTAGGGCACACGTCAATAAGGAGATGATCTAGTTCTTCTTCCACTCCGCCGGATGTTTTTACTATGAGATCCTATCTGAGGGTTATGCTGTGACTGCAAGAGTACTCAGCGAACAGCTGCGGGAGATGTGTCTCGAGCCCCAGTTTCACACCGAATGCAGGAAAGTTTCTGATTTTGATGGACAACGCCCGAACACATCATGCTAGGGCGACGGGAGGAGTCTACAAGCTTACCTCAAAGGGACAAAATTTCAAAACCGTCAGTGAATGAATCGCTTCACGCCCTTCTTCTTTCTGGATGAATGGAATGGTCGATGGAGAGACGTCGTGGCTAAAGAGGGCCACTATCTCGATTACTGATCTCACCTTTTTGTTGTAGTATTTTTGTGTTGAATAAACCAAATAGATTTTTTCAAAACTTTTGGGCACCATGATATCTACGGGTTCAATGGAAAATCGGTGCAAAAAATCCAAAAAAAATAGCCAAAGAAGTTTTAAAAGCTTAGGATCACAAAGCCATAATGTGCACTTCAAAGAGCAAGCAATTAAACAAATAAACAAAAAGAAAAACAACACATCGTACCATATTGCAACCTATAATCTCATGGAAAAAGCAAAAAAATAGTGAAATCGAAATTAAGCTTACTATAGTTGTCAAAGCTGAATTTGTGAGCACATCCGACCAAAGGTAAAGCTGGAGGTCCAGGTAAACGATCAACTGCTTGAATAACTCGTACTCTGTGCATGAGCCATCGAATCAGTGATGGAATCCACATCAGTAGATGAGAGATCGCTATGGAAGCGATGGCTAAGGCTATCAGCCCCATTTTGTTGGACGGATTTTTCCCAGACTGCTCTAGTTCTGGAGCTGAAACAAGGAGGAATTTTCATAGACCACACCATGAGACTGCATAACGACATAAATCATGGTTAGGGGATTCACATTGAAACTATAAGAGAAAACACGAAGTAATGACCAAAATGATTCTAGGGATTGCTACAGTTAAACTAAAAGTGTATTCAGAAATACGATCAAAATTCAAGAATTTTATAACAGGTTGCCATCAAAATTCATGAATACATTAGGAACACATTTGACAAAATTAATTTTTGGATGTATGGATGCACAGCATTTGCATTTTAATACTAATGGGACCTTGTTGTTCGGGCTAAGTCCTTTCCTTGACTTGTCCCGCCTACGACCACCCATCGACACTCATTTTCACACAAGTTGGAATTTCCTTGTAACTCCAACTACCTCTAACTAACGTTAGGCCAGCTCCAATACCGAGATCCTTCGCAAAGCGTTTCCGATATTACTTAAAATAGAAAGTATTTTTTACATAGCCTTTCACCATACTTCACTAGCTCTCAGTTCTTGACCGACGATTTCGGTCCAAGTATGTCAATGAGCGCTTAGTATGGCATGTGATGTTTGATTTCTAATCGTTTCTATGGAATTCGTGTAAACTATCGTTCTATCGCAGCATGTGACCAATTAATATAGATAAGACGATAAATAAAGTATTTTTAATTTTAGAAACGCATGACTCTCAAGAAGTTATACTGCATTCAATCCATCCCTGTAGTTACCAGTTATTTAGTAAGAGTACGAAAGTGTAGTAATTGCAATTAATGTCAAGAGCAAAATGTCTAGAACTGAGAACATGATGGACAAGGGGGTGAATGTAGTGGTAACTGACAGAATTGAAAGGGTCGTATCCGGGGAGTAAGCAAACTCGGACAAAGCCGATGAATCAGACTGTGAGTGGGTGTGTAACACTGCCAAATGAAGTAAGCAGTGTAGACAGAATAGCGGGTGACGACATTTGGTTTGAAAGGAAAGTGATCGTATGAGGGGCATATGTATTGTGTAGACGAGTATTTCCGATGTTCGCCGAAAGTGTAATGTTATTCCCCGAACTCGTGCTGATTAGACCACACGAGGCCTAATTAAACCCACAGTTCCGAGTCACCTTGATCACATGAACTATTTACTTCTGGTGATTTGGCCAATTTGGAACTGAAAATCCCAACGTCCCCTAACCTGATGTAAAGACCCTCATTCGTTTGAATGGCTCAGTGATAAACAAAAACTTTTCAAAAGCGAGTCCTCGATGAAGGTAACCTAAATTGGCAGTAAATAAATCTGAAGGCTCCAATGGCTTCACTCCGAGTGCAGCCAAGGCACAAGTAAGCGGTTTCATCTCAGGTCTGTAAACAAGGTTGTATCACTGAAGCGATCTCGAAACTTCAACTGCTTAGATGGCATTCAAAAACTAATCCCTAGATGCATCGTAACATACCCACTCTTCTTCCCCTTATTACAACTCGAATAGAAGCTTCGAATGAAAGACAGATTTTATCTATCAGAACTCGATTTGGAGGATCATAATGTAAACTTCTTGTCAATCTATTGCTGGAATACGCTTCGCACTCGACATTTATTCAGAAACGTATTGACCTGTACAATGAATTGTGGTAGCCGGCCGATGTGCAAGTTAGTGCTTTTATTCTTCCGGAGGGTCTGATACCCCTGAACCAACTCAAAGGGATGGATGGCTTGACTGGCCTCAGATCTATATCATATGTGGACCATGCTTGTGATGACGCTTCACTTGCCACTACACTACCATCACAGAACTTGCATTATAGATGTGTTGAGAGAATTTGTAGCTTATTATTTGGAGCATATCTTGTATTCTATACACTTATTTTCTCTGCTGTGCCTAGTACTAAGAGACTTGAGAACCAAAACTAAGTCATGGACTTCCACTAGTGTTTCCTTGGAATTTTTATAGAGATCATCGTCGTTTCTTGACTTCTGAAGAGTAGATTTCAGTTTATTGTGTAGAACTTCAGCTGCAGGAGTACTATGCACAATCTTTTTTCTTTTTTATTCAACGAGTATAAATGTTTTGTAGACCTGTTTCTGAATAACCAGAAGCTGTTTGACCAAAAGCTTCCTACAACGTTTTCGATCAGAAATCGTTTGGTTGAAGTGGACTGATATGACTGAACTGCGTCAATTGGCGTTATCTTTCTTTATCGCGCACTACAAAAGTCATGGCGGACAGGCGATGCCTTTGTGCTCCGTGCAAATATGGTAGGTCCTTATCTTCAATTTTTCGCTCACCAACCGTTTTTACTAGTGGCTACCAACCTTCCTTTCCAGAGGTTTCTCATCGTAGCCGCTCTTGTCTTCGCCACTGCCTCTGCTTTTGCTTTTAATCCTCAATCGAGTGAGTTTATTATGAGTCTATGGACCCATAGGTCTCGGTTGTGAAAGCCTATGTAGCCTGCGAATCCAGAGAACTCTATATAACATGGGGATCGCTGCTGGATCTGTAGTGCTACTGGGTCGGAAAGAAGGACCTATCTAGTCCGCTCAGTGGGAGCTTCTGCTACAGGTTCAGTAAATGAGCGACATCCCGACAGAAGAACTTTCGAAAGCCCCACTTAATTGTACTTGATTACGGTATTTCAGAGAGAGTTCTTCGTGAAGCGGAGCAGTTGACTGGTTTGGAACTGGTCGAATATATCAACAGTGTCCAGAGCCTATTCACGGTATGTTCCCAGCTCTGATTTTCCTTATTGAATCTCCCTTGCGACCACCAACGGCGAACTTCAGACAAAGTTGTCACCTCGCTTTGCGCAGTATCCAGATGAAGTCAAGAAACGTCTTATGGGAGTCAAGCACGTCGCCATCCCGGACGAGTTCAGAGTGAGTCATTTTCAGGAAAGAAGCCCGGTCTTCATCGATGATCATAGGGAGAGATGGATTGTTTTAGGTAGACGAGAAGACCCACGACGATATCGAGGATGCCGCTATCCCTGACTCGTTCGATGCCCGAACCCAGTGGCCTCAATGCCCATCTATTCGCTCCATTCGTGACCAATCTTCATGTGGTGGGTACCCTATTATTATTTCTCTGATTAAAAATCGAATCGAATCGAAGGCCCTCAAAGTTTCAAAAGTCGCACTTTCAGCCCATGAAAATGAGTTCTAATAGGTTTTCGACCTTTAGTCTCCAATTAGAAATAGTTGCCGCTGTAAAAAATATGGTCCTTGGATCAATCCCCACCAAGACGGTGAGTTAAGCCTATTCTTCTCAGCGGAATTGTTCAAACAAAACTTACCCGAAGGGATAATGGCCTAGGTAATGGTGCTCTCCATTATCCCAAGTCCCCGGATGTGTTGATACTAGGGTTCGGATCGTTTAATATTGATATTTACATGTTTTTGGTAAACGAATTTGTTATTTTTGTTATCTATTTGTTATTTTTCGAGATATCGTTCCTGACGCTCCAAAAGGGTCTTCATTGACCTTTTCAAAATTTTAACACAAAGATGACCTGCACAGCAAAATTCTAGGCTCCTGCTGGGCCTTTGGAGCAGCTGAAGCAATGACTGATCGTATCTGCATTGCATCGAATGGCAAGGAACAGTTCACGATCTCTGCTGACGATATTCTGTCGTGCTGCGGAATTGTCTGTGGCAATGGGTAAGCATTAGTCTACCCTGGTCGCCTGTGACCTGTGCGGCTTGCTGACCTGGATTTCTGTGTTTCAGATGTGAGGGAGGTTACCCACTCCAGGCCTGGAAGTTCTGGGTGAAACACGGTGTCGTCACTGGAGGTAACTACACCTCAAAGGTAAGAAAACCGGTTTGGAGTGAGTCCGATCAGATTGAAAATGTGGATTTCAGGCCGGCTGCAAGCCTTATCCATTCCCACCATGCGAGCACCACAACAATGCCACACACTACAAGGTGATCCTGAACCATTTACCCTGGCACATCAGAACTTCTACGGTATCCTTTCAGCCATGCCCATCTGATCTCGAACCCACGAACTCTTGCCAGCACAGTTGCCAAGCCGGTTATACAACAAGCTACACTGATGACAAGCATTTCGGTGGGTGCTACAGTAATCTGTGGGGAAAAAGTTTTTTCAAATTTAGGGTGTAGCTGCAGCGGTAGACAGCTGATAACTGGTATCTCGAAGTAACTGATAACCGCTTACGCCGTTTCCGATCAGAGATCGCATAGCTTGATTAGGTGCCCCTTCCCGCATGTTTTAGGGGACTGATAACAGACCAAAAACTACCCATAGAACTGCCATTTTGTCGTTATCTCTTTCTACGGGGCCTGAGAGAGCAAAAATCAACTTCGTGAGCCACTATGTAGTCCGAAAACTACTTCAGCTCAAAGAACTCAGTCATTCCGGTAGTGAAGAAGATGCTCTCCTACTCTCTCTCATCGAACCTTCCCATCGAACCCCCAGTCTGAGGTAGATGGGGTGTGAGTTCATCAATCAGAGGTACTATTCGAAGAATTCGGGTTTGAATAGAGAAACATGCCTTTCCTACTTTCTCCACGTACTGTCTCTGATGGGTAAAAGATGAGCAGTTTGTATGGGGCGGAGCTTACCCACACCATATTACCCCAGCTCAGGTACTGGCTATTTTCTTAGGAGGACAGTACAGAAGGCTGTTCTCCGAGCTCTGTACCGCCGTCCTACTCTATCCTATCTTCTCTCAAGACCCTTTCGAATAGAACTTCCTGAGGCTGCTCTTTTTACTCTGATTCTTGAGAAACCGATATTCTCAACTAAATCACCTATAGAAGTGGTACTTAAGAAGTCAATAGAGGTTACTACTATTAAATTTCATAGAAAGAAATGATAAGAAGCCATTGTTCAGGAGCTACCGCCTATGCCGTATCAAAGAAGGTGACTGATATCCAAAAGGAAATCATGACCAATGGCCCAGTCGAGGTGTCCTACAATGTCTACGAGGACTTCGAGCACTACACTGGAGGAATCTACGTGGTTCGTTGAAGTTTAGAGCAATCTCGAGAATGCCCCAAGGGACCTCACTCGATAGGCGTGGTCTAAAGATGAGCCATTAATTGAATATAAGCAGCGGGTCGTTTATTTATTTGATAGATGGGATATTTATTTACTTAGTAGAACAGTAAACAAAATTTCAAATGAAGCATGTCATACTCAACACGGAAGTCCCTTAAAGTAAAAATAAAATAACACCGGATTTTAGAAATAATGGATAATATGAGATAAATCGGTTCAAACGATGGCGTGTTTCACATTGGTTTGAGCGCAAATTTTCAGACCTACCGTGCCATGCAAGATCTGCCGTACACTTTCGGGCACACCGTAATTACCTATGCGAATTTTGAGTTTAATGCTTTCATTTTCAGCACACAGCCGGTGCACTTCTTGGAGGTCATGCCGTCAAAATGATCGGTTGGGGAACGGAAAATGGTACCCCATACTGGATCTGCTCCAACTCATGGAACTCTGACTGGGGAGAGAACGGTATGGGCAGCTGGGAGTTTCACCTCTACTCGAGATCAGTCAGGGCTGAATACTTTGCTTTTTAGGATTCTTCCGAATCATCCGAGGACTTGACGAATGTGGAATCGAATCGGGCGTCGTCGCCGGAGAACCCAAGCTGTGAATAATGGCTCGTAGCCGTATTGTATAGATCTGAATGAAGAATTTCAATTGAATCGATCATTTTTTACAATGGACCATACCGTAACTACCTCTGAAAAGATCCGCAGAAGCTCATAAGGCAAGATATATCAAACCATACCCTGTAGTCGCTAAGTAAATATAATAAAATTACGGAAAAAGAAAAACTGAAAGATTTAACACACCAAGTAACAAACATTTTTGTAAAGCGTGAACAACAATTGGCTAGCTAAAACTAAACCATCATCTCATACACGGTCGAAGGTCTTTTTACTATCTATCACTGAGTATCGCTATATTGGGATGTTGTGCTTCTCGCTACTCATCGATGCTCAGCTGGCCAACCACATAGGTTGATCGTAACTTATCCACGGGTAGTTATTTTGAAAGAGGGGGTGTAACGTTCCAATCTCATGATGCTCAGAGCTGAATGGTGAAAATCACAGCGGATCTTTGCTAGTTGTCTCACACGCGCTATAAGTGCATTGATTCGGGTTCCCTGTGGGCGGGGCGAGCGGAGCATGGGCTGGCGGCTCTCATTAGATTGTAAGTGTTTGGGCTGGATGAACTTGATAGACAATGAAGTCACGATAACACTGGAACGAACTCGACGATCTCCGGTGGCATGGACGAGCTCACATGCAAACATCTCATTAACGTTGCACCAAAGTACGCCTGCGAAATAGTATCGTAGATATCGTATCGTAGTATGACAGGGTAAATTGGAGTGAAAAAAAGTAAATTTATTATTTTTTATGGATAAAAACATGTATTTTATCAGCCACTGCAATTACATTCCCTACGATGAAAGATGTCTTTTTGGCTCGACAATAAAGTATCGCTGACAAGGTAAGCAATGAAAAGCGTCAAGGGATGTGGGCACGATAAACTGACAGAATTTGGGGGAGGGGGAGGGGGGGGGGGGGGGTGCAATGGACCATTTAGGCGAAAAGGCATAGCATTGATCGATTTGAAATATTAATCAGTCCGAGTTACTGTCCACAAATAAGTCGAGGGCGGTGCAAACCCAGAGGGGCGGGAGTGCCTGGCCCTGCCCACTTGGCCGAATTGTCACGCCCGTGTCCAAGCAATCTTTGAATAGCAACGCCGAGTACAATGTAACTTCCGCTCTTCTACTTTTATCGTGCCTACCGCCCCTAAACAGCCATAGCATCCACGATGTCACACAAAAAAGAACCTACATAAACGTTTAAATACTCGCATTAAACTACCCAACAGCGAAAAACATCATGTACGGAACTGGTAAGTGGTAAGATTTTTCTGGATGAAGGAACAGAAACTACTGACTAATCACTAAATGACTCTATTCATCTATAGAAGCATAGTGTGCGGTTTCTCCAGGAACTCTTTGAAATGACGTAACCAGGTCGCTCCAACTGCTCCATCGACAACACGATGATCGCACGACAGGGTTACCTTCATCACTTTAGTACTGCGGTACCTGAAAATACTACTGCAATCTGTATTGAAAAGTAAAGAATTGTGAAAATATGGGTCAAAAATCAAGAACTGATAAGCCTTTATTCCTGACTTTTTCGTACACGATTCCACTTGGCTTTTTCGTGTTTCCTTACTGCTACACTTCTAATTGTAGTAAATCGTCATTCAGCCACTCTAGCCGGAGGAACTTACCCTTCATTTTCACATGGAACCATCTTTGTCTCTGCACCACCTACGGCTAGGATACACGATTGTGGAGGGTTGATGATTGCTGTGAAATCGGTGACGCTCCCGTACATGCCGAGGTTAGACACGGTGAATGTACCGCCCTGGAAGTTTTGAATTAATGAGACCTACTACGCGATGCCAAAAATGGCAGAACAGACCTGGAACTCGGCTGGCTGCAGTTTACCATCCCTGGCACGAGCAGCCAATTCCACAACTTCTGCCGAGATCGTAGCAAGGCCCTGAATTGATTGTTCAGAGACACAGCTCACAATAATTCTGAAGAATCTAGCTCAAGTGATACGATGGAAGTTGTGGTGCACAATATTGCAAAAACGGCGAAGAAAGAGCAAAAATCAGCCAAAAAAAGGCCTCAAAAAGCAGAAAGAAAGATGGTGGTGCGAGTATCATGTTCCTTGATCGTCTGAGTGTCTCCCATGTAAGCAAACTATTTCTGGGTATTCTAATTGGATAGTGCAACCTTAACAAGGCCTACAGAACACGTCCACTTTCGGATGTGTACGTCGGCCACGCAGGCTTCAAAGCTCTCTCAAACTCGTTTTCACCGTCACAATTACCGTCTATTAGTATACCGCCATCGATTATTAAAACCCTAATGATATGATCGACTGACTTACTTTTGCATGAGCGTTGAATACAATGGGGGTTATCAATCCTGATGGTGTGCTCACAGCTATGCTTACGTCCACGTTGTTGTTCTGTCGAATGAATGTGTCCATCCAGAAACTGTTCACTTCCGGCACACGCAAGCACGCCAAGGCGGACGCCTAAAATGGTAGTAAAGGGGTGTTAAGGCATGGTAATCACAAAGGTTAACTATGTAATTGATGTGAAACCAAGAAAATAATGCGATCACTAACCTTGACAATGAAGTCATTAATGGAGATCTTTGTTGTACTACCAGTTCCTTGAGCAAGCAATTTATTCAGTTTCTCACGAACTCTAAAATGACAGCAACCTTCTTCAACAGTTTCATGTGCAGCTTAATTAGGTGGGGATGAGGTCTCCATTTGATTTTTTTAGTTTTTTTTTTTCTGATTTTAATTTTTCAAGGACATAGCAGTTCCCTGTGATGAATAAGGTACACCCTCTAGAAATAATTTCTTTCACATGTTGTTTTCCCATCCCTTCCAGTATGACCCCTGCGTTCTCACCTACTAGTCACCGCCGCACCTCTCCCTCTGACTTAGGAACCTCCGAGTAGGTATAAAAACCTTTGATACAGAAAAAAAGACGGAAGAGTTCGTGAATTCATCAAGTGAACCCTACACTCTTTGCAAATACGACCGGTTCCTCCCCAAACAGGTCAGTATCACTTCTTCTATGACTTCTATGGCAGGAGTTTGTGTCTGTTCTATGCTTTACCCCTCACCGACATCGAGATGCCATTCACAGATGCCCCTCAGAAGCGACGACCCTTTTCAAGCCAGACCGATTACCCTTTGATAAGTTTATAATGCATGAAAACCTACGTGAGCAATGCGTCGATATTGATTTCAGAAGTCAGGTAGTAATGTGGGATTGTGGTCTTGCTTGCCGTCAAACGTTTAGCAATAGTACTGCGCATTCCCGTAAGAGGAATGTCCTAAATAGAACTTATTTGTTGAAGAAACTGCAGAAAACCACTCAGGTATGGTGGATTCCTTGTGAGCTTACTTTGTACTCAGCTCCAGGAACTGCATGAGCAGCTGGACGTGGGGCTGCCGCCGCAGCTGCAGGCGCACCCGGCTGAGCATGAGCGAGATCGGCTGCGAGAACTCGTCCATCAGGACCGGAACCAGGAACTCCCTACAAAAAAAACAAAGTGTTGCTCGAAAATCGATGTACAAACTCCAAGTCCTTACTTTGAGGTCTACACCAAGTTTTTCGGCAAGCTTCTTCGCAAGAGGAGTAGCTCCTACATGTCCAGCTGCGTGGGCAGGAGGGGATGGAGCTGGTGCAGCAACCTGGAGTTTTTTTCATAGAATATACCTGGCTCAGTACCAGAGTCTCTCCAGAACGGCTTCGTTCAAGTTATGGTCTGTTCCTAGAAATACAAAAGGCAGAACGTACTGGGGCAGGTGTTGGTGCAGCAGTTGCTGGTGGTGGTGGAGCTGGTGCACTGGGAGCTGAAGGAGGTGGTGGTTTTGGTATAACCGTAGCTCCGTCATCTTTGTAATCTTTGAAAGCTGCCACTTTGTCCTTGCTGTCAACCATAATGCAAAGCAACTGAAAAGGAGATATTCTTGCGAATGGAAAACCTTTGCAATGGTTAAACGCACCTTTCCTATGGGAACACCTTTCGTGCCTTCAGGAATGACAATTTTGGCAAGGAAACCTTCTTCAGGTGATTCGAAGCTGATGACGGCCTTGTCAGTTTCGATATCACACAGAACATCACCTTCAGCTACTTCGTCTCCTTCTTGCTGAATTTCAAAAGCGTTTTCAAGCAAAATAGGCGTCGTAATTATCTATTCACACAAATTATTACTGATTATGTTAGTTTGTGTAGGTGTAATTTTGAAATTTACAGCTGTACACTCAAAAGTTTAGTCTATTTTACGTTGTTACAAAGCGAAAATTCTTCTCTTCATCTAATGATGTCACGTGCAAACGAACCCTCGAGTACCTTATCCTATCGTTGTCCAGTTATCCTCTCAGGACCTATTGTGGCACAAATCATGATCGCATGGCCATTCCTTCTCTGCCCCTTCCCTTTTCACGCAATCCTGCCCTTGCTCGTAAGTGTCTTTTGTTTTTTTGTTTTTTTGCAGTTCGATTATGTCTTGTATCGAAAGGTACTCTTTTGTTGTACTGTTTTTTTTTTGTTTTTTCATCTTTATTAGAGTGGCAACGTTTTTTGTGAGTTCTGGTATTTAACTTGATGCTATAGTATGAATGAAATAAATAAACAATTCGAGAAATACAATAATAAACGAGGAAGTGTGGACGAACCTTTCCCCAGCTGACTATTTTTGCAGTTTCCATGGTGGGTGATAGAGCAGGTACGGCGATATGGCTGCACGGTGGATAATCCCCTGAACAGAAAAATAAAAAGCTGAGTAGAGGTTCAGTCACTTTTCTGAAATATCTTTCAGTATCCAGACCTCTATTTAGAAATTGGCCTCGTATTTAATGTCTGAAGTGGGTCAGTATGGAGTATACAGGGTTGCTTCAAATCCATTTTCTTTCGTTCGAAATGATTTGCTCTGTTAAGTTTTGAAGACACAGTTCACTATAGAAACATTTTCTGCGATTCCCCTATAGTATGAAGTCTCCGCCTTATACCATTACTTGCCGTTATAAGGTCGAAAAACGTCTTGTATAGGGCACAACAAAGGGCCAGAGATTGTATCGCGTGAATGCCACAAACACAGTGGACGAGTTTCTACTGCGAAGTAGACTCTGCACTATCTCAAGGGACTCCTATGTGAAAAATTCAAACACCTCAAAATTATCGTGAACTATGCCTTTGAAGATTCGTACATGACTCTCAGGAAGGCATCATAAAATCACGGGAGCACATTAGTTCCTAGGACGTTTTTAATGGAAAATCGTCGCAGACAAGTGAGTTTATACTCATATCGTCACGATTAGAGCGCTCTTCACTGCAAATCTGTGGGTGAAACTATCCAGCTTCAGTAAGGAAGTAAAAGCGCTCAGTTCTTATTGATCAATTTTGCTCGTGACTCAGATTTTATCCGATAATGCATCCACTGGGAGAATATACGGTCCAGCAAATTTCACTGTTCTCGCCTCTGACTTACCTCCAGAAGCAGCCGCTGCAGGAGCGGCTGGGGCTGGAGTTTCAGCTGCTGCTGGTGCTGCCGCCTCAGCTGCTGGCGCAGCCGGAGCTCCTGATCCATCGTCTTTAAAGTCTTTGAAAGCTGCCACGGCATCTTCGCTGTCAACAATAATGCAAAGCAACTGAAAAGTGTGTTGATAGCAGTAAGGAAAATTCAATTCAAAATTTCGAGAAACAGACGCACTTTTCCTATGGGAACGTTCTTTGTTCCTTCAGGAATGACGATTTTGGCGAGGTAACCTTCCTCAGGCGCCTCAAACCCCATGGTTGCCTTATCCGTTTCGATTTCACATAGAAGATCACCTTCACCGAGCTGCTCTCCTTCTTTCTGAATATCGTCAATGTTGATCCTATACTGTATGAGACGGGCACGGACAATTTGTTTATGTTAAACTTCTAAAACTGTGGATTTCCGGGTGTTCTTGCCTCCTAGTTCCTTATGAGCTCCTGTCAGTAGTTTCACCTTCTTTTTACAATACCATCTCACCCCCTTACCATATTGAAATGATAAAGTCCGCTCTTTATAAGAAGGCAGCTATGACTTCGAGCTTTTTCATTATCACTTTTTATCAGCTATCAAAAATTTCTATTAATCCACCAACCTTCCCACGATCACAAGCCTCATTCACAGTTTCGAAACAGAAACTGGGTAAGGGTGGGTAAGAGTTTCCGCTGAGACACAAAAATATACCAACAGGCAATACTTAGCGCATGTGTTACGGGCTGGAACAACAGAAGTGAGTGAGAGGTGATGAATGTTATCCACGACTGCGCTGGTAGCACCTGTAGAGCGTTATGGCCAAGGCCGAAACGATTTGCGTAAAATGGGCATCTCAAAACGATTTTCTATCAATCCTTGGAGCAAATTGTGAAATCCTCTCCACTCTGAATGCCCCTTCCTATCTAAAAAAAAAGTGTTCTAAAAAAGGAGAAGCTTGTACGTTGATCCCATACTCCTTGTCATGAGCCCGTGACATAAGCTTGACCTTGCTTCTATCAGTTCCTTTGCCCATCGTGACGAGCGGATTGCCCACCACAACGACATAAGCATAGGTCATTCTGAGCACTGCGGTTTTTGCCTATTGATTGTTTTTCCAGTGGAATCGGGGCGGAAAACACGAGTAGTTAGAGGCAAAGGATAGGGCATTATGGAACCAAGAGGCAACAACGACCGTTCATCTCGTTCATCAACAGTTCGCAAATAATTGATTGCTACTCAGTGTTCTTAGATAATGAATCAAACAAAATGTAAAAGAATCGTTGTAACACACCTTCTGCCAACTGACTACGTTACCGGTTTCCATAGTAGGAGAGAGTGCAGGCAACGCAATACGTTTGTGTGGTGGGAGTTTGCCTTAAAAATGATTTTTGACATAACAAAGAATGAGAAAATATGGGTATACGAGTAAGGTGGATGGAAATAGGTGTGATGTGCGTCTGAGTGTGTGACCCTTAGGGAAAACCAAACCAAGGCGAAAAGGGATTCCGCCAAGATCTTATCCTTTTTTGGCTCTGAGGAGCTACCATATTTTGAATCTGAAACTTGTCTAGCTTCTTTAAAGTCCGATGCTCCAGCTTGGATCTCAAGTTGCCGGCAAAGAACGTCTATAGTTCGCAGAATAGTGCGTGCAGCCGTTTCTTTCGCTTCGACCACAAGGCCATATGAAGAAGGTAACCTAGCTATTTCAAATTCAACCTAGCTTTTTTAACCTCCATACTTTATTTACTGACGACAACGTCGTCAAGATCTGCAAAGCATTGATGAAAACGTGGCCTACCGATCGCGCGCCAAACGCGGATATAAAAGATGCACGCAGAGGACAACGACACGATATTTTTTCTTGTTTTTTCTTTTGATTGTTGTAGGTATTTTCTTTGTTGTTTTTACTAACGGGTTCAATTACCCAAGTCTGGGGTCTGGAAGTGTGTTATCGATAAACTTGGTGGTTACCGGCGTGTATCAGTGTGGGATTTGCTCAAGTATCGATTGAATACCTATTCTGTATTTCCTATCACTGAACCTTCATCATTTACTGTATGATTGTTAGACATCAGTTCAATTCTTGACGAGTCACTATCGTTGCCATTGCGTGGTGTTAGGGCAATATTTTTTCCGAGGGAGCTTACCTGAGCAGAATGATCTCGTGCCTTGAACGACAGCTACAGGACGAAGTTCACATTTTGACAAATTACCGATCAGAGATGTGATATGTGAAGTGGATACGGGTCGGCTAGAATGATAGGATATTACATCACGTTGGTGATTCGTGGAAACTTCGATTCAACTGAGGCGGAAAGAATAACAGCTCCGTAAACCGTTGCTTTTGAAATACCACGTTTCCTTCCAGAGTCGGAATCGATCATTCTGTCTGGGATCCTCTTGCATTAATACTTTTTTCCACTGTCAAAAAATCGGGAAAACACCTTTGTGGGATGACACCAAGATTGACGGGGTTCACCGCTGCAGCTGCTCCGTAACGAAGGCCGCCGATTGTTCGAATTCGGAATCCGCGAACCGGAATTGTAGACATTTCACCTAGAAAAGGAGTTAATTTACAAATATACCTGCCGTAATAACAAATAGTAAAGAACGTACCGTTTGGTAGAGTGTGAATATCTTTCTGCTGTTACGTCAAACTCCTTTCTGGGTGAACCACTCGGTCTGAATATTTGATATTTAGAGTTAAAATTCAGTTTTCGTCAGTAATTCAACAACTAGGAAAATAAGGAGTCGATGAACAGAACAACGGATTTAGGCTGTTTCACTTCGGCACTAATATTCAAAAAAGCAGGTTGAAATAGAATCGCACATGGAGTCATCAGTCAGTCAAGCGATCATTAGTCATTTAATCCGATCGGTGAAAAACTAGATCCCCTAAGGCGATGCCTAATGGGAGCTAAGGCCAACACAGAAAAAGGATTTTGTAATGAGATCTATGGTTCTAATGGTTATAATCCTATTACGAAGGAAAATTTTCGAATGGGTTTTTCGAGGGAACGGTAAACATGGCGGATAACGGAACTGGTTGGTGGTTTTTGACCTAATTCGACCGACTGATTCTGCCTACGTAAGCGCTCGTTGCCCTACTAATTGTCTAACGAAATAGATTTTTCATTTTATTTGTAAATAATTTACTGAAATGCAGAATAAAGGCTCTACGCTTTTCTCAAGGTCTCTTTGACAGAGTGAACCGACTCCGCTTATTGGCAATCGAATGTTTGTGAACATCTGTAGTTTTCTTATGAATCACTCCTATCTTACTCCTGTGAAAAGAAGAACTTTCAGAATGATTCGCTGTTTCCATCGGCTTTTTTCGGCCGCGAATCGATGACGGAGAAGTGGAATTATCTTCCAGCAACCTTTGTAAACTTGACTTCTTATCAAGAGAACACTAATCCTGTTGACAATTTTTGGAGTCAGACTACGGACGATAAAGTTTTGGGTTGAAATATGAGGCGTATTGGATCCTAACGACCATGGCATTGACAATCGACTCAGCCAGCTTCAGCCCACATAAGTTTTTCAGTGCTACCCAGTGATGATTCGAAGAACTCGGACAGAGACGGACAGTGTAAAGCCTCAACGTACTTTCAGAAGAAAAACAGACGAGCTGTTCAGCATTCTGTGGTTAAAGACTGAGAATAATTATTTGAAGCAAGTATTATTCAATTGAATACAGCTTATATCGACTAAAACTTTGACAGTTTCAACGGTAAATGAAGGAGCGTGGTACATGAAGTGAACAAAGTCCGCAAAAGACGTGACTTTTTTCTCGATACTTCTCATTGAATTTCAAAGGCGGTGGGCGTAATAAATGAGATCTACGAGAAGGCCACGAAAGTATAAAAAAACGGTCAGGTGGCGAAAGGACGAGAGCTAACCGAGCAACTTGTTCATCACCCGAAATCGACTGCACAACTAGGTTCTCTAGTACTCAATCAGTTCTGAGGGCTCACTCGCCACTGAGTCAGTTCATCTATACACGGATAATCGGATACGCCGCTTTAAAAGGAAATGAGAAAATTGATGAAGAAACTTCGACAAGATTGATCAAGTTGGTTTTATTAAAGAGATAGTTCGCTCCCATCACGCCCGTATGTGAAGATGTTGAACTGGGAAAATGTCCTTCCTCTGTTTCAATCACTAGAGGGAGTGAGTAATAAGTTTTGAGAAAATGTTCTGGATTTATAGTTGTAATGTTTTCTATTTTTATTCAATTCATGTGCGCAAGGCACATTTTCTGATAAATAAATAAATATGAAATACGTTGTTGACACTTCGACAAGAACGAGGTACGATCGATTGAGGAGTTCAAATATAAGAGCGCAAAAGGAAGTAGAACATTAGAGTAGGCTAAGTCGAAGCGACTTTCTAATTCTGTTTCGTCAGATGGATTCCCACTCGAAGCGAAGGTCAATTAGGACTTTTCAGGAATCAACATCGAGTGGCTGGATTATTTATGAACTTGAAGGCTTTCCTGTTAATGAGCGTAGTCAATTTTTGGGCAGCTTAATATCCTAGGAAGGAGCAGCGTTAAGTGAAAATTCCTTGGATAAGATTTTCTTGAGATTTGGCTTCATATCGAACGCAAAAGGAACAATAAAGGAAGTGATGTCAAAGTAATTATACTCGATGAATCTGAAGAGGAGGAATGAAGAGGAAAAACCTGATATTCAACAGTATCAAGTCACGTTGGTACTAGAGAACAGGGCAGTGAAGCTTTGTCGCTTATCGATTGCGAAGCATTTTACCCACCTGTCTAGAAATGCCAGAGGTGGATATAGCGTGCTCGGGGATCGATGAAGGCTCCGTGGAGGCAGATATCAATGAGGAATTTGGGATACGAGCAGCGGCGCTATCCAAAAAGGAGGAGCTATCGAAGTGCATCGGTTTCAAACGATGTGCCAGCTCGGAGTTGAGATTTTTCTGTGCCACAAACGACGAACGTCACACACTTGCCCGGGATTGCTAAAAAGAATCGGGCAAATAATGGGTGTCACACCAGCTCGTAGATGTCGATGAGGCAATTTCATTGTCAAATAGAAAGCATTTCTTCCCGTCTGGCAATTAGCTGAATTCTGAATCCATCATCGAGGCAGATGAGTAATGAAAACATTCCATTTGGTCGTTATAGTGATAGCAACTAGGCATGTCAGGACCGCCTTCATTCTTAAGAGGAGGATTCCTCATTCGTGATGACCTAGTCTTGCATAGTGCCGGTTGTGGCATCTCCTGGCCCAGCCAAATATAGACATCGACGGCACGGAAGCCCGACATCGGCAAATTTGAGAAAAGCCGCGGTTCTCGTAGGGTAATAAGAAAAATAATATATTTTGAACAACTGAATTTCACACTGCCGGCTGGGGCAGCCGGGCAGAATTATGAGAACACGACGAACTCACCAAGAACCAAATACATAGCTCATTGAGAAAAGTCAATACGGCGGCTGGAAAACTTATTTAGCAAGCACTAGGTCGAATGCCACTAATTCATCTTGACTGAGAAAACGAGGTGGGAGCTTTCACTTCGTACATCGCGGGGTAGTACCTCGAACCCCGACTCTTTGCTACTTGTGTTCTGAGATCGGAGCTCTTGGAGAAGCCAAGGAGCTAGGAGAAGGGCTATAAATCTTTCACCGCAAAAAAATGAAGTCCGCTCGTAAAAGTCAAGTCATGAAGTCGTTAAAGCTTGAATGAGTCCCAGATTGAACCTAGCTCCTAGACCCTCAGACAAACAGGTATTGACCTCAGAAGCCTATTTTTCGAGTGCCTAATATATAATAATAAATCTAAAGCTGAGCCAGCTACTTACGTTGAATGCAAAGGATGCAGTCAGGCAGGAAGAGAACCGTCAGGCTAAGTGTATCGAGCGCTCAGGGGCCTTCTGAGAAAAGACTAAGCCTCAGTGCTCAGGCAGTCATCACTCTGAGAAATGTTACAACTCAAAGGCTAATGAAAAAACGGTGCAGAAGACTTATGAATTGAGGATCGAATGCAAGGCTACCCGTCCGCGGGAAGGATTCGCTTCGGATATATCCCCGAGCTATGAGATCATTGTGGCAAAATACAAACTTTTTCACACTGAGTTGGTCCGTAGGTCTCTTTATGTTTCCAATTACCAATTAATTCGTCAAAGTAAACATGACCTCTTTGTTCGAGTATTGACATTTCATGGTCGTAGGTGGGGCTCTGTAATCATACCCAAGGTTCGGAAACCAAATTACCTCGGTACTCGTCCAGTGCGATCAAGCCTTTCATCATCCGGGGCATCGGAAAAGTGAAAAGCTCCGGGTATTTCGAACCGGGCTCTTGTGGGAGGGTATATTTAGTGACTAGTGTCCTGGGAGGCCTCCATAATCCCTTAAAGCCCTTTAGAGGTACGGAACTGTCATCGTCTGAATGGGAGTGGGTGCATCCCATCGTAGGATCGATCAACCACAAAGATTTGTTTACCTTATTGTTGACTACATACTTCCACAAACTCTAGATTTTTGCAAAGTAGAAATACAATGATCGGGCGTTTTCACTCCTAGAGGTTTCTCGTTTCGTAAAAGAACTGAAGGAAATATATTGGAAGAGGTGCGGGTTGGGTAATGAGAGTTGTCGAGTAAATGGAAGTGGGAACGTTTCAAAAAAATAGTAGTAAGGAGGATAAAAATCAAGCATTCCATCTGATTTTTGCTGTAATTCTGCTAAGTTTGAAGAAAGTTGTTGACGATCCTGCATGCGTTTTTGCCATTGCCCTCGATTAATCACAGCAACATAGCTCTATACCTCAGGCTCCAGGCTGCTGTGTAATCAAGTAAAAACACCCCAACGAAACCGCTTCTTTGCTTGGGCATTCTAAAGTCTCGGAAAAATTCAAAAACCATTCGTGCGGTCAAGATGATACAATGACTTTGTCCCCCTCCCCAGGATTTGAACCCCGAACCTTGTTCGTGGTAGAGGCGTCACTTAGCACCAAAAGAGCTCCTCTTCGCTAGAATGGATAAGTATACTTGCATTTCCTATAAAAATAACGCTAATGATGCAGAATTCCATCTTGACATGGCAAATATAAGGCAATATCGAGTAGAACTTCAATGATGGAGTGTGACAAGTGAAATATTGCCGAGCATATGAGAAAGGGTTTTTGTTCGATTCCGAATTACCTATTCAATCACACAACAGGAATGGCAGGAGATAAATCATCCTTGACAAGTTATCCTTTTCCCAATCATTTATGACAAGAGTGTTCCGATGGGGCAAGCAGAATGAGAAATCTAGGGATAATATGCCGCTGACCATTGCGCTTAAGTGGCTCATGAAGTTCCATGAAAACAAACTTCTTCGTACGAGTTTCGAACAGATATCTATAAATGCAGCAAGCCAAGCATCCTGCCTAGGTTACAGGTGGTATAGTGGATAAAAGCAAAGAGGGAAAGACATGAATCCACGCCTTAGTCTCTGAAAGGTCATGCTTTTGGAGCATGATTGACAGTACCGACCACCAGCATACCGACGCCAGATATGTAGTTCAAGTAAATCAAAGTGGCGATCGGTAAAATACATCTCGAACGATCGTCTGAGGTTATGGGCGAGGAATCATTGGCGACAATTGAGATTGTTAGACATAGAAAATTCATGGAGGAACCGGAAAATCGTCAAAAATCGACCAAAGACCAGAGCCGAGACGAACGTTGGGGGGTGTTCAGGAGGGGAAATATGGCAGATTCATATTCGTCGTATGAGTCAACGGAGAACAATTCAATGGACCGGAATTCTGCTGGAGCGATTGCCGAGGACGCAATAAAATCGATCCATCTTCGAAGCGAATGGTTATAAGTAATGAAAAACAGTTGGTATCGAGGAATGTTATGTGCGGAGGCCAGAACTTGAGTGCAACGATGTCGCTTGGGTTCTTGCGAAAGCCAGTCAACATCTGAGGAAGCCAAAACCATGCAGAAGGCTATGGTAGGGAAGAATCATGAGGAAGCCACTGATTTCGAGCTGCTCGGTATAAATCAGTTGAGTAAGCTGGGAAAATAGTGTTCACAGAGAAATGATTAAGCACCAGCAATCGACCACAACAAACCTCAAAACAACAGAAAGGGCACGACTGGTGATGTTAGACTTCATACGTGTTCCTGGCAATATAATAATAATTTCTGGCCCTTGGCTTAGATGTTATTTCATCCTCTGAACGGATTTAGTCTTCTGGGTTGATCAATCCCGGATGCGCCGCGACAGTTGAATCCTCTTCAGAATTGTAGTGGCGGATTGAACGCATGTAGGGCCGATACCATGACTTGCGGTAGCCAGCCAATGCCAATGATGCCAAGCCAGCCAGCAGTTCTTTTACCCTCTCAGGCGAGTTCATTACCAATTAACCGACCCCGGAGGAATGGTGGGCTTCGGTTACTTTGGGCGGATATCGATTTGGAGTCGAACCCGTAACCGTGTAAGTATGATATGGCGCCACTCGCCCAGTTTCAAAAGTAGGGGTTGTATATGAATCTATGCCTGGAATGGACTCTATGAGATTATGGATTGATCAGAGGGATGAAGTATGCTTACAGAGCAAGGTGTCAGGAACAGTACTTTACTGATCTTTATTAATTTTGTAGCAAACGATATTTTCTTCAAGTTTTCATTCCGATCACCGAAGCAAACCTTTTCCGAAATCAATAATTATTATGAAACGAAAGAACTGTGGTTTTCTAGCCAAGTTCTGTTGATAGTACTGCAAGATCAATCATGACTGAGGTAGTGCATTTCAAAAGTGTAATGGAGAAAAGCAACCAGCTGCGAAAATCCAAAAAAATAAACTCCGCACATTACACAACGTTGAGGAGTCATGTGTGGGTACTTGTGGTGTTTCGTTATTGTTTACCGGTTCGATTCAATCGACACATTCCTTTGGTATCGGGCTGAACTGATATGATCAAGTAGCACGCTATCACTTACATGGTCTTGGGATCGAATCCTGAGTCGATGGTCGCCCAGGCCAACCAAGGCTTTCAGTCCTCAGCGTCGGCTGATTGGAATCAGACTCGTCTGCAAAAATAAAAGCAAGCGCCGTTTTGGGCACCGGATGACCACTATGTCATTTTATAATACGCCACCACGATTGGGAATGGAAGTCAAATACAGGGCACACCCAACAAAAGAGATTGTAAGTATTTGAATATCCAAGCTTATATGTACCTCTCTCTCAGTTGTTGACGACTTTCTGGTTGACAAATAGTTTAGAAACTACCGGTCGGGACACTACCGGCAAAGCCTATTGTCAAGGCAACATTCTGAAGCCCTACGCCAAAATCGTTGTCCACAAAGTAATACCAAAGGAGTTTTTTCTTGAATGCTTGAAAAATTTGGACTGTCTTAAGGTGATCATGTTGTTTCCAGAAGTGGTATGCGCCTAGCATTCTACTTTCATTAGAAATCGTTATGGAAATGGAATGCGTACTAGGACCATAGAATGGCTTGCGATGGCCATCCGATACGCACGTCAGTGCCTTTATCCTCCCAGATGAGTTCGGCAGCTTAAACTGACCATAGATTTATGGAAGAGTTGGTTGGCCCATGCTCGTTTCCGGGATTCGACCTCGAACTATGCGTATGACAATGCGCCACTTACCAGTATACCAACTTCACTTTCATCAGTCTCTTTTGGAATGTTTCTATGATATAGGCCAGATCCTATTTTAATCGATTCCAGGGATAATTTCAGATTCCGTACAAAAATACCGAATGAATTCCAAAATTAAACTGAGCAGAGTTCTCAAGTCTGAGTATGACCGCGTTGACGGCCTATGTATCCCCTTGACCGTCCACTGGAGTGCAGAACTACGAGACAATCCGCAAGCTCATCAACTACAAGTCCATATGCCCTTGTCGTCGCGAGCAAGTGTAATTTGCCGGATCCTCTTTGGTCGGCGGACACGATGCCGTTCATTTCGTTCTTACAGACTTGTCATGAAGAAATCTGACCTTCAAGCCAAAGAAGGACGTCCTCAAATCAGGCAACGTACTAGCGCCACCTAATCTCCAACTTCTTGGCGGAGGCGGCCCTGTTCAGCAGCAGTCGTTGACCGAATTTGGAATCGATCCCAAAAATTTACTTTGTCAATAGGACCGCTCCTTTCTTCTTTCTTTTCCTGCTTTTATCAGAAACAGTACCTCCCCTCCTTCCCTTCCTTTCAGCTTTTTCAAAGAAGACTTCCTCCAAAAGGGTAGGTTATGGTCCGAAAAATTTCTCTACGAGAAAGGGTCCTGAAACGAAAAGGATGCCTCATTCCAACTATCGAAGAGTGTAAACTGAAGCAATGGGTGAGCTAATCGGAATTAAAAGAAAAATTAGCAAAACTTGGATAATTTATGCGACCTGAAGTAAATTTTACAATATTTGGCACTTTTTAAATGAACATTAAGAACGAATTCAATGGTAATAACAAAAAACACAGGAAGTTTCATAGAAATCACAAACAATATCACACGAGTTAGAGTTTAATCCGGCTAGAAAACCATAGATACTGCGGGTGTGACGTTAGGTCAGGACGCGTCGCGTTATTGTTCAGCCGCCGCAAGCGGCGCGCGCGGCAATGTCGCGTCCTGACCCACCAACGGTCACCTCTAATCAATATCACCCAAAAGAGAATGAGCTTCAGATTACGAACAGAGGAGATAGTTATAAAATGATTGTTAAGTGAATGGAAAGCACCAAAGGAAGGCAAATCACAAAGGCTTAATCAAATTAGTTAAAATCAGCTTTCAAAGTGCAGGGTACCATTGCGGGCTGTCTATATGAGATCTGTATAAAAACAAGATGAAATTGACATTCTCGATCCACCGTACAGCTCCCCATGAGGATTTCACAGTCAACTGTCATCTCGGCCAAAAGTGGGCGTGGTTGTCGGGCTTGTGGACGCCAGGCTCTGCAGATCCTCTCTGCTACCTTCTGCAGAGCTCGGCCTATACCCTTCATTACAAGGCAGGATGGTATCGAATCTCGTGGTTATTGAACGGAGAGAAGTTTGACGATGAAATAGACAGTTATGATTTGAATCACCAACTGGAGAAAGGCAAACATTGCATAGCTGACAAGTAGGTATTGCAGAAGAATGAGGAAATCCACGGGCAGTGATGCGATATCCTGAAAATCAATCAGTAGGATTCGTAAACAGCTCATTTTTCAGTAGAAAATGGAAGTGATCTGCTCCTACAAAAGGAGTTATTACTGTATAAGGGGAGCTTGAGGATTAGTTGAATTATGGCTGGGAACTTGGCAGTGTCAGGTACCGCAAAAGGTATAGTCCAAGTCCTGGATCCATACCAGCCTGATCCAACCGAGTCTTCCACCCCTGGGATTGATTTATTGACACCAAGCCTGGCTTGAACCTCTGCTGTTTCCCTCTACAGCTGGCCATTTAGAAGTGAGTGAGTGATCCAGAAAGGCCAATCGTCAGTAAAATTTGCGATTACTTGAGCTGATGAGGGGGAGCTAGAATTAAGGAGAGGCGTGGCCAGAATCCTTTTGAAAGCGAGCGTGTTTGAGTACACTGTACAGTAACGTGTTCCTTTCAATACTACTTCAGATTTCTTCAGATTTCTATTTTGCTTTGAAAGAATAATTTCGATGTTCTATAACGCCCTCCTACACCCTAACTCTAATTTTCCCGCTTCTTGGGCAAGGACAACGTCATTTGCGCCCCAAGGAGCGGTAGTTCCCCATTGAGGACTGTCTTTACGTGCTTTGGAGGAGCCACGAGCTTCCAAAAACTTTTCAAAATTAGGAAGCATTGAAAACTGGGAGTCGTAGACTAATTATCCGAGATAAATCGCCAGTAACGGACAGCCCCAACCGGAACGGAACGAGCCTCAGCATCGGTTTTTACAGTACCTCTGACCAAATCCGGAGGTTGAGGACGTTCTATGAATGACAATTACTCTACTGTAGGGTCATTTGAAACGTTCACGGCAACTTTAAGGTAAACGATCCAGTTTCATTCCTACAATTACGCCGAGCCATCATTTAGTTAGTGTATGAAAGTCTAACCTGAATACCAAGCGGCCATCGTGGACCCGTTGACGAGAGCATACGGAGCATTTTATGATGGGTGGTTGATCGAATCATGCCCATGCTCATGTCAAGGGATACCTAAAATCCGATTAAATTTCATTTTGGAATTGGAGTTGGAATTCGAACACGGAACCCCCAGTGAAAGTGTTCGTTTCACCTGCTTCACGAGATTCCGATCTGTCGCTCGCGAAACATCGACGGCTTCCACAGCAGCTGAATTTAGTCAATTATCCTCTGAATCTCAATTCGCATCGAAATTAAAGTCAAAAAGACTATACCGAAAGCCTACAAAGCAAGACAAACAAATCAGCCACTGGTCTTTCACTCTTCCACTTCAGCATGAACCATGCACTCGACTCCCACTCAAATTGAACTGTCTACTGATTTCGTGCCTAATCATCACAAAAGGACTGCAGGAGACAAAGTGGGAGCCCGAATCTTGACCCACATTATGAATGTACAGACGCCTTACCGGAATCACTTTACGGGTGTAAGGAGTGCCCTTCGTTCCGCGTGTCCCACGAAACTAGGTAACGTCGCAGCTGCCGCACGCGGCGTGCCAGCCCGCAATCTTTGAAAAATGTCGCAGTTGTCAGCGGGGCGTAAGAATTGCGCTCGGTCCACAGCAGCTATCTTGAAGAGAAGATAACACGGACTCTAGCCGTATCGTTCGACCCTCTTCCACACGCACTTGCAATGACCTAACGCCTTTGTTCTCCACCTGCGTGGACTCGGAGATCCAACCTCGATCGTACCGTCCCCGCTCCATCATATTTCAGATTTTCAACATTTCTTCAGCCAATTTACTGACTCCAAGTTTTTTTTTTCGGCTACATCAATCAACATTCTCAAGCTTCTCTACCAAGTTTCCACCAAAATCCAGTCTTTCCATCAATTTTCAGCTTTTCCAGTGACTTCCTAGCGCTGCCTATTCCTAATGTGCAGTAAAGGGCTGTACAAGAGAATTCCTTAACTTTATGGCTTCTAACGCCAAATAAGGGAGAACAGGTAATAGCCAAAAATGAGGAATTCGCAAATGGTATCGAAGAGAAATGCCTCGCTGTTGCACGGAAATAGTCGTCAGAAAAATGGAAAACAAACCAATGGGTGGGCTGACATTCACCCAAGGCTAGCCTCAGACTTAAAATGCAAGCGTCGGTCTTTTAGACGCTCTTGCTCCTTCCATTCAGGCCTCAAGGGCGGGCGTGGTCCCATTCTCTTGGTATGAGTGGGGAGCCCTGCTGAACGAAACGCAGGATCACGATAAGGGTGAAGCCGCTTCAGGGCATAACTACTGCTGCTGGATGCATGGACCTCTCGAATGCAGAGCATGCTTGACTACCCTACCAGTTCGGATTCTAACTGGGCTATTCTAATGGGCAGCTGTTTACCGGCGAAGGTGGACTTCGATACTGCCCTACAGTACTCCACCGTACTCCCGCCGAGCATGCGTCGCCATAGCAGAACTTGAAACTACAATCTGCTTCTATGGTGTTGATAAAACTGGGTAAAGTAGCAAAAAGTAGGTAGAGGTTAGGTAGAGTAAACAACAGTAGCAAAAACAACAACAACTCACAAGTTATGAAAGCAGCTTGCTTGGGAAAGACAAAATTTGGTACGATGGCAGCAATTAGAAGAATGGCTACCGATTTCGAGATGACGCTTGACGGTGACAAAGCACTGGTGAGCGATAGGAACCCGAGAATTAGAGAGAAAAGTGGAAATGACAGCTGACATATCTGAAAAAACGTTGCTTTTGTGAGAACCTTTTGGAAAGCCTGGAAATAACTTTAATTACTGAATGGGGTCTGTACCGTACCATTTCGATTATGGTACTGGCTGATTGGACGAAAGTCCAAAGAAGCACGATTCGGGACACATCCGACACCAACAGAACTCCAGCGATAAAGATCTAAAACGAAAACTGGTTAGGTCTGAGTTAAGGTTTTTTGGGTACGAGTTTCGGCAGACCTGGATGTATGCCATGACCCGAATGAAGTAGATCGCTTGCTGATATGTCTGAACCCGGCGATCGTAGTCTCTGGACTGTGCCTTGAAATCGCGATAGTAATCAGAATAGTCATCGTCATACTGCCGGCGTGATATCATATAGGGACTCCTGAAATCGATATTAATCAATATATCAATAGTCAATATTTTATGAGACCTGAAATCAATATTCAGTAGCATATTGAAGGATAAGTGATTAGAGCCGAATAGACCCCTTGGGTATGCGCCCCGCATTTGGCTTTCGTCCAGAACACCACTAGTGTTGGAATGTGTACTTGGACGGTACAATGAATTGGGAGGGTCAACCCATGCATACCTCGGTGTTTTTACTCCACCGCTTCGGTATCGTTTACCCATTTACCACAATGTCGACGGAAGTTTCACTTGGTCAAGACAGGTCGGAGCCAGCTTTTTGCCCCTCCTACCATGCAAGCGGAAGCGTCGTCACTTTTCAGCATTGCCCTTTACTTTTCAATGAATTACCCTTCCAGACCAGTCTGGTATCGATTAAGCGACGTAGGGAGATAAGTATACTACTTGGCCAAGACTGACATTGGCCCGGAATTCAATTCACCCCGTATAGCTCCGTCTGATAACCTCCATTACCCTACCAGGCGAAGTCAGACGGAAAGACAAGTTGGCCAGACGGGTGTTGATCCCAAATTTCACTCTCGCATTATACTACTGCTACCGGCACGGCACAACCCTACCCAAAGTCCTCGGGGAACAACACGAGAACAGTCCGGAGTGATTGGAATTAGTCAGGAACCCTCCTCAGGTAGAGGAGGGTTCCTGACTTGACATACACTCCTTTCTCCCAGGTGAAATTGGCACCAATAAGTCGAACTCAGGGATGAATGACACAGTGGCCTTGATGGTATACTTACGTCTGATTCCCACAGTAAAGCTGGCTCTGCTTAGGTCCTGATTGGGTTCGAACCCAGAAATTCTGCGAGATCTCCGAAATTAAGTTAACTCTATCATGGCTATTGGGCCTTCTCCTGAGATTGGGAATTGAATTTTCTTGTGAAGTCAAGTACTCGTTCAGAAAATATTCCTCGACAAAACGAAAAAACTCCCCGATTCCCAAAAATAGGCATGCAATGAGCGTACGTAGTTGTTTTTCTCTGTTCACGACGTAGTTATGTAATTGTCGAACTATTGAAAAAGGACAAACTTCACCTCGTTCACAAGGGCGACCTTGCTGGCGACAAGGTTGAATTGAATTTCAGCAACTACTCCTACAAACTATCGGATCCATGTTAGGCAAAAAGAGTATTTATGGTTCAGGACAGAAGAAATCTTCGATCTTCAGAGTTCAAATCGGAAACTGGGGTCCCATGGCTTCATATAGAGATCTCCACCCGAACATATAAAAGGAGTTCTCAGGGAAGAACGACCTTAGCTGCACATTACTTATAGACACGTACACTTTTCGGTGAACGCACACTTTTTTAGTAGAATGAGCCTTCGATAGATGCACGGTTTCTATTGCATGCTTTTCCCTCGTGCAAATGATCGTCCACTACAACTGCTGTCTTCGAACCTGAGTAAGACTTGGGAGTAGAGGAAATGGGTGGGAGTATAGGGGAGCACGGGAGAGCTGTGATGGGAGATCTTTGCGTTAGCGAATCCCAACCAGTTATTAAGGGGGTCGCAAAAGTACCGTCAAGGAGCGGATAGTACAGCTCGACTGAGGACCTTGACAGTCACCCATAAGTGACTGAACATCTGGTAACCAGAGCTTGGGGTTTGAGGTGTTCTCCGAGCCCAACAGCTACGACCCTGTAGAATCTACTCCGAGGCTAGACTGAAAGGCCTTCCTCAAAGTGTATGTGTGGTTATGCCAGCACCTCGACTGCCACTTTATCACCCCCTCTGATACTCCGCCCTGCCTTTGGTGGCTCAGGAAGGTTCCTAGGCAAAAGCGAATCAGTCCAACGAAAACGGTTACCTGTGATATGGGGCAGAAATGTATGTAGGAAGTCGGGTTCCATATTGTTGATAGTACGGAAAGTCATCGTCCATTTGATGGAGGAGCCGCCCAGTACTCCCGACCTATCGGATAGTCGTTTGGGTATCGGAAGATGTGGAATTCTGAAAAGCAATTTCGGATTTCATAGTAAAGTACAAGAAATACAGATCACGTATCAGGTATGTTGGGAAAGACCTCGGATGCATGGAAAGTGAGAAAATCTTTACATTCCGTATGAGCGTCATTGTCTCTGAGACAGTTGAATGAAGAAGAAAAGATGGAAGACGTTGAAGATAAACTAAACGCTACGAAAGAATCCAGTTCAAGAAAAATGGAGATCGAAGATTACGTAGGGGACTTTATTCGAGTAGTCCAATATCTGAGTGTTAGTTGATTTGAGCTCCAATATGTTGGAGCCAAACCTGTGGCATCATGCACATCTTGATCACCCACTTAGGCCCTTCTAATAGTCACAACGGTATCGAAGGCCTAACAGATTGACCGCCAATATGTCTGCCTCCCAGAATTTGTTGTACAAGCGAGATGCACATTTAAACGCTCGGAAATTCTGAACAGAATAAATTGCATGGCTGAATCCGGACAGGGCGAGCTCCTGCCAAGTGTGTTATGTGCACAGTTGAAGAAAACATAGGACGAAATGTAAATAAAAAGATTTTCGTAAATAACATGTTCAAAAATAGGGTCTGAGTGGGGAAGAAAAGTTCTCCATAAATTTTCAGCTTTTTAAACATAATGTTAAACCGTGATCAAAGGTCAACGAAAATATAGAAATACAATTGAAATTAGACAAAACTATGGATGAACTACAGTAATACATGTGTGAGCCGTAGATGTGAAGTGATGATCATCTGGGGAATGAAAGTCTCATATCTTCAGAGGCAACTTGAAGCAACGTCATTTCGCTGAAACACTAACATCATCGACAAGACCATCAATCGTCTCGTGTATGTCTTTGTATCGGTTAAAAACCTCTTGTAAATGCCCCTTTTCCGTGAGAAATGAAGTGTATAACCAGTCGTAATGGGAATGATCATTGCCGAACACATTATCGCAAGTTCCCTACATAATTACACCCGGGATTCACTGGGAATTTCTAGGTATTGGGTGAAAACGACTCATGAGGAACATGCGGTTTGACTTCAGGAACCACTGGGTCTAATGAAATCGGAGCCATAAACACATCAGGATAATTCAGATTCAGATTTGCATTCAGAGATTTACATAACTGGAATTAAATTAGAATAAAATCACAAAAGATGCTATACCATCACAATTACATGCACGCAGTCACCCCATAATTGGAATTACAATGATTACGACCTTGTCGTCAAGCTAAAACATATCCTCTTTTCTTGTTTACATACATAAATTAGGGTGAAATCGAGAACAAAACAATCTCAGGAAGGCTATATCTATCTTCTCCTCAAACAAATCAAATTGGAAGTCAGAGGTGGCATTAAAAGAATCCTTTTTGTGTATTTGGTCTCCGGTCACTGTAGGTTTACCATGTGGGAACCTATACTGTAAACATTCGGAGTACAGAAAGCTTGGAAGGTCCAAATTTGACTTGTTTAAATTTTCCAACTTCCCTAGCTACTTCTTGGATTCCCATGCATCGTTACCTATGGAACAGCTCAGAGAGGGAGGTAAGGAAGAAGAGGTATGATAGGGAGAAGGAAGTGAGTGAAGTAGGCAGATCTGCATTCGGTATACTGGTATCACATGCGAAAAACATCTATTTACGATAAACAAGCCTGCTTTCCAGATCAACTGCTTCAAAATAAATTAGAGAGCGAAGTGGGAAGAAATTTTTCGAGTAAAAGGATTTGAGAACGAAATCATACCTTAAATTGTTGGACGGACCTTAAATAAGGAAAACACTGGGAAAAAAGGAGCCGATTTCATCTATTCCGGGATCAGCAGATGTTTCAGAGCCTCCAGGATTTTTGCGAAAAAGAGAAATAAAAGGTGTGAAACCTGTTCAAAGAACGGTTCATAGAAATATCATCCTCAATACTCTAGAGAATTTTCTTTTCCTAAAGATTCCTTCCTGAGCAGGTTTGAATTTACTTTTATTTTTCCTTGACATTTACAATTGGGAGGTACTCCAAGATGGGAAAACAAACCCCGACTGCCACACACGAAGCTTTTCGCTAGGTTCAAAGGAGACACTGAAATATCTTGGGTATTCTGGAACCCTCTTGGAATTCCAAGAAGATTATATCTGCAGATTGATGAGAAGGAGAACACAATAGGAAATCAATAAGGACTGATCGATAGATATAAATTCTATATAAAGATGCGCTGGTCAGTTTGGCACGATCCTCCATGCCATTGACAGTGCGTGCGGGAATCGATCGACACCCCCTCCTTCTCGACAAGGTTTTTCCTCATTGAACCAGCTTACAAAAAGCCATAGCATCGAACACGCACACATGGCTCAGCCTTGAAAAAGATAAGGTCATCACTGCAAGATATTATTATTTTTACTAACTGCTATAATTTATTAGAATCTTCGAATAAGTAATACAAATTTTCGCGATAAATAATAAGTGATAATGATAGTGGTGATGATATAGTGATAAATAATAATAACTAGTAATAAGTGATAATAATAATCATTAATAACATCCATTAGTAATCGTGATACCACCCAGTAATAATGGATGATAAAAATAACTGATTGTCACATAATAAGTGATATAGTAGTAAATGATAGTGATAATAACAACAATAACGACAATAATTAAATGGTAAAGAACAAACCCTAATAAATAGAATTCGTAATAACTGTAATTATATAATAATAATCGCAGTGTAAATGAATTAACAGAATAAATTAAATCAGAAAAGTGAGAAGGCCTTGCCGAGATGTCGCTACTGGTCGTCAGTAGCAGTAATGGTAGCGCTATGCGATAATGATGGCGTTATGGTAATAACGTGTAATCTGATATAACAATGTCATATAAATAATAATAACGGTAGATCAAGCTCTTCCCTCTGTTTGCAGGAATACTTCGAAATAGAAACAACGGAATCATATCCAAACGCCAGAATGGCCAAGATTTCCATGCCTAGGAGGTTGGAGAGTGCAGAATACTCATTTAAAAGACAATGAACTGACTCAAGTAGTGAATTATCCCTATTCTGCGGAATCCAAGATCGAATATTTGTGCCTGTGCCTCTAAGTACCGAACTGTCATCATTGAGATGCAGACCCGAGACCAGGCTCGTAACCGCTCGACAATCCCAGGATAACAGCAAGGTCGGCATAAACTTTATCATCGTGAGGATCGCAACGAAAATAGGGCTCACAGAAAATAGTTAAACTTCATGATTCCAGGTCGAAAAGGGCGAGTACTTCTGCTTAGCTGTCGTGAGCCGATGGTTAAGAACTTACCCTTTTCGGCCTGTCATCGAAAAACAATGGCAAGAGAAGGTCAACCAGATGAGCTCCACCGTCAGATTTTACGACCTCGTGACTTCAAGTTCTACCAGGCTTTACTTTTGGAACAGAGCCAAAAATGTTTTCATTGGGACTGAATAAGGTAAATATCAATCTGAGGCTTGGCCTTTGTATAGAAATGAGTACGAATGCGAAGATTCGAGAAGGAAGGCGAGACGGTTCCACTGAGGTTGGCTCAAAGACAATGTAATCGGTCATTACATTTCGAGAAGACGCTAGAAAGTAGTAACCCTTGTCGGTTGTTAGTACGAAACGACCATTTCGACGAACCATAGCCAAAGTGGGCTCATTAGCTTCCCTAGCTCGATAAATATTGCAAAAATAGTCCAATCGGAAGGACAAATCGAAAAAATCCCGTCGAATACAGTGTTTGGGAGAAAAAACCAAATTTGTTAGTACAGTAAACAGTAGACTGAAAAAAGTAAATACTTATAAAATTCGAAATATAGTGCAGGACAAGGAAGTCAATTCGGGAGCGCACTTCACGATCTATTTTGGGTTGACTGTCATCCTTCGTCTGTCTCGACTGAGAGGTCAATAGGGCGGCGGTGGAGCCTCGATTGCGGTATAAGGAGGATGATGGGCAGATGAATGGTAGTTGTGGGAAGGCACGAACCAAAACGTTATGAAAGGCGCCCAACTGAAACCTTGAATGAAGATCGTCCACGATAAAAATCGCCCTGATCTAGGCCGAGTTAGCAGGGACACTTAGCGGTGTAAAATGTCGGAGCTAAAAGACCTGAATGCTCAGACGGCCTCGGTGAGGCCCAATGAAACGAAATCCATCAATGGTGGTCGAAGAATTGAGGGGAGCCAGTCTGGAAAGGGAATCGGGAACTCATTAAAGGTCAACGGTCTCGGTACGGGTCGATTAGTGACGAATAGGAAATTCTGACACCTTCATAATATGAATGGAGTGCCGGTGTGACGGAGGGGGGTAATATGAATTGGCCGAGGTAGCCATATGGAACGACGGACGTCGTCGCCGCCATCTATTCAGGGACGTTGGACGTCACCAAAAAACTGCCAACACAGTTCAACACCATTGCTCATACGCCATCCAAATTTGGTATGTTCTATAATAAGTGGATTTCCTCGAAAGAAGCTGGGAACGACGCTACACCTAGAAATTCGCTTTTCATTGTGGGACTTCTTATCTCGCTCGGGTATAAAACATTGAAAAATAGTAAAAGTAAAATTACCTTGAATTTTAAAATTAACTGTTTACTTAAGGACGAGATGGCGGAACAGAAAAGAAGACATTCTTCCGAAACAAAAGAAAAAAAACTATCTACAAGGTTTGCGAGTCAAAGGCAAAACCTCGGCATAGGACAGGATTCGAACCCCAACTAGTGCTTTACGGGCACCGTAGAAAGCCATGCTCTTACTTCAGGGAGAGGGAACCCTCCAACTTCATGATCATGAGCTTGTTTACCAAATTGAAGGGAAAGTAACCCTACAACCTTATGGCGTTGTCTTGAGATTGGAGAAATACTTTAAGTTAATCTTTCGTCACGAAATTAGTCTGAAAATTATCTTTTTCCATCTCAACTGCAAGTTCTTGACATTTCGTTTAGTTTTTTATTTTTTTATATCACAATAAATAAAATCAACAAACAAATAGAAATTGAAAATCGTCCCAGACCGATGCCGAAAGTTTTTGTGTATAAAACTTCATTCGTATAAAATATTACCTTGTTCAAAGAATACAGTGAAATCCAACTTTTTTGATGAAGGAAAAAGCTGGTTACGTATAAAGAGATGAACGACCTTATTAGGATGCGCCATGCACCTGGTTTTTTACCAAAAATTTGAAAGCACTCCACGCATCTTTTTCCCTACAATGGTGAAAGCATGGCCATGGCACCATCAAGGTTTAATACTACTATACAAAATTTTGCAGTACCATAAAATATTTGAATAGAAAGCAGAACAACCGAAATAACAGTAACATGGGCTAACTGAATGACATTGGGCGTGGCTGAGGTAACGAGGAAAGGCGGCGCTTATGTAAGAGCGATTAGCGGAACAAAATCCGGCACGGATCTCGCCTTCATCAGCTATCCAAATGATTCTCGGGTTTCTATCATTCCAGTTTGCCTACTGTATTGCTCATGGGTGAGAAAAGTAACGCTGTTACCGCCTTCTCTTATTCTGCCTTAGCCTTTCTACCCTTTCTACCTCATTTACCTGATTCTCGAACCGTCCGGGAGCTGATACCACTCACTTCTCCATCGGATAGCGTCCGATTCATTTTAAAAACTGAGCAGTAACCCCTCACTAGCCACTCGAAAAAGGCCCTTGGGTCGCAATTGGGGATGATTCTTCCAGAATTTGAATTTCAGTTCAGTGTCCCATGGAGCAGCAGAGGTGGGCTCTGAACATCTAGCAGATAGGCTTTTTGTCGAGCATACAAAGGAAGTGCAGGAGTTTGCTAGAGTTACAAAGGCACCACAATCGTAAAAAGGCAAGCGCCGGCTGACTTCTGAAAGTAATCGCCGCTATGAGGCTGATCAGAAATGAATCATATTTGTACTATCGGTAATCAGAAAAATGAGGAATTTTCAATCAAAATAAAAAGTAATGGCTTTGGAATTCCAATCAGAATTCAGATTCAATGAATTTATGCCGATTTCAAGTGAAATGTATAGAAAACAAGTGAGTTTTGAAGGACGATGCAATGAGCTGCAAAATGCGATTAGACGGCGACGACGATCAAACCTCAACTTCAGACACAATTGAGGACCAACCAACCAACCGGCTTTAGTCTATGTCAAGCCGTAGACTGCTAGGATGCTGAGAAGAGGCGGTTTTCAATGGGAAAACTCTTAACACCTGAGAAGAGTGGACAACAGCTATGCAGCAAAGGAAAAAGTGACCAGATCCACTTCACGAAGCGATCGTCGCCAGTTGATCGTGGAACGGTTGATCCGTTGAGGCATCAGAATCGCAAATGATCAGCGACCATGGATCTTCAGATACTGGTTTTCTACTGTTAGAATTCCATGCTGAACATACGGCTACTGAATAGAGCTAGCACCGTTTCACTACTGGTCGAACGCGCCGTGAATGTGCCCTTCATTGATCCCTCCACAGCGTCAACCAGGTTTGCCATGGTCTCCAAGCTTCAAACACTATCTAAGATTAAGGACTTTTGGATAAAACCTTAGTACATGTGACCTCCGACCTATATTAATATGCCCACTTTTCGAGTTTTTGCATTTTCCTCCAAAAAGATTTGAATCTTCCGGTTCGCAAGTGTGACACCATGTACCAGGTGAAGCCGCGACTTCCACTTTCCCAAGTCTGTGTGAATTGGCCCTTGTAACTGGCGCCAGTCATGAAACTCGCTGCGAACCGGGCTAATTACTCTAGGTCCAATCTTTTTTGCACCGATCTAGGATGTGTTGTTTACGAACGTCGAGCGGTGCTCAGAACGAATAAAAAGACATACAGAACTATGAATTTTTCCGTTGCCTCTGTAAGGAGGTAGGCTTCGGTACAATACGTTTATGGGGAAGGGTAGTTGATGGGGAGGGTGACTAGCACGACTAGCATAGTGGCGCGTGCATCGACCGATCCCGGAAGTTCTGACCCTGATAGCATTCTATTTCCTCTACAAATATAGACAAAAAACTTGTGTAGTGTTTATGGAGACATCATCGACTGAATCTGAGAGCTACCGTATTCTCTGCTACTTCATCCTCTGAAAAAACAATTAGGCAGGACCAAAAATCTTCCCTTCACAGGCTCATCCGAGCATAGAACCCGTTAGGGCTTTTGCTATAGGTTCTGCTTATTGCTAAATGTATACTAATGATTAGTCAGATCCAAATCCTGAGTTCTACACATATGGGCCGAGCCCAGAATCGATGGCGATTTATATCCTTGATATACATCCTTGATATAAACATATGCTATTTTGAATGGACGTCAAGTGCGTGGCGTAGCTGATCATGGCTCATAGATGCGTTATTTTATGTAGCTATGAACCTTTTCCGGAACCAAAGGGAATTCATTTGAGACGCAATAACTGCTGGAAAGATTCTTCGGCTGAATGGATATCGAATGTGTCTCAAAAGATATTGAAAGGCGTTGAAAGCACCGGTTCACCGAAACTTTTTCGTGTCAGGCGTTGCTAATCGGGCATCCCGATTTTCTGAAAAAAAAGTCTTCGTGAAGCCATAGCTTTTTGATAAACCATCCAACAGCATTCCATCGGAGCGTATTAGTGAATTGAAAGTACAAACCGCTAGTTCCGTCAAGCAAGAAATCCTGTGTGGTGTCGACGCGGTGGCGGTGGAATACAATGGGGAAGATGGTACAGGGTTGGGCCTCAAGTGCAGGATCCTGGTACACAGTACGGCCTGGTACTTGTGAACTGCAATTTTAAGCCTCTGGTTCGTGTTGCTGACAGAATACTCGTTGTCCCGGGGCATCGTTAATCAGAATGAGGTCAATCAATCAGAATCATTGACTTTTGGGTGCGACGAAAAGTTCACTCTCCTCCACGATGGTATCCCCAAGCACTAACTCGTTGGTGACTCCGTCTGCTCAGTCTAAAGTTGGAAAAAAGCGGTGGGCAGCCCAAATATACGTTCACGGACGATTATGAGCGGAAGTCATGTTCCTGGCGCACCTCACGGGACACAGCGCCATGTGCCATGATCGATAGGCGGGTAGGCATCTGGGGCCTCTGCGAATCATTCGGGCGACACACAACTTATTTGTCGGAGAATTTCAGTCGCCTTCGAGTTGTTGTCTGTTTTTATGACCTTTGAACATTTGTTTGCAGCGCTCGAGCTCTGAAAAACGCGAGCGACTGGCAGCCTTCTCGAGAGCCTCATGGGAACGCAGTTGGCAGTTTTGGAGTGTTTCCGTGGCATCATGTCTTTCCATATGCTCTACTTTCTTCTACTTTTGACTATAATATCGACCCAGTCCGTGATGGCAAAGGTATTTTTTATAAATTTGTTAGCAATATTGAACTGTTTTTTATAGTAGCTCCAATCAACTTGTTTATTTGTTTATTTTTGCCTTGGCAGCGCGAATTTATAAGAAATTTGAAGGATTCTGGTGGACCGCTTATTTGTTCATCTGTATGTAGCCTCTCTGCCTAGTTTTTTCGGTATGTAGACTGACAAGTAGAGTAACTGTAAGCTTACTAGGTCAAGAAGTTTCCCGTACTGTGACTGGCTTTTTGGGTCAGAAAATCCCGTAAGGCACAGTGAAAGGACGGGAGGAGAAGCTGGATTTCACAAAGACTTTGAGGAGCGGGGCTTTTCCTGGAAGTCAGAGTTTGGGACAGATGGGACACGTGCACGTCTGTAGCACATTTACACGTTTCGGGTGTTTTTCTCGGAATTCCGCTACCACTTTTTGTTGAAGTATCGGGGGGAACGTTCGGTTGTTCTAGGGCGTTCCCACATCATAAACTCGACCCACTGAACCATTTATCTAGGAAAACACAAAGTTCTTGCACCACTGTTGACCCGGAATTCGATGGGAAGCTTCTTCGATATTTGTGAAATATGAATTCAACAGTCCTTTTTTACTCAGGTGATATTTCACAGCAAGAAACCTTTCGACGTTTTGTGTGATTCAAATTTTTCTTCAAATTTATTGATAATATACTCCAGTTAACCCAAAAATACCGATTTTTCTATTTTTTTCTTTTATTTTCGTGAAAAATTTGAACTCACAATTAGTGTCAGTACGGTTTTTATCTGTATTGCCTCCATGTAATCTGTGAATGAATAAATACATAGATAAGTAAACAAATAAATGAGTAAGTAGATAACTAAATAAACAATCTACTAAATAAGACCATTCAAATAATCTGGCCAGGAATAGACTCAATAAAAAAGCTCCAGTGTGGTCTTACTGACTTGGGGGAGAGTATAGTTAAGAGAAATTGGAGCAAAGGAGAAGGTCGCTGCTACCGCACTCACGACCCGTTATCGAATCCCAGCTCGGATTATCGAGTGCACTAGCTAGCAGAGCACTTCATCCCTTTGAGAAGGCTCAGTAATGCCAGATTTTTTTTAAGGATAAATTCGATTGTATGTCGAGAGGGCCCCCAAGCCGTCCCCTCACCCACTCACTTATCTCTATCTGATAGTGTTACCAATCATGGGACTGAACTTTGTTTCATTACCCAATCAAAGGAAACGGACTTTTTCTACCGACGGAAACTGGTATGTTCACAATGAACTCGCGGCAAGTATTTCAATCCGGTTCTTTATTCGGCCTTTTTATAGTCCTTAAAAACTCCGTTGGTGGTCTTCCAAAACATCGCGTATGCAGATGATATAAATTCAGTCAAGTTTATGAAGTTTTTATTTATTTTTATCTGCACAATTATGTGTAAATATATTGGGCCGGGCGGCGAGGTGGTGTAGTGCCAAAGGGCGCACTGCCACCCATGCCTGGTCCGAGTTCGATTTCCGGATCGATACTTGCCCAAGCCGACCTAGCTTTAATCCCTTTGGGATCCATTACTTGGAGCCAGATTCGTCTGGGAGGACAAAGGCGTGTACATCGACTGGCTACTGAAATTTATTTTGTAGAACATATAGGCATTCAAAACTCCATTACGATTGTAAGTAGAAGTCAAATGCAGGGCGCATCCCATAAAGTGATCGAGTGATACCGAAAGACTTTATCTTTAATGTTTTTTTTTTTCACCAAAACGAGCAAGCAAACAGTCAGCATTGTTTCAGAGCTTTCCTTTTTTGCAGGAATGTGCGGATCGTGCAGAAGAAGCAGTTTGTGCAGCTCATGAAGACAATGGCGATTGTAGAAGACCCGAAATTGAACTACAAATGAAGTTACTGTGCAAGAAGACATGTCAACTTTGTGCCTGATACATGAATGACACTGTCGCTGCGATTTTTCTGAATTTTCGAGGAGTAAAAAGTTTTTTTCCAAAGTTATTTACAAGGTAAATAAACTGTTCTGTACTTGGAGTGCTTCGAAATTTTGCAGGGTAAGAGTAGAAGTTTCAGTCTTAACGTTTCACATTTAAAAAATTTCCCTCTAGTCAGTCGCAGCGGTTACACGCTAGGGCAGGAGAATGAAAGGGGAAGGGACAGGAGCAGGGTTTGAATGTTCAGTAGTTGCTGGGAAGTTTTGGAATGAAACAAAATACAAAAAACGGTGGAACACATTTGTATTTCTGCGGTGATGGAGAAAGGTTAGCGTTCGGACGAGTTTTGCTCTCTTCGCTCGCATGGCCCATTTCTTTACTGTAACTGCTGTTCTACTTAGAAGTAGTCACATGGCTGTGATTAATTGCGAACCTTCTTGCTACGATGTGGCCATTGAGAAGTGATGGATGCGGAAGACACAGTTGAGGGGTGAGAAGGAGGGATCAAGGGGAGCCTCTTTCCGCTAGGCGAATCTGGTCCCCGGCGCTTTTGTCCTTCGGTCAGCTTGAAGCTGTAGAAATCACGCAACATATGCGTGTGTTACTAGGAGAATCTTTCCCCACCAAAGGATCGCCCTCTCATTGGAATGTACGATCAAAAGACATTTAGATAGTGTCAAACGTGTCGGGCAACCATTCGGATGCGCCATGCATACCCTTTCGGTTAGGGATCCTTCTGGCATTTGAATGCGTATACTGCACGGAAAACCATATCCAAACCGAGTTGCTTTTGAAAACCAACGATTTCGTTTGTCCACTGCGGAATGACGCTTTTGAGAACCAGCGATTTCGTTTGTCCACTACGGAATGACTAAAGTCCTGAAGAGGACCGATAGGCATGGGTAAAATCAGTTCCATCGGCAACTTTCCCTTTTATGAACTTACTCCCTTTTCAGATTAATACTACCGTATATCTACGTTCTAAATAAATAAATGTGTGAACATGCCTGAAGAGAAAAATATGGAGTGTTTGTGAAAACCGAGCGTCATAAGTAGAGTTAATCGGCGTCCAGAAGAACGGAGGCAAAGTGCCTCCATTCGAGGAAAGCGAGTAGAATCATGCTTGCTATATCATTCTCACTGGAGAACGTGTTTTATGATGATTTTGCTTTTTGTAGCTATATATTTCCATGAAAAACTTCCCAACCAAGCTTAGATATGTTCTACATTAGGCCTGTATGCTGATTTTTCTTCTCAAAGTCGGTTCTCCTATTTCCGATGGCACCAATGCCTATCACATCTTATGGGGTTTTTTTCAGCTTTCATGATTTCAAATAAGGCGCCTAAAACGGTATTAACTATCTTTTGGTAGTCATTTTTGTTGTTTACTCGATTCAGCTCTATTCCCAGTACTCAGAAGAGACTTGCCCTTTGAAGCTCCCATTGCAGTTGGCATTTCCCGTTGTTTATTATGCGCATAACTTGCTGAGAACATCGTCCTTTTAGTTTTTCCATCGATATGGTGCCACTTACTCATATCGTTCACTGATCGTGCTCCGGGCCTTTCTCTTTCCCCATAGAAATCATGGGTCTCTGATTTTCTCTCTCTTTTTTTCTCTTTTGTTCCCTTTAATTGGGCATTTAGTTGACGTGTTCGATGATTGGCATCTATCAAGTTGTTGGTTCTTCAGGTATGCGTGAGTATCTGATCTGGATGTCTCATTTACGATAGGGAGTTCTGTGCTATCAGTAGGGAAATCGAGCTACAGCGGATAGCCCCGCCCACGGTAACAAAGTGTAACCTACACCGCCGGAACGTTCTTCGAGTTCTTAGGACGTGAAAGGTCAACGATGAAGCGCTCGATGATCAGTTCCTTTCTTCAGACACGAAACAACCTTTAATTGTTGACGATCGCTGGTGAAAGCCTTGAGGATGTCGGAAGCGCCAAGTTTTTTGGAAGCTTTTCTTGAACGACCAAAAGCAAGGCTGTTCTTCAAAGGCTTCGACTAGTTTTTGCTGCAAACTAGGGTTATGATTAGACGGGAAGTCAGACCAGAAGCCTCTAGTGGTTTATTGGTACCGGAAACATTAGATGTCTGTTAGCAGCGACTTTCTTCATGGGCTTGCCTGTGGCAAGTCGTTGTGTGAGGCAAATATGCATCCAAGTTATTTTACTATGAATTTGATTACGTGGCGCATTCCATTCCTTTATAACTAGAAGGAGCAGCAGAGCTTTTTACTTTATCGAAACGGCTTGGCACTCAACTCCTTTTTGAATCGTTGCACTTGGCTTGCAGGTGTTCTGCAGCTTCTGATTTCTTTTTTGTCGTAGCTGTTGCAGCTGTACAGCAAAACAGTGTCGCTACGATTTCGAGCTAAAACTAGACATTTCTGACGTCGGCTGCACCCAATTCCCTCCCTCTCTTAAGTTTCTCATCTCAGCTACGTTATCATCTCAGAGCAGCTTCTACATGTGGTTCGATTTGAAGCTAGTTTTATCCCGACCCCTTCGCTAAGAGGAGGCAGTCAATGTCGAGCTTCCCCTCAGTATCGACCCTACTAACCTTTCGGAAGATCTTGGCTGATAAATAGTCAACTCAATCATTCCTGGAAGCATAGAAGCCACCGCATGATGGCATAGATTTATTTGATAAGTCTTAATAATTATTGTTGGGCGGAGGTGGTGTAGTGACAAGAGGTGCACTCTCACGCATGCATGGTCCAGGGTCGAATTTTGGATAAATTCTTGCGTTGACCAATCAAGCCCTCCATCCCTCCGGAATCGGGTAATTGGTACTGGACTCGTCTAGGACGATAAATTCATTGACTTGTACGTCGGATGGCCACCACAAGTCATTGTATGTATACTGCAAATGCAAATGGCATGCAAATGCTACTACGGTTCTGAATGGAACTCGAATGCGAGGCGCATCCCACAGACGGGATGGATCAACCCCCGAAGACTTCATCACTTCTACTAATTGCTCGTTCACCTATTTGTGGCTTCATAAGCATACGCACTGAGTTTTTTCCAAAAAATTCTGTCATTTGGACGCTTTACGACCAGAACTGGTTGAGACCTTTGCAGCAGACGATGGAAGCTGTAAACTTCGGTTTATCAAGATTCATCTGTCTGTCCAGCCTTCAATGATGACCTTTAACGATAAGCCGCCAGTGCTGTTCTGATTTGATGAATAGACGTCACACCATCTGATTCTTCGCCCTTCGTTAGCCGTGGTCGGTCTCGTTTTGTTTATGGCTGGCTGCGCAGCAACAGATGCTGAAAGCATTTTCTTTGACCCGTTGGTCGGCCATAGAAATACGCCTCGGCACCGCCTCATCCTAGTCACTGCTTGTTACCCTTTCCTGAATTTTTAACTAAAAATTTGGCTATTCTTGAGGTTGACTTCCGCTGACGTCATGTGCAATCTAAGTCATTCTCACAAGATTCGTCTAGTAGACCCGTGAAGAAATTAGGAAAACGGTAGGTTTGGGTGGTGCGTAATTTGGTTTGTACAGGTGGTAGATAAGAGGACAAAACCTTTAAAGAGAAACAATTTTTGTGATGAAAAACTCTTTAGGAACGTCACCAGGATGTTAGGGGCAGGCCAGGGGCATGGGGGCGTGGTCTACACTTCTCTATTGAGTAGATCGTCTGAAGACCTTGGGACGCCGTTGTAACGAATTGTAATACGCTATGTTCAAATCAATTTTATGCATTCCAAGCTGAACAGTTGCAGCTGGAGATTTTTTGAAATGAACTGCCCCCTTCCCTCCCCCCCCCCCCCCTCCTCCCAAAATCGCCGGTGGGAAACGGAATTTTTGAGAGTTTTTCAAGGATTTTGCTGGAACTCTTTACACTTCTCCATATTGCTCGTGGAGTAGGTGGCTTTTTTGAAACACAAAGGTCGTCTAGCTCTAGAAAATCTTTGGGATTGTAGTTCTCATGCAAAAAGTTCGTTAACCATCCCTTCCCATCTCGTGTTGGGCCATTTACGAGAAAGCTGTTCTAGGCAATTATGCCTCTTAGTCAGTGAGTGAGCTTTCCTGTCATTCATATGCTCTCAATTATTACAACAGTGCTATCCTGAGCATTTCAGCTATGCAAAGCTATATTTCCACTCGAGACCCACCTGGACTGAACACATCTGTCCAGATGGTTCGCGGGTTCACTGCAGCATTATTAGATCTCCATTCCTGCAGTACTTCAGAGCGGTATGTAGGCAAAGACGTCTTTCCCGAGTGTTCCAGTTGATGGACACTTTTTCTCCAGAAAGGCCTGCTGTTATAAGTTATCGTTTCCATTCTGCTCTTATAAGGCTCCATAAAACCTCCCAATTGATCCGAATCGGTCGTTTATTCGCTCACTGATTAACGGGATCATTGTCTCATCTGTTACTCTCCCCATTTGTCAAGTGCATACAGCGCTTCAAAGCTCCCAATGAGTGAGAGGCCCTTACTATCAGAATTGAGCTACAGGTAAGTAGTCCTCACCGAAGATTGTTGGTGTAGGTCGAGGAAGAGAGAGAGGAAAGCCACATTCGACCATGTCACCGATTGGGAACAAAGTATTGTACATATATTTGATGGGTATCCGGTTTACCGTTTTTCATGTAGGTAAATGTATAATATGATATTTAGCACTCACCATTATCACCATTATCTACTCTATCCGGTATCCCTCGCTACGTTCTATGGGTACATGGGTACAAGTAGTTGGGCGCTACCCTATTTGTCCCCTTTTCCTGTTAATCTTGGGTAGGGAAGTATGCACCCCAACAAGCACCGATTATTCCAACTTTAGTACCTTTTTTATCGCACCTTCACACCCATGCTCTAATTTAAGGATTTTTTTTTCACTTTTTTACTTTTCCCACTCAACGAGCTCTATTCTTTCAAATTCTCAGTGAGAAAGAAGCCACAGTCATGCTTTTTGATGAATTGATGTTCCACCTAACAGGCTCGTTCCACTTCCATTTGGTTTTTGCTATTTTTTTTTACTTTTTGAGAGCATGCGACAAATAGGCATCACTTTTAAGGAATTGACAATACAAAAGATCGCTCTCAGGAAGAACGCCTAACGACTGATGATGCAACCAACCTGTCTTTTCACAACTTTGGCTCCTTTGCCCGTCATATTTCCCGTCTGTTTCCTTTACACCTTAATTTATGGCCATATTCTATTTAACGATTCATTCTATGAACAACTCGTCCCCCCATCAGAAAGTGTTACTCGTAGGTCGCTTCAGGGGCTCTACTGTATAGGAAACAGACGCCAAGTATATACTGCTTTCCAGTCGCTCGCCTAAGTGGGACAATTCTTTGTTATATTGAATCATTCAAATTTTAGGGATAAGAGAAAGCTGGCATTCATACAGTACCATCAGCGAAGACATGAAGTGGCTCCTTAACAGATTGGGACGCGAGGGGCGATGACCGCATGGCACCTCCTGACCTACTCCCGTATCGCGGCGCCCAACAAAGACCGGACATCAGCTGTTTCCTTTTCAGAGGCTGGCATTTAGGTGATGGAGTCGCCTGGTACTCCTTAAAGCACTTCAGATCTAAAGAGTCCTACAAAATCTAATGGTTTGTAACGAAGTGCCACACTTACCTGGACTAGTAGCCGTTGGTTTTGAGTAACTTGTGGGATCTTCTCATAGTGTGCAGAGATGGTTTTATTTTAAGAGTGGGAATGTGACTAGAACAGTCCCATCGATTACCATAATCGCATTCAATGAACAGCTGTAGAAAAACTCTTAGTATAATCGCGCCGAGTTCAATTCCTCCTCGAATTCGGCCATTTTTCTTCTTTACAACAATGTTGAGCGATCCATACAGAGCTCAACCTCGGTAACGTCGAATCGTCAGACAAAATCCTTCAAAGCACTATACCTGCTTTGGATGATGGTGTTGTAGTCGTTTAACTGATATCCTTCAGATCGAATATTCAATGACCTCTATCATACGATGCACACAATATTTGTTTATCTGTTTATTTGTTTAGTTGTGGTAATAGCAATTGGCGCACCATCACACATATGGTCCTCATATCGAATCCCGGCTCAATGCCCGCGCCAGCTAACCATGCTTACTCGGAGGTGGTTAGTGGCAAGTGGCGCACTATCACTTACGCATGGTCGCAAGTTCAAATCCCAGATCGATATCCGTTCAGGCCAACTAACCCGTTCATCTTCCGGGGTCGGTTAATTGGTACCAGACACGTTTGGGAGGATAGAGGCAATGACTTGTACATCGTCTGGCCACCGCAATAAATTGTGCAGTCCACAGACGCATTCAATTACCGCTACGATTTTGAATGGAGGTGGAAAGCATGGCGCACTTCAAATCTGACTATTACCGTCGGAGGCTTTGTATTATTAATTTATTACGCTCAAAGACACACCATACTCAAAAATATGGTAGGAATTGCTAAAATGTAAAATAGAAATAAAAATAAGAAGTAAAAAAGTAATCAATTGAGAATTAAGGGTGATTTCCTTTGAAACCTATAGTGCTGATAAAAGGAAGCAGTAAACGGTAGTAGAGAGGGAAATGTCTGTAGTAAATAGTTCCATATTATTGAATTGATGTAGTTGTAATAATAATGGAGTGCAGTTGTCGGGGCTAGCCTTTGACATCCTTCGGGACATGGGAGAACAATAGGTCCCAAAAGAAGGACGAGCAATTACCGTTGAATAATTCACCGGCGTACGAATCCGGGTCGAATTTTTCTATTTCTACCTTTGAAAGTCATTGACTGCGGTTCCTTTTTGTCGGCACTTTCCTCAAATTCATAGCCACATCTCATTCCATGAGTTTAACTTAACTAGTTGCTTCAACAGCTAACCGTTTTTTCACTCAATGGTGTCGTTCGCCTTTTTCTTGCGCCTTTTTCTGATCCGGACATAGTCTCCAACGACTCACTGCGGAGAGAAATAAGCTACCAGGTAGGTCGTCTTGCCGTGAATCTTGAATGCTACCATGCCTCAGAGGATCGCGGCCCCTGACGAATGGAACAAGGGGTTGCAGGTACTAGACGACAGGTGACCAGCAAAACAGACAGGCGCGAAGACGAAGCCGTACATGGAAGGAAGTAATATGGAAGGCGACGTTGGAGCCGAACATCACGTCATCAGAAGTTTCACAAGGTTGGCGACTTGTGGGTAAAACTTCGATTTCGGGCGGGACTCGAACCCGTACTTGTGCTTTCCGGACAGCGTGCTCTATCCCTTACACTACCGAGACCCCCTGGTTGCCCTCGCCTTCTTAATGGCTTTTATACCATAGCTTATCAACACTCACACACGTATCAACGTGTTAAGCCGGTAAAACAAAATCAGCACTGAACCGTTAAGTGTGAACTTTTCGTGTTAGAACATGTTTCGACTTGATGAATACCAAATTGAAACATCAACACCGATTGATCGGTTATTGATTTGATGCACTTTTTATTCATTTGATCTAATTACTTATTTTAAAACTATTTACTGGCTAGTGAAGTATTCAACCCTATTGTGACTTCATTTGGACATGAATTTTATCAATGAATACACCCTAGAACGCGAGGTTTTGAAAGAGATTTGTCGGCTGAGTCGGTGAATTTGTTCGTATGACTTTTGATGACAAACACGGAGCAATACCACCTGAGAAGATGGTCACATTAAGACGAGATTCCAATAAGACTAACTGGTTTTCTTTCGTTTACTTGTCGGAAAAATGTTTCATTATAATGCGAACTTGCTGCCAAAGGCAGAACAGGTTCGTTCAATTCCATATGGTAGTCTACGATATGTACGAACAGATGCCACGTCGTCGTGTATTCCCCCCTCTATTCCTCCATCCACTTCTTCACTAGAAACAATTAGCGCCTATCTGCGGTAACTCGTCCACCGAGTATCCCGTTGCTTCAGATTTTGCATGATTTCAGATGATCAAAGTTAATAAGCATTTGTTGTTTCTTGGTGCTCTACTATTTCTTGCTTTTACGTTGATTTACTATGCGACTTATGTCAACCTGATCGTCGTCGGTGTAGCCAATACCAGAAATACTCTGTAAGTTTTTACCACTCCAAACTTTTTCTATCGGAAGGGGTTTTTTACCGAGAGGGCGTGTCCTGACGGGATTCAATAGGGTGCAGTAGGATGGGGTGCTCACCAGTCGAAATGTGCCTTTCCTAGTCCATTCACGACCCCCGGCTTTTCCAAGCTTTATTTCAAGAAATTCTCGAATGGGTTTAAACTGTGCATAGATTTTCCAAGGTACACCTGATTTCTTTTGATGGCCTGTGTATCTGAAGAAAGAATATTTGGCTTCTTCGTGGTATATTAGATACTCCTTCGACTGAGATACATTCATTTGCGCCTGACCTTTTTATTTGCGTCTAATTGAATTGGTTGGCTTTCGAATTACTTAATTTTACCGACGCCTGCTAATATGTATTGATCACTTCAAGAGAATCAGTAAACTTAGACGGAAACGGAGATGATTACCTGAAATGAATTTGCTTCCACGGGATTGGTTGTGTTCATACTCCGCGTCTTCTAATTGGGCTGAGAGGCGGGCGCTGTCCCGGACGTCAATCGATATCCCACAAGTTGACCACTCATATTACATTTAACACCTATTCCAAGCGTTCAAAAACTCACTTCGTTCCGGTTTTTTTTTTCCATACTAGTTGATGACATCCCCTACACTGACTGCTCAGTTATTCATGTTAGGGAGGCTTTGTTCTCCTTCTTTTCAATTTTCATATTTTTTGCCCAAATTATTATATTAAGGAAGACTATGCGATGTGATGTATGAACCATGTAATTCACGTTAGGATTAGGGCGTTTTTAAGGCTAAAACATGTGTTGTACATGCGCTGTCCACCTGTAGAATATACAGTAGCGCTCAAAAGTCTTCGGTGAAATGGTTCTTCAGCCGTACTTTTCAGTCGTAACTCCTTTCCTACTAGATTTATTCATGCGAATTTTCTATATTTGGAGCGTGGGTGTATTGTGAATATTTATCACTATTAACCTGCAATCTGATCATGTTCCAGATATTCCAAAGAGCATGAACTCAAAATCGACTGAAAATACAGATGATGGTCCTTTTAGAATCTCTCTCCTTATTGTCATGTCCAAAGTGTACGAGCGGTAACGCCGAACGCAAAAGATGAGAAAAACGCACATAAGGTGCGAGTAAGTGCAGACGTCAACAACTTTACTCTGAGCAGAAACTGCTACTGGAAGAAACCCCTTGCTCTATCTGTGGATATTGCAGCTTCGCAGTCAAATAGTGTTGGGTAGGATGAAGTATGCTCTGGTTAAACATATCCAAATTTCGCGCGATTCAGTCTACTAAGAAAAAAGTTATGAGCGAAAAAGCGCCAAAGCATTTCACCGAACACTTTTGAGCGCTACTGTATGTAGATCGACGCTGACCCCGCCGCCCGCTCTCCGCCGCTTAGTAGTCCAAGTGGAAGGTGTGGAGTATGGACGCAATTATTGTAACGCAGACGCCTCTTCCTGACCCCATGATATGTGGAGTACAGTTCTAATGAGATGTAGCTGTTCTATTTCGACTTTATGATTCAGCATTGAATATCTACATGGTAAGAAGCATGATGTGGAATTCTCATCTCAAACTTTATTCTTGTATAGAGCATATTTGTTGAACAGGTAATACCTATCAGCTTTCCTCTTCGCATACAGTAGTAGTCGCAGACTTCGTTCCAGTACGTTTATCCGGGTGCTATCAATAAATCGATGCGTCGATCCGGAATGGAAATTGCATGGATTTGTCAATGGAGAACAAGTGACTTTCAGCCCTCGCACTATTGAATCAAGCTGTCCATGGGGATGGGCTCCTGGATGCCTGTATAATTCCTACGTATTCGATGCTCTATTGAAGACCGACACTACTGCAGAAAGCGTAAGTTGTGACTGCCTTATGAAGTACTGTAAAAGGTCGCTGTTCGGTGGGTGCATTTGACATCCCACACGTCCTTCACCTGACTTCTGACTAGCACGTGTGCTTGAAGAAAGCGACAAACCAGGCTTATACCTGAGGTGTTCCAGCGTTCGCCAGGGCGCTTTCGGAATACACTGGAAGCCTGTACATAGGACTTATCATGATTTCTGCCGGGTGGTATCAACCAGTTGGTGAATCGATCGAGTTCGAAATGGTGTTTACACGTACCAGGCAAAAAACTTGGTGATGTCAGGGAACGAACCCAGATCCTCTGCCCAGTGACGCATTTTTATGTTTCCTACTTCATTTCTGAATTTTCCTTGTCATGTTTTATATGGGATGCGTGAGCAAGCTTGCTTTCCTACCTGTGCACTAACTGCCAAAATGTGTGGTATCTTATCTCCGGCAATCGCGCCGCGCTCGCCGCTCCCGATCGCGCACAGTCGCGGGCTTCAAAGGAAACGGAAGTCTGGAAGGATACGGTAGCGGGCGCGGAACCACTGCCCCTTGCCCGGGGATTCAGGGAGAGGTTCCGCCACCCAGTGTCAAAACCGAGTCGATGTTCTCAAATCACCTATTCAGATTATTCTGTCAAGGAACGGCAGTGATATACGTCTTCCACTACATCGTATACCATTCAGAACGAAAGGAAAGTTGAGCGTTTGTGTACCTCCGATATACTGGGGAGTTTACTGCTACCTAACCTCCCTTTATCTGATAACTACGATTTTTTTATTTACAAACAGAACAATGCGCCTGTTTCAGGTTTACCGATTGGACAAAGTTGATTTTCTTTTTGGAGACATGGCGAGCACATGGTGCCAATCATGTCTTTATGTATTACCATTCATCAACGAAGGACGTCCGCCGAGTATTGGATCATTATCAAAAAGAGGTTTACAAAACTACTCCTTTCGAAAAAAGGAAAAATCAATTTACTAAAAATTATTTTGAAATTATTACAATTTCAAAATTATTTTCGTTTTTTTTTCATTACAACATTTAGTTAGTTAGTTAGTTAGTTGTATTTCCTTAGCCCATCTCCCACATAACTAGCATACTCTTCATATTATTTATTTATTACTTATTTATTCATTTATTTATATACTGTATATTATATTATACTTATAATTGAATAGCTGATACAGCAAGACTTACCCCGGTGGAGTTCGACAGATCTCTTGCAGCAGTTTGGTTGAGTATCTTTACAAATAATATAGCGAAAAGAGGCGTTCCTGAGTTTTATTCTTTTTTCTTACCGGAATGGAATGCGGTCAAGAGAAGGAAAAATTCACTTTTCAGTATGGAGATGTGCTGGCAGAATGCCAATGTCGAACCGGTTTGAAAAATTTCAATCCATCAGTTTTTATATAAGCGATGCACCGCGTTCCGAAAGAAAAGCCACTTCGAACCTATGTCGGTAACCTGCCAAAAGTTTTTACAGCTTGGGTGGGAGAAAAAATAGAAGGATAAAGTATTTGAGCGTTGATAAATCCCGCTGAGGATGCACCTCGCATTCGAGTTCAGAATCGTAGTGGCGTATTGAATGCGTATGTGGCCTATACAATGACTTGCGGTTGTCAGGCGATAAACATGCCAGTGTTTTTATCCTCCCAAACGAGTGTGGTTCCAATTGTACCACACCAGAGGGATTGAGGGTTCGGTTGGCCTAGGCAGACATCGAGCCGGGATTCGAACCCGTGACTATGCACGTTGGATAAAATGCTACGAGCCAATACACCACCTCCGCCCTTTGGTGAGATATGTTATTAAACTTAAAAAACTTAAAAATTTTATTTTTTTTTGTCATTGACAGAAGTTTTCATTACATGTGATAGTTTTGACGAAATGGCAAAGTAACCAAAAGCGAGAGCTGCTTGATTCAGGGCTTTGTGACTATAATAAGTTGGCCGTTACTACCACACTCTTCGAAGATCAACCCTAATCTTTCCCTGTACCGGCTTGCCCACTCACTTGCTCATAATGATTGTGTGCTGAGAATTAACAGCGAGTTCGGAGCTCTGGTTGATATCGATGAGCTTATTGTGCCGAGGTAAGCCTCTTAGATTTTCAGTCACTGATGAATGTGCATGATGAGAGCCACTGGCTCTTAACACATTGACGACAACACGGGACACATTGATGTGTTGCGATTCGTGCGATTCTGGGTGCGCGCGACAAATTGCGCGGCAAAATTCGGTGCGATTTGGACGACTGCAACGTTTATCATTTGGGCCCAAATTTGTTGTAAAGTACTAGGTTAGTAAGATTGTCCGACCCTACTGAAGTACTCTACTTCAAGTTTGTGCCCCAATGATAGACGCCAGAGTGTTTGAATCATCGCAAATTTCGCCGCGCAAATTGCCGCGCGCACCCAGAATTGCACGAATCGCTCGTCCCCGGGACGCATACGTCCCGCGTTTTGCAGGCCACTGCGACAACACGGGACACATGTGTCCCGCGCTCATTTCGCAATTTTTTTTAGCGCATGGTTTATTGATGTTTTTCGAGTTTATATTATAGATTAACTAGTAACAAAGCTATAAACAGAATGGTCCGTAAGATTATCAGATGTGCTTCATCTTCACACTGGTTTTCTAAGTCTCCCAAAAATTTTGGGCCTACTTCAAACTTCGACATTTGTATTGAGTTCAACAAGCAAGTAGAGTGAAAACATCGAAAGCCAAGCTATTGAATGAAAGTGATTATCTACTGAATCAATGTTTTCTGATTCCAACAGCGCTGGTTTCGTGAAATTCTTTTTTTTGTCGAATCCCGTAGCGGTGGTTTTTCTAACGATGAGGTCCAGAATCTCTTGTTCAGAAACAGTTCGTAGAAGTCTGTTGGCTCTTGACAGTCATAAACAGCATCAAGTAAGCCGGAGAAATCACTAAAAGTCCAAGCATCGTGCGGCGTAAGCATCGCTTGACCGCGATGAAATGCTTTCACTATCACATTGTTCTTCTTCTGATTCAGATTAAATATCTTCTTCCACATCATCTACTTATTCTTCAGTATCTCCTTCCTCTTCGTCGTCCGAAACTGTCAGAAGATGGTCGAGTTGTGAAGTATCTTCTAGGTCTCTTCTATTTCAGCCATTTGTGTGTCCATATAGGCATGTGTTAAAGAGGAATATTCATCGTGTAGAAAACTTTTGTGTGTTTTTCATCTCATTAATCAACTTACTAAGTAGCGATAAGTTCTTAGAAGTGGATTTCACACTTAAGCTTCGAAAGGCGCGCCTGAAGAGACAACGCAGGACGTATGTGTCCCGCGGTCGGCGCGGCCGCAAAATTGCGTTGTTCCCACTCCGCGAGAAATGTCTAAACGCGCGTTGTCGTCAACGTGTTAAAATGGTTTCGATTGGGGCGGCAGAAGAAAACCTCTGTTGACCTCATTCCTTGAGATCTGAAAAATGAGCAAATACAGCTCAAATGCTTCTTTCGTCAAGCATCCATGAATGATAGATTGAATCAACTTTTGTAATCTGGAGGTCTGATGAAGGCACTGAGTGCCGAAGGCTTACCAGTAACAACATAGATCACAAGCTTCAAAAAGCACCTCTTAAAACGTTTTTCAGGAATGGTTCTCTGTTGTCACTAGTGGTTCAACGATTCGCTTCATTTCCAACAGTTGGGGCCCTTTCGTTTCCTCATCAGAATCTCCTACTTGATCCACCTTTGGCAGCAAAAAAATTCTTATTCAAAGCCCTCGACTTCTCCGGCATTCTTAACGCTAAAAAAGACAATTCCAGTGGCCCGCCAAAGGTTGGTAAAAAAAAATTGACGTCGCCTTTTTTTAATCTGTTTACAAATAATTACTTCTAAAAATCTTATTTCCGGTAGTATTTCGAACAGAAGCAGTGGATATGCTTTCTACGCACGAAGTGAGAATTTTCAACAGCGGATTCGTTGGGGAACAGGTTCGTACTATGGAGTAAGCTCTTTTCTTTAAAACTCCGAAGAAAATATGAATCCGGCTCAACTGCTAGGGAAGGGAAAGTACTCAATCACCGTGTAGGGGCCATTAGGTCTCAATGCAGATTACATTTCCGGGCCGCTTCAAATGAGAATGAACTCCTTAAGAACTCCAAATGACTAGATTAACCCATTGGCGACCGCGCTTTTTTAGCGTGTCTGGCGTGTGGGACCGAGCGCGCTTTTCGCGAGCTGCTGCTGTGGCCCGGTGGCGGGCCACACGGTCCTAGGAGCAAGTGAATTTTTTCGTAAGCATTTCCAGCAGACAAAAAAGTTTTTTTAAATGTGGCATGTAAAGGTCATAAGACATACACACTCTTTAGAGCTACGTTATGGCATCTAATGTTGATTGTTCATAGGGAGTGAGAGTTTTTACCAAATCATTTCCAAATGCGACTCTGTCTAGATAAGAGGAAGCAGACAAGATGATAATGACATGTTTCGAATCATCGAGAACCTCAGCAAAGTCCCTTTACATCCTTTTTACATAAATTTGGTCACCTTTGGTTTTGCTCCTTCACCAATGCCCTCAGCAGTAACTTTGTTTTTTTGTTATAAATAAAGTCAGAAGTAACCGTTTCACAGGCCACTGTGCGTCAAGATTCCATAGTAGGTCATAAACCTGCTCGATACTTGAAAGGGTTAAAAAAAATCGAAAATGAATGTTATACACGGAAAATAAAACTGCGGCCCGTATACGGGCCACGCGGTCGTCAGTGGGTTAAAGGGAGCTGCCCCAAAGAGTAATGTAGGTAAAGTTATTTGCTATTAAATGCAGAGGCGGGTATATGATGACGCTTACAAAGAAGGTCTTTCAGGGCGTGGGACGCTTTTTGAAAATGGTTTTTTGCATGGTATAGGGGCATGAGCACTGAGTATAAAACTATGGTCCATTTCCGCTAAATGGCCTTCTGAATGCCAAAAAACGACTGAAAACGATTTTGTCAGGAATCGCCGTTTTAACCCATTCAGCGTCGTTTGTTTCATTCATGGCGTCGACTGTTCGTACAGTAGAGGGCGCCAGTTGACTGCGCATTGAAAATAACGTGAAAGGTAGCCAAAAAAGGGGACCACATGTTGAAAAGTGCGGGGAAGTTTCATATAGACTCTCCACGGTTAGACTGCCAACAGCGTTGGATGGTGTGGTGGATAGCGATGTGGACCTCGAGGAAGGACGACTAGGATGGGTTGGGGGTTCGGAAACTCCGGGCCTTGCCGTTTTTGCATTTTATGCTGCCACCTCCAGATTGGCTCCATATTGCACCAGGGCCAAAGCAAGTGCCTGACTGGTCATGGTCGTGTGGTAGTGACCAGGACCAGCCAGGCACACCTCTACAAACCATTAGAATTGTTGTGTGGAGCGCTATCAGTGAAGGAGCTTCCAGGCTCAACACTCCCAGTCCTCCGTTCCTACCTCCGAGTGCTCCTTTCCTACCCTCCCCCCCCCCCCTCACTCAACTTCCTCACGTAGTTTGTTGTCAAAAAACTCGATATCATATCATCTGGCCTTCAGACATTGTATGGATATTGCAGAGTCCATACAATTCTATGAATGATTTCTCTACGCACACCTCTACAAACCGTTAGAATTGTTGTGTGGAGCGCTATCAGTGTAGGAGCTTCCAGGCTTCACACTCCCAGGAGTATAAAGGTGCTTCTTAAATTCACACTAAATAAGTGTTGTAATGGGGGGTCCGAACACTATAATATGGTTCCTCTTTGATGGAAGCTGTCCGCGATCTCGTACGTCAATGCAACGACAACAGGATTCCCGATTCCGACCTTCCTCTAGGCGTCCACCGCGGACTCCTGTAGGACAACGAATCAGACTCTCTTTCCACTGGTCTTTTTGCTGAAGCATCCATGAGCATTAGGCTTGATATAAAAAGCTGTCAGCCCTGAAGGGAATCACTGAATGATGACTAGATGAAGGGTTTCGGCGATACCCGTTCTTAACCTACGATCCCCTAACTTCGCGTCCGTATGAAGGGCTGGCAGGACACGAACAAGAAGGACATCGCTGAAGTCGAGGTGACTACAGAGGATGAGTGGCTGATCGTGAGGACAGAAGGGAATGGAGATGATCAACCAGAAGTGGACAAAAACCATTTAACGGCGCGAGATCAATGCTAGGGTAAAAAACGGTGAAATCATCGAAATTAGATGAGCCTTTCATCAGTTTTGAAGGAGTTCGGTCGAAATAAAACAACAATCAAACCACTACTGATCAACCTGGTCACGACCACACGACCATGACCAGTCAGGCACTTGCTTTGGCCCTGGTGCAATATGGAGCCAATCTGGAGGTGGCAGCATAAAATGCAAAAACGGCAAGGCCCGGAGTTTCCGAACCATCAACCCATCCTAGTCGTCCTTCCTCGAGGTCCAAATCGCTATCCACCACACCATCAGACGCTGCTAACAGCTTAACCGTGGAGAGTCTATATGAAACTTCCCCGCACTTTTCAACATGTGGTCCCCTTTTTTGGCTACCTTTCACGTTATTTTCAATGCGCAGTCAACCGGCGCCTTCTACTGTACGGACAGTCGACGCCATGAATGAAACAAACGACGCTGAATGGGTTAAAAAGGCGATTCCTGACAAAATCGTTTTTAGTCGTTTTTTGGCATTCAGAAGGCCATTTAGCGGAAATGGACCATAGTTTTATACTCAGTGCTCATGCCCCTATACCATGCAAAAAACCATTTCCAAAAAGCGTCCCACGCCCTGAAAGACCTTCCTTGTTAGGCCTTTAGATTGAGGTCGTAGGCCCTTTTAGGCCCACGATCTACTTACACTACTATTTTGTTTCACTTCTATTTATCTATTGATTTTTATATTTTTATTTATTTACCCCATCAACTATTTTTATTCTATTTTTTATTTTAGTTTTATTTATTTATCTCCTTTTTTTATTCAGATTCCTTTAACCGAGGCTATCCTTCTCCACAATCGCTATACAAATAACAGCCGGAAGAACTGTACTGCCGTCAAGCTATTTCCATCGGACGCTATCGCCCACGAAGTTCAAAAAGCGATGATGGCCAAGAGAACAACTATTTTTCCGAACGGAGCCGATTTTCATTTTGAGATTCAACAACTGCTCGGTATATGTCTTCAAAAGTGAGCTGTACAGGATCAAAGTCACCAATTCCACAAGGAAGATGTTGAAAAAAATAAAAATATTTAGTTGGCGAAAAACTCAGCATTACTGTAAAACTCCGATCTTGGGCTGCCAAGACATTCTGTTATCACTTGAGGATTGGTATTTCACTTCCGGATCTGATGAATTCCATGCTTTGTGAAGTGAGTTTTTTTTTCGTTAGGGCGAAGGTCGGATATCATATGGGGGACTTAGAATAGATATGGGCTCACTTCAGGACGTTAAGACATCCATGAATGAGAACTTTGTAAAGTAAATAGGAACGAAGCGGTAAATGGTGCATTTAAGGCACAGTTCACGATGAAAATGATTTCTGAGATTCCCCCATAGGGTGAATTCTAGGCTCGTGTACCATATCTGGGGCTATCAGGTGGGGAAGCGGCCTACCGACCACAGGGAACCCAGGAGAACGTTTGTTGCGCGCGTCCGTCGAAAGTAGGTCACCCGCCCTCTTTGCGCGCGGCGCACCCCACTGAGGTCTCGACATGACATTAAAGTACCATTAATTCTCAGTAGAGCGAATGATTAGCAATGATTTGTCCGTGTTATCTTCTCTTAGGCTGACTGCCGTGGACCATGCGCAAATCCTATGCCCCACTGACAACTGCAACGTTTGTCAGAGATCGCGGGATGACGCGCAGCATGCGACAGCTGCGGCGTGACCTAGTTTCAACGGACGCGCGCAACGAAGCGCGCTCAGGGAACCCATGCAGGAAGCTCAAAGAACATGTCACGACCCATAGCGACAGTAGGAGGCAGTTTTGTACAGTGCTGGTTGATATAGTTAGCTCTTTGCGCAATCGAAACAACTGAAATTTGTCCGTTCCATGTCATTTCCGTCATGTTAGTCTCGCCCATCCTTTACATCCTACTCTTGAGTAGCCCTATTTTTCTCAAAATTCGCGAATTTTCTTGCTTTTCTCACTACCGATGAACTATTTCCAGCCTATACTTCCGAATTTCGAATAGAAAAAGGTACCTCAAAATTGCCGTGCCTTTAACGCACGCATGGTGCAGGGATCGGCTCCTGACGCTCTTTCAGGCCAATCTCCCATCTCTTGAAGGGGCTAAGTAGCATCAGACTAGTACTTCCAGGTGTTTTACAGACACCCTCTACTAATCAAAGCAAATCGTTGTTTACCAGCTTTCGTTTACGTTGACCAGCTGAATAAATAAATAAATAATTTCAGATTCGGAGTACGTCATCGGGTTAGGGGACGCTGATGAATCTGTTCGAGCCCCTTGCTACTCTCATCGAATAATCGCTAAAGATTTCACTTGTGCAATATCGACAACGGCTCTGAATGCCTACAGTAGCGGGGAGCAATGACAGCGAGACGAAGATTTTTCGCTGTTGTATATCATTTCCCATAGTTTCAACAACACTCACATTTTCTGATGATCTCATCATTGCAGAATTGCATGTGTTAATATAATAGCTAATAAAGCAAATTCCTTCTTTAAACAGATTTTTACACATGTGCTCTGACTTTGATCTTGAACTCCAAAATCAAGACAAAAAAACCAGTGAGTTGTTGTTTTGGAGTTCTTCCCCACGAAAGTAAATAGCAGCTAAATAATAATAAATAAATATACAACTTTTCAGTTCTCCATTATCATGCAAGTAGAGGCCCCTAGCCCCACCCCCCGGGTGAGCTTCTTTTGGCGTGTCCGTCGAAACTAGGTCATGACGCAGCCGTCGCACGCGGCGTGTCAGCCGCGATCTTTGACAATTGTCGCACTTGTCAGCGGGGCATACGAATTGCGCTTGGTCCACGGCATCCAGCTAAAAGTGAGGATAACACGGAATTGTGCGGACCATTCGTTCTTAGGTCCTTCCAATTTATTTCTCGACGTTAAGTTTTATCACCAGCGAAGGCTGCACTCAACACCCGGTGCTTGATGACCCAGTTCGTTTGATGGCAATGGGTAAGCTGAGGACATGCGTCTCGGCTAGCCAGCTCTAGTCACTTCTGCCTTATTTCCTGTTGTCCAGTTAGGAGAAATGTGTGAAGAGGAGGGCATAGGGACAACTTTCTAACGCTGCCTATTCCTAATGCGCAGTAAAGGAGTGGAAAAAAATCATCCCTCGAACTTATAGCCTCTAACTCAAAAACGGGAGGAATTATACTGGTAACAGCCTAGAATCATAGTGCCAGTCGCCCATTGCAAAGCCACTCCGATGAGCTCATTGTCGGCTTAAAAAGAAGAAATCACTGACTAGTCCAAATCATTCATTCCACTGGCACTTAGGGATTCTGTAATGCCATCCCGAGATCACATTGGACTGCGCCGCGCGCGAATCGGCCGCGATCACTTAGTTTCGACGGACGCGCGGAACGAACATTCCCCCTGACCATCACCCCCACCTAACACTGCCATAGTCCTGAGGCAGAAAATGAATTGGTGATTAATATTAATGGAGCTTTCCTGAGAACGAGTATTTGAAAGATTTCTAGCGTCAGGGCCGCAGAATGCTGTAGGGAAGTCTTGGTCAGGACAATTTGGCTAATCGAAGGTCAGAATGGGAGCCCTCTTTAGTCAGTTTTATGTCGCCTAAAGATGGGGAAAACTTGTTTCCGGTCGTACTCAATCAAATTTACACCTATTACTCCGTTCGAGACTGCAAATGGTTAAGATTCCAGTGCATGCACGAGGCGACCGCCAGAATAGACAATTCGGCAGCAATTTTGGTATCGTCTGCTCCTCCATTCCCATTTATTCAATTGTGGCGTCTTCTACAAAAGCGGGCCTTGTTTTCTATTTCAGGGGTTCTATTAAGGGAAACCATTAGTTTGGAAAGAATTCAAGAAAAAAAACATGAGGTTGCCAAAAGAAAATCTGCTTTGGCTCATGAATGAGTGATCCTGCACATTCCCATATCAGTAGAGATAATTACCTCCCAATCAGTCACTAGTATACAATGTGGAACTTCCACAACTTTAAAGAGCATGCTGACAAAAAGCTGTGGAAGTTACTTTTATTTACTTGAGAGGAGTAACCTAAACTGTCAAAGCTGTTGTTGCAAAACAAGATCGTTTTCCAAACATTTATCTACCTTTTCACTTTCGCTTTCATTTTCACTTTCTTCCGCTGCTTCCCCAAACAATTTCTAGCATATTCTACTTGTACTAGAGAACTTGTTCAATTTCACTAAGGAGTTGGTACCAATGGAGGTGGCCGAGAACTATTCTCGAGGTCAACTTGTTTGAAGTAGTTCCACACCATGCTAATCGGTGATCATCCATCTGGTCGGAACTGGGAATGTAGTTTACGAAAACCCTTGCTCGTTGATCGGAGAACTTCGGAATAACACAATAGTTCCAGACAAACTCCTTTCGGCCAACACTCTCCCTTTCAAACTAACAAGGTCGTCTGCCTGCAGAGATCCTCTTCGATACCTTCATTGTTGCATTAGCCTTATCAAAGCATCCTACTATACACGATTACTCACAGGGGTTATGAGATTATCAGAATCTGACCTCCAGTTGAATTAGTCTGTATAAGAGTCTCAATCAACTACGTGACCGTAAAAGTCTGAGTAATTTAGGGGCAGTGAGAGCATTGGCATTAAAACACTTTTCTGAATCAGCCACTGTTGAAAGTACTTAATCCAAAGGGGTAGGGATTACCCTCATACAATGAACTGCTGGGCGGAGGTGGTGTAATGGCAAGTGGCGCACTGTATCACATGCACGGCCAAGGGTTCGAATCCCGGATCGATGCCCGCCTAGGCCAACCAAGCCTTCCATCCCTCTGGGGTCGGCGAATTGGTACCAGACTCGCCTGAGAGGACAAAAGCACTGACTTGTACATGGGCTGGCCACCGCAAGTCATTGTATACGCCGCATACGCACTCAATACGCCGCTGCGATTCTGAATGGAAGTCGAGTGCGGGGGCGCATCTTACAGACGGGATTGAATAACGCCAAAAACTTTATCCTTTGATGAACTGTTGCTCAGAATAGGCCCCAATCATTTGGCATTTACTGAAGACGAACCATCGAAATATTGATACTTTCCGCTGGAAGTATCATTATTTCGATGGTTTTCTTGGATGATAACGCCGTGGTCAAAACGTCAAATAGGGGCGGGTCACGAGAGTTTATTGCCGAGATTTGCTGAGGCCCATCACAGTACTGAACACCAGGTAGAAATATTGCGCTTTTTCCTAATCTGTTAGTGATAGTCCTATGATAGTTAATGATAACCCAATTATGATCAAGCGAAGGCTAGTTTGGCCCCATATCCACCACCTTCCTCGACTGTTTTCTTGGCAATTTAGGTGCAGTACTGATACGATCCTATGTCAAGGTCGTTAGGTCTACCTCGCACCTAGAACCTTTGAAGCAGAAAACAGGAATCACGAAGTGCTGTTATTGAGAAAGTCTGAAGATCGTATCTATAAAGATTGACGTTCACTCGTTGAAAACAACGTTGCAATCTGCTTTCATTACTATCAAATCGAGAAAGGGCTCTTTGTTGGTAACCAGCATCACCGTTTTCAACCGATCAGACCGTTTTTCCTCTTTTCATGTCGATCACAAGCTGGTTCAGCTTCAGCGATCAAGCCAATTCCGATTGCTTTTGCATAAACATTTCCTCCCGGGAGAATGTAAACATTCACAAATGCGCGAATGACAGTCTCTAACGGCTGTTTCAAGAGATCGTTGATATGTTCTCGATTTCCTCTTTGTATTATCATTCCTACACCTGTTCTAAGCATAACTTATGCTAATGATCACTACTTTTCTGCCTGCACATCACTGCTTGTATCTTCTCTGAGTTTTTTTACAGATTGTTAGCTTTTAATGGTATTCCCCTACAATGTTGTAAAATACACCCACTTGAGATTTTATCATATTCCTCACAATGTGGGAATTTTTGTCCACTTGGGAACCCTCGAAAAATTTTCCGAAAACCAATATCTTTTTGGATACTTCTGGTAGCATATAACGAGAATATGTCCGCATCAATTGAAACTGGATCAATCTGTTAATTCATCCTCCGTGCTGAATGCCTTCCAAATCGTTCTACGATTGCGCATGGGAGTCGAAAACATGGCGCATCTATAAAAGGCCAGTATCAAGTATTGCGTGTCAACAAAACGCTCACAATATCCTCCCACTGAACTCCCATACTTTTTTGAAAAAATGCTCGGCTAAGTCTCAAGAAACATGAGTAGATAAAGATAGAATCTGGATTTTTGGAAACTGCATAACTAAGTTTTCTAAGACTAACTCCTAGCAACTGACTCCAAAACACTTATAGCTTCGAATTCTGGACAGCGAGTGCTCTTTGGGAGGGAAAGAATGCTAACCTCGTAGAGGACATCTTTTTCTTGTCTCAGCAACACTTGAGTGGATTGATCAAGAGCGAACCTTCACATCACTGCTGGAAGAACAATACTAACTAGATTCAAAGGCAGTCGATGATTTCAATGAAACCCCGTAAACTACATAGTGAAAGGAGCGGTGACTACTCAATCGAGAGTTTTTCATGGCCTGCTTCGGATTCGGTAAAGATTAGGATTTTCGTTGGAAATAATAGGAACGAGAAGTTCCACGTTGATGTTTCATAGGATGCGCCAGACACTTGAAATCCATCCATAAACGTAATCACGTTTGGATGCTTGCTTGATTCATAAAATGACTGTGCAAAAGTCAGCCCACCCAGAAGTCCGCGAATTTTTAGGAAAAGTCGTATTTTGACGGCTCCCTGTCAGTCTGAGGCCATAAATTTTGAACTTCTTCGGTGCTCTCCTACGACTTTTGAGCAAATATTGGGAAGAATCTTTAATGTGGGGGCAGGCATCTGAAGAAAAGAAGGAGCAGCTCCTATTCTTAACCTGGTATGATCATTGAGGGCAGAAAGCCAGAAACGACTTGAATGCTAAGATTGCTGGGATACCATCGAAAAGCCTGAAGGATGTAATTCGGGCATCTTTTCAGAGATGGTATGCGAGAACAAGAAAATTTCTGGAATTCTGTAATACTTCTCGAAAAAAATTCACTAATACGAAGCGTTGCTGACGTCTTTCCCACCGCTCACGTGAGGGCTAACTTATTTCCCTACAAGAAGTGCCTACATCAGCAACAGTACATGGCTAGAGGCCGGTCATTGTTGTGAAACATCTGTTCTTCCGCTACATCTTCCCTGCATCGTTCATTAACCGTAGATGACGTCGTACTCATAAGATTCGGACATTTTTCTCTGAAATGCTCTCTTTGTTCACGAACTTTCTTTTGAGGCTGCACGACTTTCTTTCGGCTCAAGAACGTTCCTGAGTTCCGGGAATCCTCCCAAACTTCATAAGGAGCCATTCCCTTTTCACTTTGATGTCATGAATGTTGACATGACCAGTTTTTCGAGAAAGGTGGTGTAGGGCCAAGTGGTGCACTATCGTATGCATGGTCCTGGTATCGAACCTCTAGTTGATACCTGATCAGGCAAAACAACCTCTGCGACCTTTTGGGGGCGGTTATCTGATACCGGACTCGTCTGGGAAGAGAAAAAACTAATTTTAACATCGGCTGGATACCACGAGCCATGAGCATAGGCAACATCAGCATTCAAAACGTTATCACAGTCCTGAATAGAATCGGAGCATTTCACAGACAGAACTGATCGACAGCTTAATCCCAAATGTGCTTAGTGAATTTACTCCTTTATTAAATGGAATTTAAATCTGTAAACGATCTCAATATTAGAATTGAATTTGATACTTCATTGAGGGTCGAGCCTTCCTTTCGAAGTGCGCCATCAATGCAGCTATCACCACCTGCATTTATGGTTAGTGCTTTCAGAACGGCCCAAATTCAACATGATTCACGTCGTCAATTCTTCTCACAGGGCTCTTTTGTTCCCATTCAAAACCCACTTCTTGCGGTCTCATGGCATGCCAACCAAATTCACACTACTTACAGATTCCACATTACCAGTTGAGCTCCTGTATTGAAGGTGCTTTTTTATAATTTTTATAATTTATTCCCCAAGCTAGTATGAATCGCATTACAAGCGCCAAAAAAATCTTTCGAAGCTCTTTAACCAAGGTTCGTTTAGCTCGCAGATTCTGAAAGGAGGAATAAGTATGAACTCAGGATTTTCTCGGCCCCGTTTTGTTTCAAATTTTATATTTGTCAATAAATATATCTGCTTAATGCCCGGATTCATTTGGAATCCATTCTGTACCCTTTACGCCTTCGTCTTATAAATTCCAATCTTGACCTAGTTTCGGCGCATTGACCTCGATGGCACCTCCTGACCATCATTTGTTGGCATTAGTTAGACTGGAATCTGTGAAATTGAAGGGATCTATGGGAGGAGAGTGTAACTTCCATCATATAGACTTATTTGGTACAACGAGTTCTTCTGAACAGGGCAAAACTCAAGGAGACGAGAAAATCGAAATTCCAGGGAGCTTTTCAAGTACCTATTTGGATTGGGTGAAGCGATGGTTTTCTGTTTGATTAACAGACATCTCTAAAATCGCCGCCAAAGTAGGGATACTGGCTATGACGCTATGGGGAAAGCTGATTAACTGCTGGTCATAACAGATGAAAACTTCACAGATCAGATCATCTCTAGAAAAGCTTCAGAGCATCCCACAGGCAGCAGCAGAATTTCTTCGATATGTGCACGAATCTTGCTACGCAATCCTTTCTGTGGTTTCATTGCTCGGAAAAAACTATGACAAGTGTTGTTCGCCGTAGAGGCTTCAATATTTCATTCGATCGGTTTTCTCATCGACATTTTCCAATGGCACTTTCATTCTCAACCCCCCAACCATGCCCTCTTCTGCCCTGATCACATGACAGTGGCGGGGGGGTAACAGTAGGGGTTTATCACTTCCGTCGTCATGTTTGCATTTCGACTTCCGCCGCCCACTTGGTAGGCTCGACTCCTCACTCAGTTCGTCAAACTCTTTCTCAGGATTCCCCTGGAATCTCATCCCAACTAATCCCTATGAATTCCAGTGCAATGACGACAATCCACCTCGTTTTACTAGTCACTATCACTAATGTATTCGCCAGTATTGATACTCCAAAGTAAGTTCATTTGAAAAGAACCCTTTCTCTCCAGCTCAGGTGGCTGGAGCATGTGGTTGTCTGGAGGCTGAGAGAAAGAAAAAAAGGAAGGATTTCAGTTACAATGTCTTACGACTCGTTATAACCGATGAGTCACAAAAAGATGTTCTTCGTAAATTAGACGATCTTCTAGGATACCGGGTGAGTTTAATTTCATTTTACTTTTGTACTCCTTGTATGCCTGCTACTTGCTGTAATTTTCATTATTTGGCTCTCTAGCCCTAAGTGTCACATTTATAATAGGAAAGAATTAGAACAGCTTATTCTGTTTATTCCTTATGGTGGATGCGCCATGCACAGGGTCTTCAATAAACATTGGAGGCCTGACTGTGGGTGCGCAATAGCCTACAACATCGGCCAACTTGACGATCTCCAGCCCAGTACATACCAGTATATGACTATTAAATACGACGAGAAAGTTTTTGAGTCAATCTTGGAGAAAGCCCGATTCCTGATCCTAAAATCGAACTCAAGGTTTGCTGGTATGCAGCATGCCGCCTTTAGTCACTACATAGTATCCTTTTGATTAAAAAAAATGGATTGGCAGCATTATCAATATTCAAGATGAAAGGGAGTGATTGTAAAGTGTTAGCTACTTCTGTTAGCAGATCGCGGAATCTTTACTTAAAGCTTATGAGTCACAGAGTAAAAGAGCGAAGCAAAGCATAGCCAGTACAATGAAAAGCTCTCGAGCTGATCTTTTGATGAACTCTCTATAACAATGCCTTGAAGCATTAATAACTGTCCCAACTTCTTGACTACTGACCAGAGATCCGTTTCAAAAATTTACCCAAATTCAACTGTAAAATTTTTTTGGAAGTTTTGCAGCTGAATTGAATTTTCTGAAATTTTGTAGAATTGAAATTTCCCAAAGAACAAAACTCTATTTTTTTTTATATTTTTGTATGAAAACATAAAGGCTGACGGAATTTCAAGCAGAGCGGTTCAATAATGATAGGTTGAAGTTGGAAAAAAGTTACATGACACAAGGTTCGTGGTACGATCATAGGATCTAAGATAATGGGCAAAAAGATCCGAACGTGAATCGCATTGAGAAAAAGGAGCAAGGCAAGCGTCATTTTTCACGCTGTAAAGTGATTGCACGATTTCTTGATTGCGCCATGCACTTCGTTTCTTATTTTGCTTTTATCTGTAAGCTTTCTCTCATCCCAGGCTTAAGACCAACTGAATTGCCCATCATCGCTGAGATGACTTAGTGATCAAATCCGAGGCTGGGAACATTGAGCTTCTCAGGATGGTACCCTTTCTGCTGTGTTGGCTCACCGGTGCCACCCTATCCTGACAACATTGAGGGTAGTCCAAAGCGGCACCGTTTTTGGTTTTTGTGTGTTCGGTTCACTGGTACCACCCCAGGCTGGGAAAAAATAACCCCGTCTAGTGTGGCAGTGTTTTTGCTGGGTGGGTTCGCTGGTCACATCCTGGACTTGGAATATCAAGGCTAGTCAAGGATGACACAATGAATGGTCCTCAAGCATTGGTTATCGTCGAAAACTTATTCGATTGAGTTAACAGAAGCTAATAAAAATACCGTACCCACAAAAAAAGGATTTCCAACAGTCATCCAACCTGCCCATTCACTACGTGTACGATATCGTGAAAAAAGCTATGAGAGTTGATGGGAATATAAATTTCTGATCAAATATTTGCCAACGCCTGCCTCGACGCTATTGCAACTTTTTTTTCTGGTGCCCGACAATGTGGGACCAAACGCTTCACAAACAGAGTAAAGTTTACCTTCTGCATCCGTACTACGACTTTGTACCTCTTCATGTTTTCCCTTTGGAGGTAAAAAGTTGAAGCATTGTAGTTTTCACGGAAACCAGTCACTATTTAATCTGGGGGTTTGATTCCACTTTGGACTGACTCTCACAGGATGGAACCATTCGGTTTTTGACAGGCACTGAACAAACAGACGCCACGCCGTTTGCCACTGCTCCAACTCTGGTCCCATATGCGTGGGATGGAAGGCAGGAGTAAAAAGCATCCGCGAATGAGAATTCGAAGTGTAGGAAGCAATACCGAGTCACCTCTCGACTTTCAAAGTTCTGATCACCAATCATTTGCAATCATGATGCATATCGATTTGGCGGGCGCGCAATCTATATACATCAACAACGACTGTAGGCTCAGAGGCGCTCCAAAGTGTGAACGGAACCTCGGCAAGAAAAAGCTGTCACTTTTTGCTCGAATGCTCTCGTGAAATCTCATTTATGTTGCATTTATATTTCAGATGTCTGGCTAATATAATTGGCCATACTTTCACAAACAGAAAAAAGATTTTTGGAGAAAAGCCACAACTCAATGAAGCTTAGAGCTCTTACAATTGACGTGATTGGTATGCGAGCATGTCGTTGAGGGCATTGCTCTGTGAATGAAACCGAAAAAATCTTTTTCGTGATCAATTTGGACGGTTTAAGATAGACTACCTACGTGAGGTTCGATCTCCCGATGAGCCAGCCGACATGCTACTTAACGATGAAGATCTCCTCTATGTTCAACGGTATCTTAATCAAGAAGGCATCCAAAATGAGATTGTCGGTGAGTTTCCAAATACTTTTAAGCTGCAGGTAACCTGGACGAAACGATATAATTTGAAGGGTTTGTGACATTATATGTTGGGTACAGTAATACCGTAGAACATTAATTAGTCAATGGCCTACGTATGTTGATCGACGGGTTCTTTACCCGGGTTGACTCTTTGAACACACCTGTCCTGACTACTACCCCTTCTGAACATTCTGAACATTCGAGGCTGTTCCCATGCGTCCTCTAACTTCCCTTCCACCCTACTTCACCACTTCATCGAAAAAAAAAAACATGATTAGGGCAAGCTTCTTTCGTGACCCGGGACCTAGCCAATCTCCTCATCTGATGGGTCTTCCCTATTCTCCTTGAGGCCTGATTTCCTTTGAGTCTTCACGATACCTGATCGCTAGATTTCTCCCGCACTGTTACGAAGTCCATTAAAACGGCCAAAGATGAGCACACATCGATACCTGTTCAGGACACGCCACGCTTCAGCCTTATCCCTAATGCCTTGGTAGGAAATGAATGCGTATTTGATATATGCAGTGACATTTGCCAATGAAAAAATGATTCCTACTCTCTTACAAAAACATCAACCGATCCCAAGCGCGATCCAGTAAAGGCTCTGATCCCCACACCACCTGTATGATAGTGAGCACTACTTCATCTACACCCCAACTACAGAGAGTTAAATTGTTATCAGAGAAGTTTTTAGTGAGAAATATCGAACGAGAGTTACGACGAGAAAGACGAGCTTTGAATGAACCTGTCAGTGGAGAAATCACCTTGGATACGATTCTAAAGAAATATCTGTCGTTCGATGACGTCAGTATTTTTTTTTCAATTTTTTCACTATTTTTTCTAATTTCACTCGTCCTCGGCTTAAAGGCACGGTTCATGATAAAAAAGGTTACTGAGTTCTTCCTTTAAGAATACTCAGCGCCACCCATGGGTGGTAGTAGGGACCCTCTCGTTCCCACAATCTCGGCGCTTAGGGCATTGTGGAAGCCCTTTGCTGCCGTAGTTCGCTTTCCCGCCCCTCGAACGGTGTCACGTTAGACGAGTGTCCAGACAATACAGATTGCTATTATTCGTTCTAGGACCCACGCACAATCAGCTGATCGCCGAGTGATGAGGCGATGTTTTTCTCCCATTCTTTTTTCCTCTGTTTTTCTTTTTGCTGCCGCGATCTCTTATTCAATTTCCTACTCCTAGAGGCTGAAAAAGGTCAGCTACTTATGCTGTTACTAGGGTTTTTTTATTTATGCTTATTTGTGAGTGAGTTTTTGCTTACCATTGTCTGTTATTCGCACCAGGACCCACACGTGTGCAGTGAAACACACTGTTTAGCTCGTCCGGACGCCTCACCCTTCCTATTTTTCTGGTTTCATTCTCGTCCAGCCCCCTTTTTCACGGTTTTTCGAAGCTTTTTTTCACTTTGGAAACACCGATGCACGCAATTTCTTCACCTCAGTCGCACTAGTCTTGTCTTCCTTTTTTCATCATAGTCTAAATTACCCAAAATTATCGTGAACTGTGCCTTTAAGGACATTCTCTCTGAATATCTTCGGCAGAATCCTTGATTTCCTAATTTACTTTTATAGCAAATGACAATGCTTTTTCAATTATCTCAACGATTTCCACAAACGGCCGATGTTTGGCATGTGGCCACTTCCAGTGAAAATAGAAACATCTTTGCTATCAAGGTAACTTTTAAAGAATTGGTAGGCTACATTTGGACCAATTCAGAACAAAACGGAAGCTTTCCAGATAGGCTACCCATCAACTCTGAAAAAACCAATACTTTGGATCGATGCAGGAATCCATGCACGAGAATGGATTTCACATTCCGTAGCACTCTACGTAATATGGCAGGTAGTGCAACCATTAACGCGCACATTATTGGGTTAATCGATTTATTGATTTTTATTACCACTATTTTCAATTATTATGAAGAGGAATGACTATTGACATTTTAAAACTGAAAATACCATAAGTAAAAATTATTGAGTGACCGGGGCGGAGCTAAGCGTAGCTGAGCGTATTCAGAAATCTTTTGAAGCAGAACATGTTTGAACATCAAGCAACTTGCTACAAAGGACAAAAGGTGCTTTCAAAAAGACAATAGAGAGATTCAATCGATTTTTGTAGAATGCACTGTGCACACGTGTCTCATTAACTATCTTACAGGAATTTGAATGGCCTTTTGGCCGGCTCAGCTGATTGAGAAGCCCGTTGAAGTACAGATCAGTGTTTCTATCCTCATAAATAACTTTGTAATTTCAGAAAATTTTTCTTACTAGTAATACATGCTGATGTGCTTCTGCCTTCCATGAAAATCCTAATCTTTTTTTTCTGGACAGTTTTGTATTACTTGTACAGAACCGAAGCAAGGGACTTTTAGCTTCTTCACGATTCCTCTTATAAACGACTTCTTCGTGAAATCGATGTCATTGTGGTGCCGAATACAAATCCTGATGGTTACGAATTCAGCCGTGAAAGAAATAGAATGTGGAGAAAAACTAGGTGAAACATCCATGACTGAATCTTTTGGAAATACAGTAATCCAATCAGTTTCAGATCGAATTCTACCGTGAGCCGATTTAGCCAATTATGCAGTGGGGTCGATGCAAACAGAAATTATCCGTTCCACTTTGGCGAGGAAGGAGTTAGCCATTGGCCTTGCCAGTACGTTTAATTCATAGTTTTCTCTGATACTGTAGTTGACGTCAAAATAAATGAAACTCTTCTAGTCCCTACCCCTTTTTTTTCTTACCCACTCTGCCGACCGATACGTTCTAAGAATCCATTCAGGCAACGAATGTTGTCAGTTCGATCTGTAAGACTAAAAGCACCATTTTGCTGTCCGTGAACCCCTAGAACCCCCCAAATTTACTCAAAATGACACTAGACGATTCAGCGCGAGGGTCAAGTGTATGGCGCCTCTCAGGGAGGAACTGATCAGGCCTTGCAGCGCCTTAATTTAGTATACTGAAAATTCAAGGGCGCCTTGAATTATTTAGAATTCTACCTATTCAAATACAGAATATTTTTTGACGACGACTATAGGTAACCGATGGAATTGAGTCACTGATGTGTTCTTGGATTCAGGGAGACCTACTGCGGCCGAGTTGCACTCAGTGAGCCGGAGGTGACCAACTGACAACCATTGTTTATGATATTGAACCTAATGACCACAAATTTTCAGGTCATGGGATTAGCTGCAGCAATTTTGGAAAGGAAACATCAAATCCGAGGTTACATAGCGTTGCATTCATTCGGTCAGGACATACTGTACCCATGGGGACATAAGATTAACGAATATCCACCTGATGTGGAGGATCTTGTGAGTTTCAGTCGGTTTAGGCTTACCCTCTTAATGATTGCCCAAAGGATGCCGTTGTAGAAATCAATGGCAAATGGGATTGCATCTGCCATATATTCCGTTTACGGTACACAGTACCGTGTATCAAATAGCGCTGATGGATTGTGTAAGTATTTTAAAATTAAACCCATTTGGGAGATAATCTGGGGAATTTTAGACCCGGCATCAGGAGCTGCTGACGATTGGGCAAAAAGCATCGGTATCAAATACTCGTTTACGTTCGAGCTGTCTCCAACCACTATGTCGTAAGTGGTTTCCCTTCGCAGTCTCAAGAGTAAAGTCTTCTGGCGTTAATCCCTGGGACCCTATACTCAAGGCAGACTTTAAAGATTAGAGAGATATCTTTGATTGAATTTCATATTTCCAGGCCGGGGTTCATCTTACCCGAGGCGTATATTCCACGAGTTACACGGGAAGCTATGGAAGGTATCGTTTATATGGCCAGACGGATACGAGCAGAAGAAGTTGGCCGTCTTCTTAACGATATCCTTACTTCAAGGCCTATTCGAAGACGAGCTCAACGCCGAATTGGATAGTTATTAATATTACAAATGTATATTAAATCTTGTAAATTTGTTAAATGAAATATAAAAAAAATTTGACAGATGTCCAATGAACTAAAAGCCTTGGAGAGTAAAGTTTTAGCGTTGATCAATCTCGTTCTGGGCCACTCTCAGGCCTTAATCGCTGCTTTTATACATCCAGATACCGATACCATTTAACCGACCTCGGAGGGAAGCTTGGCTAAGGTAAGTATCGATCCGGGATCCGATCCCCGGACCATATGTGTGGATAGCGCGCCCACTTCCGCCCCCACTGAACCGTTTTCGAGGTAATATACAGTAAAATACAAGTATTTATAATTTGGTGTGACAATCTTACAAATGAACAACTGAACATCACAAATGTAATTCTACTCGGGTAAAACCAGTTAGAAGTGGAATGACCGTCACCTACACCCAAACTAGTTGCAAGATAAACATCACATTTGGCTCCCCATAATTCACCAATCCAATCAAGGCACGAGTTCCCATGTTAGGCCCAAACAAACAAATAAACCCAAAAAATATGGCGATATGGACCAATCTGTATATCAAGAAGAATAATAGTTAATGTTAGTAAGCTTAACAACCATGACATGTGATTCCTGCCTTCTAAACTAATCTACTTCCCTGTCACTTTGATTAATAGAAACTGTTAGTTGACGTAACCAGAGCTGCGCCAAAGAAGTGGAAGAGTTACTAGAAATTGACAGCCAAAAGTTTGAAAGTTATAAAGAAACTGTCCGAAACCATGTAATTCCTATATGCCTGTATACATAAATTGCACTGGAACTTTGGAGTGTCCGACTTCTTCTCGAGAGAAAAAAATGTGAAATTGAAAATCCAAATGCTCTTTTGTCAGACTAGAAACCGTCGAGAGAGGTTGGCTTACTCAGTAGAATCATAGTGAGCACACATTTCAGAGTTGCTTATTACTGCTTCTGCTTCTTATTAGCCATGCTTAACCGGAGTGGTCGCATCCTGAGACGAAGACGGTTCCACCGGTGGCACCTGAGTTCATACACCTGACACCACTATAGATTGTAATGAACAATGCATTTCCCACACAACCAGGTTTAACATTTGTCATGGAACTCGTAGCATTAATAGACTGGTCAAAATTAGTAATCCTGGAAGGAAGAGGTAACTACAGGGACATGATGACACTTTAGCGAAGTGTGTGGGCTCAAGTTCTTTCCCTCATGATCTACTTCCCTTCCCCTCAGTCCCCGTGTAACTGTTCCCGTCTTTCAGCCAATTCAACAGGCAGATATGTAAGAGTAGAACAAGTGCGAGAGGGTGAGGAAGTTGTTGTATTTGGGAAGTGAACACAGGGGGCCGTACAGACCAGAGCATCTTCTTCTGCGCTAAGCTTGATCCCAGGCGTCACTACAGAGTGAGCAACAGCAAGGGATGAGAATCGCCAGTATAGTATAACAGTTTCGAATACTAAAGCGTTCTCCAAGCTCATACCTTTTTTGGAAAGTAGTCGAGAAGATTACGACTTGATCGTTTCTGGCTGTCTTTCTGTTCTGAAAATTCGTAATGATCTCGATGAGAGACGAAAAAAGATTAAAAGTAGCATTCATGCCAGCAGTCTAATTGTAAAAAGTGTGAATGTCTTTTTATTATTGATCGTAGATTTATTCAAAGTCATGCCAAGATTTGCAAAGGGTCGAACTGGGTGCTTTAGAAGCGTAAGTTTGAGAAATTACCTTTCACTTGAGTCAGTGGACGACTTTTCAAAGGGGTTAACTTCACGGTTAGTTTACGAGGTGAGTTTTGTAAGGTACGGTGCTGCTCTGATACCATCTTCGAACAGACCGAATCGCCAAATTCTGTGACACTTGGTAGTCTAAACAACTATGAAAAACTAATTAATCACACTACTACCGCATAAACATCATGAAAGGCATAGTGAAATTTTTGCTTCCAAATGGAGAAAAACTAAGCGAAGCACAAAGTCACCAACCGCGATCTCCCCGTCTTGGTAAGGGACCTCGTCTGGTCGAGACAACTTCTCAAGTAGTAGTCATCGATATTTCTCTTAGACGTCTGAAAAGAACATTCATCCAAAACGACATGCCCATGCATTCGACAGGTGCCATTAGGAGGTCTTACACTTGGAGACTCAGATTCGACACAGGCGCTTGGAGTGCTTTGCCTTTCGGTAAGACGTCGAGCTTTGAACTTGGCAATGTACCGCTCATACACCTTATTCGGCAAATTCTCAGTAGGATATCTGAATCATAGAGCCTTCCACTTCAACTATAATGAAACGAATCAATTGACGCGACAAACTTATAATGGAAGGCTCCTTTTTTTCGACTCCTACGATGTGACTGGGGTGTTGTTGTACTGGCAATATCCGCACTTCCAGCTTCAGCGTTCGTAATGTTCGCGAACGGCAAAACGGGAGAAACCAATCTTAAAAATTGAAGCTAACGAATCAGAACAAGATGATGGGATTGGCTGCTTTCATTTCCTTTTTAAAGCAATTCGACTTGACCCTTGGATGAAATTAATCTTTCTGAGCTCAGCCAAAATTCAGATACCCTTCGAAGTACCTTTCAAAATTGTTCCAAAATGAACGATAGGGCAATAATATTTACGACGAAAACTGATTAATACTGACCATAACGACCAGACTGATCAAAAAAGTGAACCATAAATTATGAAAATTTTGCAATTTTTCATAAACTGTTTAAGAATTTCAGAGAGAAGTAAGAAAATAAAGCACATATGACAGGAATTACCATAAAAACAACACACTTCATCATTTTGGAGATTGGAGATTTAGTGGGCGTGCGTAGCCGCTTTATTGGACTTTCAAAGGGCTCTTTTCGTTTACGCGAAGGAGTGCTGGCAAACGAAGTAGGTGACCCGGATGGACCTTGCCCACGACGGATAGACATCCTGAATGCAAGACATTTGAGTGGCATAGACAGGTTCACTCAAGAGGCTCACCTGGTTACAAGGAGGGTCGTCTTTTCAGATTCATTGAGTTCATAAGTACTGATTGTCTCGATGTTGGAATTTGCTTCAGATTTGCCTGGATTGACCATGTCCGCACTCCATACGCGGAAATGTGAGTCATCCATAGAAACCATGTATCTGAAAAGGTTGGTAATTCAGGTCTGTTGACATTTTTCCTACGAAATCGATAGGAAAATCCAGAGGGCCGATAGTAGCTTGGAATGAGGAAAACCTACTTCACCACCTAGCTAGCCTACGTAGGCGCTGAAAAAACTACAAACCCTCTCAACTCACCCTTCTATTCTAAGCATTAAGTGCACGTCGTACCCTACAGAATTTGGTTGATACCCTTCGTTCTACTTACTTTTAGTGAATGAAACCAACATATCCTTGGAAAATGAGGTTCTATATTTTCCGCTGCTTAAACTCACCTCCCATTTCGACTCCAACCAGCACAGCACACCTCTGAATCGTGTCCCTTCAAAGTGTACTTCGGCAGAAGCGCACGGCATTGACGTTCCGATGAAATCGCTTGTTCGTCGAAGCTGCTATACAGGTCCTAGCCAAATAAATCATTGCCTTGGAAGAGAACATAGTTCCGAATTCAACCGCCTCACCTTATACATTAATACACTTACCTGCAAATCCCATATAACAGCTTGCTGATTCTTCGAACCGCACAGAAGGTAATCCGCAGATGGTGAACATTGTAGCTGAAAAAAAGCTAATTTTAAGGGAAGATTGTGGAAGTGTTAGAATCATCAATGCAAGTGTTAGAGTCACCTGTACATAAAACGATTCTATAGCAGCTCCTGTGAGATGTCGCACTGAAAACAAAAGTAAAATATTCAATATGTAATTTCCAGAAGCTCAGAATATTCAAATTACTTTTGATAAGAGCCATATAAGTTTGTAGGTGGAGTGGAGCAATGGTAAGTGGCGCACTAGTTCACAACACGGCCCAGGGATTGAATCTCGGGTCGATATCCGAGCAGATTAAACAAGCTTTCCAACCCTCCAGAACCGTTCAATTGATGTAAAACTTAGATGAGCCTACGCGAATAGACGTTTTATGAAAGTATATCGAGTTGAAGAGTTAACTTACACGGTTTAGTATTACTGGTCAGGATACCGTACTCGTAGACACAGTTGTCCGTGACAGCAGCGAAAAGAGAACTCCCGAAACGATCAAGGCAAATGCTTGTGATGCCTGAATAAATAAAATGGTTTCGACTGCATGAGGTTTTAATACCAATTTAGGAATTCTCAGCGGTGTGAGCTTTGAAAGAAGTGGATCTTGAGCATATTTGGCTCCAAAACTTTGACAACACACTAAGGTGGAATCGTTCGTGAAACGAATCGGTCACTATCTCAGTTGAACAATTGGATATCTACATGCTAACTGCACAACGACCACACCACGACTCTCAGTTTACCTGCTTCTTTGTGCGTAGGCACCTCCAGTTTAGATAGAACATGGCCTTCATCCTTGGCAGAAATCTTTCGCGTATCCCATAACCGCAGACCACTGAAAACTAACTGTCGAAAATAATAATGGCAACGTATTCTGCTTGAAACCACACCTTATTAACAGTTGTAATGACAAAAGACACTTAGACACAGAATGGAACCCTTTCCTACTATATATAACGCGCTAAGTGTGTCTGTTGGTTTGTCTGTCTGTGCGTGTGTGTGTGTGTGTTTGACCGGAAATTCATAACTCCGGTTCCCGTTGACCTAGAGAGTTCAAATTTGGTAGGAGTACAGGCGGCAGGATAGGAACACTAATGGTGGGTGGAGCGACCGGACTCCGCCCACAGGGGCGGGGTTTGTGCGAAATAAGTGCGTGAGCGGGAAGTCATAACTTCTGTCCCCGAGAACCTAAAGCGCTCAAACTCGGTAGGAGTACCTAAGATAGAATGGGAACGCTTATAATGGGTGGCAGGATTGCGCTCCGCCCACAATGGGCGGGGTTTGGGCAAAAATTCATAACTCCTGTCCCTGTGGACCTAAAGCGCTCAAATTTGGTAGGAGTGTAGGCTGCAGCATGAGAACACTCATATTGGGTGGCGGGGCCGGACTCCACCTACAGGGGGCGGAGTTTGTGCGGAAAATCATAATTGCAGTTCCCGTGGACCTAGATCGTCCAAATTTGGTAGGAGTACCCAAGATAGGATGGGAACGCTTTTAATGGGTAGCAGGATCGAGCTCCGCCCACAAGGGGCGGAGTTTGTGTGAAAGACCTAAACTTGGAATTGTGCATTCAACTTTGGTAGGAGAATAGGCGGCATGATGAGAACACTCATATTGGGTGGCGGGGCCGGACTTCACCTACAGGGGGCGGAGTTTGTGCGGAAAATCATAACTCCTGTCCCTGTGAACCTAGAAAGTTCACATTTGGCATGAGCACAGGCGGCGGGATGGGAACACTTATGCTGGGTGGCAGGACCGGACTCCGCCCACAATGGGTGGGGTTCGAGCGGAAAATCATAACTCCTCCACGGGTGAGGCTTGCAGAGAAATGTCAAAATGGAACTAGAGCGACCAAACTCGGTAGGAATACAAGAGGCAGGATATGAACACTGATGATAGGATGCAAGACAAAATTCCGTCCCAAAGGGCTGGGTGTGAATGGATACCGTTAGTTCGGACCCAGACCGTTGAAACTTGGAGGCACAGGGAGTTGGCTGGGAACATTGATGGTAGCTAACATAGTAGACTCAGCCGCGATGAAGTCTCTGAATACTTTTTTTCTTTGAATAAGCGCCTTTGTGATATTATGCGATGTTCCATTCGGACACAGCGAAGATGGCTTACAGAAAAAAATCACTCTTAATACGAAGCTAATATGAGGGTGTAGAGCTTTCGAAGAAAAAGAATCCGAAGTGTTATTCACGCATAGCAAATTTCTCACAAGGAGAAGCGCCCGGCGTAGCCGGGCGAACCCGTAAGAAGGAGGGAAGCCCGGCGTTAGCCGGGCGGCCCGACTGGTGAAACATATAGCGATCGATGTTTTTGAGCAGACTTTATTCTATGCTCAACGACATCCCTCAGAGGAGGGAGAGAGAAGAGAGAAGGGAGGAGAGAGAAAGACGTAGAAGCCAACGTCGAGTGAAACTTCAGCACGACAGCTACGCAGACGGTAGCTGTGAAAAAGCTTACTGGTAGAATTTCATATGTAGAACGCCAAAAAGGCTGTTGCTGACGAAGCATTTCTGGACAGAGAGAGAAGAGGTTATTACTCACATCACATCAGTTTTTGCAAATTCACAAACCTCTTTCCACATGATGATGCAGAGACAAGGGTGTAGTCATTTGCGTACAGGAGGCTTGTGACGCTCGGTGGCTCTACCTTCTCAAATCGAGTCGAAAGTCGCGATACTGATCTTCTCCTCGATGGGGATCGATGATCTGAAAGCATACGACTCTCGGCAACTACAGCTATTACGGTACCCAGTAATACTGGAAACAGCCCGTTCTCAGCCGTTACTTCGAAGCATTTCTCGGAAGACGGAAGAAATCACGTTAGGTGGGAAAAGGTATGGCCTAGGAGCAGACTTCCAGAAACGACTGATTTTGGAAATTGAATACCTTTCATAAGATGAGCATTCATATATACATTAACGGCTTTCTTCAAAAACTGTCCTTGCTGTTGGAGAGAGCTTGTTCTAACGTCCCATAACCGGATCTGCCCGTCCCTGCCACCCGTTGCGAATACTTCTGAAACATAACACTATACAGAAATAACCAAGCAAATCACAAGGTCCTCCGGGACTTACGACTAGATTGGGGAGCAAAACAAGCACTTCGAACAGACATTTCGTGGCCAAAAAACAACACAGAATCATGCCGCTGCAGGTCCCACAGCCTCAAATGTATTCAGTTAAATTCTCATCTCATTTACTCTGAAAGATTTCGAGTTACCGTGCGGTGGTATCTCCAGAAATTGATAACAGCTGATTTGGGTTGTTTGGAACTCCTATCACATCCATCACTGTGGCGTTGTGGGCAGGGAAACCTTCATTGAATTTGGATAATTTTCGACCAAAAAGACTAACAAAAAGACTTACTCTGAATTTGAACCGCTTCATGATTTGGTTCGGAGCCCACTACGGGCGTTATGTCCACTATGCCCACGTCGCCTTCGTCACCGCCAAGGTAGAGCACAGTCTCAGAGTGGGGAGAGAACCGGCACACCACCCAATTATACTAGAATTGAGAGTGAAAATATAGCTATAAGCTGATCGCCTTCAATAAAGTGATAAATGGTAAACAAATGAGTTGAATGGTAAACAACTACTAATGTTTCCTGCCAAAAATTTATGTTTTCCAGGTGATACCCTTCAGTTTGATTTCCGCTCACATATGGGTCGATTCTACGCTCAAAGTGTAAAAAGGCAAAGAAACGACTATACTCAAGGAAAAGACGTGTGATTTTTCTGAACAAGCCCCATCATCTGCTGGGGTACATAAAAAGTTCACACAAAACTAGAACGAGAGTTTCAAATGAGGGGTAGGGTCCATTTCTTTACTAGGTGATAAGTTTGTCTATAAACAACAACAGTACACAACAAGTTTCACCCACATAGTGTTCTTTCCAATGAATTCCTTTTCGCTACAAAAGGTATGACCCACTGTACAGGTATTTCGGTAGAGGATTATTGTAGCTGACCCTTTGCTAATCAACTGAGTGTAGGTGAGAAGTGGGATTGATAAGGGTGGAGATACGTGCCGGTCTTGGTCGAAAATGGCCACCAATGGCATCTATGAACTGTGTGCCGACGAAAGGAAAATTAATGCACAGAAATCAGAATACTTAATTTACTTACACTTTCAGAGCCGTGGTAGTAACTTGCCGCACAAGGAACTGAGCGATAAAATTCGAAGTGTCTTTGTTTCCGTTTATAGTTCCTTATTGGATTCGCTGCCTGCACCAGATCCATACAAATTCTACAATACTTCTATTCAACCTTTTACTCTCTAGAATAGAACTTCTGTGATTCGACGACTGTTCACTAAAATTGTAGGGCACCTAGAACTTGCACCCTTTTTGCCCCTTGTAGCGGGAAAGCCATCTCAACTGAAGCTCTTGCTTATGGCTGGGTTACTTCTACCTATCCCCGAGAATTTACATTCCGTATTCGACTAGAACTCCCTTGAGAAGCTAAGGAGGAAAACAGCATAAAAAATATTTCCAGGGGGCCAAGACATTGGAAATTTTGCCTCAAACGGCGTTCCTTCAGGGATAGCCCACTTCAGAGCAATCTTACACTCAGAAAATCACAAAATCCTCCTTATATAGATAAAATCAGCACAAACATTCAAGAAAAAACAAAAATTAGTTACTAGTTAGTAGATTGAAAGTTACAATTTCGCGCTTGTTGATTGGAGCGCGTTGAGGATTCGCATTAGAGTGCAATCGTCCATGGCATGTCGTGGAACTTGTGATCGATGGAATCCGAAGGTTTGGCTTTATTCTTTCTCTTGTACCTGTTACGTAGGTGAGCTTAATGCTTAAGAAACCCACAATTTTGTTTAGTAAACAGTATTTTCATGCTTTGATTTCGGAATTTAATTAAAATCATCAGAACTTGTTTTTTAGAGAGATCCGAACCAAATATGTGTAACAACGATGACGCCGGAGTCTCAAATCCGGAAAGTAACCATTTCGAAAGTCTGTATAAATTGAGAGGTATTGATTTGCTAACCCATTTGCCTCTTTGACTCCTTCAGCGAATTTGACTGATATTGAATTCAACAGAATGCCATAATTTTTTTTTATTTTTCAGGTTTATCCAATGAAGAGCTTCGAAAGAGGCGTCGTATATTTGAAGTGCAAATAAGAAAGAAGAAACAGGATGATTTTCTGAACAGCAGGAGAAGACTAGACAGCAATGAAGTCGAGGTGGTTTTTCAGTGTTTTTTTTTTCTTTTTTAATTTGGAATTAGACTCCTAATGGTGACAGAACCTCAAGATGCTTGTTTTCCCGGGATCAACCCTGAGATTGTGTCCTTATCAAGGGTCAACTTCAGGGTCTCCTTGAGAAGGGGTTGTTCTCGACCGTGCATTTGAAGCGATCCATGCACTTATCGATTGTTCCTAGCGAAACAGACGGCCTAAATTGAGTGGTTTTTCAATGAATTCGAAGCTTTAGCTTCCAGAAATGAATTGTTGTCAGAAGGGGTGCTGGGAAGTGTTCACGTACCTTCTGTTCTTCCTTTAGTCCGGCGTGCTCATGTGGGTGAAGGATATGAATTTATAAGGCTTGACTCAAAGACTGGGAAATATTCTAATCAATATTCAGCGGTTGGATCGCAATTTCTAAATCATCACAGCCCTAGCCTTTGTATTTCACATTTTTTACCCTAACACTGAGCGTTAAGTGGCGTGCTTTCTTTTGATAATATGAAACTTGAAGCAAGATAAAGGAATTCAATGCTAATGCAAGTTTAGCAGAGAAAATGACGACTGCAGTTGTTTCTTTGAGTGCCAGTTTTTCCGAGGGTCACTTGCCTAGGTAAATCATACACGAAAGCAGGGGACGATTCCGATCCTCACTTGCTGCTAATAAATTCCTTGAATTTAGTCTAAAGTGGGATATGGATGTGCTATATTTGTTGAGTGTATTGAATTACGTGATTTCTGAATTGAAGCCCCTGGCGTTTGTAGTCAGATAACCGATGTCAAAATGACTTCTTAAATTTGGTTTCAAGTGCATTTTTTCAGTTCACACTTGCGGACGACTGTTGTATCATACCGAAGTCAGTGCTCGATATGATTAAAAGTGGAAATTTCCAAAATGAATCGGCAGGCTTGAAGTTCCTTCGTTCAAAAATTTCTGAAAGCTCGGGTACTTCTTACATATCTATGCTTCAACTGCAGCGCTTTACAATGCTTCCGGCATTTCCCACTAGAAACTGCAGAAAACAAAAGCAGAAATTTCAGAGGACGTTAACTGCATGTCGAGCCTGGGCGACATCTCTCTGATTTCTCATCTGACGCGCCTTCTCATACGTGGAGACGAAGAGCTTGTAGATGACGTCTCATGGATCCTTGTGAATATGTTCCGCCGACATGAGAAACTGCCGTTCATCGATGACGTCCGCGAAAAAGTCCTTCCCACTTTTTGCGACCTAATACGGCGAACCACATCTGCAAGCAATGGGTAAGACTTTTCTTTTTTTCGTTTCTACCTCCAGAACCTATAAGCAGTATTTGGTAGTTTTTCAACAAGTGATAGGGGCGATCTCGTTTTCGTTTCGAGCTTGTTTGGTGGAACGTTATTCTTGAGTCGCCTAAATTCAAGCATCGAGGGCCACATAAGCTGTCACACCGTTTTATGAATGATGGCATTGACTGTCGGGCAGCTGCTTTGATGTTACTCCTTTCTTTTTTGTTCCTGGATTCTCTTGTCGTCGGTTATTGCATTACACTGTTAGCACTACAAAGTAAGCAACAGGTTTTTAGAGGGGACACCTGACCGTTTCATCTGCAAAACACCTGCTCAAGGTATGGGTACATCTAGCAATTTCATTGGGGATGTACTCCCGTAGGCCTTAAGTGTGAGTTAATCGACTCGATTGGGAAGGTATGAGTGAAGAAAGATCAATTAGTCTACTGACCGAGTTTGAAATGAACGAATAACGATTTCGTCCTCTTCCCTGATCACATTTACTCACAAAACTAGAGGAGTAGAGGTGAACTATGTTATGCAAAAACCTGATTTTCAGGTTTTCCTCTCAGCAGACAGAACGGAATCTTCCGGCTACTTCGTTAAACTTTTTTTGATGTTCAGGATTCCATTACATATGGAGAATTCGGTGCTTTCGCAGCTTTTATGGTCCATTGCAAGCTTGGCGGAGGTATCGGTTGCCAGTAGAAATTTTGTCATTGCTGGTGGCTTGGTGCAGGACATATTGCATATTGCTTCAAAGTTAGTTTTTTCGTTGACGTCATATATCCCATATTTTTTCAAGTTATCGGGCACAAATAAAGGACCATTTGATTGTTTTCGTTTTAGGAACAAGAAACTAGTAATCCTGAGGCACTTAATGTTTCTCGTAGCGGTTCTCTTCTCGGATATTCAAGAGTTCACGCCCGACATAGTTGAGGTCAGTAATCCAGTATAAACAATATAAGTACTGCAATAATGTTGAACGGATTAATTGCAAAAATGTGACTATGAAACCGAAAAACGGCTCGGCTCGTGAAGGTCATCTGATAGACCAATGTCTAATCTATCTAGTAACCATGTTAGGCTTTCTTGATGTTGCTCCTAAGCTTATGAACTAAGATATATTGTCTCGCTGCGAATTCATGGATTCACGGGATTTCTAGAAATTTTAAAAATTTAGAAACTATCCATTAAAACTCCGGAAGAGCTCTCTAATCCAATTGCTTTTTAGTTACTTCCGCTTTTGCCGTTAGTCTGTCGCCAGCTATCTTCAGAGGATGTCACAATTCAATCGGATGCAGTTCGTGCTTGCATGTTTATGTCGGAAAGCATAGATTTTTTCGGGGTAAGCACGATGTTTATGGCACACAGTTCCCACATCGAACCTGCTTTACTGCTAGCTTTTTCTTCTAGCCAATGGCAGATGCCGGCATCATGAAAAGATTGGCGCAGATGACGTCCTGTCGTACATCATATGTAATTCTTGGTGTGCTCCGCACCATCGCGAACATAATTCAAGAAACGTCCTCTTTCACCAAAGGTATGGGTACCATTTTTCAATTTTCTTCACTTTTTTGAGCTCTCTGTGGGACCTTTTCTTATTAAGCGGAAGTATAATGACATGTTGTTAGTTGTTTGTGCACCTTAATATTACATTCCCCGTGTTTAAAGCCTATATTTACGATACTTAGCGATACCATGTAATATCCCAGTTATTAATATCCATGGATAAGTAAAACCCTTGCTACCGAGGCTCTCTTTATGGAGCGGTGGGGACTCCAACCGATGGTTTTTGAATTAGTGTACCAACAGTCTCTATAATCCATCCACATACACTTTTGAAGGCAGAACGTGAAAGTTCGACTGCAGAATGTGATCCCCCTGAATTTCGAACCTTTTATTGAGGTACTGTAACAAATCAGAGTGAAAGCATCCGTTTGTAGCCATCTCTGTATTATAATATCGCGTCCAAAAACTTATAGTCTCCTAGAACACCATGAATTCGATTTTGTGAATCTTCCATCAGTGCTTGTTATCTGTTTAGAAATGATTAATGAAGGCCTCCTAACCAATATACTTCCTCTCATGTCACGCAGTTCAACAATGCGAGAGGCTTGCTTCGTGGTCAGTAACATAGCAGCGGAAGGTGGAGACATGTTACAAGCGGTCTTGGATGCTGGCGTCCTCAAAGAAATATCAAATTTGTTGGAAATGGCTGACTACGAGACGCGTAAAGAGGTGAGAAAAGAGTTCATCTTCTTCCTCTCTATTTGCGTTTTTATTTAAGTATCGTAGTAGTGTACCTTATACCTAACAGACTGTATCACGTTAGTAATTTAGCGAATTAAGCATTTCATATGTGAAAACCTAAGAGTAGTTGTTCATGACTTTGATCTTCACGATGCTGCTGGGCTATACAATCTGTTCGAAAAGTTTTGAAAATTAGGCAATTTTTGGAAAAAGATCTAATCCCGTCATTGAGCGAAATACTGCGATTTGTATAATCGAGTTTTGACAACTGAAATAGCTTACTTAACTTCTTCAGGCATTCTACATTATGTATCATACGGCCACGTCTTCTCGATCTTGCCACTTAGCGGCTCTCCTTGGAGCTGAATTACTGGCTCCTTTGTGTGACTTTCTCACTGTTTTGGAATATTCTCTTGTGGCTGACGCAATGGAAGCCCTCTCATCGTTACTTGCTTATGGTGAAGAGCTTGCCATGGGGTTGACAGGTAAGGCTTATGAAGTGGTTTTCATCCTTTGGAGATGGAGCTTATTGCGATTCTATTTTATAATTTTTTTTCCAACAAAATAAACTGGTTGACCGATACCGGTTATTTCATTTCTTCATTTCCTTTGCCATTAGAATCTTCTTAATTGCTGTATTTGTTGTTCTCTCTAGCTGATCATACGTCACCACTTTTGTCACGCGAAACTAGCAATAATTCATGGGCTCTGAACTCCTTTTCCCAGACCCATATTGTCTGAACCTAATCTTATTGTTTTTTGCTTATGAGATTGCAAGCAGATGATGGAAATACGAGTGTTTAAATACTTCAGACTTTCTGAACCCGGTTGCTACTCGAATGGAAGAATTGGGAGCAAAAGATAAGTTGGAATTTCTATGTGATAGCCATTCCATGAACATACATGTAGCAGCACACGAAATATTGGAGAGGTTCGTTTTTCAATCTAGATTTGACTTTATGGCAGTTTTTGAAAATTAAGTTCAAAGTTGGAGTAATTTTCGAATCATATACATTTAATAATCTACGTTAACTCCAACTATTTACGGCTGGGGAAAGGGAGCTCCTGCAGGTATATTTGATGTAAAGATGAATCCTTTATCTTCGACCATACCACGAAAACCGTAAAAGTAGGCCGTCCATCAGCTAGGTTGGTTTCTTAATAATCTGTTCTCTGTAATCAACCTTGTTTCGGAGAGAAGTACCCTAGTTTTCTTCTTTTTGCATTCCTTCTAGTCACTGTTTCTTTAAAACTGCACTCAGATCCTGGTGCAGTTCGTGATGGAAGTTGAATACACACTGATTTTAACTGGTTAATCATCTTTTACTAAGCATCAGTCTATGCTAATCATCTTTTACTTCCTCGATCGTATAATGACCATAATATTTTATGTGATGTTAGCGATGGCTTAAGGTAATTTTCGATTATTGCTTCAATTTCTGTATTCAAGGTACTTTTATTCATACGAAGACAACGAAATGACAACGCAATTAGCTGTTTCTATGCCTCCATACTCCGGTGTACCAACACGAGATTCCATGGATGAAACTATTGATATGATTGTAAAAAGTGTATGCCTTTAAAAAGCAGTGTACCAGTTTTTTTTTTTTGATTTTCCCTCTTCAAAATTTATCTACACAGCTACACGATGAAAAGAATTTTCTCTGCTGAAAACTCATTATAATGCCTAGCTAATGCTTGAAAATGCCTTTCATTTCCCATATCCTCTACATCTATCCTCCAGTGTTCAACCTGTATACTTTTCCTAATGCCAAGCTTGCATCATTGTTCCTGATTGGATTGTTTCGCTTTCATTAGCCGGTATTGACCGTGGTCATCTCAAACTTGGATACATTGGCGGGTATAGATAGATTGTAAACATAACCAGCCATTGTACTGAGATATGTTTGCCTATGCATACGTGTAGAACTCCAAATTAAAGAAGTTATTTCATATTAGCCAAATTATTACTGTAGAGGTACTTTCTTGTAGTTTAGAAGTGGATTCACTCAATAAAGATCAAAATTTTAATTGAAACCCCTTTTTTGTGAAGCAATTTTTCCAGGAATGGCTCATATTTCGAAGGAGGAGATATTGGAGGCAAATGTAGTATAGTTCGCGGTGTACTGTAGCTTGAAAGTTGAAGTTCATCTTCAAAAAAAAAGGGTCTGTAATGGATGGTAATCCTAGCTTACTGGGAAGACAGGCCGCTTATGTTTCACTTCAGCTGGCTGCAGTTTAGTTGAGTATAAACACGGTCTGACCAAGTCAAAGTCCAGTCAAAACTGAAACAACCAGGGAAGATGAGGCGTCTTATAATGACCCATGTGTTGTACGATGGTATAGTTCATACTTCTATGATCGCAAAGCACAGGAAGAGGATCAACGGTTGCACGAGTTATTCAAATACCATTGCATTGAAAGGTGGTGGTAAGACCGTTTAGGTGCGTCCTTGGGCAGTCAACTATTCAGGACTGTGTTCCCTACCAACTCGCCTTATAAATGGTCAGCCCACCCATCTTTAGAGCAGAACTATACGACGACGGTTATGGCGATTCCTTCAGCAGCAGAAGAATGCAAAAAATGAAAAGTTGCTTGAAGAAAACACGTTAGCTGAAGTCTTCCTCAGCCATTGTAGGTCGAAAGTGAAGTCATTTCAACTAGCACTAGCCTCTGATCAGGTCAGCTCGTTCTATATTAGATCTTGTTGAAAAAATTTGTTCAACTTCCTTACGTACGGATGTGGTGTAGTGGTAAGTGAAGACCACTACCACTACAAGGTTGAGAGTCGAATTTTGGATCTATACTCGACCAAGCCAACAAAGTCTTCCATCCCTCGTTTTTCATCGCTCTATGATGCCAGACTCGTTTGGGAGGATAAGAACACTGGCTTGAACATTAAAAGGCCAACCCGCAGTTAATTTTAATGGATGCATACGCATTCAATACACCACTACGATTCTGAAGGGAAACTGAATGCATGTTGCATTCCAAAACACTGATTTAACTGACGCCAACGACCTTGTCTTTTATTTGCCTCCCTTTGGAATATTTAAAAATTCTTTATGACCAGTGAAGACTGTATTATGGCAGTTGCTAGGAAGAAATCTTCAACAAATATTGGAGTCAGAAGTGAACTCGACTAGTCCTTCTTTCTAAACACCCTGGCTGCTTTCCGAGTCCCCGGTGTGCGTTCCGAGCGAGCGCATTTGCTTGGAAGGCCCAACGGCGGACTCTGAAAGCAGCCTCTTGGGTGGGTCATTTGTTGATATAGAAATGGACTTTCCCTACATTGTTAAATCGTTTGCGTTATTTGACTGTCAAAATTTGAGTACAGAACTTCAAAGTAAAAGCTGCAGATGTCGAGCCCTCAAGAGTATGAACAGTCTTCCGAAGAGGAAAAAGAGGGGTGAGTTTATTAATCATCTTCAAATAGAGCAATTAAACCATTCATGTTTTCTTTCCTGACTACTCCCTCTGTTCTCTTAGCCGTACTACTCTGTTCCTCCCAGTTTATGCCTCCACCCCTAGTGCACAACCCATGCTGCCGATTGCCTCCTGGAGAGCACTAGACGCTGAGTTCCCAAACATTCGGACTCTCAGTCTGCATCTGCTCCCCGACCTCCAAAAGCTGAGTCAGGGGGGGGGGGGGCATGACTTTTGAACCATGCAAAAGTCATGCACCCCCCCCCCCCCCTGACTATCCTGGCACGACCCTGCTATCGCATGGAAACTATCCCGCAAGGTGAACCGTGAACCAAGAATCGTTCACTGACTCTTACTAGGTTCAATTCTAAGGGAAAACTGAAGAAAGAATCATCAATAACTCTTCCATATTAATACTTTCAGAGCTCCTTTGAGTGAATTCTTCGTTCCATTTGGTGTTGTCTTGGTGACTGCACTTTTGATTGAAATGCTAGTCATTTATTATTCAAAGAAACTGGGTGAATCAGAAAGAAGAGCAGAAATTATCTACGAAAACTATAAACGCGATAAGGATGAAAGCGATTCTGAATCTTCAATCCACAGTGCAGTAGGATTTGAAACAGATGATGCATTTTTTAAAGAACGTGTGCAGTAGGAATCAAAACAGATGAGACATTCTACAGAGAACATTTAACTTCAACTTTCTTCTTTTAAACCTCGTATTTTCGACTTTAGATGCATCACTTAAACAGTATTAAGTTACCTCGAATAAAGAGATGTTATTTTCAAGTTTATAGGAATTCTCTAGGCACTACAACAATTGCTGAAGTATAATATCTACTAAACTTACTGAAGCATGTACACACCAGGCGAAATGTATCAGATCCGATTTTCCTCAAGTCGCGGTTCATCTTATCTTCTTCTACGGATCAATCGATAAACTACAAAAACTCCTAACGAAATAACAGCAAGACCGATAGAGACGTACAGTACTTCGGTCACGAGGGAAGGGCTGAAATAGGATCCATGAACTTGCCATACTCATTAAATAAGCATCGGTTTCCATGAGCCTAGCCGCAAACCTTTTTTTCTAACTCAAGTCAAAATACTTACTTGCGAGGATCCAAGTAACTCATCGGCCTCTTCGGGGTGCGTGGCACATCATCAAGAATTGAATGTACAGATGGAGCGCCGCTGGTTATTGACTCGGAGTCCTCTTCTTGCCCCTTCAAATCACCTGCTGGTGAAGGTGAAGAACGAAGAGTATATCCATCGCCTGTACATAGTAATCATTTCAAAAAATTAATTAATATCTTCGAAATATGACTAAGTGATCTAACACTCACCAAAACTTTTTCGATAGGTTGGTGTCAATGTTCTTTTGACTACTTCATTTTCCGAATCTAAAGCCGATTTCGCAGCAGAAACATAGAAGTCAGCTGATAAATGCTCCTTAAACAGGGATTGCCGTTTTTATGCTTAAAACATGTTAAAAAGATATTATATCAGTAATGTAAGCAATCAGCAATCATCTCGTAAGTAAACAGAGGGGGGGAGGTCGCTGGAAAAGCCCGGTATCAAAAAAAAATCCATGAAATGCCTAAAAGAACTCAAAGGCCTACTGGGAGATCGTAGTTTGAACCAACGAATTAGAAAAGAACAGGCAGTTGCAGAAGAACGCATTAGAGAGTCTCCTTTCCAACCGGCCGATACTTTACCGTAGTCACCCAAACTTTTCAAAATTCAACGGGAAAATGAGAAATAGCTCTAACAAACATGCAGCTATGCTAACCCAGGATATCTCAAAATAGGAAGACTTTCTATAATTCACATATAAAAAGGCGAGCCAATGCAGAAATCGAAGAAATGAAGAACACGGCGAAGAATATCCCTCTAAAACCAAAACTACTTACGTTCAAAATTCTATTCTCGGCACCGACTTCCACAAGCAGATCTACAGTCGACTGATTCTGAGAGCGAAATATTGATACGGCTTCATCATGAGTCTTGTCTATGAGCCCGACTCCATTGATCTGTAAAATTAGCTCATTAGCGTACTGAATTTGTTTTGGCCACTTTTTTAGCTTTTATGGAGCCTGTGGAAATTTAGAAGAATTTTGGTAAATAACACTATCGTCGACCGGCGATTGTCACTGCAATAAAAGCAAAAATGCCATGACGGTAGAAAAAAGTATTTATAACACATGTCGATATGGCAGAATCCCCACATATCGTAAAAGGGAATGACGATTCGTATATTCGGAGAAAAAACTCATTCGATCCAACGGAGGAGCTTTCAGATTCATTGTCGATACAAATGTGGAGAGAGAATTACCGATATTCTATTCGGTAGAAAAAGCCCCAAACCCAAAACTGACTAAAATTTGCAGCCCAATTATGTAACATGCGTTGTAAAATACCCTCCAACTAAAACTTCCACTGCTAAATCTAATTTGGGCAAGGCCGTACCAGCAAAGTCGATAAGAAAGACACAGAAAGCATGAACACAACAAGAAAACAATGAACTCACAGACAATACTAAATCACCGACAGACAGCCTTCCATCCTTGTAAGCAGGGCCGTCAGCTTTTATGATCGAAACAAAAATCCCACTGTGACCAGGGATGTGTTGGCTATCCTTTCCTCCAACAATATTGAAACCGAGCCCTGCAACACAAACATTATGAAAAAGGAAACCAGTAAAGAATGGAAATTTCCCGAAAATTTACTTAATTCGAATGAATTTTAATACAACTGTTTAAGGATCTACGAGCTATAATATTAGAAAGCAGAAATCTACAACCGAAAGATTTCAAATGAAACGATTCTTGAAGTGTTTAATGTACGACTGACCTTGTGCATCTCGCTCCAAAGTGATCATGGAAATCTTGGTAGGGTCACATCCTTTATCGAAGATTATGCTTTCGTCCTCATTTAGCTTTTTATCCGCGTGATCTAATCCACGTAACAAGGTTTCTCCTAAAGCAAATATCAATAACATAAGCTTGTAATGGATTAGCAATCAGAATGAAAAAAGGAGATTTGAGCCAATTTCATCATCGTTCAATGACAATTTCCACAAAAAAGCATCGACAGGATCGATCTCCACTCGATTGTGATTCATTCTCTCACCCTCCCCAGCCCTTCCCTTTCCCCAAGCAATTTCGCTTTCTAAGCAACTGCAGCGATTTTTGAAATTATAGAAATGTCTCAAATCTCACCCATGAGAATGGTGTCTGCTAACAGGTGGCTTTCAAATAGGGAGGATTGCGACTGATTTCGATAACAGTCCGCGACATAATCAGTAAAGCTGGACTAACTTTCCAGGAAAAAGGATTCGACTCTGCCACCCCTTCTTTAGCTGGCTCTCTAGCTTGCTCACCTAATGATGGTAGCTCCGACTATTTCGCATACAAGTATTTTATCTAATTGGTCTAGTCTTTAACACAGCCCTTGAAATGAGTTCATGCGATGAAAAACGGAAAAGTATAATATATAAAGTATAAATTGTTATTCTCATATAACACAATGATCGTCAGGTCAGTAAGGGGATCGTATAGTTATTATTTAGGGTTTTTCGCACATATAACAAAATTTGCTGTGATAGCCGGGTTATTACGATTTATCTATGCTCTGTGCTACATACCTGCACGATCAAGTGGGTGTTCGTCTACGATGGTAGATTTGTCAGGACTCGAAACCATGAAACCGCCTCAGCGAACGTTCACTGCAACATTATTTATAGAGAGGCAATAAAGAAAAGTAAAGTATGAACGTCCTTTACGCGATGAACCGAAACGAAACTAGCCAAATACAAGTCCAAACAAATTTGTTTACAGATGATCGAGAAATACGCAATTCGTGCATCTACAGACGGGGCTCTTGCTCACTTTGCAAATCGCAAAGAGCACTAATTCGGAAAATTCTGCATTAGGCATACTGAATACACAATAAAACAAACGCTGAGTCGGTCGATATATAAAGGTGGCCAGACGGCTCGTTCCGACGATTCTCTTTCCCTGAACAAAGGGATTTTCCAGCGAAGGGTGAAAAACCAGTACGCGCCGCTTACTACAATGACGAAAATTCAACCGCAATCTCACTATCGTCCATACTACCATTACGCAAGGAATACTCGTTTTTTCACGCTATATGACCAGCAGTACTACCAAGCATTAATGGGAATACGGTAAGAACTAGAAGCCATACTAAAACATGGTTTTGTTTGAGCGTCGCGGTCGTTAGCTCAAGGTCTATTGCAGGCCATACATCATGAAGCCACTTGTGCTCCGTCTCCCAATCGACGTTTGCATAAAAACAGCTCTCGGGGAAAATCTCTGATTTCACACCGTCCAAAATATCAGTAATGAAGCAAAATTAATCAAGCACATCGATGGAGCTCAAAGTGGCGCTCGAAGAAAGATGCAAAGAAAAGCAGACGTAGAAGAAAACGGGAGATAGATGGGAGGAGGAGCAAGGGCGAGAAATTCCACGTTCCTCTGAGTCCTGATTTGCGGAAATTAGATGTGATGCTCATGCTTGTGGGCCACCTTCTGCATAGCGCTTGAGAATCAATATCCAGCCCCTTCTGTCATAAAGTTCGCAATGAAGGGGGGGGGGGGTTGACTTCAGAATCAGCGAGGTACTCTCCGAATTGAAGAGCCAAGAAATCACCGAAGTGGAAAATCGAGTAATTCGTCGCCACAATACAGTATCGACCGATCCCACGATTCTTCACCTAGGAACAAGACTTGGGTGAATATGGCCATTTTTGATCGAACTGCTTCAAGATGCCCCAGTCTTTCACAACTTACTGTATCGATCAATAAGCATGTTCTTCATAGTACAGATGTCACATTAGCGCCTACCAACAACTCGAAACATCTGGCAGCAAACAAAAGCACCCCTCTGGATTACGGAATAACTATCAGCTGCATATAGCCATAATGTAAATCTGAACAAGGACATTTTGAGGAGGAAAAACCACTGCCGCCATGGAAACGTCTTAATATATTAGTGGAACGTTCGCTTTCAAAAATCTGCATAACAAAAGTGAAAGGGGCAGCAATTTCCGAACTATTACCCTTCACGCTTGACCAGGCTACCGGAATATCTACGACGGTAATCCGAAAACCACAAATAGCATTAGAATGAGAATCGCAAGACCGCAATACTACAATGACCTTGTGGAAAAGAGTAAGAAATGCAAGGTCAAAATTACTGGTGAAGAGAGAAACGGCGCTAGAAATCCGCATAAGATCTTACTGCCTTATTGCATCAGCATATCCTTGGTCTGAACAGAGCAGAATGTGCAAGAAATACCGACAACGAGATGATTCACAGGAAGAATGACATCCTGAATGCCATGTTCAGTGAGTCATTCAGAAAAAAGGACAAGCGTTCAACTGAAAGCTGATGGGCGGCTGAGCGGCGGCAGACGACGATACATTTTTATGAGCCACTCAAAAAAAAACAAATCGATTTCATTACAAGAACTGATATCGAATGTCCTCCTTCAATAACAGAACCGGTGACCCGAGCAGAAGATAAAAGTGCACTTTTACTAATGTTATTCAACAATTTTCCAATCAATGAAGTCATCAGAAATCTTCTGGGGATTGCAACACAACACACAGCCTGTGAATTAATCGAGTAGAAGAAAGTAGAGATCAGAGGGATTAATAGGATCAGGGGCACGAACAACTGTCGAGAGCAGAAGGTGGTAGAAAGAAATGAAAGGCAAATAGAAGATCGTAAATACGAAAAACAAACTGCCGACTACCCTTGTCTATGGAGCCAATCGTTAATAAAGCCATAAAATGAACAGTATTCAAACAATCACGTAAAACATCCCAAGGAATCCAAACAGACAGACAGATTACGTCATCTGGGAATTTGATTGTTAGCCTAGCGCTAATTGATAAGAAGACTTCTTGCAAGTATGCTCTGCGTCCCTGCCCCAGACGGCTAGACAACAGACAGCCAGGCAGCTGCTGCTCTCCGGGAACGGTGTTCACATAGCGCCGTGCTCATTGGGAACGACATATCAGACTCCTGCCTGCACTTCCCAATCTCCTCCCCCTTTCTCCGCCTAGGGACCGATTGCATTAGGAAGATTTGGTTTCAAAAAAATTTTCTTCTGAGTGGAGCAAATGATAGACGGTTTGAAAAGAAAGATAATCTTACTTCTGAGAAGGCACTTTGGTAAATTGAAGGGTAACTGAACTTTTAAAGGGGGAAGGGCTCAGAGGGTGATCTTCAACAGTCTGCAACCATCTGGGATCATGTTCTTCGGGGTACAGGGGCTAAGATCCCGACGTTTTTGGCATGATGAGTATGTAAGATCAAGTCTTCAGACCTTATCCCCCACCTGTACAAGTGGCTTGAACCCCACTTGAGTTGGCTGGTTCACGATTTTCCTGTGGTACCCATCCGCTTTGTGTCTTGTACTCTTGTGGTTTCCCGCTTCAAAAAGTTCCTTTGGGCGAAACCCCTTATGTAGAGCGCCCCTAGGTACAGGAAATAGGCACGAGGTAGTGGAAAGGAATAGTAGACGTTGGTGGTGTTTCTTGCCACAGTCAACAATTGTAAACAATTCGTAGGTGGCTGTACCGGTTTTTCCGTACGCCTCTCGTTCGCCCTCCGACAGCCTTTTGTCTCTCCCTTATCTCTATTTCACTGCTTTCTTTACGACTTGACTTAGGTGATAGGGATTAAGGCTTAAATACAGAAGTCGTTGTTCTCTTCGAGGCCACACACTCAGCCTAAAGCTACAGGGGTCAAAACAGCCAGCAACATACCCCTGTATGTGAGGGATCGATAGGAGCTAAGCCACACATACAAGGGAAATCCATCGAAAGTGATTTATAGAACTCGAAAGATTCTTTCTAGGATACGTTCCTTCTTTTACTTCTATCTTCGCTTCTCAGCCTCTAAAAAATCGCTTACGGGGATTTGGGGTTACGAAGAGTGGGATATACAAAGGGGAGGTGGACACTAAGAGGGTCGTCGAGGTAATGAAGTGCTGAGGAACAGTAACGGCGTTTCACTGAGGGCATTTCCTGGGGTCTTTGCAAGTAGCATGAGGAGGGGGAGGGTTTAAACATATCAGGCTTCGTCATTACTACTGTGCTCTATGACTCGACAGCTTCTGTCCCGCCACAAGACAGCTGCGCTGAAGGCATAAAAAAAGGGCTGAAGATAAGAGCATGATTCACTCCTTATCTAACCCCCAACTACACGTGACTTGTAACCATCATATGAATCCTTACAATAGATAGAACCCCTATGCTCCCTTCTATGGAGGGCACGGCTTACGCGCTAGGTTCTGGTGGGATTAGGTCCCCTTCTCACTGTGGTTGTTCAATTCATCACAATTCAGTTCAGCGCTCACATTTAGGTTGTATAGAAGCAGCTGAACTCCTGTGCTGAGCAGGCAATATTCTGGAGGAGTCATCTAGATGGGCGAGTTGCACACCACGCGGGAGCGCCAATCTCGACCTCAAAAACCTCAAGAAGCAGGCAGTGGACAGACGGAAGGGGATGACTGACATGTCTGAATGAACCAACTGAGCTTCTATCAATCCTTCAATTCCTCTGCTCGCTTACTTATTTATGTATTTGTCTACTTACTCATCAATGTGCACTTTGTAAGGCAAAAAATGAAAAACATTAGGGCAAAAATTACTAAAATGAGAAGTTCTGATTGCATGGACATCAGAAGAATCCTCAGGACCAACTCGTTATTGGATATGGACTGATCTGGATTCATACTCGTCTAGGCCAACAGAATCAGCCATTCATTTTGGGTCTGGGAGGATAAGAACAGTGATTTCTTCATCGGCTGGTCACCTCATGTCATTGAATAGGCTACGTGCGTGATCAAACGCCCTACGATTGTGGGTTGATGTCGAATGCGCGGCTGATACCAGAACAGGATTGATTGAGGCCAAAGAACCTTTCCTGCTATTCTTGGTCTGTGTGCTGTTGAAAGGAGAGTTATATTCATCCAGGACATCCCGTTATGAACGCTCTGCTGCTCAGTTGGGTAGTTGGCCTTAAAACCGGAAACCTCTCCTTTTTCGGGAATGTCTGCAAGGATCCATCTGAGGGAAGCCGTACCCAACTGCAGCGGTGGGAGGTTTTAGAGAAGGTCGTTCATTAAATTTCCTGTCATGTGGACACCTAATTAAACTAAACCCGTTCACCAAAAACCATCATCAAATCGTTCACGCGGCAGAGATGGTGGGGCAGCATGGTTGAAGAGTGTAAAGTGTGGAATCTCGACGATACATTGAACTGTCGATAGTGTCCGGACCAACAACATCAACACAGTTACTTTTATTCCATCTAATGCGTATATTCATAACTTACTTATGCATCCTTCAAGTAACTGGTTTGTTACAATTTAGTTCTACAAACTTATTTTTACTCATAGTGCTTCACTAGTATTACGGTCGCGTTGACTATACCATATAAGCCTTATTGATTAACTGGTTGCCCGTCCAAGGCAGTGCTTACGGTAAACATAAAAGCAGCTTATATGAATGTGAGGGGGACAATTGCAGTAGAGTAGCTCCCAATTGGGATGAATAGTTCCATTTTCCTGTTCGCAACTGACAATCGGACCAGCTCCTCCGAGTTTACGTGGGCCGAGATTCTCACTAAATTTGTTTACTTTCTATTTTTGATTTTTTTCAAGCGTATAAACATTTTCCATACTTGCCAACTTTTATAAAATCCATTATTGCCGTTGATTAACGAATAGAGCGGCCCCGATCACCCCCATCGCCTGACGGGGTAGCTTGCAAAGAGCATGGACCTGATATGCTCGAGATCCTTCCAAGCGCTTGTTGATGTGAAAAGCTCTTGAATCATCCCATAGCCCTTGAGTGCCTTTTCCGGTGCCTTATGTACACCCTCGGACGGCAACCCTTCTCAATAAGGGTCTCGTTAGACGAAGTCACCAGTCCATAAGGATGGGGTTACTGGCCTACACGGAATTATTAGAGCATTAGAGAAGCAGTTATTTATTCATTTATTTATTTATTTATTTACTTGTTTATTCATTTATTGTTCTATTTACATAATCTTTTATTTATTTTCTCATAAATCTGGGGGAGCTGAAGGGTTCCGGTAATACAAATGTCTCACTTTGAGGTTCCGAGAAGTTTTTGCTCTTCTCCAAAGCCGAACTATGTGAAGCAGAGCCACATCTGGACATGTGCAGAAAGCGACGTGAGTTCCGCCCTGCTTCGCGATTTAGTCCAATTTTATTCCAAAAAAAAAAGAACCTTGCATGATTATTATGGGATTTCATCAAATTTATGACTTTCTTGAGTTTTACCGGCCACTCTATTCTCCCCATTCCCGATTGATGTTTTCCGTCACTGTTTTTTCTTCTATTTTTGTTTTTTTTGTCTTTTTACCCTTTATAAGGATCTCTTTGTCAACCTTCCGTTGGAAATCTCTGTTGCCCCTCACCGAACTTTCCAGTTTAGTTTATTCTTCAAAGTTTCTAGATCGTTTCGAGATAGCGTCAAAGGCGTCATGCCTTCTATAAAGTCTCCTTTGCGGCTATGGAACCTTTTGACTGCGAACCTTTGAATGGTCTCTTATGCTTATGAACGTCTCAAAGATGTCAGGGGTGATACCATGTCTGTCCACAAGGTCGAGCGGTCCAATGAGGGTGGTAGATGGCAGAAGAAGCCGCAGATGTTTGAAATGACGAAAACGAAACGTGTTTCCATCAAAATCTCAATGACATCTGCCGCAATTCACAAATGATCGATGAGCGGTCGATAAGCGACGATCACGCAACCACGGTTCGATTTTCGCTCGTTCTTATAGTTATGTGAATGTTACACAAGCTGCCAGTCACTTTCAAGACATTTGACAGATAGTAATTAATAGGTAGTGAAAAGGCTGTTTATTAAGTCTGCACGTCTGCATTCCAAACGATAAAATATCGACTGAACAGTTGGAGCTATCTTTTATGTGTCTTGAAGTTCTTCTGCCAGTTCTAAACTGAGATCCAAAGATGTGCAAGAGTTCTCGAATTCAGAAAAATCCGGACCTGTTAGCAGTCCGAATTTGAAGTTTTAATCATTTGGTGGGTTCGATCATCAGGCTGTCTGTACAACTGTTAACAACAATATTTAGAAGGCTAAGGTCTCGCATCCATTCCTGTTCATCCAGCTTTCTGTCGATGTCAGCTCCTTCTAACATTTACCCTTTCGTTACTTGCCGTCGGTTCCTTTCCAGAATATTCCCTTGAGCCAACGCAGGATCCTCTGTTGCTATAACGTTACGTCTGCTTCATAAAAGATATGAGTCGGCTAAGCGATATTCCCTTATCTATCTTCAGATCTTAGGGCATAGTTGATATATTGCCGTGTGTCGCACATGGTCCTTCTGCGGAATTCTTGGATGATACCGCACAGACGAACCAAGCCTTCCATCCCTCTAGGGTCTGATAATTTGTAACGGAGTCGTCGGGGACAATATAGCCATTGAGTTTTACATAGGCTACAGTTGTATAGGCCACACACGTCTTTAGGGTTATAAAGAATGTGAAGACGGTCGAATGCATACTGAAGACCGCGATGATGAGCGCCAAAGAATGATGTGTTTGCTAATCTTCAGACCTAATTCCAGCGTACTCAAAAGTATTATTTAGAGTGCATCAGACACGGTTCCTTAACTGGAAATGTCAAGTCGTTGCTTACCCCTAGTGTGATTTAATTAAGTCAAGTTCTTTTATCACATTAGTTTTCTCTAGTCATTACTGTAAGCGTTTATCAGTCTCTAGCGAAGGAGTGTTCTATATCGATTTGATTAAGTTTCCCATGCATTCGTGCTAAAGAATTTGGGCTGTAGGTGGAATGCATAGGGCATCCCAACGGCCAACCTGAAAACATCAGCCCTCCGCAACCATTAACATTTACGTGAAAGTCAACCAAAGAGGGTAGATGGTCCTGCATGAATAGAACTGACCTGGAAAGCGCCCTAGTCCTCATGTTAAACATTATTCACATAATTGTAGACATATTTCAGCTGCTGCCCGAGCTGTGAAATCGTTTCAGTCCGAGGAATTAGCGGAAAAGGTAGGAGTTGTTATGGTCAGAACGTTCAGTTCTTTAGCTCTCATCTGATTAGGCTTGCATACAGTTTCCACATCATCATCATCATCGACTCAGACCTTATGACCCTGGCCTCCTGACCTAGGAATGATTTTTTCTGTATGACCATAAACGATGATGACGATTTAGAAACTGGGGTTCAAACCGCTTTACCTATGCAACTTCAGAATGATGACTGTCCTTCTGATAACCAGTAATTTTAGAAAGAGGGAAGCGAAAAGGAAGGTTTTCTACCGGAAGATCCTTTTGAGGAAATCGTAACCAGGTAAGAATTTTTTTTGGAAATTGAGAAGTTATTTATGAATAGTTCTCGTGCATTCTAGGCCTCCTCCACGGTCCGAGTCGGAGGGACGATCTTCTGTACCAAGAAAACATTTCCGTAGTTTGAATGAGTACTATCGGTATCGTCAACGGGAATATGAACAACAGCGATATCATGCTCAGAATGGATTGCTCTATAGGTCAGTTCATCCTGCACTTGTAGTATAATGGTCAGACGATGCCAATTGGAAGCATTCAATCGTCCTGATCGGGGCTTCTTGAGCTTGGTGACGGAGTTCTACAGACGGTAACCTATCGCCTTGGAATTGAAATCCCTGGTTTTCATAAAGAGATGGAAGATTGAATATCACGATCACCTTCCTCGCTTCCTCCGCCACCGTTTGATGGGAAAATCTGAAGCTTTTCCCTCCTCATTTGTCATTTCTCCACAAAAAAAATTTTGATCAAAGTAAAAACCTTTTTTTGGTCATTATCCTGGCTGGTGCGACCCTACCTTATATAATCACATGTGAAAATCTAACCTTCAAAACCATTAAACTTCAGGGTTTATCCAGATCAGCATCCAAAAGACTCCTATTACTGCCCTGACATGCGAGGAATGTTCTACTATACTTGCCAACCAAGTAAACCATTACGTTTAGACCTCGTGGAATTTTGTAAGGTGAGCTTTTCCTATACGTATATTTTTCCTCGAACTACCATTTCTCAATCAAAAGACCAGATTTTCCCAAATAATGCAGGGTTTGGGGTAGTTCATGCTCTTTTTCGGAGCTTTAAAATTTTTTCTTATTTGCCGTATAGTTAGTAATTATTTTAAAAATAATTTTGGGACCCTGTTGGTGTCGTCTTTTGAGGAATTGGTACTGTTTGGCCTCCAATAGTTTTGTTAAGGACTATTCAGCTTTCTGTGATGTACCGAACTTCCATCGTCTTCCTGGACCCCGTATGGGACCACCAGTTGGCGACAACGGAGTGGGTATTTGATACTTTCCACAACTCTTTTGGGTGACAGCAATTCTCATCCTCAAAATGAAATTCCAGATTGGACACGTCGGTGTAAGCGGAAAGTTCGGTTTCGGTGTTGGAGCCGTGCCAGGATTGGATGTCGGGGTCGGATGGGGTGTAGATGTCGGACCGATACCAGGCATGGGTGAAAGTGTCGGAGTTGGTCTTGGTGGGTACCTAATCAGTTACCTAATCCTTTTTATATGTCTTCTTATTGGTTATTTACAGTAATTGTAGGGTACTCTATTTAATGGCATGGCTGACTTGACTTGGAGGCGATGGAGCGGTAGTGGGCAATGATGAAGGGAATTCCCACGGGAATTGACAAATGTTGCAACCAACCCTTTGAAGGGTCTCTTCTTTCTCTCAGTAGTTGAAAAGAGGCCACTGTTTTGAAGTCCACATGAGCTGGTGAACTCCAACTAGTGTACGTGTCCTGCGTACTTTTAGGAAATAACAGAGGGATAGCCCGTTCTATGCTTTACTGACTGGCAATCCTTCCCCTTACCCCCTTACAGTTAAGTATTACCATATTTTGGACCTTACGTACCCTTATGAAAAATCTGGTTGATTATTCATGAGCATGATTATTTAGTCGCCATGTCCTTCAAGAAAAACAGGTTTTCAATCCTGTTTACGAGCAAAATTTGCCTTTAACATACTGCACTTGCCCTGGAAAATGGACAAAAATTTAGGTCTTGATCTTGGAATTATGGGCTCGAAATCACCTGAAGCTTATCGTAGAGGACAGGACAATCCATATGAAAAGGTAAATCACTAGATTTTTCAACTGAATTGACAAAAATGTGATTTGTTGTATATCCGTGAGGTTGGCATCAGTGAATAAGTACATTTCAGGCGATTCAATTAGCCTTTTGCAAAAAAAAAACCTGTCGGTTAGGAACCCCTCGAAAATGGTCAGAAATTGTTCCTTCTTGCTAATGTCGCTGGGAGTAGTGCAGTGGTATAGGGAGCCATTTATGCTCCCATGATCGTCTACTTATGGTTAGATTGAATAAGTCAGTATCATTTAGTAAGGTAGAGAAATATCAAGATTCATTCTATTATAGTAACTACAACCAAGTTCCTCTCGAATCATTGCTCGCTTTTCAAAATGCGTCTTCTGAAAGACCTTAACGATTCTGAACACAAGCCAGATGCATGGCGTAATTGTGGTCCACAGTCTAGACTTCAAAAACACCATTTTCTACGTTTCCATTTCCAGGGCGGCGGTATCGTCGGTCTAAGCGGTGGAGTTGGTGTAAAGGCTCCCGGTGCAGGAAATGTTGGCGTCGGTTCCGGAATTGGAGTAGGAAAATAAATACAGAGATATCTATGTATGTAAGATAAATGTATAAACAAAATCCACGTGTTTCGTGTCCTTTATAGATCTGAATTACAAGTTTTTGTACGGCTTATTCTATTTACTTCAGGGTTTCTACTTTTACCTTATCACACCTCTGGTACTTTTGTAGGATGCATTTACTGTACGTATGTGAAGTTCATTTGACGCCTCCCTTCCTGTTGAACTTTTCTGCTTATTGAAGAATCGGTATAAACGTTTTAAAGCTCGCTGTACTTTTGAATAAAGAGTTATCAAAAACTCATTAATGAATAAGGGCTGTTGTTAATCACCCAAAACGCCAGGTAACATTGGGGCGGGTATTCCTGCAGAGGCGTCTTTTCCTCCGACTCAGGATTACAACATTTCTCGAAGCACCTGAGCCCATTTTTCGTAAGTGTCAACGGAACAAAGTCCCACTGCAGTAAGAGGAAGTGAGGAGATGCTCTACCCTCTATGAAAGCAGAAACGGTGGACCTGCTTCCGCTCTCCCTCCTTACCTAACTGGTAAGTGCTCCACCGGATGGATTTGATAGCCTGGACGGGTACCAATCATGTGTTCGACTCAGAACTAACAGTAAGCTGTATTTGGCACTACACATACACTACTTCAACCCTGAGTAAAGCTGCTAACTTTGGCCATCGAAGCGAGCCGCACAGAGCTCTCCCTTCGATAGCAAGAAATGATGTTCTGCAGAGCATTCGCTCCGGGCAAGGGTATGAAGGCAGTAGCAAGAAAGAAAGTTGAGAAAGTAAAGAGGGAGAGCAGAGGAAATCACGTTATCACCTCAGCTCGAACGGTTGTCAATAGCATCTATTGCCTCTATGGTGAGATAGAATAGCCCGTTAGGTTATCCCACTGGAGCACCTTACAATGCCAGCACTGGACAATCATACAGAAGCACCATACCTATGTCTTATCACTGAGTTCATACTCACTTGGGTAACTTGAGAGTTCAGCACGAAGCCTCTTTAGTTCAGCATCCATGTCAAAAATCGCATTATCCGCCCAGCCACTTCCCTTGCGCTCTGCAACGGAATTCGTGGGCAGATGCAACACCCGCTAACAACCTTGCAGTTGCCTCCTACGAATTATGGGAAACAGGGTTACGGTAGAATTGTCGCTACAGAAGGTATCATCAGTCAGAGCACAAAATCTGGCTCAGCTTCTGTAGTCCACTGTGTGGATGCTATAGATGACATTCAAACACATATAGATTTCTTATAGAGATTTTGTTACATGGCGTATACCTAGGCTTTCCTCGTCTCTAACGCCTTCAAGAATGCGCCATTCCTCAAAATTTCTTGAAAAAAGAATGATTATACGGGGTAGCGTCTCATAAAATACATAGGTAGACAGATTATTAGAAATAAAAGTGCGTTGAGCGCCGAGGCCCCGGTTGGCCGGTAGGCAATCAGGCAAGCTAGCTTGAAGGCGAACGTAGTGGGCGGCCAGCTGCCGCAGCGGACGAGTTGTCAAGCGGCCGCGCCCAACGTGGAGCTTTTGTTGGTGTTATTGTTGTTGTTGTGAGCAATTCTGGAGCCACTCGTTGAACACTGATGAATGGCGACAGATTCACGGTACGCACGACATTTTTCCTCACAATGTGGTTCACTATATCCAAGGTTTGTCTTACTATATTGCTGTAAATCATTAGTGAATTAGCTTCACTTTGATGGTTTTGTTATTTTTAAGTTTATTTTTTTGAATTTTACTTTTTAGAGAATGCGAATTATGTCTGCCTCGTTTAAAATTTCATGATCAAGCTCAATTTGCTCGTCATTTACGTGTAGTTCATGCCACAAAAGAAGGAGGGTCTTATATTTGCCAGTAAGTCCGTTTAGATTAGCTCAATTCAATACTTTCTCTTTAAAAAAAAAGTTGCCATTTTAGTTCTTCATTTCGGAAGTAATCGTTTTTATTCATTTAAATATGTTGTAAACCTATTTTTAAAATGTTTTGATGAGCCTATGGGTCCCCTATTCTGCCCGTTTCAGTTAACGAAACGGCCTTAAAGAATTGTTCAAATAAAACCATGCATTTTGTTGTACATTCTTCATTTTTTAGTTCGTTTTTCCTTGAAATTCCAAGGGTTCCTCGGGTATCACTTGTATGCCAAGAAGAACTCTTTTGAAAGCCAGGGTTCAATATGTAGCTTATACATAATTAAGGGTTAGAATACCCTGGTTTCGGCTCTTCTCATTCCTATGGTTCCACCTTTTAAAGAGCTTGCTTTGCTGATTCGAGCTCACTCCATTAGTTCAGGGATATGAATTTCCTCACCTACAGATGGCCAACTTGTACTGGAGTACAGTATGTGCTACGAAACATATGATAGCTTTATTTATGAATGGTGGAAGAGCCACGTCTACAGGAGAGAAGTTAGCTTAGTCTGGGAACCTTTTCATCATGTCTCAAAACTGTACTTACCCCTTTGATATCTTCAATTTTCATATGATATACCTACACCCACAAGTATTTCAAATTCGGGTGTTTTATAAGCTCTGCGGAGGCTCAATGTGAACCTATCAATAAAGATTCTGGTCGTCTCTCTATTGATAGGCTATATAATTTGTAGTTTCTACTTGTAGTTTGTTCTGTATTTTTCATATAAAGCTACTATACATCGACGCAAAGGCATTCTCATTATCTGTTCGAAATGCTCGGCATTTTGTTCAAGAGGATTACACTCAGTTCAGACGTTCTTATCAGCACTTCGAATAGCTTTCCCCTCTCATAATAACACATAATAGTAGATAATAATAAAATACTCAGCAGGCGCTTTGGGCAGCTCCCTTTGTACAATACTTGGAGGGGGGGGGGACATTCTTGACTCTAGCACTTTGGCATCTATGAAGTGTACGTGAACTACCCTATTCTAAAAAAACTTTGCGGACTTTACTTTCGTTCTATTTCTAACCGTCATGTGTTGCTGGATGAATCAGGTTGGATATGTGCATATTGTCGCACATTCCGACCTGTCATCATTCATCTTTTGTTTCGTTGGGCGAATCAAAGAAAAGGTTCTGTTGATGACAAAAAGAAGAACTGGTTCCAGCCTTTGAAAATCTGCAGTGGTACTATTGTCTGTACTTCAATACCCTTTTTATCGAATGAGGTTATTCTCCTCGCTCCGAGGATGATTTCCTTGAAATAGACGAAATGAAGGGGAATGATTGCGTGCCAAAATTTTTCCGGAGCACTTCCCCTAGGCGGCAGCTGTCCTGACATTGGAAAACGATCGATTTTACATAATAATTAAACATCTAAATGGAGTATTTGATAGAAGCCCCGACCCCTTTATCTTCATTACAGCTATGGCGAGAATAATGTATGTCAAAAGTTACCATTGGAAGGCGTATCTGATGATGACTACGAAACACATATTCGTCGTGTTCATTGCGGTTAGTTAGCAGCTTTTTTGCAATCTTTGTTACCTGATTACTACACTCGTTTGAAAAGAAAGTTGCTTTTATTAACTATCTGTGTTTTATTTTGCTTGTAACAATTTCTTTTTTTCAAATATAGCTGGTTTTCAATGTTAGACCACTCTGTTTTTGGATTTCCTCTCAACTACCTGGGATGGTGACGAGAGTTCATGCATATGGACTGATCGTGACCGTTTTTGAAGAGTCCGGCGTTATTCTCCCAGCGGAATTTGCATATATATATTTGCTTTCGTTTTGGTCACATACCTATGATGGCCCCTTTATTGCTGAATGAAGCGATAAATGTTTTCCTAATGTGACTAGTCACAAATGCGATGTTTTCAATTTGGCAGTAAGGCAAAACAACATTCTATGCCTCTAGTCTTGTTGATCACCTGTATTAGGGGGGTCTGGAATAACGCCAGCTCATGGAAAGGGCGTTATTTGGTAGCTTACCTGTTTTGCTTTGGAAATTTCCATTATCCCTATCTTATTCTTAGGAAAAGCCAGTGCTTTGAGCTTTTGTTTCTTTTTATACCTTTTCATGGGTTCATTTGAGTTCTATCTGTCTTTCTCTTGGCTACCGACTCTGCATTGAACATGTGTTCAATGGTGAACCTTCAATGATTTTTAATCTTGCGATGCCACAACATCTTCCAAGGTTTTAAAAGCATTCACATGATAGCAGCAGCATAATCATGGTCTCCCAGTGTTTCTTGATTTATTTTGTTTTTGGTGATTTTTCTGCATGAGGCTCATTTGTTTGACCACGGTACTCATATTTACTGAATAGAGGTCCCTATTTAACCTGATTTTTATTGAACCGATGTCTATCGATTTTTTCCGACAAATTCGAGCTTCACTGGGATGGGAGAGGGCTAGTTACACATTGATGACGTCATTTTGGGGAAAAAACTGTTTCATCCCCATTTTCCTGTAATGAGTCCTATTTTTAAGAGGGCCGGCATATTATGTTTTCCTCTATTCCGATTTGACAATTTTGAACAGAGCTCAAGGCTGTTCAGCCATATGCATGTGCATGTTGACTCCCAGGGATGTAGAAGAACCCTTTGACCGCAGGTGGTTAAAGTCATTTTTGGAATTACTTGGTTTTTTCTAGTCTTCTTTCGTTTTTTTTTCTATTTACCCCGTGATCGTGTAAACCAAACCGTCCATGAAATTTATACTCCGAGAAAGATCTTTATTGCCATCTATCGCTCGTAATTTTCATTCACATACGCAGTCTTTGGAATTTTCATAATCTATCGGGTTGTTTCAGTGCCCTTACAACAGTCCAAACTTGCAGTGCACGATCCACGTGAAAAAGAATTCACTCTGACGAGGTATGTTTTACCTTCATAACCGGACGAGTCTTCAGTTGTTTGTTGTTTACTGTTGTTTTTAAAAATTTATGCTGTAATTATTATACATTCACAACATCGTATAAGTGCAATATCTGATATTTTGATACCCTCAAATGCTTGGCACCGGTACCTTTTTTCAATGGAATCGAATAACTAGTTGGTCATAAGTGATATCAACATTACAAGATCATAACAACGCTTGATATGGAGGAAAAAACTTCAATCCACTTGTATTTTCGTTGGATTGGGACTGCGGCTGTAGCCCGGAGGAGATACTTCCTAAAAAATGATTTTTATCGGATATCCAATATTCTGTAAGCTAAAAATACTAATTTTGTTAAAAATATTGGGAGTTTTGTCTGTCCTTTTCCTAGTTAGTACCTGGTAATATGTAGATTTTCGTAAATTGTGTCGTGTTAGTGCAACCCATGTTTAGAAAAATAAGCAGATGGACACAAAAAAAACAGAGCATACATTAAGTTCATGGTTTGGTGTAGTGTGTGATGGAGCCGGTGACGGAGCAAATGGATTTTCGAAAGGATTAGCCCCTATTGATATCTTCTTCGAAGGTGCATCCGAGACCTGAAATGGTGATGGTAGCTTTTAAAAGGATCAGAGTCTGCAGTTACAAAAAATAAAACTTGTCAGGCGTGAAGTAAAAACCGGACCATATCAATCCTATTCGAGTTCCGTGACGGAAAACCTATCTTTCGCAGTTTTCCAATGAGGAATGTACGATTAATTACTGCTATTATATCGAATTAAGTGTGTTTGAAACCAAGATCTTCCCGAAGAGTTCAATTTCGAAAATAACTTGCCCTGCTTTCCCTCCTCATTCGTTGCTCTGATGCTTTCTTCAAGAGTTTTTCTTTCACCACTCGTTTCGTAAGATATGTGTAGAGGTACGTTCCTCCCTTAACATAGTAGTTGTTCTTGTTGTTGGCTTTATGGTTAGAAACTAGGTGTTATTTAGTGGCTAGAATGATTCGATACAGCTGAATAGTCAAATCGCTTCTGACTAATCGGAAGGCTGATGTGCTTTCTTCACAATTTCTCTCAATTATATACTGACTATATACATGCTTACGATTTTGTAAATGGATATCTCTTAAATATACAAATTCGTATATATCGAGAGTTTTTAAATGGTTTTAAAAGTGAAGAGAGATTTAATTATCAGCGGTTGGAGCCATAGGCAAGCCCGAGGAAGGGGAAAGTATGGCGCAAAAGATCAGGAATTGATTTGATGGTCTACTGCACTTTACCCTCCCGTTTCTCCAGAAAGGCTTACCTGAATCAAAGAGAGTATACTCAGTCCAAGCCACATTCCAATTGAACCTCCAAGTGCGGCAATAAACGCAGTAATAGAGTATTTCCATTGCTGTTCCATGGTGAGGTACTCGAACGAACCCCAATTCAAGTTTATCAGCGTCAAATCTAAATTGTATTACTTATTACCACTTCATATCGTTATAAATTCGTTTCTGATATTGAAAAGGTTCATACGAAAGTGAGTAGATATCAGTCCAAGAAATATTAGCTCTCCTCTACATAATGGTACCAATTTACTCTGATAGTTGAGCGAATTTTTGAGAAATTCACTGCTGTTATAAAGTTCAGTGCATATCGAGTTGGAGCTTACCAGGTCTGACCATTCTCCCTTGTACTTCATGATCGATTTCGTATCGAATTTGTCGACAATCGCGAAAACAGCTCTTGGAACATTCCAAGTCAGAGTAATTACCTTGTTGTACGCTGAAAGTTATTTTTGACATTTTTGTTTATCAGGTTTGCGGTTTTCAAATGTCTCACTATCATAAAACAGGGACATTTAGGAAGAGTTCAAATCACTTACTCAACTTCACACTTCGTGTAGTCACACAGTGGGAACTTGTCCAGATCATCGACAAGGTAGCTAAGGGAGAGTGGCGTGCAGTGGCACATGTCCTGAAAATTATTGATTTATCACCAATATGTTTCCACACAGCTAGGAGCGGTTCCATATGCACTATGATCACTCTCAGGTTCATTCCGTTTCGAGGAGACCGGATAGTGAGTGGAAAAAAGCAAAGGAGTACACTACTATGTCTGGTATCACTAGTAAGATGAAGAAACACATGTCTACAGTTCCCATTAGTGGTTGTTCGCGCTGGGTGGGCACGCTCAGGTTCCAGAGGTCACTTAGGCTAGTAAATAGTCCAAAAAGTATATATTAGCTGTAACGTTTACCCGAATCATCTGCATGCGACATCGAGATCTGCAGTCAAATTCACTGTCTTCGCCGTCCTCAACATCTCGGCAGGCCGTTCCAGGCTCGTCGTTCTCGAGCATCTGATACAATGCCCGAACTTCGACTGTGACTTCATGACGCTGACCAGCACATAGCTGAAATTCGAGGTCTTTGAGGTCGTGATTGTATTCTGGAGGCAATGACTACGTTCATTGAACTAAAAGTTGATGCCGAAGTCTGACGGGCTCCAGATCACTTCTATGGCTAGTTTGATGGGCTACGTATCAATACAACCAATGAAGACTCTTCAAGGCTCGTAGAACTTCACCACTGAAGTGCAGCTTACCAACTGTTCTGATAGGCATAAGAGAACATACCTCGAAAGTGAAACCGTCTCTGGCTCGTCCTTTACCCTCCATGAATCGGTTGAGCGATGAAGGACGTCCATGGAAATCAACACTCATACACTCAAGGTGTTCACCATCGAGATTCTCCGCGTTATGGGATAGAAGCATTGTGAAGAAATTCCCCTGAAAAGGTTTTATTGAATTACTTATTGGAAAGAGTATTTGATGAACTCACTTGATCCTCTATGGCATAGAAGTTGTCCTCGTCGAACAACGGTTGAAAGCATATCTGCATTTGAGAGATCCACGAAGTTCTCAGTTTGGTTTTGATGACCAAATCTTCGTTAAATGTGGTGCGTTGGAAACGCTGCATCGAACGACGCAGGACTTCTGTACCGGTCTTCTGAGTGAACTCCTCGAAAGTGATATTCCGTGACTGCAGCACTTCTATCCATTTCTGGAAAAAAACTTTCTTTGAGCGTTTCTAATTTTTAGTTGATTGAGTCTTGGTACAAGTTCATCTCGGCATTCAGAGGAAGTGGTAAGCCTCAGAGGCTGTGCTGGGGTAGGTAGAGCCCACTAGGGTTGGGAATGAAGCTCAACTTAGGGGTCCCGCTTCCGGCACGTTTGTAGAGATTCTTTACTCTGTAGGGATTTGTGTCGGTCCTAGGAGGAGGTAGACCACCCTGCTGTTTTCATGCGAGGGTGATGAGATGTGGAATCAGTGCTTGTGTCCCAGAGTAAGCTGAACTGTTCCACTTCTAGATATAGTAGAACTTTTTTCTTTGAAGGTAGGAGCATTTTGAGGCTGCTTCTACACTCAAGAAATCTATTGTCGTGGGACCCCGCATTTCCTGCGGAATTCCTCCCCCTTCTCTTTCTCCTGTTCCGTCCTGCCATGGGACTAAACTCAGTGTTTTGAGTGTCTCTGAATGGGAATTGAAGAGGAACCAGTTTTTTGTTGTCAATGAAGAGCTTGGCTAATGATTTAATTTGGTTTTATTGCGTTGAGTTACGATTTGTAAAGTGAGATTCCATCGCCCATTTTTTCTTCAGAGACATAGGAACGGAAAATAGATGAACTCCACATTTGCCTTTAAATGGCAAGAGAACTGTCATTAATTTCACTTACTTTGAAAGTTTTTCGTTTCCCAGCCAGTCGAGGTGATACTCGATAGATATTAATGGACCTTGCTGAACCATGAGCTGTTGTTTCACGTTCGAGACTGTTGTAAGTGGCGATCATATCATAAGCTTCCATAACTAGACGGTAATCCCACAGTGTTGCCATGAAACTGTCATGATCTGTCATATTTGCCAAAGCTTCCTGAAATTGGAAGGTCTTGAGGTCATTTGGTCCCACATCGAAGTACGGTAGCACTATGCGAGGAAGGGGCTACTGTAGGCGTAACTATGAACTTGGTATTGCACTTTCGTTAGGCCTGTTCAGGTCACGTGGTCTAGGTCGATTAGACTTTTTGGGCTTGTGGAAAAGGATATACTGCTAGCGTGAATGTACGAAAGCAAAGAATGAGTCATGAACGGGATCGAATACAGGAGGAAATTCAAGTCATTGGAGAGATATTGTAAAATTTTGTAAATACATTGACTTACATCGACTATCATATCCCATTCATCAACCGAGGCACTTTCATTCAGTTTAAAATGACTCCATGCTTGTTTTTTTGACATACAGAATGTGACATTAGGCATAGTCATCGAATCGTTAAATACGATATTCATATCGGATTCCTTTGGCTCATCCATATACTCGAGTACCTGAAATAGGTAACTATTTAGTGGTATCATAATGTCAAAGGGTGCTTTTAGAGTTCACGGCGGGCGTTGTTTCAACCGACGACCGACGGACCGACCCCGTTGTTGACCACGCGTTGGCAACGCTCGGTACCGAGCGATACCGCTCACGCGGCCCTGAGCGTAATCTGTCCTTCCTTGTCAGCGCGTGGCCAACATGGGGTCGGTCGGTCGGTCGTCGGTTGAGACAATGCACGACGTTTAACTTTGAAAGCACCAAACAACTTAGGCATTTCAGTTGGCTTCAGCGCCTTCTTATCAAAGGATTCATTTTTTCTATGTCCAGTCAGCACCTTTTTCTGAAGGCATCTAATCCTGTGTTGGTAACTCTTTTTCAGTTGAGCTTCAACAGTTCAGTTTTGGAATCTTTTCAATCTATGCGGTCGATCGTGCAAATACATTGAATGTAAACGAAGATTTTTCAGAATTTAGAATTAATCAGTTTCTGTCAGGTCGAGACACCCTTGAGCTGATTTGGGAAGCAAAATGAGGCCCCTCTCCTGGGAGCTCAGAAGGGGGCCTGTTAAGGAAATAGATCATCTTCTTTGCTTCTTGTTCTGAGCCACTTCCGCATTGTGTCTGAGAGAGAATGGTGGCACGGTAGTCGCCATTGAAGAGAGTGAGGTAGAGAGAGGGAAAGAGAAAGTGAGAGAATAAGCGAGGGAGGAATCATTTCGTACTAGTATTTGTTAGCCGTGTTATAGGAGGGACCTGTTGGTCATTGCGATTTCTGTAATCCATCTTCTTGATACGTGGTGATGTTTTGAGCATGGCAGGCCTTTCTCTTTTGCTAATGTGAATGAACGAGATAGCGCTGGCCACGCTACGTCCGTTGTAATACGTCCTATCTTCATGATAATGCAGTGTTACTATTGATAAAAAAAAGACCTTGAGTTGATATTTGAGCCTTCAGTGATCTATTTGAGTCAAAAACGAAAGTAATTATAAGTGAAAACTGGTTCGTAGAAATTGAAAAGTCTCTGTTATTGAGTTGCTATCTACTTTTCTTCGTAGCAAACTATTTGCTTGGTTGAGTTTCGATTTCTTTTGTAGTGCTACATTTTGAAAAGTTCACGGAGAGACCAAAAAAAAGTTTCTGGAGAACAATCTGGAATTTCTCAAAATGAGAAGGTGACCTAATAGATAAGATAAGGAATTAGGAACATTTACATTAATATAACCAGGAATCTCAATTGTGGAGTTCTCACAGTTCTAGAGGAATTCCCTGAACTCGTGGCTTAACTTAGCGTTCAGTTTCAGAAGCTGCAACAGTTGCGTACCGACACCGAAACATATTATCTATTGATACCCAAAACAGAATGTTTACTAACATCAAAACAAAACTGTGTATCAGCACAAAACCTAGGTTTGATGTCAGTAAACAGTCTTCGTCAACTTGACACTAAATACTTTTTTCACAGCAGAAATGTCTTTTTGGGACGAGCACTACTCACTCAGTGTAAAGGTTTAGACTTTGGGACCAAGTCGTCAGGGAAAAAATATGTGAAAAAAGTTAATAGGCCTGGGTAGGGCTTGTTCAGTTACCGTTCTGTTCCTGGGACAACTTTGCAATAGCCTGTTTGGAAATTTTGAAAAAGCCAAATAAACGTTTCAATAAAAAATCGTGAGTTCGGGACATAAACAACAGACGGAAGAATTTTTTTGAGTTCGAGATAGTTTTTGAAGTGACAGTGAAGTGGTCAAAACGACAGCCAATGAAGAAGATGTTCTTGACATCGAAATAACAAAAGGACTAGACGTTGCTCACCAAATCGACGACGTCCTTGATGGTCAAGCAGGCAAGGAAGGCAACAATAAAGAAAAATGCCCATTTTCGTGCTCGTTCACCGAACATAGCCTCTCGGCATGAGTTGATCTTGGTTTTTTTCTCCGGCGGAGGACTGCCATAGTCGGATACCCGGCTCATCCTGAAATTCATATTGAGCCGATGAAATGATCGATTTTTCAATGGAATGAGTAGAAAGTGTATGGAGATGAACTGGTGGACAAGAAGTACTGTAAATGGTGGGTGAAGAGTAGGTCATTCTGCGGGTATTTTCAGTAGTTCGACTGTAGGTGATGAAGGCAGAGGGAACTGGGGCCAGTTGACAAATACCCACAAGACGACCGCAATACCCTTACTAGAGGAGCCTGGGAGAACTAGGAAGAAAACTATTCTATTATGCGAAGTTTTCCGTCATTGACAGTTCAGTTAGGGCAGTGATCACGTCGTTACGAGTGGGATGGGCCTACTCTCTATAAGGCAATCTACGCTGAACGTTTTTGTTCTCGAGTGGTCTGAGGGTGGTGGCGACGAAGTGCCGGCCGCGCAGTATGTGGCGGTTTTCTACGGTATTGAATCAGTAATCAGCACGCTGTACAATGCGCACGACGGGCAACGAAAGACCAGTCGAATCGGTGGCGGACGACAGTTTACTATGTGACTGTTTTCAACAATGGACTAATTCGGTTACATGGACGGAATACTTTGAAAACAGGGCCCACCTAAGCCTACTATTGACAGAGGCGGTACAAAATGTTGGAACTCCCTTTTTCTCATGTGATACTATCAGTTGAAAGACAAATTACCAGTCAGAGAGACGTCAAAACTTACCTTATCTGACGCGCAGCCATATTCAGTGGGTACTTTGAAGGGCAACAGACGTCTAATATGAGAATAAAAGTGCATACAGTTCTCAGGCGTGACTGTCTGTCGGTGTGATGACCCTCCCTTCCCGTTTGAACTTTGTTTTCGTAACTGCCAAAGCAGCGACGAAGGGCATTCGGAACTTTGCGCGTTTCTATGATTTACCGTTCTGCGCCATTTATTTTGACAATTCTTTGGAAAAACTTGTAAACAGTTTCATTTTCAGTTCCCAATGCTTCCTTCGATCTCCTTAAGCAAATACTCCCTCGCAGTATAGTCAAAGTCCTCTCAGGTTGAATTTCGTGATAGTGATGGGCTGAGTGGCGAAAGGTAACACAGGGGGACGAAAGTATTAAAAATTTTGAAAAAGGTTCCCCCCCCCCCCCCCTCCCACCCTCTCACTCGGCTTTTGATTTCTGGATGCGTATGAGAGAAAATTTCAAAAAAATAAGTTTGCTCAAGCTATAAATTGATTACCGGCATCAATTTTATGGTATGAACGTGACCTATTTCAATCAAAACCTTACCTCTCAATCACTGCGAGTGGAGAGTGAAGTGTTCTGTGGCGCTACCACTTTGTCTTACCTAAGGATGAAGTAGTAGAATGGAATTCGCCAAGGTCAGCTATATTCCTTCGATCGGTTAATTGGTCTTGGTCGTTTTTCATCTCGAAGGATAGCCATTCTGACTTATAAATCGGCTGAGACTAGCGCAAGTAATTGTCAGTAAGCTATTCATAATCTTCCGGGATTCTCATCAGAAGCCTGGTGGGTGACGCACTTCGATCTGTATTTATCAGTGATTTATATTTCCTATCTTATTGTTAACATCGTTAACTGCAGGACTTTTACTGGCTGGGGCGGAGTTATGACGAAGAGGCGGTGCTGTGCTGACTTTGGAGGGCCGTATCTCTTTCTCGAGGCGCTTTCATTGCTCAAGAGCTACAGCTCGATTTTCTTGAACTACATGCCCTTATTCGTTCGCCAGGAGAGGGGTTTTGGCCCTACTTCCGATTTTCATACGTTCAACTGAATTCGAACTATTTGCAGTCCCATTACCACCTTGTTCATCAATCATCTCCCTTCCGATCCGACCTCTAATTTGTCACAAGATGTGTAACTTTTTCGTTTGCTGAACATGAATTCGGATTTGTTGATTCCACAGTAATCAAGTTTTGTAAAGAGCCGGTTCCCGTACTCAATTGAAGGGTTGATCATTTTTCAATTCTGATTGGAACTGAGGGTGCATACTTTCATGGGTTAGATGAGTTGGAATAGAAAGAGAAGGCTAGAAGGAGGGTCGATTGAGGATCTGGGAATGTCTGGGAGATGGTCGGTCCTTTTGCATTCCATAGGCACTGACGAATTGAGACAGTGGCATACTAACCAAATTCTAATACTTGGGTATCCTTGCCAGATAAAATGAACATTACGTCGCTCCTGCTTTTCAATACTCCACGAATGTTTCAATATTTTCGATTTTTTAGGGTCAGAAGACTTAAATTGGTGTAATTTTTATTGTAGTCCGCTTTTCTGTCCCAGATATCTCTTTTCAGCTTCACGCAGAATCTTTCTGCAGTGCTATCGGATCCAGGTCGATCACGATCTGAAGTGAACGCATTTTTCACTCGGCATTGGGGTGATTCATTCGTGCCTCCAACTACCATACCTCGATCGACCCTCATACCTCCGATTTCCGATCAGCAATTCATTGCGCATTCGAAAAACACGAGCAAGGTGGGAAGAAATTAAACTAATTACAGTTTGCAGTTCCGTAAAAGTAGGGCTACCAAGTATTAACCTCCTGGTTCCTTTTTCCAGATCTATAAACGGTATCATGGAACCAAGCGAGTACTTGCTTCCCTTCAACAACCGTCCACATGCAGTGGCGAAAGCGATGGGGACGATCTACCGTTGGTAAGTATAGAAGTATGTATAGTTTGTGCCACCCCGCCCCACGCATTGTTCTGACTGGTTCGGTAAAACTTTGACGGCATAGCACCCAGTTCAATGAGGCGCATTGTGGCCTGCCTGGGCGTTTCTCGCCGTAAACGATTGCGGGAGCGATGCCTTTGTGAAATGTGGGGAACTCGTTTGGAAGGCAGCTAGCCACCCGCCGAAGACCCCTACCGAACTGCATTTTTAGAATACTTCCGCAATTTTTTCCCAGTTGGGGTCTGCTCCCCAGCAATCTCTCCATGAAGGACATGGATTGATCGAGGAAGGTGCTGTCGATAGGACATTACTGGTCTTTTGGTTATCAAAAGGGCATCCAGTCAGTATCAATTTGGGACATTGGCGTCGTAGTATAGAATTTGCGGAACTTCAGCAAGGGTAGCGTCTCGAAAACATCCATAGTTGATTTTTTTTCCTCACCAAGTGGTGAGGGGTGGGGATGTAATGAATAGGAAGATTGAAGATTGGTTAGAATGGTAGAATTCGGATTTTTCCGAAATGCTACTTTTTTAGGTAATTACAGTAGAATTAGAACAGAAAGAGATAACGTAATCGGTATGTGAAAACTAAGATTCAAGCTGGCTATGGTTCAGTGGTTCATTTGTAGAATGCTCAGAAAGGAGGGATCAAAGATGAAGTCTCTGACTTTAATCAATCCTGTTCTTGGGTTGCGCCCCGAATCCAACTTCCACTAGATCGTCGTGGCATTCTGAAGGAGTATGTGGCGTATAGTACATAGAATTATCGTGATGGCCAACCGGTTTGGTTGGCCTGGGCAGATACTATCCTCAATTTGATCCCCAGACCGTGCATAAGTGGTAATTTTGGTCAGAAATGTTGAATAATTACGCTCTCTGGGATTCTCAGAAAAATTTGACTATACTTTGTAGGGAAAAGGATGAGGTATAGGAGTGCGGCCCGATTCTTCGAGAGTCTATCGATCCCATTAGAACACTGCTGGGGTGATCCGAGGACGTTCTTCTGTCATTTCCTCTGGGAACCCTTCCTGACTCAATAAATCGGTGCCGATCCACCTCCTGCTGGCATTCCAATCTTTTTCAATTCTCAGATTTCATTTGTCAGAGAATTTGCAAAACACGGGTCACATGCACGCTGCACTCTCTGTGAAAAGAACGCAGGTTGCACTTTTCCTGTTGACAACCACTAGTATGTAAAGAAGGGTTAATCAGAAACCACTCCAAGGTAAAAATAGATGTAGGAGCTTCTGAGCTAAAACTAGGCTCTCAGAGTCTCAGCTAGTTTTGCCCCTTTCAGAGGTCTATATGGAGCAGAGGCAAGTTATTGAGCTCAAAAAAGCACAGCTATCCTACTTTATCAGGTAGAGAGTTAGATTGTGTGGAAGAGGTTGTTGTCAGTTACAGTCTCAGTTTGCTCTTGTCCAGGCTCCCCACCCCCCTCGGATATACGGCTCTTTTTGAGTCCTCCCTGGGATCACCTAATTTGCATTCAAGCGGCTTATGAATTGGCCAAACATCAGTTGACTCTTACGAGTAATTCTATGGGTTGGATAGTATCGAATCATCTTTTTCCCGAATAAAAGTCGGGTATACAGCTCCTTCTTGAGTGTGTCCTATTATCGCTGCACCTCGTACAACGTCAACCTCCCTTCCCGCACCTCTTCGAACTTCTGAGAGTAACTTATGTGTAAGTTTTTAAGTAAAAGTCTGAACGAATAAGGTCAATGAAGGAGAAACAAGTTGTAAATTATTGGAGATGAAAGTTCAAAAAAACAAATGTCTTAGGTGAAACCCCCGCTAAGGCTTCAACCTTGAGCTATTACACTGTAAAATAATTACTCACCAATAAATCATGTTACCGTCATCACTGGTAATAGAAAGGCGTTGTTGAAGATAAGGTGGCAGTTTTCTAGATGCCAAATACCTTAAGGAATGATTGTGCAGCATAGTGGAGTGTTCGTAAACGTATTGAACGTGGTGTTCGTTTTTCGGGAGAGGCAAGAGTGCAGCTGTTGTTTTGTGGTGAGGGTGGAGGACAGCTTTCTCACCAGGTGTAAAGTAGACGAAACATTCGAATCAAAGGAATCCGCGTTCGGGTGATATATAGTACTCAAAACAAAGAGCGATAAAAGTAATTTATAGGAGACTTCCGATATCGAAAAAAAGGTCTCAACAGGCGACCCATGCGCTCTGATGGAGTCGGCTCGAGCCACCACACTATATGCTTTTTCTCAATAAAACTTTTTGGCACTATGCCAGTTTTTCTTTTTTGCTGAGATTCACCATACGGTCAACTTCTGCCTTGATTAGTATGGCTTTTGGATCTGGTGGTTCGGCACAACTTCTTTAGTACACCTATTCTTTCGATACTATACAACTCGTCTGGGTGACCCTTATCACTCAAGCTTTAAAGCTATACTCGGGCCCAAATGCCCATGTTTCAAAGCCATCCTATTTGAAACTCACTATTTCTACAGTATCAGGCAAGGCTGATACCAAATAATCATCCCCAAGTGGGGGGAAGTTTATCGGCTTGAGCAAGGTTCTACCATGTATGAGCTCGTCGGATCATGTGTGCGATCGGGGCGCCATCTCCCACTTCTTCAGTTGTTTCCTTTTCAGTAAGAATCTGTTCAAAAAGGTGATCAGGTTGTTTCAGATGCTGATGGATCCATTGTTTCATTTGTCAGATGAGCGAACGTTTACCGAAATGTTCATTGTTCCACCAAAAGGCACTACAGATCCACTCACGGTGACGAGATGTGGCCGAACGGTAGTTTCCATCCCACATGAAGAAGCCGATGGACGCAACGTAATAAATTTTATTGTCATTGACCCTATCAGAATTGGAAATTTGGTTCTGGTTTCAGCCACATGGCTCGTTTCGGGACTATATGCTGCTGAGCGCCAGTCTGGAGTCGTTTCATGATGTGGTCGATTCGAGGTTATCTACCCGGCTTGTAGCAAAATCCGCTGCTTTCTGGCAGATGGTTCATAGCTACGGTGGACTTCATGAAGAGCTGGCTGACGCGATGGCCGATATTAGGAAAGTACGGTAAGTATCGCTGATAATTATTTTTTATTCGGCATAATTCGTCGTAATTTCATGGTTTACAGATCCAATTTACAAGCTGTGGCTAATTTGGTTTGTGAAAGGGCTAGGAAGATCATGCGTTTGTATGAAAAACGCGAAAAGAAGCAGAAGCTGCTCGCTAAGTTGTATGTGAGTTCGTTACCAAATGTCCTCCCAAATTACAGTCCCTTACCTCTCCTGGATATTCGTTCGTTCGGTTTTGGTTGATAGAGCATTTCTAGTATGCGATTTGGTTTATAAGTTTATTTATTTATTTATTTTGTAAGTTGTGGTTTGGTTTTCAAAGAAGTTGGCTTTTTCTAGGACGTATCCTGTCTTCGTGAAGCCCAAACGACGGTGCAGATGCTGTTGAACCAAAGCGATTACCCGAAAGTCATCGAATGTATCGAAACAAGTGAAGAGGTGCTCAATTCTGAGCTCAGTGGAGTCCAGTGCTTCAGGTGATCGTGAGCCTCAACCCCTCGATGTCATTCTGTTAAAATAATTTTTTTATTCAGGCACCTTGGATCGCAACTGAGGGAATTGTATGGTGTGATAGGTCGAATGATGTTAGATGACTTTGCGTCCTTGATTCAAAAGGAGTTCGGCACGAAACCTGAAGAGGGTGTGCTGCTGACTTATGATGTAAGGCATTTCTTATATTTATTAGTTAGTGGTTCTTTTTGTAATTCTTCATTAAATGGGAGGCACCGAGGGTTCGATTTTTCAGGGCGAGTTGTCCTGTGTTCTGATGGGTTTGATACAAGTTCGACGATTCGGGTTCATGTCTATGGTGAGAACTGAAATAATGGAAGCACTGAAAGGGATTTTACGGCACGAAGTCAAACTGCATATCGTAGAAAGTGGCCTCGACCTTACTGACTTTGACCCTACTCTCAAGTTAGTTTCTTTACTCTTCCAAAGAATCCTTTGATCTTCATCGTCGAAATTCTGCCTGTTCAGCCAACTTGGAGAGCCAGTGCGACGATTGAAATTTAGTGATTGGTTAAAAACTGTAAAGGATGTCACGAAGGAATTCTTCGATTTTTGCAAACGGGTTCAGGTCAGATTTTAAAATTTTTAATTTTTTCAACGTCCATTCTTTTCTCCTTGCAGAACCTTCAAGATGTGATTCACGAAAGTGCAGAACGTGTACGAAACAACGCCAGTGTAACAGGACTTAATGGCTCACCTTTCGTCAGTGAAGATTCATTGCAATTGCGACCTCCGGTGGATTTGTCTTCGAGTGACCAAGATGTGAGTTGTCCCTGTCCCCAAAGATTTTTTAAAATTTAGTTAAAAGAACTTTTCTCTTCGGACTTTGAAAATCAAACGTACCTCCTACACTTGTTCAGGTTGCGTTTGGTAGCGCTGGAGCTTCGACGCCTGGGGATACATCTGGGGATCCAGCAGCATTACTTGCTGTCGAGATACGTTCTTTACCTCAGCTTCTCCGAACAGCCTCGATTTTGACTGAATTCGCCCATCACTGTGCACAAGGTCGCCTTTGCCGATTACTGATTGCTCGGTTCAAGGTGGGTTTCGTCTTCGGAGTAATTTCTTGATGATTTTGGTGTATTTTTGAATATTGCATGTATTCTGTAACAAAAAGATTAACTCGATGAGTTTATTGACTAACCTCTTCATGTCGGATAATTTTCGGACCCATCCCTTTTGTTGAAGCATTTATCCATAGGGACCCTTTTGTTTGTTTTTTTAGCATTGAAATGTGACACTTCACATAGGCATCTTTTCTACGGGCCACCTGGCGGGGCAGCTGTCTTTTGGGAATGAGTCTGACAAGGAAAAGCTTGAGCAATTCGCACATTGACCTCAAGGGTTTATTTTTATAGCTTCAAGAGGGTGTGCCAGACCTAACCTCTCCAGAGCAACTTACGGAAATGATTACTTTACTGCGAGAATACCAACAGGATTGCGCAGACCAGGGATGGCACAAAGTAGAGGTAAATAATTAGTTTTTAATTAAGTTTTGATACTTTTTTCTGGATTCTTCGTTTCCAGCCAGTCGTTGTGAGTCCATTGTCGATGTGCCTGCAAAAGTTGTGTCTAGAGTATATTGAACGTTTCCATACGCAACGGCGATCCAAGATGAGGTATTTTATCTGGCTTTTTGTGTTTCTATCCTTGTATCCTTTTTTTCTGTTTTGGCTTCTTGTTTTGTTTTTCATAATTTTAATGGCCTCATCTGAACAAGCCTGCATACCCAACAGAACACCTGTTTGGTAGACTGATGAGCTGCGCCACTGTAGCTGGGCATAGTTCGGCGGTTCACCACTGAGACGGAGCTCGAGTATGCCAGCTCTACCCCACAGTTGCAAAGCGCTTAACACAGTCTTAACCCCATAGCATCCTCGCATTTAGTCAGGAGACTCTGAAATCGCTAGAAACTTTTCTTTAAAGTTTCTATAGTTTCCGACAGTCCGTCAGAACCTGACTAGTCCGAGCTCTCGAAGTGGTAATGCTCCAAGTTCTGTATACTGCTGCGGCGTACCGCAGTTGACGATCATTATGCAAGCCTCTTTCTGAGTACGACAATCAGGATTCGGCAGGGACTCTTTTTTGGTATTCGTGAACATTCGTTGTAGAATTGACCTGTCGAGTTTAATTTTTTAGTGGTATGCTGGATGCGGAGTTATGGAAAGCGTCCGAAGTAGGAGCTGAGTTCCAGTGTCTCGTAGATGAATCGCTTCGCACAGGTCGGTTGAAAAACGTTCCTGCGCCAAGCCTTTCTGTAGGAGGAGAAGCGATCATCGTCGATAACACGCCATATGTAGTAGTAAGGTAAGCACCTCTACAGATTGCGTTCTGTCAAATTGATTTCCGTGCTTTTCAAGGCAACTATTTCTATTTTTTGACCTCGTTCAGCTCTGCTCTGGTATTTTTAAAAATACTCGCTGATTACTGCGAATGTTTTGTTGCCCTACCGGAATTCGCTGCCGATATCTTATCTCGGGTCGTCGAGCTTCTCAAAGGATTCAATAGGTATTTCAAATATTTGATCCTTAATTTCAACCAAATCACCGGTTACTGATAATGGGATGCGAATTCTTCCTGAGGTGAACGCCGAGGCTAAAGAAATTCCTATTTCGAGTCATATTTCTTGTAATTGTAGTCGCTGCTGTCAACTGATCCTGGGAGCGGGAGCTCTGCAGCTGGTTGGCTTGAAAACGATTTCAGTGCGAAATCTGGGTAGGTTTTTTATTCGCCTTTCCAACAAGGCCAGGTTGAAAGGGTATTAATTTTAGCTCTTGCCTCACGATCCCTCCAGTTGATCGTCCACTTCGTGCCATTTGTAGCTCATGAAGCTGAACTTTCTCTGAAAGAAGACCAAAAACACCTCCTGCGTCATTTCAAACAGGTTTTAGTTGCATTTTTTCTCAATTGCTCCCCTATGCATTCCTGGCTTTTGTTTCAGGCTTTAACTGACTACGGGGACCATATAAAGGAGATTACATCGAAACTCGTCAGTGTTATTGATCATCATACAACAAATTGTTTAAATAATGTAGGTTTTACAATAATTTGCAATATTTCCAACTTTCCTGTTTTATTTTGGACTTGGGTATATTTTCTTGAGTTTTTCCTTGTTAAATGCCGAAGTCTTTTGGGAACAAAAACCTCAAACCGCTTTTCAGTGGGAGATTAGCTCATCAGTGCCATCATCGTCTTTCCAACAGATCTGCCGTCAAATGCAAAAGTTTCATAATGGTCTAGCCGGCATAATACCGGATGATCAAATAAAGGTAATCCTTCATCAGGCTCGATATTACTATTCATCCTAGGCTAATGTTCAGGAAAGAATGTCCAAGATCTTGTTTGAACCTTTCCAAAATGATAAATCATCATTCGGCTAACTTTCTTGCCAATCACCTTTTCATAGCCTGAAATGAACAATTATCAAAATTTATTTTATAAGTAGAGTTGCGATTTGGGTGTAGCGGTTGGAGTAGTTCGCTTTCATCATTATTTGAAATGTGATGTATAGATAAGCATGTAAATATTCTTTGAGATCTTTGCACGGTTTTACGGTACTCTCAGTCTGAAAGGCAGAGTCTACATCATTCTGCGGTAATCTGAAAGGCTCCTTTTACGCTTGGGAAATATCCGCTAATTCTAACACAAGGTCAAAAAATCTACTTGCTTAAAACAACAAAAAAGCTAAGTCTAGATTTTCGTTTAACTGTGCACTATTGCGTTTCCATTCTCTAGGCTTCACAGGCTGTTCTTAGTCGTATTTATTTTCAGTCTCTGTTTGAAACGGTACACGAGCATTTCAAAGGTAACTTGAAACTACACTTAGCACGGATTGGAATTTCGCCGCACGATTCGCTCAAATATGGGTGAGTCTTAGTTTCTGTTGTTTCTTACGTCTTTTCCCTTATTACTCGTAGCATCATACTAGCGTTTTTTCCACTTCCATAAATGCTGGGCGGAGGTGATGTAGTGGCTCACTATCTCACACGCATGGTCACGGGTTCGAATCCCGGATCGATATCCGCCTAGGCCAACCAAGCCTTTCATCCCTCCGGCGTGGGTTGATTGGTGCCAGGGGTTAGGGGTTTGGGAGGATGAAAGCGCTGACTTTTTATCGGCAGGCCACCACAGGTCATTGTATAGGCCACATACGCATTTAATATGCCACTATGATTCTGAATGGAATCGAAAGCGGGGCGCATCCCTCAGACGGAATGTTTCCGAAGAAGCTAGATGTTTCAATGTTTATGAAGTTTTCCTCAGATTCGTGTCACAGGACTACGCCTTTTATGCGCAGAGTCTCCGAGCAATGTCAAGCTGTTCGGACCTCAATGTCGAGTCACTTAACGATGTTATTTATGGACGGTGAAACGTTAGTATCTCCGGCATCGTCTTAACCTCTATACCGGTTTCTACAATTCATCTCGTTGTGCGATGTTCATCTTGTAGACTTGTATTGAGATTCAGCTTAGTTATAAGCACTCTTTACTACTTGGAAGGAAATGGGTATGCCACATGGGCGGGTGGAGACTATGGGACTGTTCCACATTCCTCATTGGTACTTTGCCTGTCAAACAGGAGCGGTAACCAATGGGAAATACGCAATGGTCTCAATTACTCCACCCACTCCGGTGTGCCCATTCCCTTCAAGGAGGGAAGCTCTCCCAATTTTTCAGGGCGAGCTCCTTCTTCTGTGTATAGTGAAAGGCATAATCTGTGGTTGTGACAATTGTATGTGATATTGGTATGTTTTCGGTCGCTGATTTCTGTCTGTTACTGTCAAATTGACCTTTAAAGCCTTGGGTTCACTTAATTTCATCATTCAGTATAGCTAGTCATGGTCTATGTGGTTTCTAATATGTGCCTATCCCATCCATCGTGATGTTTACTGATTGAACTTTCACAAATACCCTACGCATCATCAGCTCCACATTCCGTACGTTCACAAGGTAGCTTACACTTATGTTAGACACTTGTTGCTTGCTAGATTATTCCACAAATTTCTATCACACTGATGTAATAAAAATTTCTAGAATTTTTTTCCTTATACAGTTGAATGGTCATTCTCCCTTACCTTTTCTCCATGCTACCCTTATTATCGCTATTACCAAGGTAAAAGGGCAAAGGCGCGTGGCCACGGGGACTTCTGAGGATTGGGCCCAGAGGAAAGGTGATAAGATGTTTCAAGAAAAGTGTAGGGCCAGGAATGGTGGGGGCAGCTGCTGGACTGGGCAGTCGAACCGACAGAAAGGCTTAGACCCCTGTAAGTCCTAACCTCTCCTGGCCTCGAACTTCTATGTCGACCCCAAGACCTGGGCGAAAGCATCATGACTTGAAGAACTTTTCTCTTGACGCCTAGTATGAACGCAACCTCATGAGTGTTGCAGTGTGAACTGCCTTCATTGAACCATACTAAGCACCATCTTCGGGAAATGATAAGCTCAGATCAACAGTGTTCAGTGTGATTGATAAAGGAATCTGGAGGAGGTCACATTTTTAGGACTGAACCCTGGTGAGCTGTGATTCTTGTCGAATGGTGAGTTGCGGTTCATGTCGGTACTGTGGAAAACGAGGTTCTGCCCATCAGATTAGCTCTGTGTTCAGGTATCTATGCAGCAATGGGAACGCCTCTCGGACCAGTGAAAATAAACATTGGGGACAAAGTCAAGGATCAATTTGTAATAAAGAAGAAAATTGGTGAAGGAGCATGCGGACAGGTCTATCTGGTCCATGTAGTCAACGCAAATGGAAAAGTACGTCGTTAATTCGAAAAGCTGTATGGGAAGAAGGGCATGTTGGAACCCCAGAAAGGGCGTTAACAGTATTACCAGTTCTGCGATAGTAATCTCAAGTTGTTCGGACAGGCAGGAACAATCCTCCCTAAACTTGCACTCTGTCTCTGAAAAATTCATTGAATGGTGCACATTGATTAGGAGAACAGACTAAAGATAATATGCGTATTGATTACTGCTAGGATTTTTGTCATCCACGTTCATTCTTCAAAACAATGAAATGATGGAGGGTAAGACCCTGAGGCGCTAATCAATCCCGTCTGAGGGATGCGCCCTGCACTTTACTTCCATCCGGAATCGTAGTGGCGTATTGAATACGTATGTGGCCTATACAATGACTTGCGGTTGCCAGCTGATGTACAAGTCAGTGCTTTTATGCTCCCATACGAGTCTGATACCAATTAGCCGATCCCAGAGGGATGGAAAGATTGGCTGATCTAGGCGGGTATCGGTTCGGGATTCGAACCCGTAACTATTGCAGTGCTCTACTTGCCGCTACACCACCTCTGCCCTCTTCGAATCAAATTCAATCGAAAACGTCAATATACACCATATGGATGAGTAACGATATGTATAGCCCCCGTTAAGTACGCATTATCCTTTTGATCTTTGATATCGGCATAGCAAGTCGCTAGGCCCGTTCCCGCAGTGCCATCTTCTAGCCCTCTTCTGGGTGGGTAACTCTTTTGCCCTTTAATATTGGCATAGTAAGTTGTTTGGCCCCTTCTCCTCCATTCAGTCCGTACTATCGATCTGCTGAATGCCGCAGTGAATAGAACTACGAAAACGACAAAGAGGGCAAGGCCGAAGCGATCTTTGTGCGGATGTAGAGGTGCAAAGGATGTTTCACATCAGAGAGGTGCTATAAGCCCTTGTGCAAGAGGCGGCGAGGAATCTTTACGGTCTGATCAATGAAGATCGGGGAATCATCTGGCAAGGACATTTACGAAATCAAATTGAGATCATCTAAAGACAGAGGACAGTTCAGCTCGTATGGAAGACGGGGTTGGCACTCAATGTAGGCCACCGTGTGCTAAGATGACATAGATGTGGAATACTGCCTGTGCTCAAGCGTTTCGGTGGGGTGTGGTGCGTTAGGAACGAAATGGCCGTGTCAGGGTGAGAGGGGCGTCGCGCGCGAAGGAATGTAACAGGATGCAGCAGTAGGTAAGAAATACAAGAACAAAAGTACTAATAGTAGAATTATGCATAAAATAATGATCGTATATCGATTGAACTGTAAGAAGAACGCTAGAGTTGTAATAACGGCGAACGGATGGTCCGCGACAGCCGCGTGCGGCAAATCGATTACCCAAAATCGTTCCTAACGCCCGTCTCCCGTTTCGGTGCACCTGCGTAGCAACAGCGAGGGTTCTGACAATGTGTGCAAATGCTATATCTGCAGCATGGCATAATCGTCCTTTTAGAGGCGGAGCACACTCAGAAGGTGGACCTGACCCTATTTTCTTCAGTATGCAAACTGCGGGGAACTGTTGCATACTGCCCATGCAATTGTGATTTGCTCACAACCATTGACTAGCCATAAACCGAAGCGAGACTTGTTCATTTTAGCTAAGTGGAAGAGCTGCTATGAAAGTGGAACCATTAATGAAATGTAAAGAGGATGAAATTCTTAAAATGGAAATTTTCGTGCTGAAGAAAATTCAAAAGTAAGCAACATCAGTTAAGGGTATCCACCTCGAAAAAAGCGGTCGCGGTAGAAAAAGGAAGACAGAGCTTTAAATCCACACCGGATCCAGTGAGAGGCAGTTCTTTCGTGGGAAAACAGAGCGCTGGTAAATCAAGTAGAGGGCGTGGCCAGAATGCTCTTTGGACAGGGCGTGTTCGAACGCCTCGGTAATATGAGGGTCAAAAACGGGTTTTTCACTTCGCCCATTGTTTGTTCGATAAATCAAATATCACATTTGGATAGGGTGAATAAAGTTGTTCAACTGAATGCCGATTTGCTTGTGCAATCAGCTGTCCAATGGAAACGTTGCGCATAACAGCTCCAAGGCGCATATCATTCTGCAAGCTCTCTGTATCATCTATAAAGACATTGAGTTGAATTTTCTTCCAAATATAATTTTTCCCTTTGCAGTTCCCGTCATGTTTGCCGATGTTTGGCGTCGGGAAAAACCGATTCTTATACATACGTTGTGATGAGTTTACTAGGAAAAGAGCTATCCGAAATCAGACGTCGTTTACCTAATCGGAAAATCAGCCTACCATCTACATTAAGAATATCTATACAAGTTGTCAGGGTATGTCGGTTAAGTCATAGGAGAACAAAGAATCGAGCAACAAGGGTTCATAACTTCTCTTCTGAGTAAGATACGCCGTGTATTCCACCAACTCTCAAAATCTTAGTGCATTTGGATGCGCACTCGACCCTGAAATGTGTTAAGCGGCGGTCGGCTGATCCATAAATGAGAGCTATCCTCTTCTCAGTTGAGTCTGGTACTAAATAAACAACCCATGCATCTGGAAGCAGCGCCACTAGACATTGTTAATTAGTTTACAGAATTGAGTAGATAGCACGTGAGTCCTTGAAAAATGGGATCCTTGGCGACAAGCGCAAACACTGTTACTTCTGACTCCGACACTAACTGAAATCATTATCTCTGTGTTATATAATCGTTCATTATTAGGCTCTCCAAGACCTTCATGAAGCTGGATTCGTCCATCGTGATGTGAAACCAAGCAATCTGGCGATGGGTCTCTATAATACACAGGTATCACGTTATTTCTTTTAGCAGTACGAGCTCGCGATTATAGTGCGCTCAAGTATAAACACCGTCTGCTTCTGCTCTCTCATATCTCCAGACTCCAATGACATTTCGAACAAAAGTCTCCCCATGGGTACCGTCCAATGTAAGAAGGCTCAGTTCACGATCAGATTGCTTTTGAAAGTTATCTTCTTGGGAGAAACTACTGCCTTGAGGAGTGGAAAGGCGCACTGACAGTCGCGAAAAGAGGTCTTATCATAGCACAACAAGGGCTAAAAGCTTGTTAGTCCCGCCCACCACTGATAATGGGGCGGGATTACCAAACTTCAGAGGTTCACTCTGTCCCTTTATCCAATACAATACTTTCTCAAGGACCGAGTACCTTCCCGTTACACAATTCCTGGAACCAGCATGATTTTAAACATCGCTTTTCTTGTGTTTATTGTAATTAGTGTTCGGAATTAGACCTTCTTTTAGGTAGTATACTTGTTCGATTTCGGATTGGCTCGTCAAATACTAATCCCAGATAACACAGGCAAATTAAAATTACGTGAACCTAGAAACAAGGTGAGGGGATAATTGAATGAAAATAAACTCAATGAAATACGTGTATTCCATGTGAGCATGCTGGTGTCCTGCTTACTTGCCTTGTACTAATTTCTACCCCACAAATACCATATGGAAGTAGGTACCATCGAAAAGGACGAGGCGTTGTTCAAATTCGAAGAGTGCCACACACAACACGTTTATGGAAAAGCGTAACTTTCAAACGGGTGAATCGCCAGTGGGATATGTCGCGCGAACGTATCGCTCGCCGGACGCGACATCGCGCGGTCGTATCGCTCGCCGGACGCGACGAATTCGCGCCTTGATCCGACTGTGCACACCCTCAATTATGGAGGCAGTTCCGATTTGAGGTGCCTGTCAAAAGCATCCAGAAGCTCTTATCAGGGTATTTCTGCATACACAACTGCATACACAACGAGTGAATGCGATTCGCAAGCGAACGAAAGTCGCTTCTGCCCTCCCCCTCCCCTTTCTTCCCCATTTTTGCACCCGAGATAAGCGAGCGAAACTAGCATGCTAAGGCGTGCATTCTCATTCTTAGGACGGCAAGGTTCACCGCGAAATCGTAGTGTCCTAGTTCTTGCGCGGTGACCTCCAAGGAAACTCCTGACCTTCACCCACCTGGGAAACCAGTTATTATCAATTAATTATCAATCACCTGAGTTAACCACAAATCGATTTCTGGTTTTGATTAGGACTGCTTCAGGTTATGTTCCGTGGGACGGTTCGATATTGTTCATTGAATGTGCACCAATATAAGGAACAAGGACGGCATGACGATTTGTGAGTACAGTCTCATCTTAACGCGAGTTTTACAGCGGAATTGATGAGCTGATAAGAGTGCCCCTATCAATGGCGTTTTCAATAGTTAAATAGCGACAATTTCCGGAGTCAACTAAAGTATGCCAGTCCTCTCTGCAGCGATTTAAATGTCAAGCCGGACACTAGGAACCCCATGGGTTTGTACTTGAGGCTGTATCTGCAATCAAATTCCCCATGACTCCTGATGACTGCCAGTACATGGCGCATCTCATCATTTCAAAAAGGTTCACGTCCTCTCAAACAGAGCCGAGTAAAGTCATTCTTTCAAGGTATGGTGCGCTCTTTTCAATGATCGAATGTTTAACGGCTACCCTACCATGGAAAGGTATGGTACGAAAGGAGGCAGCGAAAGTTAAAGAAAACACAACCGACGCTGTTTTATGTAAGGTCAGTCTTTTGACGTTTACAGTCCACTATATGGCCCCAAGTCCTACAAAAAGACATTGCCAGTTAGCAATGTTCCACAACTTTCCTGAATGACCGTTCTTGCAAAATTTTACCGTCCTCCCTTTCATTCAGGGATGTCCGCCTTCGTTTTTGGAGATGGCCAAAACTTTGCGGAAACTGACTTATCACGATGTTCCTCCTTATAAGAACTATATGGAGAAGTTGAAGCAAGACTTACCACATAAGCTGAAAATGTAAGTGAGGAACGCACTTTCATTCAAAGAATTGGATAAACCGGAATCGTTACAGGACGGACCCTTATGAATGGAATAAACCTGGCGAAAAAGCGAGCGAAGGTGATGCTGCGGCAGTCAAGAGCGACCGTGCAGAGGCTGACAAGGTAGTCTCCAAAATACTATGAAGCCTGAGGCAATTATGGGGCTCGAGAAGAGGGTATGGGCGGAGAGGGGGATGGGATAGGGGACGGGGTACGGGCGAGGGGATTGCGTTTGTTCACATCAATCTGAGCCCCGGCCATTGCATATCACACTTTGACCTTTGCTCTTATACCTTTTTACCCCGCTATGAAACGTGAAAGAGCTTCTCGATCGAATCCTGCCCAAACCAACTGAGCCTGGTGCTCTAACGTGTAGAGGCGAAGGTCACTCATTAAGTGGAAACGAGCATGGTGCCAGGGAAACACAACTAAGGGTAAAGGATCAAAAAGTGTTCAGCACCGCAATGGGCGTGCTCGAAGACAAGTCCACAGAGTAACCGATATCAAAGTCTCGTGGACTTTGAAGATGAGGGCAAGCGAAAAACCTCAACGATGAAGTGGAAGGGATACCTTCGAGAAAAACCTGAGTTTCTAGGTGGAGGATACCTCGGATGGGAATAATAGTCGAGGTTCATGAAGGGCACCATACCCCAAATCGTCCCGGGATTATGCCAGGCAGAAGAAAAAAAAGTGGACATTCAAATGCCTACGCGATCCTGAAAAGGATTAGACTGCACGGTGCACCCAAACAAATACTTGAAAGATAATCGATTTGTCCATCTATATAACCGATTTTCTTTTTTTTAAATTTTGATCAAAAAGTCAAACCTTTCCTTCTTATAGGATGGCAATAAGGATAACAACACAGTAAATGAAATTGATGAAAGTGTTGTAACCGAGGAAAGGAACACAAGCACGAATACGGAGGAAGATTTCGCCAAGGAAGATACTCTAGAAGGGCTCTGAAATTAAAATATTAACAAGTCTTGTCGAGCCGGCCACTTTGCCTCCAAACATGAGGGGCTGACAAATCCGAAACGACTTTTACCCTTTTCCCAAATGATTCCATAGTCCCACGTCTGTGCCCCATCTTCCTTTTGTTGAATTTGAAGGATGATCAGAATTGGCACGGAGCCACTAACAATAATTATCTTCAAATAGTAATTTTCAATAGAAACCCTACGATACAGTCAAGTTGATCGCTTTTGTTGGTGACGTTAACGCCTATGATGCCGTTGTGTACGCAGCTTGACCCGCAGCGGTCTGTGACAGGCAGTCCCCTTCCCCGTTCCCCTGAGTGCCGTTTGAGTGCAGTGTGGCAGTAGCAAACCGGCATTTCGACGCAGCAGCGGTGACGTCATCGCGTGCGCGCCGTGCACGCGCGGATGAGTCCCACCTATTTAGACCGCATATGCACATGACGAAAACAACCAGTGCTGCGCGGTTTTACGAAGCAATCCTACCACATCCTGTTATCCTTCACAGAATAGCACTTTGGGGTCGAATTTCGGAACCGGCCGAGTTCATCAATTTGCTGGGGGCGACGGGCGATTCAATAATTTACCCTCTCGGTGGCTCATTCCCAAGCACGTTCTTTCTTCCGGCGATGAACTGAGCAGCAGCAGCTGTCGCCGTCGTCACAGTGGTATCAATCACAGCGTCCACAGATCGTCGTTGGGGGACCCCCTATCAGCTTTTCCGTTTCTTCAGCAGTTGATGAGGAGATTTGTTTGATCACACAACTCTTCTTTCTACTTTTTTTCATAATTTATTGTCTTTTGGGCTAATAATTACGATGGGTGTAGGAAAGAAGTCCCCAAGCCCCAAACACCTTCCCTAGTGCAATCACCAATGGATTTCGAGTTCGTGGCGCACATCGAAAGAGGCTGGTCAGTGCTGGACGGCCCGTCCTTCATAACTTGCGTTTCTCCAGCAGTCGATGAGGAGATTTATTCGATTTGATAACGAGGACCCTAAACAGCAGGGTCTTTAGCACGTGGTAGTTGCGAAGTGGCTGGGCCCCATATCCGTACCCTATTTCCTCGTCCAGTGTTCAACGCTAGACTTCCAGGAGGGGAGACGGGCAGTGGGAACGGTTTTGTGCAATCGATCGGCCGCACGCGGCTATCGCGGACAATTTGCTTCGTTATAACAGTTCTAGCGTTCTTCATACAGCTCAATCGCTATGCGCTTATTACTTTTGGCATGATTCTACTACTAGTTCTATTGTTCCTGTTTTCTTCTTGCTGCTGCATTCTGCCACATCCCTTCGCGCGCGACGTCTCTCTCGCCGCGACGCGACAATTTCGTTTATACTGCACCACACCACTCTAGAAGGAGTGCAGCTAAAAAGACCTCATGGCTGTTTGGAACCTTATGGGCATTCCCCTCAAGACCCACTCTTGTCCATTGATCACCGTAATCCAAACCGATAGCGTCATTTCAGTAGTTCGCCGCTAGAGAGGTTTGTCGGCGATATGGCTGTTTAAACAAAGTACGACTGCCCTGTACTTCGCAACCACCACGTGCTAACGACATCAAAATCCCCCCACCAATTTCTACATCCGAATATTACGGACGGCATAATCGATGAAATGAATGCTGACGAATGTTCCAGCAAACTATTTAATAGGGCATCGCTGCACAACTGTGTAATCTGCTGAACTATGGATTGATAAGATAAGGGACTCACATGCCGAGTGTCCTTTTTCAAAGGGCCGGCCAACGGCTCGATACGGTAGTCCTTTGGAAGGCATTTCTTGATACCTGAACAAGTAGTTATCAAGACGATACGGTGGGACAGAACTGCCCTGATCATGCTCGAAGTTCGTGAGACCTTTTACCGATTGATTTCGCCCACTAACTAGGTCACAACACTGCGTACCAAACCACTAAAGGTTATTACATCATGCGGTTGGCGTAAGATTATTCACACTTTCTGTAGTTGCACGTAATCTCGTTGAACTGACGACTTGGGTAAACAAAGTTTTTTCCCATCGTGAATTTGCAGCGCTCATTGCATTCTCGAGTGAGTGCGTACTCTTTTTGAAAGATCGAATTTAAAAGCAGTGTAATGTTAGTTTTTCCTTTGCATCGATTTAGTCAGGTAATCGATTTTGATCATTTGTTTGGTAAGTATTTGACTGCAAAAGTTCAGAATTTTACTACTTTATTCAACTACTGCTTGCAGCTCTTCATCTTCGTGAGGTGGGTTTATATATATGAAGAGGGTTTCGTTTGACAGAATTTCTCATTACATCTTTTTTTTCTAAAATCCTGTCCATTTTTCCATCTTCTGTTGGCGTTATTGTAATTTTTTCGAATGCTTTAGAGTTATCAAAACATGAACTCAAAGCTTATATTTGCTTTATTCGATAGGGTTGTTATTTTTAATATGATAACACTCCCTTCCTATGAGAGTACCACTGTGTGTTACTTGGTATTGGCTTTGATTGTTCGTAGTATTTGTACAGCGGCAGCAGCCTCAATTCTATCGAAGCGAATCACCTTCGAAAGGGCTCATTCCTTGGTCATCATGTGAAAGCGGCTGTATTTTTCTGCAATTCTGCTCTATCTGCTTTGACGGGGTGTAGGAGGGTCTTGAATTTCAGGTGGGGTCCTATTTGGAACGGGGCAGTTCGGTTTTTTTTGTCATGGATGTCTCATTTGATATGCTTAGAAGCAGCAAATAGGTGAAGTCAAGAAAGTAAATGTGCTTAGGGAGGTGCAGGGGTGAAGGGGCAGGGAAAGGGTGAAGCGCCACCATTATCACCACATCGCTATCAGGTTCTTATCCCAAAACGAAACTTCTCGAACTACCTTTACAAGAACGAAGTTCTATCGTAGAATCAAGTATGTCGTACGTGACTGTTCAAACAACTCTTGTACGTGTTTCTAATTTGCAACCCGAACAGGAGCGATATTACGGTATGAATTTGCACACCTGATGAGCTTTCGTTCTTGTCCCAGCCCATACAGTTCCCACAGGCTTCATATAAATAGCACATTTTATGAATATTAGGAGCCACAATTTCGTTTCCGTACAGGTGAATACGAATGAATGCTTTGAATACTAAATAACCCTAGAATAATAGTGATCCGTTTGGGTTGGGGAACGATCATTTCATCTACAAGGAATTTTCAACGGACAGTGAACGCTCTTTGCTTTTCGTCGTTTTCATTATCTTCGCTAGCCACTGTTTTGGTAGTTTTTGTTGTATGAATTGAACTACAGTGTTTCTATGGATGGGCTTCATCGATGGTATGATTCACAGTGGAAGAATACAGTGATGTTATGAATATTTATGCTAGGCTATGCTTTGAAAACACTAAAAAATCAATGGTGAAGTAAACAAATCTCGACTATAGGCTTCTATCATAATCCAGATTATTTCCTTTTCTTCGCTCTCGATATTGATTCTACATTTGAATGTTGGCTAGCTTAGAATGATTGCTTCTTAAATAACTGTTCGGTCACCGACGTCAGCGCCCAGTGAATCCCACCCACCCCCAAGTTGGATGGCATTGACCCTTGCCGTCCGTCGCCATGACCGTTGCTAGCTCGTCCGCGCGCTCTCGGTTGAACTCGATCGATTTCCATTGAAAAACTCGTAATTGCTTCCTCTCTAGCGCTGTTCACATTGCCCCCATACTACAGTAAATATCGGCCCGCGTTGTCGGCTTATCGCGCTAGCAAAGCCCTATTCCCGAGCCATTATCCAGAGCCATCCCTTATTGATTGGCTTACCCCCTTTCCCTCATCCCCTGTTTACCCATCAATAAAGGCTTATCGATCCTTGATAAACGCTAACAACATGTCAGTGCAGGTAAGCTCATGTGAGCCTGAAGTTCGTTTGTATCACGTCGGCGTCTCAATGTTCATCACTAGCCACGTGGATCTTTTGTGCTTACTCTCGTTTCTCTTATGTGACGAGTTCTGCGTGTCTGCTCTTAGATCCCGCCCACAGCTGTTGTCATGCTGTGGTTGGTCAGTTTCGGAAATGGGCCAATCGTAGCACGACGACTGTGCTGACGTCTGCTATCAGGCCAACTCGACAGCATATATGCGCGGTTTGCGAATCGCGTCGAATTCACTCGTGGTTGGCATCAAAATCTGCCAGACGATCTACTACGTAGTAATACTAGTCTGTATTACTTCATTACCTCATTGTCAGTTGTAATCCTAAAGTTGTTCGAGGATTTTTCTTACAACGGGAATCAATGGTTTCGTGTTTTGCCCGATATGGCCTCGACCTACTCTCGTGTCGCTTCAACCATCCACTTGTCGTCGATTTTATACTCGTGTTCTTCGTGTGTAACGTCGAGGAGTGACCTCCATTCAACCTGTAATAAGTGGGTTTTTTTTAGTGCTTGGTGAAGAAATCTACTCGCCATGAGGAGTTTGGCCCTATTGCTGCCTTTGCTTGGTATTGTTGCAGCGGAAATATTCTTCAAAGAGGAATTTCTTGGTTGGTATTGGATGTATTTGTTAGCTTTTCACATCAATCCTTATGTTGATTTTCAGACGATTCATGGGAAAAACGATGGGTACAGTCAAAGCACAAGGACGACTATGGAGCGTTTAAACTATCTGCTGGCAAATACTATGATGATGCTAAGAGAGACCAAGGGTTGAAAACTAGTCAAGATGCAAAATTCTACTCACTAGCAGCCAAATTCCCCAAGGTAGGTTCTTCTTCTAAAAGGCTTTGGTAAAGAAAACCCCAGAAAACAGAAAGCAAAGTATGGCTTCTCGAGCAAAGGAACTTGTTCCCTCAGCACTCCCACTTGGGATAAGTACAAGTACTAGCAATAAATTATCAGTCGCGGTTGAAAGTTAAAAGGAAGAAATTTTCTGCTCCTGTTGAAATCGGAGCCGGTCTTGTTCAATGTAACACTAAAATAGTTATTCCTTTCCTATATCATCTGTTGAAGAGTTAGAATTGGAAGGTACTGATTCGCTACGTATTCCATCACCGTTTTTTACTAATGTGGCATAGCTGTGATTAGCCGTTAAATCTCTAAACTCGCTCGCTTTGAGCTTTTTCCACATCCCTTTGTGTTTCATCCATCAGATCTTTAAAATAACCTCTTTGACGATACAAAGGACACCACCATTTAGTTTGGACATTTCGCATTAGCGATCAATACAGGGTACCTTCACAGCTTTAGACTCCTATTCAAGAAGCTCCGTAGAGAGGGAAAGGTAATTGAAGGTGTCATATATGTAAATTGAAAACCGACTCTGGTAGAAGGCGACACGGCGGTTCGATTATTTCTAGTGCAATATAATTACTGGGACTTGGTTTTAGTTTGTTAATTACTTTTGGAATATGACATACGAAATGTTTCGATCTGAATATTCAGAATTTCTTTAAAATTCATATCATATGCATAAGAGAAACGTATTAGTTTCAAAAATTAGCTTTGCTTTTCTTTTTTTCCGAATAAAAAGTAGATAATAAATCTTGTTTCAGAAGTTCACCAACAAGGGAAAAACCGTCGTAATCCAGTACACGGTAAAGCACGAGCAGGGAATTGATTGTGGAGGTGGCTACGTTAAGGTATTCATAAGTTGTTTTGCAAGATGCCATACTCTTATCATTTCCTATTTTTCACTTTAGGTCATGAGTTCGGATGTGGATCTTAAAGACTTCCATGGTGAGACTCCATACAATGTAATGTTCGGCCCTGACATTTGCGGACCGACAAAGAAAGTTCACGTTATTTTCTCGTACAAGGGCAAGAACCATCTCATCAAGAAGGATATCCGGTGCAAAGTGGGTCTTATACCACATTTCCTGCTCGAATCAGCCGCTTCCACTTTACTTAGATATCTTTTTAGTTGAATAGCATGAAATCTAAATTGATTACGAATTTAGGATGATGAGTTGACTCACTTGTACACTCTTATCCTCAACCCTGACAATACCTACGAGGTGAAGATTGATGGCGAGAAGGTTGAGAGCGGTGAGTTGGAGGCAGATTGGGACATGCTTCCCCCTAAGAAAATCAAGGATCCTGATGCGAAGAAACCAGAGGATTGGGATGAGCGAGAATACATTGATGACGCTGACGACAAGAAGGTAAGATTTCTCTGACCGTCTTTGTCTTCTTTTCTGCCTGTATTTGTTTATACTGACTATGCCCTTATTATTTAGCCAGAAGATTGGGACAAGCCAGAGCACATTCCTGATCCAGATGCAAAGAAGCCTGATGACTGGGATGATGAGATGGATGGAGAATGGGAGCCTCCAATGATTGACAACCCTGAATACAAAGGAGAGTGGAAGCCTAAGCAGATCAAGAATCCTGACTACAAGGGGAAATGGATTCATCCCGAAATCGATAATCCAGAGTACACTCCTGATGACGAACTGTACTTGTACAAAGACTGGGGAGCGATCGGTTTTGACCTATGGCAAGTCAAGTCTGGCACTATCTTCGACAACATTCTTGTGACGGATTCCGTTGATGATGCTAAAGCTCATGCTGCTGAGACATTCGAAAAGTTGAAGGCAGTCGAGAAGGAGAAGAAGGATAAGGCTGATGAAGAAGAGCGAAAGAAGATAGAGGAGGAAGCCAAGAAGAGGGAAGAGGAGGACAAGAAGAAAAAAGAGGCGAAGGAGAAGGAAGAGAAGGAAGACGAGGATGAGGACAAGGAAGAGGAAGCTCATGACGAACTCTAAATTTTGCCAAGCTCTGTTGTTTCGGGTCGGTGACTACAAGTTGCGTTTATGTAACTGCTAGTCTCGTTTCTAGCCCCTTTTTGTTCTTGTTGTTTTTATTATTATTTTGCGTCACCAATACATGAGGTGAGGGTCTGTTTTTTCTAGAGGATTTGTCCTTCCTGCCTCGTATTGCTTTTTCAGTTGGTTGCGTTAATAAATTATTTATTGATAAATACATTTTATCTTATGAAGCTGTTCAACAATTGTCAGTGAGATTAGTGTTGGATTATGCAGTGTTCCATGTATGGTTTCGTCGTGAGCTACAGTGAATACACATTCCTAGGACATATGGATAAAGTATTTTGAACTCTGAAAGATGCCTAACATTGAAACGATGTAGGATCAAAAAAGTCGATTTCAGTGCAAATGTTGATTCTCAAATGGGTGATGTTAACGTGGATTGTGGATTTGTACCGTTATTTCCTTTTCTCAAGTCTATGCCTTGTCTTAAAAGCAATGAAAGAAGTTTGTGTCTGAGCAAAGCCGGAATTCGTTGGACCGTCAGCAGGTTCACTCAGAGTATAAATGGGGTCAGATCGTGTATGAGGTGTCTAAGAGTAGGCTCACCATGTCGCGTTTCAATTATCTCTGCAAAGTTGAGAGTCCATTGGGCCTCATATGGCACGTTTTTAGGGCGGCTAAGTTGGTTTGCGTTGATAGAACTTCAAAATTAAAACTTCAGAAAAAAGGTAACAAATCATCAAATGAACTTATCGAACTCATGTGCGAATAATAACATCCAACTCGATGTGCTGATGTGGCAGAAATAGTTGCTGCTATGTAGCATGGAAATTTATATTGAAAGACCACGAGGGGGTCCTTTTTCGTACACTTGCTCATGATATGAAATTGAACAATATGCATTCGTAGTTGGAAATAAAATATATATTCTACAAATAGTTTCTAAAGATATAGGTGTTCACGGGAAAAACCTTTCCTTAAATGTATGTTCTCGCAAGTACTGTAAGCTTTTAGAGCTTGCAAAGAGTCGTAATGTTATGTCTATGCACTTCAATAACACTGTTTTCTCAAAACAAAGTTGTTGTAGCCAACTGGTTTGTCACTTTTGTAACTCTAAAGCCATTGCTGTCAACTTCGAAGCACAGAAGTTCGAAGAGGAGCGGTTGTTTGCAAGTTTGATTTTACTTAGCTTCACATAAAGTGACCATTTGTTGTTGATTTTCTCTTGCTTTCTGATTTTTTAAAGTTTCAATAGATTCTTAACAAAATAATTTTGGATTTAAATCGAATGGTCTGTTGTCAAATTTATGGTCTCAGAAGTGTTCGTTTGTGTATTGTCAAGTATTTAGATGTTTTTCATAGATAGTCGAGAATAAATGTCCGTATTCTTGTTGCATTCTTTCATTTTTGTTGGCTACATCTCGAGAACATGCACTATTTGGTTGCAAGGGTTCCACCACAGGCGAGGAACAGCCGCTGTCAAACACGCCCTGAAATTAGCAGCCAATGAGTCCATAAAATGCCCTACTGTGTTTACTATTATAATGAGGGTCATATAATAATGCTACTCGTTCACAGTTAGCAGCACTGTATGAACGGCAGCTCGTGTTGTGGGTAAGGGTTGGACCATAACACTCGGTTTGCTATTGTTCCTGCGACACAAAATCCAGCTCGTGGGTCCTGGCTTGAATGCCTTGATGACGCAACGCAGCTTTAGGCCCGCTGATCTATCTTCATGCGTAGGGCTTGATAGCTCTTTTTCCTGTGAGCTATTCGATGAGTGTTCCCTGATTTTCTAACTTCTATCTTACCTAATCCTATGTGAATAGTGCGTTATGAAATCGGTGCTAAGTGGGTTGGGGGGGGGGACCACGCAGCGCGGCACCCTGCGCTCCCCCAGCGAGCTAGTAGTGGGCCTGAGCCTGGGAAAGAATGGTAAGGTTGTACCAATGTGTTTCGTGATTTAGAACAAACAATATGCTTCCATATTATGGATACACTTCTTCTGAGCCGATAAAGCCTATTTTTTAATAAGAGGGAGGGGCTCCGGGGTGGGTGAGATGGTTGTCTCGTGTAAAAAGCTGAGATGAGATAAAAGTTGGAGGTCCAATTGGCTCACCCACCCCGGGCCCCCCCCCCCTTCCTAAAATTAAGTGAAAAATACACAGTTACAACATAAAGAACTATGAAACGTCCCGAAACACCGTTTCGGCAGGGTGCCGCGCCACGTGGTCCCCCCAACCCACTTAGCACCATGAAATCTAGTGTGAACTACGTCTTGGACCTGGTCCGCTCTGAAAGTCTTTTTTGGTCAAAAAGCCCATTTCTAAAGTGCGCAATTGCATAATAGTGTTATCCCTATACAAACGGAGCCTTAACTGTCATGGACAAGAAGAATAGCTTGCCATTCGGGTCAGATATCCACCCGTGGATGACGGAACTAACAACAAATAAGCTTTCTCATACACCGGGAATGCCTCTGCAAATTTCGCGGTTTTCAAGCGTATTCGCCTAGAAAAAATTGCAGAAACCAAAAATAGCAAGTTTTTGATTGCATGAATGTGTGGGTGGAATGTCAAGGTCGATGATAGGGTGTTGTAGTTCTCCACAAGCGGTAGACATTAAGCAGTGTCCGAAATTTTTATTCAGAGAATTTGTAACTTTTTTTGCTAATGGTTCCAAATTATCCATAGACCGCTGTTCAAGCAGCGTTCATAGTCCGCGCGAGGTGTGCAATTAGCAATGGCCAGCCGCGTCACACAAGCGTCACCCGGCGTCAGTCGATACCGTGGGTGTTTGTTACGCCCTAACAGGATCTAACATGTTGAAGACGCTCCGACTTGTTTGTACAGTTTCGTTTTCTTTTAACGATCGCTACCTCAGTGATCGCTCAGAGCATCGATCGATTATTGATTATCTGATAGGCTTTCCTAAGTGCTGAGAGGCCAGGGGACCATGGGATGTCTCCTGGCCTCTCATAGAGACGTTGTTCTGTTTGCAGTCGTGGTCTAGGGGACCCGCGTCGCTTCCTCTTTTCATTTTCTTTTTCTTCACCTCCCTCTACCATTTCTTTTCTAGCCGTCTTTGATCTCTTCCATCAAATGTATTTAAAGACGTAACTGTGCATTGTCAACTGCTTCAACGCCACTTATAATAAGCGATCTCAGAAGTAGATATGCCTCTTTCGCAGATCACGGCTTTTGTAATACCGTAATCACACGGCAAGATATAAAGGATACCAAAAAAGCCATCATAATGAGCAAAGCTTCCAAAAGTCGGGTGGACGTAGAAGGTTTAGGACTGTTACGTGGTGATCAGACACTCAAGTCAGGACCCATTGCCGTGGTTACTGTATCGCAAAGTCCATGGATTTTCCAACGTTATCTGCCCTTTTGGATTTTGGATAAGTTGTATGAATTTAGAACTGTGTACGTTTCAGAAACTATTCGTTACCATGAGCGATATTGCTGCAGAGATAAAACGCGAGCTGGAGCTCGGCGAGTCGTTGGTAAGGCTTTTAGATGTCGTATTAACAAGCAAGTACGTAGCTAAAGGGAAAAATTCGCAAATTAGTCAGAAAAAACAACCTTGAAAGGTCTGTTGCCCTTTGTGTTGACGATTAAGTTCTACCTGTTGCTCTTCTTTTTTTCCCAGTAAGGGAAAGTGGTAATTCATGGTACCTACGTCCAAACGCTTTCAGGATCGAGAGATTAGCGCTTTATGGGCTGAATTGAATAGGTATGAAATGGCAAATACAGACGACTACACTGCTGAAGTAATAGATGGGCAAGTTAGCCAGCAACACAAGATAAATGAAACAAGGTTAGTATCTTACATTGTTAGTTTAGACAGAAGCAGCAGAATGTTCTTCTTTCAAATTTTTTCGTTATTGCCTAAATGGGGGAGACGGGCAGTAGGAACGGTGTCGCGTAATCTATCCGCCGCACGCGGCTGTCGCGGACCGTTTGCCTCATTATAACAGTTCTAGCGTTCTTCATACAGCTTAATCGCTATGCGATTATTACTTATGGCATGATTCTACTGTTAGTTCTTTTGTTCCTGTATTTCTTACTTGCTGCCGCATTCTGCTACATTCCTTCGCGCGCGACGTGTCTCTCGCAGCGACGCGACAATTTCGTTCCTACTGCACCACACCCCCAAATGGTTGTACAATTGCTGACAGTCGTCTGTACCGAAAAATCACTCCTACTTGATTAGATCTGCTTCGCTCACGATTTCTGAAAAATCTCTCAAAAGTGTCCTGGATCAGACATCATCAATCCACAGTACAGGTACTTATGTGTGTCATACATGCTTATACAACATAAAGCGATTTTTTTAGCAGACGAATTCGTACGTGTTCTGGAAGCGGTAGTTCGTGACGCTGAGGAGAAGGTTGAAGTGTTTCGCAACAGGGTTGAAAAGTTACAACGCAAAAAAGAAAGTATTATAAATGAATCGGCACAAAGAGGTTTGCAACTTACTAGTGACGGTCAATTTTACCTCGGACGGATTTTCTTTTTAGCCAGTAGTTAGGTCGTTTGATCCAAAACCTTTTGAAACTTATTTTTTGAGTAGTTCTGATAGTCCAAAATATCGCCATTTCACAGTTCACGCACAACAAGTGAGAATGGAAGGACTCTACGCGAAGATGTGTGAAAATGAAAAAGATTTGACGGGAGCTCAAAAGTTAATGTTATTACTAGAGAATATGAAGGTAAGCTCAACTATGTCGAGTTTTCGAATATCGTAAGAGCTTGACATTTTCTTGTAGAAAGAAGAAGAGGCTTTATTCGCGTCTACTGAAGCAAGTCTTCATCAAACGACCTTGGACATTAACAACAAAATTCAAGCGAAGGGTTTGAACGAATTTCCATATTTTGCAAACGCAATTCCTTTATTCTCCAGCTGTTTTTGACCTAAACGAGTTGTTCAAACCATGTGTTCCAGATGATCTTCACCAAGCCATCACTCAACTTGAATATCAACTTGAAAAGAAACGGGAAGATTTGGAGCAAGAGAAAGAGATTGTTCGTCTCCAAAACGTAAACATGACTCAATCCTTTCTTTCTTATCTAGGCGCATCTGCATTCGTCTTTGATCATCATGTTTTAGGAAAAAATTAAAAAAGAGCGAGAAGAAATTGAACTTCTGAACAAGGAGAAGGCCGAATTGTTGGAAAAAATTGCTAAGGAGGAGAGTGTCCAGGAAGAGCTGCGCATTTCTAATAGTATTGCTGAAAAGGAGTTGGCGGTGATGATGGATCAAGTGAGTGATATTACTGATGTATCATATTACTGATTTCTTCACTCCCCAATGATTCTTGAAATGAAGTTTGCTTGCCCATGAATTGGGCCTCCAGGCGACAGAAAAATCTTTGCTACTTTGCTCTGCTTTGGTTTTCATTTTATGTTATGAACTGAGAGCTTTCTGACACTCTAAAGAATGTTGTTGTCATCAAGTTCTTGGTTTCCCACAGTGGAGAAAACCGTTGATTTCACATTTTTGCGTACAAGAATTTAAAAGAGATACATATGTCATCAGAAAAGCTGTCAGGTGTCTGTATGCAGTAGTACTTTCTTTGGTCTTCCTCTCCGTATTATTTGATACCTTCTTTCATTTTCAGATTAAAAGTACCGACGAAAAAATAGCCCAACTACAAGCGGATCGAATTGCACTAGAAGAAAAATTAGCTAGTGATTCTCTGAAATGGCAGGAGAAATTGTCCTCTGTGAAGGTGATCATCTGCTTGATAGATAACTGTTATGTGTGTTAGATTGCGGACATTTGAATCGTCTACGGTGGAAACAGTGGAAGATACCGTTAGCTCGTGTAACGCTTTTCGTATATGCCGCCTACTATAGTAGAATGATTGAAATCTGATTCTGAAAGGTTGTGCGCATGGGAAAAGGGACATTCGACCATGCACTTTGCATTTGTTCTTCACGGCGACAGCTGGGCTGGTAGATGCCCAAGACCAAATGGCTCATTCCTATGTGCGCGATATATGGTAAAATAGTGACGCAATCTCTCTGCTATAGGAAGACGGATGCTTGCATTTTGAACGCGCCAAAGGTGCCCAAATCATTCTGCGTGTTTGATTCCAAAGTAATCTGCAAAATTATTATTTCTCCAAACAAAAGCTAAAGTATAGTATGAAAAGTAGCCGCGTACAGATAAAAAGTTCTTTGCGAAGACTAATTCAGTGTAGCTCAGTTGGAGAATGCTCGCACTCTATCGTAATGGTGTATGTGGAGTTCAGGAGGAAGGAGCTAAGAAGGTTGCCGAGTTGAAAAAAGAGGTTGCCAGCCAACAGGAAGAACTGCAACTGAAGAAGTGTCGATTGGAAGTACTTCGAGAACGATTTGGTGACAAAGTTGAATGGACCGAAAAAGATTGGGAGCAAGCTCTGCAGGGTTGTCTTTCGTCGCTTGTTGTTTTTATTTTTACATGAGGGAGGACATTTCGAACTATTTTCTAAGTCCTGATGATTCACTGACTGGCGAGTCGTCATCCCTTCAACGCTAGAACAATATTGCTCTGATCAATGCGTCGTTTTTAGAACAAAATGAAGAGCAAGAGCGTTTGAGCTCGGAAATAACGAGTTGCATGGTTACTATGGAAGAGTTGAAGAAGGAACTGGCAGACGACTGTCAGGCAAAGTTTTTCTATGGTTGTTTTCTTGGTGTAACAATGAAGGAATTCAAAGGTGATTTCTGTTTCAGGAGAAGAGCTGCGAGGAAGCTATGCTCGCTCTTGAACGAGATCTCCTCGCGTTCACAGAAAGAATTACTCTTGAAAAGCAAGTTACGCAGGAACGAAAGCAGAAAGTATTGTCAGACCTCAACAGTGTGAGTCCTCTCATATTGTAACATAGCGATATTGTCGGTTGAATAAGTATCTTCTCGCACGACTTGTGCAAAACTGTGAAGACCCTGCTTCGAGAACCAAGTGCTAGTAATTACCTATTCATTTGGCTTCGAATGCAGGTAGATCAACAATACTCCGCCACAGGAATAAGTTGACTATTGGCTTGTCTTATGTGTGGACTGCCATCTTACTCTACATGACATTATCGGCGTGATTGAAAGTTTCTATGGGTGCAAGAAAAGAGTTGTATTTGTAAAAGTTTTCTTTTTTCGCTGATTTCATCCCCATTCATCAATGTTTAAATTACTAGTACTACCTCACACTACGTTCTTATACCGATTATAACTCAGATCCACTTTTGAGTTACCTCTTCGAGGCGGACACTCGTGAAAAATGTACTTCGAATTAGGAGATCACTACCGGGAATGTTTTAATTTAGATTTTTCTGGAGTGTGAGATGATCCATGTAACTGAAAAGGCTGAATCACTTTCCAAGATTACGACGGTTTTTTTATTTCCTTTTTAGTGTAGTCTTTTCGTCTCACCTACTGAATACACAGGCCCGAGAACTCCTGGCACAAGAGCAAGAGTTGTATTCCTCAAAGCGAGATGAGTACGAGAAGCTGTGTGCGGAATTGAACAGTATTCAGTCGCAAATCGACGCCTTCACCTCTCTTCGTACACCTTCTAAGCCTGTCGAGCCTGTAGCAGCCGGTGCTGAGGGAAATAAAAAATCGTCACGAAGGAAAAGAGCGAAGCGCAGACAGGTGGAATCAGATAGTGATGAAGGTGAGTTCTGCTGCAATGAATATGGTGTTCATTATATGGTCGTTCGCCACCTCACAATCGAGTTTGTCAGGTTCATCAACATGCATTCCTGAAGTTGAAGGTTTGAAGCCGTTTTCGCCGGATACAATTTCCTTCAAGCAGCGACGGCAGAAATCGGTAGGATCATGTAGAAGCACAAAAAGTGATGTAAGTGAACTCGTAAAGGGTTATTGTCGGTCTTCTGTCGAATCTTGAAGTATATCGTATGATTTCTTTAATATTTCTATTTATTCAGTCACGAAGCATCAGAGTTGAAGGGAGAACGCCGGGTGCTGCTCCCGAAAACGAAGTTCAAATGTCCGATCAAAATCCATCTCCAGCCGCCCCTCAGCAACGGGATGACGAGCAGCATGCTAATGTAATCTTTTGTTTCAGCTTTTCTAGTTATTCTTTTTTGGCTTCTTTTACGTCCTAATTATTCCAGTTTTTAAACTAGGAAAATTTATTGAGTTATTAAATTATAGAAGTACACAATAACACTCATTCACGGTATGTCTCCGATGTTTACAAAACCTTTTCTAATTAATGATCTCAATTGAGAATATGTGAAAGCAAAGTTATGAGTTATCGAAAAGTCGATTTCCACACAATTGTTTCTAATATAGATATATACATACATTTCGTTGCAGAATAACGAGGCGAGCGGTGCAGCCGGATCCGATTCTAATAGTTCTGATAGTAGCATATCACCTCCTTATGAGAATTTTGTGACGAAAAGATTTCCGAACGATATATTTCTGAAGAAAACACCGTCAATCGGTGAGTTGATTTTCACTTCGGTGGTTTCATTGCAAAGTATTCCAATCTGTGACAATTCCTAAGGCCCAACTCCGTGTGAAATTTAAAAATACAAGACCTAAAACATGAACCATACACCAGTTCGTCTGTCCTTTCATATCTACAACCTCTAATTTTGTTCTACCAACTGGCCAAATCATAGTATGTGCCTGTATCAGTGTATATGAAATATTTAAACGTCGTTGCCAGTAATTGGATGTTTCCCTCATCTTCACTAAACACGCTAACCAAGTTGCGGTATAGTAGACGTGTTTTCTGATTGTGGCTAATCCTTTACAACCACTTGTTCAGATGGAATTGATTCTGCCGTTTCTCCTAATGTCTCGGCAATTGGTGCATCTCTTGAGACAGATTCTGATCAAAGTATTTGGTCATGTGCATCACCCAAGAAAGGAGCAAGCGCAATGGATACGACTTTCGAAACAGACCTTGATCAAAGTATCTGGTAGAACTTGCATTGAAATTGTAGTGTACAAAAAATTCTGTCTATTATTCATTTTAGTTTTGTCTGAATATTTTTGTATGTTGTTAAAGTTTGTTTGAAGATAGGTTCATCAGAAGGGTGATGTTGTGAAGTGGAGCAATTCTTACAAAACGGCTGTGGAAATTGTGGGCCATTTAAGGCTACAGGTTTTTACGACTGACAGTGAAGTTGGTTTTTGTGCTTTTGTCTTGCGGTTGCTGAAGAAAATCGTAGCCAGCCGTTTCTTGCTGACTGCTTTTTCAATTGGCTGGGTTTCGATTACTACTTTTTTCCATTCAAATGTTATTAGCATGTTCTTGCATAAGTTGGTTACGTTATTCTCAATGGGATCGTATTGAGTTTGACTCATTTTTTCTGTCAAATTTCATGTTTTTGAAGTATTTGTTTGATTTATTGGCTCTGTAGATGTTTGCTGTGAGTAGTTTGGTATAAATGTTTGTTAATTACGAGTTCTACTTTACCATTACAGGCTTTCTCCTTTTTTGTTTTTTCATCACACCAATCATAGACTGCTTCTTACTGTTCCCCTGTTTTCATGTGTTTTCTGAACCGTTTTCGAAAATCTGTATTAATTGAAATTCATTTTAATTAGACGATCTCAGAGACTGACGGTATGAATGTTTATTCCTACTTCAATATCCCTTTTATATCGCTCATATCACATCCTTCCTAAACTTCTTCATTCTTCTTTACCCTCGCCGCTGTTAGTCCTTCATCCTTCTGTTCACGCCATCACCCTAAACAGCTCTAGCCACACTCCCATAACAATTCTGATCACGATACTTTTTCACTCAAAGGTGCTGAGTTGCCTCTTTTTCATGGTATGTCCTAGGGGTTTTCTTCCAAGGCTCAAATGACTAGTGGTATGCAAAGGACGCTACCTGTTCAGGAAATATTTCACTTTATCCTAATATGTGCTTTTTTTCCTGTACCCTGTCGTGAACTGATTCGATGTTTAATTAATTGATGTTATTTTGTCGCAGTAGGCGATCTGAAAGTCTCACAAGCGTGGCGAGCTGTGAGCAAAAGCTCTGTCGCGGACGAGGCTCTACCCCTTACTTCTATTGTACTTTCCGGGCACCGTGCTCCTTACTCTTACAATGCGGAGTTCCCATACCTGTCTTGAACTGTTTCCCTTTTTCAATACTTATCTCTTCTTTGATTTCTTCTCGTTCTGGGTTTTCATTGCAGCTGTCTCTATTGATTTTTTTCCTTTTGTTCGAGTACTTGTCTGCTTATACCACCGACACCAGCGTGTCGAAGACATATTGCCGCGCACACGGCTGCCCAGCAGTCCTTTCTCGGTAGTAACCCCGAGACGACTTCGAAGCACACAGCGGTGCTGCTTTTTCCTACTCGCCGATAGCGATGGCATGTGTCGAATCGTATGCACTTTATTGTTCGCTCAAGACGTCTTTACCGATCTTTCGGACTTACATCGTCGAAATTTCTCCTCTACTCGATCTCGCTTATCCAGTAGACCTTTGAGGTCAATTTCCCTACTCAGGGTGTTATCAGTAAAGCATCTCTAGGTTAGTTTTTATTCCAGTTATTTACATATGTCCTCTCACTATAGCTTTTTTGGCACTAAAATGCAATGCGCCATTTGTCTTTCGGGCTTTCACAGCCTGATGAGGAGCCATGCATTATAATTTCTTTTTTATTTGATTCAGTGCGCTTTCCTTATTCCGCCTCAATCACCACCTCTTCGATTGACGCACTATTGGGTTCTTCTTTTCGCTTCCGCTCCTCAAGTCCATTTCGCTTTCCATCTGTTTGTACCGCTCCGTTTTCTCGACGGATCTTGAGCTTTTATACTTCCTCGCATCTTCCTAGTTTTCTCTGTGGGTTTCCCATTTATTCTCACATTTAAATCATAATTTTTTTATCTGTTTTTCTCACTTGCTCTTCCAGCTAACCTACCCATTTAGCATTGTTATACATCCTCGGTCGTAAGGGAGGTTAGGTGTAAGGGAGTTGTCAGGATTTTTATTTTGAAGATGTAGCATTCGTACGCAGTAGGGATAGTCTGGTAGCTGAGAATGTAGTCTTATACTCAGGATAATCCCCGAGTTCGATCCCGTGCTGTATCAAAACCGAGGATACCCTTCAATATTTGCAAAGTGATGAAGTCGACAGGCCGGCTGATGGAGGACTCGTTTTGATTAAGTTCGCTAAGGAAAACATGTGGTAAAGGTACAGTATGGGCATGTTTGCGAATAACTAGAATTATCCGATCAGCGATGGAGTTCGAGGCTCAAGGGAAGGGACCTCGATGAATTTCCACGAAAAGATAGGAGCCAGTGTAAAGCCGGAAGATCCCGCAGATCGAAGAAGTGGCGCCAGCTAACACGAACAGCCGACCCTGCGGGGATTGAGACTAGAGACAAGGAGATGTGACTCTAATACCACCCTCACCTTACCTTTCCTTTGCACATTTTCTGACATATGGTAAGAGCATGGCTGAATTTCTTAGGTACAAAAGAGAAAGTGAGGGAAGATGGCTGTTTCTCGCACTGGTGAGGGCAATTTCCTCCGATCGGTCGGATTGGCCTTTCACCGGAGCAGCTTCAGTTATTTAAAAGGTCGCCCACGTGTCGTCCTCATCGCTTTGCAGTCTATTGTTGTATTTGCTAATGAATAAGAGACATATGGCCGATGTTTTTGTGGCAGCGCTGAGAGACGCCACCATTCAAACACTCATGAAATACATTTTATTTGAATGTTCGTTCAACTTTCATCTCCCCCAGCTTCGACCGAGAAATACACATTCAGATATTCATTTGAATGTAATGTTCTTTGGACGAAGCTGTGGGAAATCCAATGCCTCGGAACTGATCTTGGAGGATCTTTCCAGCAAAATTTACCTTTTAATCCCAATCATTGCAGAGTATTTTTAGTTTAAGCATTTTGTGTAAGTATAGCGGGAGCTTTCGTGAATCGCGGCTGCCATAATTAATGCGTAACATTTTGTGTAATAGCGAGGAGCAGGGGGAGAGCATTCGTACTCGGAATTCTGCGCTGTTACACTTCACCCCTCCTCGCCCCACGCAAAAAGAACGATTGAACACAACGGTGAAGCTTCGCTATGAGTTCTTGGAACCGTCGCAAACAGCAGCGTCAGATGCCATTTCATCCCTGAACCATTTCCACTTTTATGTTTAAAGATACGTTTAGACAAAAAAATTTCATTCGAACCCGAACATATTGAGCATAATACACACTAAACGCCTCGAAACGATTATCGTTGAACAATTCATGCGTCGGAGGAATTTAGAAGCACTTGCGATGAACGATGGATGGGCCAGACTCGTCGTATTCTTGCTTAGAGATCCACATTTGTTGGAAGGTGGATAGAGAGGCAAGGATGGATCCTCCGATCCAGACAGAGTACTTTCGTTCAGGAGGTGCGATGATCTTGATCTTCATGGTGCTAAAAAGGAGAAAAATTCATGAGAAATCAGGGGTTAAAGCGAGGATCTGTTTATGTAGTAGGCAGAAGATTCACCTGGGGGCAAGCGCGGTCATCTCCTTTTGCATGCGATCAGCGATTCCAGGGTACATAGTGCTTCCGCCAGAAAGAACAGTGTTGGCGTACAAGTCCTTACGGATATCGATATCGCACTTCATGATTGAGTTGTACGAGTTCTCATGGATACCAGCAGATTCCATACCCAGGAAGGAAGGCTGGAAAATTATTTTGAGTGTGCGGAACAACATGACAGTTGTGTCGGCTGACCTGGAACATGGCTTCAGGGCAACGGAATCGCTCGTTTCCGACAGTGATAACTTGTCCGTCAGGAAGCTCGTAGGACTTCTCAAGGGAGGATGAAGAAGCAGCGGTAGCCATCTCCTGTTCGAAGTCGAGGGCGACGTAGCAGAGCTTCTCCTGCAGAAAATAGAAGTGCAGATGCTATATGGAGATGAGCAGGGTTGATACTTACCTTGATGTCTCGGACAATTTCACGTTCAGCCGTGGTCACAAACGAGTAACCACGCTCAGTGAGGATCTTCATCAAGTAGTCAGTAAGATCACGTCCGGCAAGGTCAAGACGGAGAATAGCGTGGGGAAGGGCATAACCCTGAAAGGGGCAGCTCACTTCTCCCCAAAAAATCGGCATACTAGAAGTCTCACCTCATAGATAGGGACAGTGTGGGTTACTCCATCTCCAGAGTCAAGGACTACACCAGTTGTTCGTCCGGAGGCGTATAGAGAGAGCACAGCCTGGATGGCGACGTACATGGCAGGGGTGTTGAAGGTCTCGAACATGATCTGGGTCATCTTTTCTCTGTTAGCCTTGGGGTTAAGAGGAGCCTCAGTCAGGAGGACGGGGTGTTCTTCTGGGGCGACACGAAGCTCGTTGTAGAAGGTGTGGTGCCAGATCTTCTCCATATCATCCCAGTTGGTGACGATACCGTGCTCAATAGGGTACTTCAGGGTAAGGATACCTGAAAGTAGTTACATGCGCTTGCTTTCCCTGTGTCCAATCTTTACTCTGTGCCACCAACCTCTCTTGGACTGAGCCTCGTCTCCTACGTATGAGTCCTTCTGTCCCATACCGACCATGACACCCTGGTGACGGGGTCTGCCGACGATGGAGGGGAAGACGGCTCGAGGAGCGTCATCTCCGGCGAACCCAGCTTTGCACATACCGGATCCATTGTCAACCACGAGAGCAGCAACTTCGTCGTCGCACATTCTGGCAAGCTGAAAAGGGAACTTGTGCGTTCCAAAAAGGTACAGGACGTTGTGCCCGGGATGGAAAGAACGAGGAATTGAAGTATCATCAGAACCGGGACCATCTTACTTACTCAAACCTTAAGAGCTGTAAGTGTGAGACTAACTGCTGGAAACGCAAGCACTGAATGGTCCTATCCTGTCTGAGGGGAAATGATAAGGTTGAGATAAGCCATTGACTATGACTACGAAAATGATAGTCAGTACATGTTCCCTTTGTTTACTGGTACCAGTAGGAACCCTTATGGTCGAATAACAAAGTAGAGGAGGGAGAGACAGATGGCAAGTAAGCTTCACACCTTTGCCAATGTTAAGGGCCCATTATATATTGTGTGTTACGTGTGCTTTTCTTTATGATTCCTAGGAACAATTGCGCTAAAGATACGCTGAGTTCCACGAACCACGCTTACGGCGCCGCCCCAATTCATCCTCCGTCTCACTGCCGCCCAGTGCCACTTCTGCGAATACCCTGGCCATGGCGGCCGGCTCGTAGGTGCTACCCAGAATTCCTTCACACCTGCTATTTCTTTGTTGTTATCAGATTCACCTATAAAAGCTCCTTATAACTAGCTCTGTACTGCACAGTTATACAATCTGTACTCCTAGTACGCTCAATCTGAATCTATTTCATAAAAGCCTCTAAAAAATTTTCGAATTGAACTCCTATTCTCTCAAGTTAATGGTAGATCTATTTCTCTCATGTTGGTCTCCTTATCCCATTAGACTTCCAAATACAACAACTTTGGGGAATCCATTGTGGGTAAAAAACACGGGAATCATGTCTTTTTTTCATTGATGTACCAAATGGGTCAATGAATTCTCTCAAAATTTTCACGAATCCCATTGTTGTGAGTAATCAAATGTAGATTTTGCACTACTATGTCGTTCATAATCACAAGGCGTTGTATACCAGTATTCGTACCCGACTACCTTATTTTGAGTAAACAAATACGCATAATTTCAGCTAGCCAGAATGTGCGACGACGAGGTTGCTGCTCTTGTGGTTGACAATGGATCCGGAATGTGCAAAGCCGGATTTGCAGGAGATGACGCTCCTCGAGCTGTCTTCCCCTCCATCGTCGGTCGACCACGTCACCAGGGTGTCATGGTTGGTATGGGACAGAAGGACTCATACGTAGGAGACGAGGCTCAGTCCAAGAGAGGTTAGTAAAACGAGCATAAGTTGAATCAGAAAGAAGAGATGGCAAAAAATACCTTTTCAGGTATCCTCACCCTGAAGTACCCCATTGAGCACGGTATCGTCACCAACTGGGATGATATGGAGAAGATCTGGCACCACACCTTCTACAACGAGCTTCGTGTTGCCCCAGAAGAGCACCCCGTCCTCCTGACTGAGGCTCCCCTTAACCCCAAGGCCAACAGAGAAAAGATGACCCAGATCATGTTCGAGACCTTCAACACCCCTGCCATGTACGTCGCTATCCAGGCTGTGCTCTCCCTGTACGCCTCCGGACGTACCACTGGAGTCGTTCTCGACTCTGGAGATGGTGTCACCCACACCGTCCCCATCTATGAGGTGAGACTCGCGGTGTGCTTAACTTATGAAGAGAAAACTGAGCTGTTATCTTTAGGGATATGCCCTTCCCCACGCTATTCTCCGTCTCGATCTTGCCGGACGTGATCTTACTGATTACTTGATGAAGATCCTCACTGAGCGTGGTTACTCGTTCACAACCACGGCTGAGCGTGAAATTGTCCGAGACATCAAGGTAAGCATCAACCCCTCTGCTCATCTCCATTTCGCATCTGACCTTCTGTCTTCTCCAGGAGAAACTCTGCTACGTCGCCCTCGACTTCGAGCAAGAGATGGCCACCGCCGCCTCATCGTCATCTCTCGAGAAGTCCTATGAGCTTCCTGACGGACAAGTCATCACCGTCGGAAACGAGCGATTCCGTTGCCCCGAAGCCATGTTCCAGGTCTGAAAACACTACTGTCATGCCCCTTGTTCCGCACACTCAAAATAATTTTTCAGCCTTCCTTCATCGGTATGGAATCTGCTGGTATCCATGAGAACTCATACAACTCAATCATGAAGTGCGATATCGATATCCGTAAGGACTTGTACGCCAACACCGTCCTCTCCGGCGGTAGCACCATGTACCCAGGAATCGCTGATCGTATGCAGAAGGAAATGACCGCTCTTGCCCCCAGGTAATCTTATTGCAATTAGTCAAAGATTGTTTGGACTTCTGTTTCCTCATGAGTTTCTTTTTCCAGCACCATGAAGATCAAGATCATCGCTCCCCCTGAGCGCAAATACTCCGTCTGGATCGGAGGATCTATCCTTGCCTCCTTGTCTACCTTCCAACAGATGTGGATCTCCAAGCAAGAATACGACGAGTCTGGCCCATCCATCGTTCACCGCAAGTGCTTCTAAACTCATACGGCAAACGGAACAGCTCAACTATTCTCGTCGAATGTTCATTGTGTATTATGCTCAATACGTTCGGGTTTGAATGAAATATTCAGTCCGAACATAAATTTTATGCACATAAAGGTGAAGACGATTGTCCTTCAATCACATTCAATATACACTGAACCGTTCTAGTTTACCTTCAGAACGATCAGTTTACTTCAGCACAGAGAAAAAACACACGGCAGCTCCCAATTTGATTGGAAAACTTTGTGATGAATCACTTCCCCTTACACAACTTACTAAAATTAAATGAGACTATTAATTAATTCATGGGAGAAACATGGTGGTTAGAAGTTGTAGCAACAGGAACTCTCTAATGGCTTTGAGCTGAAAGCGCTAAGAAGTTAGAGAGCTCCAACCAATCTTAAATATAAACACGACCAAGGACCAGAGAATTTCTTTCTTCTCGATGATAGCCATTCAATCACTTCGGAGCAATTCATTAGTACTGCTTTCTCAGAAAACTACATAGATGCATCAAACACAACTTATACTCTGAAGCGCAGGCTCAAAAGATAATTCGAGCGGGTCTTGAAGAGAAATTGGACGCATGGCGCATCCTGAACTAGAATTACATGACCACTTCATCGTTTATCCCATTGATTCGAAGTCTTCCTCGTTGTTTAATCAAATGGTTTGTCCGCAGCCGACAGAGCAAATGGAATATCTTAACTTTTTCACAGATATCTCTGCAATTATTGTTTGGACTGACGGTAGCCCGTGAATCTAAACAATAACTCGGCCGTCCACAAGAAAATTGTAAAGTATGTGGGGAATCACGCTTTATACAATTTTGCCGCCATTGCACTGCAGTGCCGTCAATTTCGTAACTAACTCTCTTCCTAGAAACCTCCCAAAATATCACAGCATGGAGGTGGAGGTTGAATGTAGAGGCGGTGGCAGGGCGAAATTCTATCCAACCACGCAAAATCTGGGAACCTTGTTTTCGTGAAAATACCATTACCAATGGGTCCGATTTCATCAAATCATGACCAGGTCCAGATTACCGAGGAGCTGTTGTCAATAGTTAGCAACTTCAGCGCTTACTTACACTCCCCATTCCATAACATCAGAGCAGAGATGGTGCCCTATTGGCAATATCTTTCATCAGAATAAGATTCAACCTCGTCATCAGTAGACGATCGTTTTTGCTCGCGGAATCATCCAAATGCTGCTCGTTCTGGTCCTGATTAGAGGTAGGTTATTCACACCCAAGCGCCGTGCCGCGCTAACTGCACCCGCCGCGGATCGCAAAAATTTGATTGGGGACCCGAGCGCGCAAATGGATGGATTTGAATGATTGCTGCGCGGTTTCAATGGATGATTACGGTAATGGCAATTTGATGTCGCAGGACCACTATCTAAGGATTGCCGCGTGCGTGTGCGTGTCCGTGGGACTTGGGGCCATCTTCTTTTACACAGCGGTATTGAACAACAAAGTCGCAATTAAACCTGGGTGTGGCAAAGTTTTTAGCTTTTCAATGAGGAATCTCTAACCCCAGACTTAAACGTTCAATTGTGAAGGATATTTTCGAGATGGAGATACTTTCTGAGATATACTACAGTAGGGAATAATTAGGTGAACATCATCAAAATGTTGCTCAACAATTACGTAAGACTCACTAGCCGATCTTTTGCTACAAACCGCTAAATTTATCTATTATATATGAACCAAGCAAAAAAACATTTTGAAAATCGCCCGAATTTACGCTCCTATATTGGTAATTTCCTGAAAAGAAAGTCTGCAAAGCAAGACTGTTACCCAAGTTGTCCTCTCATGTCACGAGTGATCATGAGCTAACTACTCCAGTCAGAAGAGGTTCACCCCACTTTGGATTGGTCTCTAGGGGAGTTACAAGAGCGGACTTCCTAGAGGACAAAAAAAAATCTGAAGTGGGAAAATGTGAAAGAGGGCAGTTGTTATCACATTAAAACCATAAATTTAGAACCTTAGTTGCAGCAGTGTGATTAAGGTAGAACCGATAAAGTATTGGCATAAAGAAGGTCTCCAATGTTGGAAGCGATAGGAACTTTCTGTTTGATCAATGGAATTTACACTTCCAAAATACACAAAAAAAAACTGGATCGGGATGGATTTCCATTTGTGGCCATGCCCATATCGGAAAACATGAAATATTCAGTTAACATACCAGCTAAGAGTAAGAAAACAAGTAACTCCGGTTCCTTCATGGAACCCTAGAAACTGAGAATGAATTCATAGAAACGCTTTAAAGGGGCCGTCCTCATGATCCACTGTCATCAATCTTTTCGTCGCTCAGTGCTGCTTAGTTCCACGAAATGCATGCTCTATGGTTACTGATTTTTAAACATTACCAGGAAAATCTCCACGGAAACTGCTTCTTTCAAGTGTAAGGTTTGGGTACATAAGCTGGGGATAACTACCAGGACTCACCATTCGCAGTCTCACCGTTCACCAGCTTTCGTCTTGATTAGGTGCCTTGGTAGCTGTAAGGTGTACTTGTGCTCCTCAACTACTTGATGGACCATTCCTTCCTAGCATGTCTTCATTATGTTTCCGCTTACAGAAAATATTGATTCTTTCATTTTTAGCCTGCCAAAATGTGCGACGACGAGGTAGCTGCCCTTGTGGTTGACAATGGATCTGGAATGTGCAAAGCCGGATTCGCTGGGGACGACGCTCCTCGAGCCGTTTTCCCCTCCATCGTCGGCAGACCCCGTCACCAGGGTGTCATGGTCGGTATGGGACAGAAGGACTCATACGTAGGAGACGAGGCCCAGTCCAAGAGAGGTCAGTGAAATGAGCACAACTCGACTCAGAAAGAAAGGATGGCAAATACTACCTTTTCAGGTATCCTCACCCTGAAGTACCCCATTGAGCACGGTATCGTCACCAACTGGGATGATATGGAGAAGATCTGGCACCACACCTTCTACAATGAGCTTCGTGTTGCCCCAGAAGAGCACCCCGTCCTCCTGACTGAGGCTCCCCTTAACCCCAAGGCTAACAGAGAAAAGATGACCCAGATCATGTTCGAGACCTTCAACACCCCCGCCATGTACGTCGCTATCCAGGCTGTGCTCTCGTTGTACGCCTCTGGACGAACAACTGGGGTAGTCCTTGACTCTGGAGATGGAGTAACCCACACTGTCCCTATCTATGAGGTGAGATTTCTAGTATGCTGACTTTTGGGGAGAAGTGAGCTGCCGCTTTCAGGGTTATGCCCTTCCCCACGCTATTCTCCGTCTTGACCTTGCCGGACGTGATCTTACTGACTACTTGATGAAGATCCTCACTGAGCGTGGTTACTCGTTTGTGACCACGGCTGAACGTGAAATTGTCCGAGACATCAAGGTAAGTATCAACCCTGCTCATCTCCATATCTCATCTGCACTTCTGTTATCTGCAGGAGAAGCTCTGCTACGTCGCCCTCGACTTCGAACAAGAGATGGCTACAGCTGCTTCTTCATCCTCCCTTGAGAAGTCCTACGAGCTTCCTGACGGACAAGTTATCACTGTCGGAAACGAGCGATTCCGTTGCCCTGAAGCCATGTTCCAGGTCAGCCGACACAACCGTCATGTTGTTCCGCACACTCAAAATAATTTTCCAGCCTTCCTTCCTGGGTATGGAATCTGCTGGTATCCATGAGAACTCATACAACTCAATCATGAAATGCGACATCGACATCCGTAAGGACTTGTACGCCAACACTGTCCTGTCCGGCGGTAGCACCATGTACCCTGGAATCGCTGATCGCATGCAAAAGGAAATGACCGCTCTTGCCCCCAGGTAAATCCATCAAACGTTTGTATGAGCTTCTGTATCCTCATAGTTTTTCTTCTTTTTTCAGCACCATGAAGATCAAGATCATCGCTCCCCCTGAGCGCAAATACTCCGTCTGGATCGGAGGATCCATCCTTGCCTCCCTGTCTACCTTCCAGCAGATGTGGATCTCCAAGCAAGAATACGACGAGTCCGGCCCATCCATCGTTCACCGCAAATGCTTCTAAAACCGCTGCGAACCACGAACAGAAGTTCAGTTACACTCGCCAGTTTTTTACTGTATATTATGCTCTCTACTGAACACAAATTCTAACAAATAAAGGTTAAGACGATTGTATCAGCATAACACTTGGAGAACATTTAATGACTTCCAAGCTTAAAGAACTGGCGTTTCAGTCTACCTCCAGAAGTTGTCGAATCTCTTAATCATGCTAGCGAATTCGGAGACATGGCAAACTCATGCCGACACTTGCTTTTACAGCCATCATGCTTCCAGGAAAAACCGGACCCTCCTGTTCGGATTCACATCGAAAAAATTCTCAGCTCACATCGTTAGAGATCGAAGCCACCAACTGCCAACATAAAAAGCGACGTGATCAGCAGAGAATAGAGCAAGTTGTGGGGCAATGTTATCATATCGATTTGATTCCTATGTGCTCTTCTTCACGTGTAGAATTCCAGAAAAGGGTGACAGCAAATGATAGCAATGCATGAGGACAAATAGGATTGGAAAGCATTTTACCAAATGAGGGTGATGTCTACGACTCTGTAAATAAGTTTGATCGGGAACTCATAACCACTCCAATCAGCAGCAAAGCAGGTAAATCCAATGAAATGGAGCATCAATGAAACATGCAAGGAACTGATATGAAGTGTAAGATTTAAAGAGTATTAAAAATACTACGGTGGGATACGCAACATTCTTCAAGATTACAATATTACTGCTATAGCTCAAGTACTGGGACTCATCAAGTGTACCCTCATCATAGCCTGAAAAACTTATTTGACAGCTGAACTAACTGAACTGCGACAAAGTCACAATGAGTAGTTAACGATTACAGAAGTAGGAAAACCAAGAGAAGCTCCAAGATTATGAGAGTTCAGAAAGTCCCTTGACGTTGATCGATCCCGTCCGTCGGATGCGCCTACGCTTCCGACTTCCATTCAAAATCGTAGTAAGTTTTGAGTGCGCACGTAGCCTTTACAATGACTTGCATTGTCTACCCAATGTGTTAGTCAGAGCCTTTATACTTGCAGACTAGTCTCCTCCAGGATAATCGCTACCAGACTCGATACTCCTGTACTTCGATATCCTACTACCTACTCCGATGGGTGGGTGTGGATGGGTGCAGACAAGGATTCCATTCCTGGACCATGCGCACAGGAGTTTGTCGCTTGGCAGTATACCAACTACACCATGGAAATTACACAATATTATATTCCTAACCAATTTTGCCTTCCGTATTCCATAACCATAAAAATAAGAAGGAAACTCCGAGCATATCATCTTTATGGAAGTAAAAAAATTGGAAAGTTTGTTTCTATGTGAAAGCACTCAATGATACTGCATTGGGTGTCAAAATGTCAACAGTGATACGCCCTCCGGAACTATATTTTAAGGTAAATAGAAAGAAAACTGAAAAATAGACATCTGTGTTAGCTGTGACACCGGATACCTTCTAGGCAGCCCACTTTACTGAGGTAATACTCGTACTACTCGTTTACACTAACTACGACCAACAGGGTGTATGAACTGATCAGTGCTGTTTGAATTTCCCACACTGTATTCCCACACAAACCATAGGTCAATGTTGCAAACGACAGAATCGAAAAAAAAAGTCGTGAGTCATGGCGACGAAAGTTGTGAATTTTCAGCCCCGCACAATCAGAACACCCTCAACTGCCTCCGGGCTATGCAATTCATCGGTATCCACTAAACTTCGTACAATTCAATGAAGTTTGACAGTAATATCCGAAAAGTCCTGTAAGCCTACATACCAGAGTTCATGCACCTTGACATCGATCCTCCATCTAAGCACGGTATGGATGTTGGAGGTAACCCCTGATCCCTTGCAGATGTTTACCTTCAACAAAGCACGATAAGTCCGGTCCACTCATCGCTCACCCGAAAGGGCCTCTAAATTCTTTCAGTTGGCAAATCGCTCAACCAAGCTCGTCAATTATGAATTCAGCATGTGTGTACTAGGCTCAGACAGTGGCTTACTTCGAGTTCATACCGAAATTTGTTTATGAGCACAACTTTTATGCGCATAAAAATGAAGAGTATGATTATTGTAGTACACCAAAGGGAAGCCAAGTCTGTTCAGGGCTTTACGGGGGGATTTCATGAGGGTACTGAGATTTTCAAGTGCAATTTTCCTAATTTGGACAGAAATGACTAGTAACATAACTACGAAGAGGTTCCAGCTGTTGTTCAAAGACAAATGGCATTAGGGAGGCTACTTGTCACGTCGAAGGACACAAAGGAGAAATTAATGACGGATTCAAAAAAACGAAACGGAACTCAAAAAAGACGTGCTGAGGGTGAGGTGACTGGCAAGTGGGCACCATTATGGCCTCTTACTGACGGACATGTCAGACGAAGATAAAACAAGTTTCATCATGAAAAATACTTGTTTATTTTTGTATACCCACACGACTAATGAGTTTTTACTTGTGAAGCACAGCAATGGAATCCGATGGGGACGTTCATATGTCCCGAGTAGTTGGATTCTGAAGCCCCCAACCTTGTGATAAAGGGATCGAACGGGGAATAATAACCTAGAGGGTAAAAGCTTCCGGTGTTAATCAACCCCATCTGAGGGACGCGCCCCGCATTCGACTTCCATTCAGAATCGTAGTGACGTAATGAGTGCATGGCCTATACATGCAACGACTTGTGGTGCCAGCCGATGTACAGATCAGTGCTTTTATTCTCTCGGATCTGTTACCAATTAACCGACCCCGGAGAGGCGAAAGGTTTGGTTAGCCTAGACGGTTACCGACCCAGGGTTTCAACCCGTGACCATGCATATGTGACAGTGCTGGTCGGTATTTCCATCTGGTAAGTGGCACAGATTCAGTGTAGAGCTTTGCCTTTCTTCTGGATGCTCCGTATATGTGACAGGTTTTTTGGTTATCTGTTTCCTTTGCTTGCTGCGGTTTCGATGGAGAGGAATGTTGAGAACAATGGCATTTTTATAATCCGGTGATGCGACTTATTTCTGGAAAAGTTTACTTCGCTTTCTAGGATTTTGGCGATGAGAGCACTGGCTCAGGAAGTTGATACTTGATGCTCTTGCAGTTGGGTATTTGGCGTGCAGATATAATATTCACAATTCATTAATTTATTTATTCGAAAATTACAAGTGCAAAAGATCCCCTCTCAATATACTGCTGCCCTTTGCCCGCTCCGCTCTACCTGAAACATTGAACTCCTCCTTCAAAATCCGATATGTGACTTTTCCTTTCCTCCTCCGTCGGAATACGATTTCCTTTTTTTGGCACAAGGCAGTATAGGGAGCAAGCGACACGGTTAATGGCATGTAATTTATTCACGAAGTTTTGAGCTATTCATCTCAACTTCAAAGATCCTTCAACCCACGTCTGGCCCGTTTGGTTCGAACGCATCGCTCGACAACTGACCTCCTAATTTTAGCCAGATGTGGTCCGGAAGTCTTGGAATTATCAAAGTGTGTAAGGAACAACAACATGACACTCCGAGATTTACAACTTTCAGCGGAATATGTAAAAATTCTCTTTACAAAATTCCAAAAAAATTGGATGAAGGGTCGGTTTGTCGCATGTCCAAGTGACTTTCCGGGTAGTACTCCGATCCAAGGGACAGCAAGTCGATCTTACTCCAACACCATGAAGTAGATATTTAAGATAATCTTACGACATCAATCAATTCCTTTTTGTTGTCGTCGTCTTGTCTCTCAGCTTATAATTCGACTTATTTTCTACCACCTCCTATACTGTAGGATCTCCTATCATCGTCTCAGTCTAAACAAATCAGTGCTGCGAACAATCTTGTTGATACTATACAGCTGAGAAGATCTTTGAACTTAAGGCACCGCCTATTCAATCCAATGTGGGGATGTGAAGAAAAGTATGTGGGAGAGATCACGAGACCGCTGAAGATCCGCCTGGATGAACATAGAAGAGCCTTGCCTAATCCGCTGCCTACCCATACAGCAGTTTTTCCAGGCACGTACAGTTACGCTCCAGGAGAAAGAAGACGCTTACCTCTTCGATGTGAGGGTTTCCCACAGATGCTTGGCACGACCACTGGAAAGGAAAATCATAGAAGCACAGGAAATATACCGCATCAAGCTGATAGTCAATGCAAAAGATATGTGACGTCGGTGTAAGTCGGTACTAATGGTTTTAATTAGAAGTCTTGATCTTCTGCTCTCTTTCTTGAAAATGAATACCCATCAAAAATTCAACTGGTAAACAATCAAAGCCTTGGGCGTTCTTATAAACGTTCGATAGAAACACCATAATCAGATGTCGTCATCAATGAACCCTTCTCTTTACAGAGTTATCATTAGTTGAGAATTCAAAATTACTGGCGATTAAATTTTGTTGCAATGGTATCGAACAATCAGGATTCTTCATTATATCACAAACCTTGGTGGGTAGCGGTCGTAATCCAGTAGCAAAAAATGAACAAAATTCTCACATGCCTAACGTAGTGCCGCTAATAGGGCTCTATCACTGCATTTACCACTCACTTTTGTCACTCTACCATCTCTTCTTATCGAATGAAACATACTGAACAGTTGAAGCTCCATCACAAATACCAAATGCGTTAGGATTTTGATCGGTAGGTGGCCTCTCTCAGGTTCCTTATCTTCTCTTATCAGTAATAATTGATACAGTTCCTGTCACAGAGTACGTACGATCCCTTCATATCCTACATCACTTATTAAAATGCCGAGGTTCCACTGTTAATACGAAAAGTGTACTCTTACCAAATTTCAACGCTCTAGGTCCACGTAAAGAGGAATTATGGAAGTGCGGCCTGGAATTTCTAACGCGCACGCCCCGCCTCCTGAACGCAGTCCGGTCCTGCCACCCACCATAAGTGTTCCCATCCTGCCTCCCGTACTCCTACCGAGTTTGAACTCTTTAGGTCCACGAGGACAGGAATATGAATTTCTGGCACACAAGAGACACACTTAGCGAATTATACATAAATGCAGGGTGCACCAAGTATGGTAACAAAAGAATTGGGCTACAAAGACCGCACTTCATATTGGTACATGGTGAATTCGTGTGAGTTATATACTATGCGTCGCATGTACAAAACGAACATTCGGTCATATTATATAACCGTCTCCTGTACTAATTTTTAATCAAAGCTCAAATATGTTTCGGCTACTCATCGACAGCGGCACGCAGGGTTTCTTGAGAAACTCCAGCCTGGGGCTTTTGCGATGGTTTCTCATGAGCAGCAGCAGTGGTGCGTTATGAAGCACAAGCTTTCCTCTTCAGTATGGACTACATCCAGCTACCTATAACATTGCGGTCCAGGAAATTCGTAGGAAGATTGGAAGCTTGGATAAAGTCGCGAATATTCCCTCAGTACTAGTCTTAATCTTTTCCCACTCGTGAACAGGTGCGCCAGAGTTTTCAAATTGTATCCCTGAAATATTCTTCGACCCTCAGCTGCATCTTTCCAGAAGGACTCTTCCCAAAGGGTTTTGGAATAAATTTTGTACTTTTTTGTATTATTGAGCCACAATTTGCGATATCGCTCTGATGGTAGAGATTCTAGCAAAAACTATCATCAAAGAGGGAAAAGGGCTATGCAGGGCGATCTGACTCTTCTCAGCGGTTTCAGCACTTGAAATGAGAAATATGTGTATACTTTGGAGTCTCAACATTTCTTCCACGCTGAACATCCTTTAGTCAAAAAAAGGTTTGTCAAAGCTCGTGCCGCGCGCAAGCGCGCAAGTTGCGCACGACATTTGTTTTTTCTCTCAAACTTCTTCTCGTCCAAAAACTAATAAAAAAAACTTTCATCTTATCCATCTGGATACAAGTGTATTTGATCGGGGTAGACTTTTCTCATCGAATTAGAAGATACAATCAAATCGGCAGTCATTTTTCTCGCATTTCTCCAGGTTTTGCAGCGTACTCCTTCCCAAGCAGTTCCTTCCGGAAAAGGGGTTGTATGGGAGGCAAGACGACCGACTGGAGATTCGTCGCTGACCTGTCTATGCATCGCGATACTGCCAGCATGGGAAGTGTTGAAACGAGGAGCGATTATGAGAAAGAACTCATCGAATGAGCCCACAGATGTAACGGCTGATGAATGTCTGCGAGGCTCCACCGTTTTTCGGAATCTGACGAATAGAGCACCGAAGTAGATATGTAGTCTAAGGTATATCATGAACATAAGGGAAGATGCAAACCTTCCAAACAAGAAAATTACGGACGTCCGAAAAGTTGTTACCATATTTATGGTGCACCCTGCAGTAGGAAAGTCTGACGAAGGCATTATATACCAGAAGCTTACCAAAAATTAGGAAGAGTCAAGACCTTTGAAAGTTTTATGCCAAAGACGACCACAAAAGTCCGTATGAAGCTCAGAGATAGCAATGTTTTGAAACAGTCCCATTCTGTCGCATGTGCCTCCGCATTCGACTTCCATTCAGATTCGTAGTGGCGTTTGAATGAGCTTGTGGCTTATTCAATGACTTTCAGTGGATAACTGCCATATAAGCCAGTGCTTCTATTCCGCCAAATGAAGCTCTGGCACTACCAAAAGGAGTCACAAGAGTTGGAAAGTTTGATGGCCTAAGCGTGTAGCAACCTGGGATTTGATCGGGACGATGAATGTGACTATGCACCAATTGGTACTGAATAATCACCGCCTCCGGTTTCGTGAAATCATTTGATTTCTTTACTGCTTCGTTTTTTGTTTCCCAAATCAAACTTTCCTAGGTTTTGATTTACACCGCGACCAGTGTGTGTTCCCATAACTTCACTGCTTTCTACTCGGAATAAACGACATGGAATTACTATGCGTTTGTAAACTGGAAGCATTCCAAATCACAGTTTTGGGATCCCACTATACCTCTGTCAGAGTGATAGAGACGAATTACTAAGGCTCCTGCAGGAGGCTGCTAGAAGGTGAGGAGGAATACGCAGAACCCGCCTGAGGCACCGCCCTCCTCCTACTCCCCCTCCTCTTCCTTTCAGCTCATACCCGCCCAACAATCACTTCTCCGGAATACATCCTCCTCGAGCGGCGGTTTTTATGTGTTACCTCGAATCATCATGCCTATTGTAACTTTGGAGGTTTCAAAGTCGGGTATAAATGCTCCTCACTTTTGTCCATTCTCACAGTTGCAACTTCGTATTCAGTTCAACTACATTTGTTTTGTGTCTATCTTAGCTCTGGCGGTAGATTCTCATGAGGCAGGTCTATTGTTCCTCTTACTCCATTATGGCTACTACTCGTTGCTAGATATAAGAAATAATAAGTTCCTTAAGAGTGATTTGTAAGTAGTTGTGACGGCGGAGGTTCAGCTTTCAGGGATATCTTTTTACGATTTTGGGGATTGAGGGGTTCGTTCCTACAACGTCGTGATCGTCATTCGTACTGTCGTTCCGTTCACTAACGCATAAACAATAAAGACCACCAAATTTTCAGCTAGCCAGAATGTGTGACGACGAGGTTGCTGCTCTTGTGGTTGACAATGGATCCGGTATGTGCAAGGCCGGATTCGCCGGAGATGACGCTCCTCGAGCTGTCTTCCCCTCCATCGTCGGTCGACCACGTCACCAGGGTGTCATGGTTGGTATGGGACAGAAGGACTCATACGTAGGAGACGAGGCCCAGTCCAAGAGAGGTCAGTAAAAAGAGTATTACTCCACTCAGAAAGGAAGGATGGCGAATACTACCTTTTCAGGTATCCTCACCCTGAAGTACCCCATTGAGCACGGTATCGTCACCAACTGGGATGATATGGAGAAGATCTGGCACCACACCTTCTACAACGAGCTTCGTGTTGCCCCAGAAGAGCACCCCGTCCTCCTGACTGAGGCTCCTCTTAACCCCAAGGCCAACAGAGAAAAGATGACCCAGATCATGTTCGAGACCTTCAACACCCCCGCCATGTATGTCGCTATCCAGGCTGTGCTCTCTTTGTACGCCTCCGGACGTACCACTGGAGTCGTTCTCGACTCTGGAGATGGTGTCACCCACACCGTCCCCATCTATGAGGTGAGACTCGCGGTGTGCTTAACTTATGAAGAGAAAACTGAGCTGTTATCTTTAGGGATATGCCCTTCCCCACGCTATTCTCCGTCTCGATCTTGCCGGACGTGATCTTACTGATTACTTGATGAAGATCCTCACTGAGCGTGGTTATTCCTTCACAACCACGGCTGAGCGTGAAATTGTCCGAGACATCAAGGTAACATCAACCCCCCTCCTCATCTCCATATTCGCATCTGAACTTCTGTCTTCTCCAGGAAAAGCTCTGCTACGTCGCCCTCGACTTCGAGCAAGAGATGGCCACCGCCGCCTCATCGTCATCTCTCGAGAAGTCCTACGAGCTTCCTGACGGACAAGTCATCACCGTCGGAAACGAACGATTCCGTTGCCCCGAAGCCATGTTCCAGGTTGGTAGCGTCTTCTAAGGCTAGTGGTCGCATTCGTCGTCCCGCACGCTCAGAATGATTTTTTCAGCCTTCTTTCATCGGTATGGAATCTGCTGGTATCCATGAGAACTCATACAACTCAATCATGAAGTGCGATATCGATATCCGTAAGGACTTGTACGCCAACACTGTCCTCTCCGGCGGTAGCACCATGTACCCTGGAATCGCTGATCGTATGCAGAAGGAAATGACCGCTCTTGCCCCCAGGTAATCCTATTGCAATTAGTCAAAGATTGTTTGGACTTCTGTTTCCTCACGAGCTGCTTTTTCAGCACCATGAAGATCAAGATCATCGCTCCCCCTGAGCGCAAATACTCCGTCTGGATCGGAGGATCTATCCTCGCCTCCCTGTCTACCTTCCAGCAGATGTGGATCTCCAAGCAAGAATACGACGAGTCCGGCCCATCCATCGTCCACCGCAAATGCTTCTAAATTACTCCGACTCACGAACATCAGTTCAGTCATACTCGTCTATTGTTCATTGTATATTATGCTCAATACGTTCGGGTTTGAATGAAAAATTCTGTCCGAGCAACAATTTTATGCACATAAAGGTGGATTTATTTTCGTTGTTTTGCTACAGCTCATAATTTCAGACATTTAGAGCTCATATGAATGGATTTATACACTTTACAATGATAATCACAAGTAAAATCTATGCGAATCAAAGTTCGATAAGCTCGGAATCAACACAGCTGCTAATAGCTCAGGGATGGATAGGGTGTACAATTTATGCGATTAAGCCAACTCAATTGGGAGTGCTTGAAATGTTTTTCTTAAAAAAGGCTAACTTGCAATCAACACTGTGGGACCTAAGAAGGAAAGGGGAATAGTGTCTTACAGAGTTACTCAATACCGTTTTCGCTTAGATTTCGCTCCAACTGAAGATGCATTTATAAAGAAACATCATGCATTCTCGCTAGAGTCAGTTCCTTTATCTTCATACCGTGGACCAATCCGAACCTAAATCTCACCGAGCTCTCTGTGTGACTCCTTCCGTTACAGCAAGTCATTTTGCTGGGTATGTCAGCTCTAGCTTGCATTTTGCTTGCAGTTCCACTTCCACCTGTCCTTCCAGTGAGTTATCCGTGAATAAAAGTGGGTGGATACACTATGAATCCTGGCACTCCCAGACAATCATGAAGCAGAAAGTAGGGTCTCGTCGAAACCGACCATTGACGGTCATCAATGTGTTCGCAAAGAGTCTTCACGTAGATTTAGTGGGTAATGGGACTGGCACCAACCCAAAGTTCAAGCAGTGGGATAATAAAATCAATTGGGTTTCAGAATTCCATGCGAGGGTGCCTCCATGGTCTGGGAGTTGCGGTACTACTGCTTCACAAGTCTACCATTACATACCGGTGATTTAGGAGAGTAACTATTCGTTTTTCTTCCCCCTCGAACGTTAGCTTGTTACTCCTGACTGGAATCCAATTCGGATTCCTTCATTAACGCTGGACCTCGGTAATTTGTAAGTTACAACCTATGGATTATGAATATGATTTATTATCAGAAATCAAAGAAAATAACAGAAAGGCAAAAAAGGAACAGGAACAAATATGGATGCATCGATATTGAATGTTAGAGGCAGCAACAAGGGCGAAGGTGGTGTAGTGGAAAGTAGCAACTATCTCACACGCACGTTCAGGGGTTTGAATTCCGGGTCGATGCTCGGCTAGGCCAACCAAGCCTTCCATCCTTTCGGTATCGGGGAATTAGTACCAGACTCGACTGGGAGGATAAAAGCTTGTACATCGGCTGGCTACCGCAAGTCGTTGTATAGGTCACATACACACTCATTACGCCACTACGATTCTGATGAAGTCGAGTGGGGGGCGCATCCCTCAGACGGGATTGATCAACGCCGAAAACTTTATCCTTTTATAGGTAGCAACTAAAAGAGCTACCTAAAAACGCAGTCGTAAACTGGACTGGAACTGAACTATGCAAGTTGGAAAACAGTTCCCAATTTGTCAGTGCAGCAATCTACAACTCCTTCCATCTTTGGGCACAGAAAAGTTGTGTTTGAACCAAATTTTCATTTAAACCCGACTATATCAAGCACTATATACACAATACACCACAGCACAGAACAATCTATGATACTTTTAAACCCAGAGACCGCTTAGCCTTCAGAAGCACTTGCGATGAACAATAGACGGACCGTACTTATCATATTCTTGCCTCGAGATCCACATGTTCTTAAAAGTGGGCTGGGAGGCTGGAATTGACCCAGCAACAGAGGTGGAGTTCCTGCTCTCAGGAGGAGCAACGACTTTGTTCTCGGTGGTGCTGAAAGATCAGAGTTCATTCGAATGCAGTAGTTTAAACAAGTTTCCGTCATAATGTAAAAACTGCAGCAGCACATTTACCTAAGTTCAACGGGAACCTTTTCCTCCTGAGTGTGATCTGTCAAATGAGTTTTCTCAAGCCCACTATCTAGGGTCTGAGGGCGACCACTCGTTCCTCTTTCTTCAGACATACTAGTCCTTGCTAGTTCAAAACCACACTAATACAACAGATCTGTCAGTTGTAATCGATGTGGGGGCTCCACATTGCAATCACGCCCTGCAGCGTCTGCATTTTACACTTAAAGGCTCAGACAGCGAGAAACTTCAAAACCGAACCATACGACTTGACGAAACAGACGATCCATTACCACTGATTACTCGATAAACAAAGCTTACTTCAAATTTCCCTACTGGATCCCTGAATTGATGGGTCCTAAGGTTAAACTGGTTTTTCGGATCCTAATGAGGAGTTAAGAATTCGGTCATCGCTCTTCATGAAGTTGAAAAAATTAACACAATGTATACAGTTCCACTTACGGCTTTGCAATTCTAAGACTTTTTATGACCGCTGGTGTCTCGATTGTCTTCAAAACCCAACTGTACACAATTTCTGGTCATTCAGGCCTTCCAACAATGCAGGTAAGTGGACAGCTAGTGTCAGATCTGCTTAGGAAGACTCCTACAACTTGCTCCTTGATTGCTCCCGCAGCCCACTACGAAGAGCAAGAACCCTTTCCCATACATATTTGAAAAAGAGCGTCATTCGAATGAGATATGAGAGGTATGGCGCATCCTTTCGAGGAGCTCACCAACGTAATGCTACTTTCCTCACGGAGCGAGCTCTTATTATCGCTGTTCACTTTCCATAAATAGGAAGCAAATGAATTAGAACTTACGTAGTCGAAAAAAAGTTCAGTCTCAGGTCCTAGGGTGCTATTCGGGGAAGGATTTGGAAGCCTACTCTCTCTACCCTCTGGCATAGGCCCACGGGTGAAGGACCAATGAAAAATGACCTTCGCAAAGTCCAATAATGGCAGGAAGTAATCCAGTAATGACTGGTGGGTGTAGAAGTACCTTTAAAAGATTCTATTCCCTCACACAGAGGATTAAAAGAGAAGACAATTCCTGGGAAATCAATAACTATTGCCTAGATATAAGCACAGGGACACCAACTTGTGAAAACAACTCTTTCCATCCTGAACCGAGCTTGGATTGCTGTCCGAAAACCAAAAATAGCTTGAGAGCCGTCCAAAGTAGCAAAGTCTACGGTGCATTCCGTTTTTAGCAGGTCTCTATGACAAATTTGAAATGTTAAAAAAAAAAACAGCCGACAATGCAAAGTAAATCATCACACGAAAATTCGCTTACAAACTTTTACCTACTTCCCCACCCCACCTTTCTCCCCACCCCACATCCCATTGCTCCCCCACTCCCTCTCTACCTACTACTACTGAAAGAGTAAGTAATTTCATGTAAAGTTGAATGGCAAGTGTGAATTTACAGTACTGAAAATCGACGGCTTCACATTCCAAGCACTCTTATGTGTGCTAAAGATACCTCGAGTTCCACGAAACGTGACAAAGGCGCCGCCCTTTCCATCCTCTATTTCTCTACCAACCAATGCCACTTCTACGAAATGCATGCTCCTTGAACGCTAGTTTTTTAAACGCTACCGGGAATCCCTCCACGCACATTGCTTCTTTGCTATTGCCAGATTCCAGTATATAAGCCCCCAGCCGACAGACGAGAGCCATCGTGCCAGGTCTCTGTCCATTATTTAGTATCCATTCCATTCCTAAGGTATCCGCTGATCTCATTGCTAAACTGCCCATTTGCTCTCACTGTGTAGTGGTAGACCTGACTACTCTATCCACTTACATTTCCGAATTCTAGGTTAGGAATTGCATTACGAATAAGGGAAAGATTTAGTGAGCATGTAGGAACTCCTATATCACATTAGAACTTTTATGCAGGGGTAGCTACGGGATTCACTTCATCTTGGAACAAATACTCGTTTTTGTGGTGCGCGTTCTCGGTATGAGTTAACTGATAAATTCTGTATATTTCCAGTTAGCCAGAATGTGCGACGACGAGGTTGCTGCCCTTGTAGTTGACAATGGATCCGGAATGTGCAAGGCCGGATTTGCAGGAGATGACGCTCCTCGAGCCGTCTTCCCCTCCATTGTCGGCCGACCACGACATCAGGGTGTCATGGTTGGTATGGGACAGAAGGACTCATACGTAGGAGACGAGGCTCAGTCCAAGAGAGGTCGGTGAAACGAGTTCGATTAGACATAGGAGCAGTTGGTAAATAATGCCCTTTGTAGGTATTCTCACTCTGAAATACCCTATTGAGCACGGTATCGTTACGAACTGGGACGATATGGAGAAGATCTGGCATCACACCTTCTACAACGAGCTTCGTGTCGCCCCAGAAGAACACCCCGTCCTCCTGACTGAAGCTCCTCTTAACCCCAAGGCCAACAGAGAAAAGATGACCCAGATTATGTTCGAGACCTTCAACACCCCTGCCATGTACGTCGCTATCCAGGCTGTGCTCTCCCTGTACGCCTCCGGACGAACAACTGGTGTCGTCCTTGACTCCGGAGATGGTGTGACCCATACTGTCCCCATCTATGAGGTAAAAGTCATAAATGTTGCTTATGAAATGCGAAGTTAGTCGTTGTCTTCAGGGTTATGCCCTTCCCCACGCCATTCTCCGTCTGGATCTTGCCGGACGTGATCTTACTGATTACTTGATGAAGATCCTCACTGAGCGTGGTTACTCATTCACAACCACGGCTGAGCGAGAAATTGTCCGAGACATCAAGGTGGGACATCATCTACGTGCTTAGACTAATGGTCACATCTGCACTTTTGTTTTTTGTAGGAAAAGCTCTGCTACGTCGCCCTCGACTTCGAACAAGAGATGGCTACCGCTGCTTCTTCATCCTCCCTTGAGAAGTCCTATGAGCTTCCTGACGGACAAGTCATTACCGTCGGAAATGAACGATTCCGTTGCCCCGAAGCCATGTTCCAGGTCTGAAAACACAGCTGTCACGAACCTTGTCCCGCGCACTCAGATCATTTTTCAGCCTTCCTTCCTGGGTATGGAATCTGCTGGTATCCATGAGAACTCGTACAACTCAATCATGAAGTGCGATATCGACATCCGTAAGGACTTGTATGCCAACACCGTCCTTTCCGGAGGTAGCACAATGTACCCTGGAATCGCTGATCGCATGCAGAAGGAAATGACCGCCCTTGCCCCTAGGTAAATCTTTTGCGTATTAACCATCAGAACAGATATTTCGTTGGAATTCCTCTTCGTCTTAAAATCTTCACCTTTTTAGCACCATGAAGATCAAGATCATCGCACCTCCTGAGCGAAAGTACTCTGTTTGGATCGGAGGATCCATCCTGGCCTCCCTGTCAACCTTCCAACAGATGTGGATCTCCAAGCAAGAATACGACGAATCTGGCCCATCAATCGTTCACCGCAAGTGCTTCTAAATTCCTTCGATTCACGAACTGTTCCACCATGCTCGTCGATTGTTCATCGTGTATTATGCTCACTACGTTCGGGTTCGAATGAAAAACCTTGTCCGAACACAAATTTTATGCACATAAATATGAGACCATTTGTCGGTGTATCACATTTTATGAACATTGAATTGCTTCTGCGCCTTCGAAAAGTTGCCGTTGAACACAGATTTAGGAGTTCCGTTTTTGTGTGAGGAACAGCTTGTGTAATAGCAGGAGCTCCAATTTGTGTTTACTTTGCGCAGTGGGAAGCCTTCCGTTCTCAATAGCATCAAGCACAAAAATCTAATGTTCACGAATTCGAGGAAAATACGTGACATCGAGATGAAAACTAGTCACGGACATAAGTGCTTGGTCACAAATCCTACCAAGCCCGCAAATTCACGAAAACTCGATTCCAGCCCTTTTCTCGATGATCAATTCATTTGCATATCATATGCATACATGTGAATGACGGTTCTTAAGTGAACATTAGAACTGACAGTGAAGAAAACTCAAACAAAATGGCTATATAAATCGATTATTGATTGATTATGATGATCTCGACTTTTTAGTACCAAGAGCGATTGGGCCACCCTCAAAAATCTCAAAATTTTGAAAAATCAATATCGAAAAAACCGATCTTCGTGATGTAACTCCCAAATGAACTAACATTTCACAGACGTAATACCAAGCCATCCCAATGAAACAATTCCAGTGGTGCCAGGACAAAGTGCCCTTACTTGGGCGGTAAATTCCCTATTACAGAATAACTTTCAATAGACTGAGACAGAGAGGACTACATTCTCGAAAGCATCCTGTACTCCCCCGGAAACCATTACTTACAAGCCCAGTTTCAATCAACGTCAGGTGTCGCATTCCAATGTCGATATTTGTATTTATAGTTGATTGGTTTGTTGAGGAGCCCACACTCGTAATGTCACCACGCATTCTCGCACATTTCTTGGGATTCGTCGTAAACTCCACCACTTCCACGCCCTCATCACCTCCGACGCTGCAGCTGGCACACGATGTAATGGGGGGAGTTCAGAGAAATGGATATCGTATTATTGAGCAAATTCTGACTTTCAGGGGACCAGGAAAATATTTATAATCATTATCGGCTACAACTTTTCCTATACCAATGCGATCTAAATATAGTGACAATCTGGCAAGTACTGAGACCCCCAAGCAAGTCCCAGCACTGTTGGATCCTTTCTTGCACCGCTTATTGCTTCCATTCAGAACCATAGGAAGAACTTGTTACTTAAGTTAATTGTGAGGAAGTAAAACCTTTTCTTTCCAATGATACAAAGTCAAAAACCGGATTCCTTCATCAAAGTCTAAACAAACATCCGAAATTATCCGCCTCGACAGCAAGCACCTATGAGTTCCACCAAGATTTTCGCGTTTTGAGGATCGATGGTTTAATTTTTAGCATGTGGGGATCAGTCAATATAATGGGTGATTACTATTGGCGCAGGGGCACATCATCTCAAGGGAAGCAGAAATTTGTAAGTGGGGACTCAGAGATCATCCATTCCTATCGTATGACCGACCCAACCAGCAAATAAAAGTTCAGGGAAATATGGAAACGAAACATCAGAGAGATTTTCTTGTAATCTTTGCACGCCATTCGATGAATGCCATTTACGGTCAGAGAGGAAAAGTATGATTATTGGCTCGATTCCAAACTTCTCACTACTGTAGCGGCATCTAGTATCCTGTAGCACTAATGTTTGGCTTCCAAATGCGTTTTCCAGGAAACAATAACAGCCAGCTGCCACCCAATGCCTATCGGCATGAAAGTCTTCGTCTCACTGCAACGATTACAACGGGCTAAGCCTGACTGCTGAGAGTTTCTCGCAGATACGCAAGCCAATCCAAAGGGATCCAAAGGGAATTTGAACTGAAAGAAATACACTCGTAGACTGGGTTGGATTGTCTTCGATGATCACTCCGACCAAGACTGTGTAATAGCGAATTACAGTGAAAAGGAAGGTTGAAAACTCGAAGGCACAGAATACCCACAGAACTTCATTCCACCTTTTGTGTTGGCACCCAGATTCTCTCTTTAGCGTTACCATGGCCACTACAGTTTTGCTCTTTGCTAAGTCAACAGGCCCATGGGGAGGAGGAGAAAACAAACAAGGAGAGACGCTCGCATTCTTGGAATCTACTTGCGCTACGCACGGCGCACATTTCACTGCGCGAACCCCACACTTATCTGTTCTGCCAGATGGCTTCTCCCAAGACACACTCACATACCAAGACAAATGATTTTATTGGACAAACACCTAGAATCGTCTTATTCACTGTTCAGCTTCCCCTCTACTTTACTTTACTTAGCTTCGCTTAAGTAAGCACAATAGCAGAGGGGATCTGTATCAAATTAGCTGACACTGCAAGCATCACTTAGACTACTGAGCAGTAACTAAGGCATGGTGCCAGCTGTATACACCCCCGAACGAAGCAGCTGACGCCGGCTGCTTTTTGCCAACTGTAGAAAAACTCAAAGCAGTAGATCTAGTTCAATCCAGTTGTAGCGAAATTCACACCGAAAAAGTTATCAGACATACTTTTTGCATGTTTTTGTAGCATTCAGCTGCTATTCAAACGAAATTAGAAGAATGAATCAAACAGATTTGAGAATAAAAAAGACATAAACCACGTTTTGAGAATAAAAATTACCACGCATTTCTGAGGCTTTTTGAATCATTTCCTAGCGATTGTGCTGAAGAAAGTTGTAATTCCATGTAGCCAATAAAATGGGCTTAAAAATATGAAAAAAGGTGCGTAGAATGAAAAAAAGCTAATCACAAAATTTGTAAGGCACAATAGTACAAATGACCACTGGAAGGACGTAACCTTGAAAATTTGACTTGAAATCAAGTGGACTGAAGATCAAATTCAAAATGATAGGAAATTCATAAAATGTAGCAGAAACTTGGAAGATCCTAGTGTAAAGCTTTTCTGAAGATCACCATCCACCAACCATGAGAAAACCTACTTCTCCGGATTTTCTCGGGAAATCACATTGCAACTGCATAAAACTCCTTGAATACGATGAACATTGTTTCCAGCTGAAAATCAGTTCCAGCGAAATTTAATCACTAACGGAAATCATAAATGAATCATTCCCTTGTGTTGTCCTAAAAATTCCTTTGGGAATCTGGACATGGGCAAAAGATGAGTCATCCCATATCTGTTGCTACCGGCTAAGGGCAAGGGATGACTCATCACTAAACCTACCTAACGGGAGTGTTAAAGAACTAGTTTTGAAGTTAATGAACGAGTTCTGACCCAATTTGATGAAATAAAGGAGAAGGAATAGGAGATGACATGTTATTCATACCAGTATTTACGGAAACAATGAAAATAACTCGGAGCACTTCATCAAAAGGAAAGTACCTTCAAGAAAATGTCCACACGTGAATACGGAAGTTATGGCAAAAACAAATGTGAATAACAATAGAATACATACACTACTCAATACCTTCAACTAGGGAAGACTGATGTCTACTTCACAAGACATCTATTCAATACAACGGAAGAACCAGAAACATCCCCAAATTGGTAGAAAGTTTTACGAAAAGTCATGAAGGTTGTAAAGGTAATGTACTGCTCGCCACCTCCAAAACAATCTTCGGACGTAACAAGAAACGGACGAAAAGGACGTTTTTAAAAAATGCACTTCAAAAGACGTCCTAAACAGTTCCTGGCCTGAAAAAAAAAGTATGAAATGAACGTTTTCAGAACATTCACTTCAAACTTCAACTCTTCTGTTCTGCCCTACAAATCATCGGTCAGGATTCGAAGCCAGCACAATATGGGAACTTTTTTCATCGTAAGTATTCTCTCTGTGATGAACGATTAATTTTAATACAGGAAATGTACCTTCTTTCTAAAAAGGTTTACTAGCTCTTTCATTTGTAAGCCTCCCTCGAAAGGCAAGTTCACGAACAATCCCAACGAATGGGACCCATCCTGGAGACTGTTTTGAAGGTAGCGATCAGGTACTGTTCAGAATCAGGGAATCGTGGATTCCGCACCATGCTTTAGATGTGTATCGATCTTGTGAACCGTGCGATCTGTGATCTGAAACGTCGTAGGGCGGAGTCACCCAATCAATACATATACCCACATCTGGTAACGGATTCCGTGTTTCTACATTCCACGATCGATATCCAGTGATCGTAGAGGGTTTAGGTCTCCTCGATTTCACGTTTCACAAGATCGCTTAAGTGGATGATTCTGGTGGCGTATCCCACATCTTCGCGATCCCACGGTTCTTCAACTAGGAACTATGACTACCTTGATGGAGTGACTCAGCGTCTATCGTGACAGTTTCCCTGTCGTCCCTGAAATGTCGGCGCCATGTGGGAGAATGTTATGTATGTATGACTACTGCGTGGATGACCTCGAGTCAGTAAAGCGCAACACACCAGGGGACACCACGGGAGCCCCGCCGACGTCGCCGGTCACCATTGATCGCCGATGGTCCGGCGGCGTGGGGGAATTCGAATTTGGCGCGCGCATCGACGATGAAATTGCGCCGACGACCGCGCGGTTCCACACTTTGACAGAATCGATGGTGCGCGCAGCTAGCCAGGCCAGTCAGCTAGCTCCTTGGATGGTCGTGTGAGTGCTCGAGTCCGACGATGCCCGTGCAGCCAGCCCCAGAGATTCTAGTCGTTTCTACGCAGCCCATTGATTTTTTGCCCTTATTCAGTGGCCACTTGCCGGTCTTGTTTTTCGGTTCCAAGAACGCCATACGTTTCTAAATTCCTTGATTCTTCACGTAGAATCCATGTCTGGTCAATTAGCATTATCGTCGTTCTGCCATTATTTCCGGTCACTGAATGACCAGCCTTGATAAGGGAGTTTCTAGTGCTTTTTGGACATCATTGAGTCAAAGAGGTAAGTTCTTGAACTTCAATCTAGTTCAACCTTGAAAGTCTACCTATCGAAGTCATAGCTATGTCCTTTTGCTCGTCCTCTTGTTCATTCTTCCTCTACCCTATCTGCTTATTGGATTGCCTCTCCCTATTTTTAGTGCTTTTTTGCCATCAGGTGGTTGTCAAGTGAGACCCTTTATTTGTGGTTTGATGTGACCTTTCCTGTCACTAACATTTAACAGTTAATCGTTCCTTTCCAATTGTGAGTGGCTGGCCATTCAAAAAAAAACGACGATCCGTTCGAAAGTCAGATTTCTAACTAACTTTTACCTAACAAGTTGTTGTGCCAAGGAGTTGCGGAACTTGGTGCTTTCTCTATGCATTTGGGTGATCTATTGTACTCTCTCCTTATGAACTTAGAAATGATTTGAGGGAAATGTTACTCTATCTAATAATGTGTAACATTTTTCCTATAATAATGTGTAGGAGAATTCTGAGTGGTGTTAAATTCTGAGCAGTGTTTTCTGTTGATGTCCAGTCGCTCACTATTGTCGTCATTGTTTGTTGAACGCCTCGCTGCCTGCACAAACTTTACACGAGGCGCTGCTTCCGAGAACTGCCTATTGGAAAATACCAATGGCTTGGCGAACGGGATGATGATTTGCCGATGATGACGTGTCATTCGATTGTGTTTTGTGTGGGGTCGGCGAACGATTTCGATCGAATCGCGCTCAGGTCTTCTGAGAAACATGGAAAAGTCGTGACATTTGCTTGATGCAAGTGTTTCGCCTATATAATGCTAGAAACAGAGGGATGATGAGGGTGAAAGTGGTTGCGCGAAGCGAAGCGCTGAACGCAGTTTCAGGTTTGCGCAGTCGTGAGGTGAAGAGGATTTTCCTCAAAGACTTGGCGTAATCTTCAGCCCAGGCCCCCGCACAGTGTAAACTTGCATCAGCTGCGGCACCCCCAGCCGCCCTCGCTTTCTTGTTACATGATTTTTCTAATATTCCAATTGTATACCTTATTAGGTCATAAACGAATCAACTAGCAGTTCTTTTTCCTCGCTCTGATCTATGAAGGCTATCAAGTGGGCCTTTGATTTAATTGTTCCTCTCATAAGCGACGCTATCTCTCAATAATGATTAGGGTGCTATGGAATCGTTTTACTGTTTTTCGGAAGCTTTTTGAGTGTTTCGGTTTCTGTGCTGATCCATCCGCTCTCCGATAAGACTTACGAATGAATGAGCGGATGTTCGATCTGACAGCTGTTTGATTCTATTCATAGCTGCTCTCTCCTCCTCTTCTTTTGTTCGCAAGCGAATTGACAAACTTTTGTCATTGCAAGATATAATGAATAGAAAGAAGCATAAACAAAATTAGCCGTTTGTTCCGTTTAGTTCTGTCGGTATTCGGAAGGCGACGATGACGTAATTTCATGAATTCCACGCTATTCCTTTCCTAACATTATAGATTTCCATGCTTTCAGTTAGCCAGAATGTGCGACGACGAGGTTGCTGCTCTTGTAGTTGACAATGGATCTGGAATGTGCAAGGCTGGGTTTGCTGGAGATGACGCTCCACGTGCCGTCTTCCCCTCCATCGTCGGCAGACCCCGTCACCAAGGTGTCATGGTTGGTATGGGACAGAAGGACTCATATGTAGGAGACGAGGCCCAGTCCAAGAGAGGTCAGTGAAATGAGCATAAGTTGAATCAGAAAGAAGAGATGGCAAAAAGTACCTTTTCAGGTATCCTCACCCTGAAGTACCCCATTGAGCACGGTATCGTCACCAACTGGGATGACATGGAGAAGATCTGGCACCACACCTTCTACAATGAGCTTCGTGTTGCCCCAGAAGAGCACCCCGTCCTCCTGACTGAAGCTCCCCTTAACCCCAAGGCTAACAGAGAAAAGATGACCCAGATCATGTTCGAGACCTTCAACACCCCTGCCATGTATGTCGCTATCCAGGCTGTGCTCTCGCTGTACGCTTCTGGACGTACCACTGGTGTAGTGCTCGACTCTGGAGATGGTGTCACTCACACCGTCCCTATCTATGAGGTAACGTTAGTGGCGTGGTTGATAAAAAATGAAGAGAATGCTCTTCTCCAGGGTTATGCGCTTCCTCACGCGATTCTTCGCCTCGACCTTGCCGGCCGTGATCTCACCGATTACTTGATGAAGATCCTCACTGAGCGTGGTTACTCGTTCACGACCACGGCTGAGCGTGAAATCGTTAGAGACATCAAGGTAGGCAAGCTTATAGGTGCATGCACTCGAGTAATCACATCTACACTTGTATTTTTCGTAGGAGAAGCTCTGCTACGTCGCCCTCGACTTCGAGCAAGAGATGGCCACCGCCGCCTCATCGTCATCTCTCGAGAAGTCCTATGAGCTTCCTGACGGACAAGTCATCACTGTAGGGAACGAGCGATTCCGTTGTCCGGAAGCACTTTTCCAGGCTAGTTAATCATCTAGACAGCATCAGTTTTTCCCCTGTGCTCAAATGAAATTTTCAGCCTTCTTTCTTGGGTATGGAATCTGCTGGTATCCATGAAACTTCATACAACTCAATCATGAAGTGCGACATCGACATCCGTAAGGACTTGTACGCCAACACTGTTCTGTCTGGTGGAACAACGATGTACCCTGGTATTGCCGATCGCATGCAGAAGGAAATTACTGCTCTTGCGCCAAGGTTAATCGGGAGGATATTACTTCTCCTATTGCCTTTTACATAGATTCAAGTTTCTATGATTACGAATGCATCTTTTTCTATTGCAGCACGATGAAGATCAAAATCATCGCTCCACCAGAGCGCAAATACTCTGTTTGGATTGGAGGATCGATTCTGGCATCTCTGTCCACCTTCCAACAAATGTGGATCTCCAAACAAGAATATGACGAATCCGGCCCATCCATTGTTCACCGCAAGTGCTTCTAGGCCACATACTCGAGACTTGTGGATATTTTTCTCTTTATCCAATCTGTTTTTTGATGTACATTGATCTTTCATCGTTGTCATTAATGAGCTTATAAACACTACGTTCCGTTAAACCTTGAACACCACCGAATGAAGAAATGTGTTTTCCGCATAATGAGTTGTTCTGATTGTTTCAAAGGCTGTGGCAATGCGGTAGATATCTAAATGTTGTCCGGTAAGTCAATGATAATTAGTATTTTGAAAAGTAGAAAGAGACAGTTTGGAAAATATGGTCTTTTTCCTCGCGGTGTTCGACCTGCAATGCCTCAGTTTGGTAGGGCCGACGCTGGATGGGCTCACTTGACAGCTGGCTATATACCTATCATCGGGAGCTGGATGAGATAACTTGGCGACAATATGGGAAGCTCTGTGCTGATGATCCCTTTTGCATAGAGTAGTCCAGTATCAGGCTTGCTTAGGTAGAAACATTTCAAATGAGCGACTTGAACCTCTTTCATACTGCTTCTGTTTCCATTGAAAGGTTACTGTAAGAAAGCCAAGGCCTAAATCATAAGTAAGAAGTAATGACAACATTTATGATCACCCTCATCTCTCCGGTTATGATAATGTGGTGTTTACGATTACTGGACTTCTCATAACAACTTCACCTCCTTCGTGTCAGACAAGGTGGAGACAAATGCCAAGGTGATTTCGTGGCTATAGACGTACGTAGCTATTGCAAGCGAACACCAATGAGTGTTCAATATTTCTTGACAATTGCACGACCGCTACTGATGTAATTGTGGTCTAAGCTCGTGAAAGACGATTCAAATGGTGAGTGTACAGTTTCTCATTCTCGAAAAGAAGAAAAATTTAGTGAGCAAATATGGATAATAGATGTTCTTTGGCGTGAATAAATCCCCTCCGTTTTTTCAGATGCGCCCCCGCGCTCAACTCCCAAAAA